>CM077899.1:2500-602500 GCA_039720435.1 Amazona ochrocephala | reverse complement strand
AAGGTAGGGCTGGGGCCCCCTGTCCCTCCCACCCAACCGCAGTGCCCACCTAGACTTGAATCGTAGCATGGGTTGGATTGGAAGGGACCTTAAAGCTTATCTAAAGCCACGGGCAGGGACACCTTCCACCAGAGCAGGTTGCTCCAAGCCCTGTCCAACCTGGCCTTGAACACTTCCAGGGATGGGGCAGACACAGCTTCCCACCACCCTCACAGGGAAGAGCCTAAGACGTAGGAGATACCAGGGATGAGGTTGTGCATCCCATCACCGGTGGTGGCCTCTTCACTTGCCATGTCCACCCATCCCCAGGCCACGTCTACTTCATCCGGGGCCACCTGAACTTCAAGGAGGCAGCGCAAGCATGCCGCAACCACGGGGCTGCCATGGCCAAAGTGGGGCAGCTCTATTCCGCATGGAAGTTCTCCCAGCTGGATCGCTGCGATGGAGGGTGGCTGGAGGACGGCAGCGTGAGGTTCCCCATCACCACCCCCCGCCAGCGCTGCGGGGGGCTCCCACACCCCGGTGTCCACAGCTTCGGCTTCCCCAGCAAGGACCGGCGGATCTACGGCACCTACTGCTTCGTGGAGGACTAGGAACACCGGGAGGAGAGGTGGGAATGTGGTGGGATACCAGCCCTCGCCACCCTGTGGGCAGAGCTTGGGGCAGGGTATGGAGCAGGGGTCTCCAAGTGATTTCGGGTGGCTCCTACATCCTCTGATGGAGCAATAGGGATGGGTTTGGGCGCTTGGTGCATCCTCTGATGGAGGTGCTTTGGGGCTCGCTGGGCGCTCAGGCCTTGCTGGAGAAGCCAAACCCACTGCTGGGCTAGGAAGGGGGTCTCATCCAGCCCCCTTTTCCCCAACCCCAGTGCATCCCTCACCCCATCCTCGCTTTCCACAGCCAGGAGGACTCTGGAGGGCTGGGCATTACCCTGTGTGACTAATGGAGTTTCACCCTCTCGATTAATAAAGCACATAAAGCTGTATGGCAATGCCACACTCCCGCCTGGCAGCTGCCCCGGGACACCTTGGCCTCCAGGAGAGGGGAATTTGATGGGGATTTTCCATCTCCAGCAGAGGATGATGCTGTCCCAGGGGTTATCACTGTTCCTGGCACCACACTCCGGGGCTTGCTGAATTCTGCTGCTATAAAGAGCTATAAAGAGCAGCGGAGTTGGCATAGTACAGGGGGAAAAACCGCATGGGGATATGCCAGCATCCTTGGCACCTGAGCCCACACATCCCAAGTGCTCGCTGCGAGCAGCATCCCACATTGAGCTCCCTGTTTGTGTGGTCCCTGGGGATGTCGCTGTGCCCAGTCTGTGCCAAGGGCTCTCTGGCTCCATGGTGCTGGTGGGTGCTGCCCATTTGGGGAAGAGCTCATCCACCACAGGATCTCACCCATGAGGGTGTCACAGGAGGACGCTCCTTAGGCCAGAGGTGAGAGAAAGCTGGTGGTGACACCGGCACACCAATGCCACCCTTTGCGCCTCGTCCCCACCTTGATTTCGCCTCTGTTGTGACCCAGGAACAAACCAAACCCTTGTGCTCCATTTCGGGTCACTGCCGATTCCTTTCCAGGGGATCTTTAGTTATGAGGGTTTCTTTGTACAGATACAAAACCAAGGAGGAGGGGAACCCCCAGCAGAGGGTTTGTGCCACGCTGGCTCCGCGCCGCCGTCCCAGCGCCATCCCCGTCCGCACCAGTGCCAGGGCCCCGCGAGGTGGCGGCTTCAGCCCCGGGGTCGCGCTCAGTCATCGGGGGGCTGAGCCGGGCCTGGGAGGGGGGGTACACAAGGACCTTGATGTGAATGGAAGCCCCGAAGGCAGACGCTGGGCAGAGGGGGGGGCGCTGTGCTCACCGGGCCGGCAGAGGAGCTGCGGCGGGTCCCACGTCCCGTCCTCCCGGCACCGGAGCAGGGGCGAGCGGCGCGGGAGGAAGCCGGGGCGGCAGCGGTACCGCGCCGTGGAGCCGATCTCGTAGCGCTGCTTTGGTTTGCCGAAGGCACGGGCGTTGCTGATGGCGGGGGGCGGCCCGCACTGCACTGGGGGGGGGGCAACCAGGGATGGGCACCCCCAAACCACAGCAAACAGCCCCCAAACGAGCCAAGTAGCCATGGTTTTCCACGGTGGGAAAGCCCTCTTTGGGGGTGCAGAGGGTGCAGCCCCCTCAGCCCAGTGCAAGGGGATGGGGGGACGGGGGGGGGGCACGGCTTACCCAGCCCCATTTTGCAGGTGTAGGAGAGATGGTAGTTGCAGGGCACGTCGCTCCACTGGCCCCCGTCGTGCCACACGATGACCACACAGTTCTCCCCGCTGAGGAAGTAGCTGTCCGGCTGGCCGTGATGCCAGTTCTCATAGAGCTGGGGGGGCACAGAAGGGTTGGGGGGGCTCACTTGCGCCCCCCAACCTGGCCATGACACCCCCATTAGGAGCCAGGTGGCAGCTCCATGCCTCTTGGCATGGCCTTGGGGTCCACTCAGGCATCCCTGAGGATGCTCTCGGGGAGCCAAAGCCTGGTCCCAACATTGGACCCACCCCACAGACACCTTCCCAAGCTATGGAGGAGGAGGAGGAGGATGAGAAGGATGATGAGGTGCCGGGGGGGGGGTGCATATGGCATCTGGCCCCCCACTTACCAAGGGGCTCCCATCGGACCACTGGAAATCCCCCTCTATGGTCCGGTCGTTCAAGCCGATCCACTGGTATTCTCTGTACTGGTCTGGGGGGGGCAGGAGGGTATTGGGGAGGTACAGCCAAGACACCCCCCCCCCCCTCAGCACCACCCCTCAGGAGGAGGCTCAAGGAAGCTGGAGGCTGAATATGGGGAGATTTGGGGTCTGGGGTTGAGGGGGTGGTGGGTGCTGGGACATGTGAGGTTTGGAGACGTGGGGACGGGGCCGGACAGGAGGTGGCGACAGAGCCTCGTGTGCCCAGGACCCTGCTGGTCCCTGCCTGCTCCCGACTGTCCCTGATGAGGTTTAAAGTCCCTTCTAACCCGAACCAGTCTGTAATTCTATGATTCTATCTGTGTGTCTATCCATCCATCCATCCCTCCATCCCTCCATCCATCCTCCATCAGCCAAGTGAACATTTAACCACACTCTGATCAGTCCATGATATCAGCTGTCTCCTTTACTCTTCATTTCCTCCGCCTTCCCCAGCCTGGGTCCATTTGCTCTCTCTTGGCTCTTGACCACTCTTTGGCTTCTAGGTTTCAGTCTGAAGCCCAGCACTGAGAGATGCCGAGGGTCCCATGGGCAGAGCTCAGGATGGGGAGGCGGTGGGGTCCATACCGTTGATGAAGTCCTGCTCCTCAGGGGTCAGGATGGTGGCCAAGTGTCCCCCGTAATGCCTGCACTGTCCCTCCGCGTCCTCCCAGCTCCTCCGGGTGGAGAAGTGCTTGTAGCAGGCTCCCTGGAAGCTGTCCCAGCCAGGGCTGCACTGCCTCAGTGCTGAGCCATGGTGGGGAGCGAGGAGGGGAGAAAAGAGAGGGTCAGGGTGATGGAGCCCCCTCGTCCGCAAGCAGAGAACCCCAAACCCCTCAATTCCCCACAGTTACGTGTCCAGGCTCAGCAGGACCTGGACAGGGGCCTGGCACATCCATGGTGGGTCCTGGGCACTCACGTCTTTCACAGCTGGTGCCTCCGTAGCCAGGCAGGCAGAGGCAGGAGACGGGGCCATCATCCTCCGTGCAGGTCCCTCCGTTCAGGCAGGGGTTGGGGATGCAGCCACCTGCAAGGCACACGCAGCTTCCTCACCTCGAGATACCCACAGGTACCTGGTCTGGCCATGAGGGTACCAAGGCCCGGGCAGGAGAAGGACTCAGGCACATGGAGAGCCTGGAGCCATCCCGTGCTGCCCTTCGTCCATGGATGCGGCTGGCTTGGAGCCGGCTGGACCTGGGGCTTTGGCCACCCCCCAGGGCACGGGGACGTGAGCTGGATGCTCTCATCCTCCACAGCAGGAGCTCGGTGCTGTGCCAGCCCCGGGCCTGCTCCAGCCGCCCGGGGATGGCTCCTGCTTCCCCCTGGAGTGATGCAGCACATGTGCCTCGGGAAGGGAACGTGCAAAGGATGAACCCTTGGGCACAGCCCGTCCCCAGCCTGGCAGCAAGGTGAGCCTCTCGCCTGTCCCTCTTGTCACCTTCAGCCTGGCCAGGGCTGATAACTCATGTTCCTAGCAGCCCGTTACGGTCATTAAAGCTCCCAGGGCACACTGTGTGCTCCCAGCCCCAGCTCAAGAGCGTGATTAAGGGCTGCAGCGGCGCCAGTCGAGCAGAGACTCAAAGTCCTTGATGCCCTCCAGCCTGATGATGCCCCATTTCACGGTCCTTGGCTCAGTGGAGCCGTGCTGAGGATGATGCTTCCACCCTCACCCATCCCCAGGCACTGCCACCTCCCCACAAGGTGCCTCAGGACACTCAGCTCATCCCCAGCATGGAGCAGGATGAGTTGTTTGGGGCTCTAACACCCCGTGGATGGCTCTTTGTGAGCATCTCTCCTTGCCAGGGCAAAGGCGTCCACCCCATGAGATATGGCCTCCCAGGATGGAGCATCATCCGTACCACAGGACCAGGGATCTGGCATGGTCCTGCATGGTCACCCATGGGATGAGCAGGAAAGGGGCCTGGCATTGGAGCAGGGAGCATCCCAGAGGAGGGACCTGAGTGGATGACACCCACCTGTGGCCATTCATGCACCCACTGCACACCCATCTCAGCTCACATGGGTGGGGGCACACACACGGGGGGGGGGGGCACCCCTGGGGAGGCTGCAGTGATCTCAGGGTGCTCTGCACTCCATCACTGGGAATCCCCCCTGCTCACACCATGCAGTTCCCTCCACTCAGGGAGGACGCAAAGCAGCCACGTCCCCCCCCCCCCATCAATCACCCCCCAGGGACTCGCGGGATGGGGGGATTAGTGCGTCAGTGGGGAGGCCGCGGGCGCGAGGACGAAGGGAAGAGCAAGCCGAGGTGCTTGTTCTAGAAAGCTTTTAATTCCCTTTATTAGTACCACCGTTAGTGAAGAGGAGGGTTCGGGGCCGCCCCATGGGTGTTAAATTGGGGAGGGGGTTCTCATGGAAAGAGTCATTAAAACACTTCACAGAAGTAGAAGAGGTTTAAAGTGCATGCGGAGCTCGGACCAATTTGTTTGACAAATACGTGCTCCTCCGGAGCTGCGACCTTCCCGTACCCAGCTGAGGAGGACGGAGCGAGAAGGGACACGGGCGGACGGGCAGAGGGCAGCGCAGCGTGAAGGAAAGGTGCTGGCGGTCCCTATGGCCACAGCGCAGCCACCAGCGCTGCCCCCAGCGCCAGAGCGGTGCCTTGGGGACCCGCGGCGCCCGCCCCGACGCTCGCCCGCTCGGTGGGGAGGGCGGGCAGGGGCACCGCGGTGCTGGGCGCCGGGTCCCCCAGTGGGGTCCCCACGGGGATCACCCCGGAGCTGCCGGGGTGGGGAGAGCTGAGGCCGTCCCTGCGGGTCCCACCTGGTTCTCCGGGCACGGCTGCAAGGAAACCCTCCACGGTTGCAGCGGAGGGAGCGGGCGGCTCCTCCTCCTGCTCCTCCTCCTCCTCCTCCTCCTCCTCCTCCTCCTCCTCCTTCTCCTCCTCTTCCGAAGATGCTGCAGGCGTCCCACGGTCAGTGCCCGGCGCAGCCTCCTCGCCTTCCGTGGCTGCGGTGCTGCTGCTGCCGCCAGGCACCTCCGTGTGCCACGGGGTGACCACGGTCACCTCCGCCGCAGGGACGGTGCCGCCGTCCCCCGGGGCCACGGGCGATGGGAGCCACAGGGCCCCCGACGGCTCCTCTCCCTCCTCCTGCGGCTGCACGGGCGCCGCGGGCAGCGGGGACACCCCAGGGCTGTCCAGCACCTCCCCCGAGAGCTCCGCGTCTTCAGCAGCAGGGCCGGTGGTGCTCACCCCGCCGGGGGGGGTCCCGCCGTGCTCTCGCCTCTCTGTCGAGGTGGCAGAAGCGGCGCTGGTTGGTGCTGGTCCCCGGTGCCCCGGTGCCCCGGTGCTGGCAGCGTGGGCTGAGCGCCCCACAGCATCCCGGGGGTGCTCAGGGTGATGCGTGGGGCTGGGCGGCCGGGGGATCCCCTCGGGAGGCTCTGGGTCACCTTCTGCAGCCCCCAGCATGGACGGGGCACCAGTGGGTCCCTCTGCGCCCACCCGCGGGGCTATGGAGAGCATCTGCACGCTGGTGGCTCCATCCTGCTCCATGGGCTGGCTGGGATCTCTCCCTTCAAACCTGCTGCCCGGGGCTGCACCCTGCTCCTCCTCTGCAAAGGGCAAGCAAAAGGTGGTGAGGGGCTGGCACCAAGGAGCCACAGCCAGAACCGCGGGGCCATGGGCACCAGCATCACCCGCCGGTGCTGGGATCCGGTGGCGATGCTGGCACGAAGACGCACATAGAGACAGGAATGGCCCCAAGTCCAGGTGATGTCCCCTCTGAACCAGCACAGAGGGAGCTTTGGCTTGGCCGCTGCCAAGCTTCCCGGCAGCAGGGGCCATGCTCAGCCCCTCACCCTCTGCCTCCTGTCCCTCCGGCCACCGGACCCTGCTCTTTGTGCTGCACAACCACAGTCCTGCACCTACCCTGTGCCAAGAGAGGGAGGGACGGATGCCCCCGCAGCCCTACACCAAGGCACCGGTGCCCTTCCATGGGTTGTCCCTCTGCGGGAGGGATGGGGATGGCTGGGGTGAGCCAGGCACCCATGGGTGCCTCTGGGCAATCCTGGTGTCTCCATCCCTGCGGCTCCTCTCTGCACACCAGCCCTAGCACCACCACGGGATGGGTGCCCAACTCTCACCCCATCCTGCTCCATGTCCCCATGTAGGATGAGTCCCCAGCTGCCCCTGTCACCATGCTGCTCCTCAGGGAATGGGCTCCCATTCCCACCACGACTAAGTGGGACACCTGCCTGAGGGACACGAGGGCCATGGGGAAGGGGGTGGCAGAGGTTGGGTGACCTGAGGACATGGAGGTATCTATTATGGGGTGCCGGGCCCCTGCCCCTGGTGCGTCTTCGGGGACCGGGCTTGGCTGTCCCAGATCATCGTCCATAAAGAAAGGGACGGCGTAAATAGCCCCTCGCGACTCAATCTCCACTTGCGCTTTGGGAAGCTGCAGCTCCTCCAGCTTTTCTGCCACTGTAACAATCTCCTGGAGGCCCTCGGAGCTTCCTGGAGCCTCAGGGAAAGGGTTTGTCCCTTCTGTGGGCAGAAAGAAAGTGGGATATTACTGCCCTGGCCCGCAGGCAGCGGCGCTCCTCGCTGCAGCCCTGGGGACAGCCTGGCACCCCGCTGCGGGCCCAGCCAGGCAGCGGCTCCTCTCGCTTGTCCTGGTGCACAGCAGCATCCCTGCCCCGGAGGGGTCCTGCTCCTCACCCCCATCCCAGCCCAGGGAGCACAGGTGAACGTGGGGAGTTAGTGTGTTATGGGAACTGGGGGGTCATGGGACAGGTCCATCCTGCCTAACCCATGGGATTCCCTGCTGAGAGATGGGGAAACTGAGGCACAGGGATGCACAGCATCCCCACGGCCCTGAGGGGATGCGCAGAGATGTGGGGCTGGAAAGGAGGAGCAGAGGAGCAGCTCTTCCTCCCTCCATGCCTGTTTTCCCTGCCAGCCTCTAGCCTTCCTCGTCCTCTCCTGGCTTATCCCCCCTGTCCTCCAGCCCCAGCCCATTGGCAGCTCAGCACCAGTGTCCGAGTCCCATTTCCTATTCACCACTGTGAGATGCTGCCCAAAACCAGCCTTGCAGGATGTGCCCAAGCTCCTGCAGTGCACCCCGGCCATGGGAATAACCAACCCGGAGCCACGCAGTTCACGCAGACCTGTCCTGTCGCAATATAGTGGTGAGGATGTGCAGGGCATCCCTACTGTGTCACGATATAGCGGCATGCACTATTGAGACCATGCAGAACGTCCCTCCTCTATCACGATAGAGCAGCATGCACTATTGAGACCATGCAGAGCATCCCTCCTCTATCTCAACATATCAGCATGCATGAGGCCCATGCAGGTTATCCCTATATATATACATTGGCATGCAATACAGACACCGAGCAAGGCGCCCCTATCCTACCACAGGAGGTCGAGAGTACAGAAACATCCTTGCTCTAGCGCATCCCCGCTCCCGACGCCATCCCATCCGTGCACACATCCCAGCACCCTGCACCCAACCAGGCACCCGCATCCCTGCCTGGATGCTTCCCAGCACCTCCCAGCTCCGGGCTGGCCCGCTCTTTACCTCGGAAGCAATAGGCATCGTATCTGCTCTGGGCATCGGGGAAGCCCGTCTGGTTGCGGAACTGGAAGATGGTTTTGACGCCGGGCAGGGCCCCGCCGCAGCGCTCCCGCGGGGTGACGATCGGGTACCGGACGCTGCCGTCCGCCAACCAGCCCGGGCTGCAGGCGTCCAGCCCCGCGCTCCAGGCCGCGTAGAGCTGCCCGGGGCTGGCGAGCGCCGCGCCCCGCGCCCGGCACCGCGCCGCCGCCTCCCGCAGCGTGAACCGCGCCGGAGCCGTCTCCAAAAAGATCTCCCCTGCGAAGAGAGGAAGGAGGCGGTGTCAGGGGCGGGGCGGGGAGCGCGGGCGCAGGGACCCCCCCATCGCCTCCTGCGGAGCTCGTGTGGGGCGCGCGGCGCTGGAGGCTCCGCTGCATCCCTGCCTCCCATAGAAACAGACCCGGAACGGGTGGGGTCGGAGGGAGCTTAAAGCTCCTCCAGTCCCAACCCCTGCCCTGGGCAGGGATAACTTCCACTGGAGCAGGGTGCTCCAAGCCCCTGGGTCCAACCTGGCCTTGAGCACTGCCAGGGATGGGGCAGCCACAGCTTCTCTGTTCAACCCATTCCAGCTCCCCAGCACCCTCACAGGGAAGAGCTTCTGCCTAAGATCCAACCTGAACTTTGGCTCCTTCAGTTTGAGCCCATCACCCCTTGTCCTATCACTACAGCCCCTAATGCAGAGTCCCCTTTCTGGCATCCAGCTCCCCAGCACATGCAAAGCACAGCACCAGCTTGCCCAAACCCCGGACACTACACAGAGCTGCACCTGCAGTGTGCTGCAGCCTAGGGCAGCTCACCCTGGGCATCATCCAGCCCTGAGGGTAGTGATGGGCACCAGCTTGGGTTCACAAGGGTTAAGGGGTGAGTTAGTGCAGCTGCAAAGCAGGGGAGGGAAGGAGATGGGAGGGTGGCACTGCAGGTACCTGGGAGGTCCTCAGCATAGCAGTACACATCATACATGTCCTCCGGGTCCACCACCCCGTAGTTCCTCACCCCTGGAAAACCGTTCATGTCTCCATAACAGGCTTCACGGGGTGTGTGGATGGGATACCTGGGGAGGGATAGGGCAGGGAGGGCTGGTGACTTGCTGGGGGACAATGGGAGGGTGCTGGGTGCGATGCTGAGGGGTTGGTGCCCACCTGACGGTCTGGTCCGAGATCCAACCGGCATCACACTGCTCGTAGCCGCCGAGGTAGGCAGCATAGAGCTGCTCGGGGGTGGCGATGTGGGCCCCGATCTTGGCACAGGCTTCCCTTGCCTCGGCGAAGGTGTAGGCATAACGCATGGAGCCCTCCCGGTAGTGAAACACCACCCCTGCGAGGGGACATGGGCTTGCACTGCATCCATGCGCCACAGCTGCTCCCGCATCCCACCGCTCCCCGCCTTTAGGTACCTTTGACTCTGAGGTCGAGGATGTCGTGGCCGTCCTCGATGCCGTGCTGCACGTCGCAGCGGTAGATGCCCGAGTCATTGGGCCGCAGCTCGGTGAGCAGCAGGGAGGCGTTGGTGTAGCGCTGGTGGAAGATGGGCAGGGAGGCGCGGAGCCGATAATCCTCGCTCACCTTCACCCGGTCCCCACGCGCTACCAGGATCTCCACCTCCCGGCCCTCGGAGATGAAGGTCCACTTGACCCGCGGGGTCCCCAGCACCGCGCGGCGCCCGGCGGTGCTGCTGCTGCTGGTGGGCTGGGGGCCGAGGTAGGTGATGAGGCAGGGGATGGTGATGTCGCCCGCCAGCACAGCATCCAGGGCTGGCTGCCGTGGGATGGAGACCTGCAGAGCCTTGAGGTCCTCTGGGTGGCGAAAGAGAGGAGTCATGAGTGGGACAACACACACACCCCGCCCCAGGCCCCCACTGAAGGGCACGGAGCGAGGATGCGGCTCATGGTAAGGATTTACCTGCGCCATCTCCAGGGCCAAACACCTCCGGGACCACGGGGGGGGCAAACACCCAGAGCAGCAGCAGCAGCGGGAGGGCTGGGGCCATGCTCTGCCCTGCAAAGGGAGGGGAGGAAAACCCACCATGTGTGAAGCATCCGAGGTCCCCCTGCCCTGCATGAGGGGGAGAGGATGGGGGGGACCCCCAGCCCCTGTGTGTGGTGATGGGGTGATGCTGTGAGATGTTGGGGCGCAGAGGGAGAGGGTGGCACCAGCCATGGAGCAAAGGAAAAGGGAATGGATCCTGGTTAACATGAGCAACTGGGACCGTCGGCTGGGCACCACTGGGTCCCATCCAGCCCCACCAGCCTGGGGTCCCCTGGGGACAGCAGAACCCAGCCTGGCCCCAACAGCATGGAAATTCTGAGCCCAAACCCTGGCTGCGGTGGAGAGGAGGCGATGCCAGAGCCGGGGCCGTGTGTCCACGGTGGAAAACCTCGGGATGGTTTGAGAGCAGCCGGTGTGGAGCAGGGAAACGGCAGCGAGGGCTGGGGTGGGGACGTGCACACGCGTGTGCATTGGGGCTCATGCACATGCGTGTGCGTGCGCCCAGGCACGTGTGCTTGGCGGGACGAAGGGGGCTGAGGTCAGCCTCGGGGGGGGGCACAGCCCCAGCGCACAAAGGGCCGGGCAGGGAGAAGGGAAGGAGCGGGGGGAGGCTTCTCTTTGCCATTCAGCTCACGCCGGAGGTTCCCTGCACGCAGGCTGGGAAAACCAGGGCCGACCAAAGCAGCTCTTATGTCCCAGCCTCTCCCAGGGCTGCCTGGCACAAAGGGCTGGGACGGCGCTGAAAGGGCAGCCCCGTGCTATAGCGGGGCTGTCACCAACCCCCAGCCCTCCCCAGGGGACATGGGGCATCACGGGGGGGTGTTGCAGCTTCTCAGGGCCTCTTGCAGCCGTGCAGAGAGGAGGGTGATGGGGGGATGCAGGAGATGCGCCTGCACGAGGCAGGGGAGCATTGCCTGGTCCCCCGGTCCCTCGGCACAGGCTCCACGGGGATGAGGGTTCCTGGGAATGCTCCGGAGCCCCGGACACTCACAGCAGCTTTTCAATCCAGGAGCTCTTTGTGCTGTGGATTTCAGGCGCCTCAGAAGAGGGTTTGGCTCCTGCACAGAGCTCCCAGGGCCAGGTACAGGGTCCCAGGGCCAGGCTGGCTGGAGGCTGGTCCCATCCCTGCATCCCTGCGCAGGCAGAGCGCCGGAGCGCACCCGTGGGACTGGTGCACCAGGGAGAGGCTGGAAATACAGCCCCTGGCTCCATGCACTATGGATGCACAGCCCCTGGATGTACATGGATGTGCATCCATGGATACAGCCCCAAGCACTGTGATCATCACCCATCATGTGGTGCCCACGGACCCCGTTCCCAGCAGGAGCCCCCCATGGGCAGCCGGAGCCAAGCCAGGAGTTCTCTGTGCTCTGCATCATTTGCATTCAGCCCTAGAGCTCAGGAGCAGGGACAAACCCTCCCTCCCGGTGGCCGGGCTCCAGTGGGATCTGGCTGCTGGCCCCGGGTGCCCAAGCAGGGAAGCTCCTTCCCTTCCCGTTCCCAAGGCACCGCCGTGGCCTAAGCCCTGGGCGGTGATGAAACCCTTCAGGAATGGGGCGAGCGGGTGCCTGCTCCCCTCATGCACCCATCCCTGGCTGGGATAAGGTGCTGGAGCACCGGGAATGGGATGGGGAGGGGGTTAAACCTCATCTCACTCTGCCCATGGGCAATGCCCGAGGTCTCAGAGCCCCTTGACGGCAAAAGGCACCGGGTTTGGGTTTTGGGGTTGGAATTTCGATTGGGTTGTGTTTTCCCCTCTTTGGCACAAATGGAAGTTTTCCAGCCCACACATCGGGAGGGAAAAGACGGAGCAGGAGGAGGGAAAAGCGGCCAAGAAGGGGGGGCATGGCAGCAGCTCCATCATCTCTAAGAGCTCAGAGCTTGGGAGCTGCTGAAGACAGACTGAGACACAGGCGTGCACACAGGTGACATCCATCTCCATGGGAAACCAGGTGGAAAATGGAGCTGGAGTCTATTTTGGGATAGGAACGATCTTTCTTGCTCCCCTGAGCTCGGCCCCGCTTTCAGAGGACACAATTTGAGGCTGCAGCTCCAGGGGGAAGAGCGGGAGCTGCTGCCTGGGGACGGATGATCCCTGATCCCTTCCCATACGGAAAGGGGCTTCCTCCTCCTCCACGACCCCCTCGTCCCGTCCACATGCGGGCAGCTCCTCCCGGCGCACAATGCGCCCGCAGCCCGCAGCGAGCCGGGGGGAGCAGCCGGCGGAGCGGTGGCTTTCCAGGGATGCTCAGCTGCAGAATGAGTCAGCAGCAGCCACGGGCAGAGCTTGGCCACGCTCCAGCCTGGAGCAGGGAGCCCTTGTCCGCACGGCAAAGGGCTCCGGACACCCCAGCCCATGGCCCCATCCATGCGCGTACCCATCCCGCCACGCACGTGGCTGCCTCTGGAGCCGCTCCCCCGCTGCAGCCAGGATCCAACCCCATCCCTGGATGTGCGGGGGGTGCTCGCAGGGGTCGGGAAGCGCCCTCAGCCTCTTGGCAGCAGCCGCTGGCAAAGCTTAAAAGGCCGGAAGCAGGTGGGGAGAACAGGGGGTCCCTCCGGCTGCCAGAGCCCCTCAGCCCCCCCTATTCCAGCAGGGAGAAAGGGGCTCCTTGTTGTAGGGCTGGGATGCAGCAGGGAGCGCAGCGGGGTCCCGCACGGAGGGGTTGGGGTGGGAGCAGACCCCATAGGGACACATGAAGCAAACCCATCCCCACCTCTCCCCGGCTGCGGGACTCCGGTGGGGAAACTGAGGCAGGAGCCGGGATAAGAGGAGTGTGGGGTGGGGGATGAGGGGTCCCACATCCCCTCATCACTGCTCAGATGCAGCCTCTCCACACGCTCACGCAGCTCCTCTCTCCCAGCACAAGAGCTCCCCGTTTCCCCAGTCTGAACGCAGAAAGGCAGCCCTAGAGCATCCCGGTCACCCTCCAGGAGCTGGGCAAAGCTCCGGGATGGGGCAGAGGGAGCTTTTCCCACCCCTCCGGCAGCCGAAAGGAAGAGCAACAGGTCCGGGGTTGGACTGAGCCAGGAGAAGTCCCCGTGATGGGAGAGGAGGCGGCTTCAGCCAAAAGCGGTCCCCGGAGGCGATGCTCAAGGGCAGCCCCTTCATCCCGGGGACAAAACGGGATGTGCGGGAAGGAAAAGGGATTGCAGCAAAATTCCCCGTCCCGGGGTACCAAGCCAGGGGCAGGGGGGGTCACAGTGGGGCTGCTCAGAGGGAAAAAGCCATGGAAATCCCACATGTTCCTATGTTCCCCCCTGCACTGGGACACTGGGGGACTGGGCCAGGAGAGGCGGTGGTGCCCTGCAGCCCTCCCAGCTCCTGGGCTCTGCCCGATTCCTCCTGGGATGGGGCAGCTCTGCCCCATGGAAAACCTCCCCATGGAGCATCCGGGCGTGACTGGGGAGAGCCGGAGCCCAGGGGCTCTGTGCAAGCCCCTGCCCAGCTCCGTGCCTCAGTTTCCCTTTCCACTGCAGCCTCCTTGGGACAAGGACCCATCCAGAGGCTCAGCAGGAGAGAAGGGGAAGGCTCCCCGCGATGGGACACCCAAGATCCATGCTGGACCCCCATTCCCCTCTGGCAGCTCTCCCAAAACAATGGTCCCATGGGAGCAGCTGCTGAAACATCCCCCAAATTCCCACCATTCCCAATGGGACAAGCCGGGCAGCACCAAAGTCCTTTTCGCATCCAACTTAGCAAGCCCCTGCCTTCACTCCGTGCTTTGGCCCAGCACTGCAGGTACGAGCTGGTTCATTCAAAAGCAGAACGATGCTGCGAGGGGGTCGGTGACAAGGACAAACCTCCCCAAAGCGGCACCGCGGGGACCACCAGCTTCCAGCATCCTCCTGCCCTGCTTTGGAGGATGCCCCATGCCCGGTGCCTGCATCCCATGGGAAAAGCCACGAGGAAATCTCGGCATCCCGACGCCGGATCATCTTTCCTCTTACATCTCTCCCCCGGCGCAGAGGTGAAACGCGATACAGAGATGAGGAGCTCCCTCCTCACCCCTCGGCCGTTCCCCACCGCTTTCCCCGCATCCCACCTTGCTCCATGCACGGCGGCAGCTCCGTGGGGTCCCTTCCTGGTGGTGGCAGCGCCGGGGGGGCGTCCCAAGCCCCGAGGCCACGGTGAGGGGCTGAGCTGCGGCTTCTCCGGGGCAGTGCTGGCAGGAGGGCTGGGACCGAGCTCCACCAGGCATAAGTGCAGGCAGCGAGCAAAGAGGAGCCTTGTACGTGTGTGTGTGCGTCCGTGTTCTCGTCTCCTTTTCTTTTGCCTCCTTTTCCCTTCCCCTTTCCCTCCTCCTTTTATATTTATTCCTTCCCCTCATTAAAGGAGGGGGGGAACAGGCGATGACCGCGTTGGCACCAGCGCCTTGTCCCTCCCCTTCCCTCCTTTCCCTCCCTCCTGGCAGCGGGCAAACCCAGCACAAGATGCTGGGAGAGGAGGATGCTCAACCCTGGCACGTTATTTAACCCAATGCAGCACAAGTGGAGGAGCAGCCGGCACTGGATCCCAAGGACATGGCTGGAGAAGGGACGCGCCCCCCCCCCCCCCCTCCACACAGCCGGGAATGACCTTTGGATGCTGCATTCTAACACTTGGCAGCACCAGCTGGATGAGGAGGTGGCCATGGGCAGAGGTCTTTGTCCTGGAAAATCCCTTTTGGGAATGGATGGAGGACCCATCCAGGGACGGGAGGGACGCAGCCCCAAAAGGGTGGTGGGAGAAGTGGGACCCTGGCTCCCCGTGTTATACCGTGCCTCAGTTTACCCACCTGCAGCCGTGTCACGGGCACTTAACGCATCCTTAGATTTGATGACTTGCAGTTCCTTCTGAAGGGGTCCCCCGGGGGTGCGGAGTGCAGCTGAGGACCCTCGGTTAGGAGAAGGGCAGTGCCCATCGGCCAGCCTCAGGGCTGCTCTTACCCGGACCTGGCTCCCGCTGTGTGTGATGTGGAGCATCCTCTGACTCCTGCCAGCTAATTGCAGGGTGAGTTTGCAGCAAACTGCAGCTCCTGAGTGGAATTCATCATTCCTCACCCCGGGAATTAATTACGGCGGCGAAGGCGGCCTCGTGCGAGACGGGGGGGGGGAGGGATGGATGCTCTGCCCTCCAGGGATGGGGATGGGCACTGGGATGGGGTACCCAGCTATGCCCCCCCCCCCTCACCGAACCCCATCCATGAGCTCACATCCTGCACCCGGTAGTTTTGTGGTGAAAGGCTCCGGTTGGGAATCGCAGAGCTCAGCAAGGAGCATCCCCATCCTAATTGGGAACAAATGTTCCAGCCTGGATGGGGTTTCTGCTTTCCAGCCCTGTCCTAGGCTCATACCCAGAGCGGGAGCATCGGGTCATGGAGGGGATCCTGCCTCTCTGCTGCTCATTCTGAGACCCGCCCCGTGCATCCTGCACCCAGGTCTGGGGCAGCAGCACAAGAGGGTCCTGGAGCTGTTGGAGTGAGTCCAGAGCAGGACACGGAGGTGCTGCGAGGGCTGGAGCAGCTCTGCTCTGGAGCCAGGCTGAGAGAGCTGGGCTGGGGCAGCCTGGAGAAGAGAAGGCTCCTGAAGGGGAGACCTTAGAGCAGCTCCAGTGCCTAAAGGGGCTCCAGGAAACCTGGAGAGGGGCTTTGGACAAGGGCCTGTAGGGACAGGCCAAGGGAATGGCTTTAACTGCCAGAAGGGAGACTGAGATGAGCTCTTAGGCAGAAGCTCTTCCCTGTGAGGGTGCTGAGGCGCTGGCACAGGGTGCCCAGAGGGGCTGTGGCTGCCCCATCCCTGGCAGTGCTCAAGGCCAGGTTGCACCCAGGGGCTTGGAGCACTCTGCTCCAGTGGAAGGTGTCCCTGCCCATGGCAGGAGCTGGAGCTGGAGGAGCTTTAAGGTCCCTTCAACCCAACCCATTCTGTGGTTCCATGAGTCCATCCATGCCGGCTCAGAGAACACCTTCCAGGGCTGTGGCTCTGCCTGTCCCTTCCCAGGCTGGTGGCATCGGTGGGGAAAAGCTCTTGGTACCTCCAGGTCCTGGAAGGGGTAAGGAAAGAGGGGGAAGAGCAAAGTGGCAGCAGGGCCCAACCCTTACTAGACATCAGAGAATCTCCATCCCTGCCTGCAGCCACAGAGGGTCTCCCAGCCCTTCCCATTGCCCAAGGCCCAGCAGCCAAGGGTATGGGAAGGGGCCCGGTCCCCAGCTGCATCCAGACTGGAAGAGCCCCAGTGCCCAGATGTGCTTCCTCCTCCTCCTCCTCCTGTTCCAGCCCTGCTTGAAGTCACGTAGCAGCTCTGGCATGTGCCTTGTGCCAAGCTGGCTGGCACCGGGGGGGAGCACACATCCCAGTCCCATGGGATCCTGACCCCAAGCATCTCCCAGAGACAAAGACATCCCCATCCCATGGGATCCTGACCCCCAGCATCCACCAGGACACTGGTGTCCCTATTCCAAGTGATTCCCAACGCTAAGCACCCCACAGGAGGAAGGGATACACAAACATCCTCACCTGGGGGTGTCCCTGCAGGCTCCCCCAAGCAGGGAAGTGCTGGGACCCCTCTACATCCCTGGGGATCCCGAGTCCTCCCTGGGCTGCAAGATCTGGGTTGTCCTTATGGGAGAAGGGATGGGGTGAAGCCAAAGCAAAGGCATGAGGAGGAAAACGAGAGTGAGGCCGTCTCCGGAGCAGATGTGCAGCTGGAAACAAGGAAAAGGAGGAGGATGAAGGCTCAGGCAGAGCTCTGGGGACCCGGAGATGAATGACCCAGCCCCAGCGCTCCCTGCGCTGCTTAATGGCATTTCAATCCTGGCTGCGAGAGGCGAAGCAGAGACCGGCCGGGAGGCAGGCAGGAAGTCTGGCCGGAGATGAGTCGGGAAGACGATGCCTTTGGGGACCCCCAAGTCAGGGCATTCCCCCCCTTAACACTGAGGGGGGGAACCCGCTCCCTTCCAACAGGGACACGGAGCCCGCAGTGGTGCGGGGCTGGAAGGAGCTCGGGGACGGCGCTGGGCGGCCTTTGCCAGCAGAGGGGACTGTTGCTCGTGTCTGGAGCTCGCCCGGAGCCGCCCCTTGGGACCACGAGGGAAAGGGCGTTTTCCCTTTCCCTCTTTTCCTGGGGAGGACACGAGGGACCGTCCCATGGGAGAACCGCGGAGGGACCATCCCATGGGAGAACCTCGGGGGGGGAGGACGGGGGGTAACCGGTAACAAGTTTCTCCCATCTGACGTTTTCCTGCTTCTTTTGTTCCCGAGTTTCCAGTTCAGAGCCTCCTCCCCTCGCCCCCCGCATTGGAACCGAATGCGGAGCCGGCTCTTGCCAAGGAGCGGAACCGGCTGCAGTCCCCGTTAGGGGTTCCCATGTGGAATGCGAGGAGGCTGCAGCTGGACACATGGATGCAGCACCCCAAGGAGGGGGTGGCCGGGGTGATGCCCTGTGCCCCCCCGTCCCGTCCCGTCCCGTCCCCCTTGTGCCAAAGCAATGTCACTATGGATGCAGGGCATTGGGCCCCAAACTGGTCCCCGAGAGGTACTGGTGTTCCCAGCCAGCACCTTCCCGGGAATGCAGGACCACAGGTGGGCTCCACTGGGCTTCCTTAGCCCCACGGTTTGGAGCAGCACGGAAGGGATGCCCTCATCACCAGCCGACCTTTGGACATCTCCCGTGCTCCATGCAGAGCCACGGAGCAGCCCTCCAGCCCCACAGCAGCCCCTCCAGCCCCACAGCAGCTCCTCCAGCCCCACAGCACAGTGCTCAAGCTTTGGGAGGGCGGAGATTTTCCCAGCCAAGCCATGCCAGGGGGGATCCAACCCCTTCAACCACCTTCCTAAAGTGCCAAGAAACACCTTGCTCTTCCCCAAGGCTGGAACATCACATCTGGCGCACAGCTGGGGGGGGCTCAAGCGGCTGGAGCCCGTGTGGGCTGGAGCCAGGCAGGAGCGAAAGGGTTAAACCTGGAGGCTCGCCCGGGGCGCAGGGGCCTCCCACTTGCCCAGCGTGCAGTATGAATAGCTGCGCTCCCCTCTGCTCCAGGCACTCTTCCCTCCCTGCCTTCCCCCTCTTCCAGAGCATCGCCGGCATCCCCCGGCAGCGATGCTGAGCACCGAAAGCTTGAGCGGGGCGAGAGCCCTGGGCGAGGAATCGCTGCAGATGTGGGAGCTCAACAAGCGGCTGGAAGCTTACCTGGCGCGGGTGAAGGTGCTGGAGGAGGAGAACGAGGTGCTGAGAGCCGAGATCCAGAGCGCCAGGAGCGGCCCGGCCGGGGACCAGCGGCGGGGCAAGTACGAGGAGGAGCTGCGGGCGCTGCGGGATGCGCTGCGGGACGCCTACAGCGGGAAGTGCGCGGCGGAGCTGGCCCGGGACAGCCTCTACGAGGAGGTGCAGCAGGTGAGGAGTAGGTGCCAGAAGGAGCAGGCGGCCCGAGAGGCGGCCAAGCAGCAGCTCTCGGTGAGCAGGAAGGAGCTGGAGGAGGAGAGGAGGGCGCAGATCTGGCTCAAGGAGAGCGCCGTGCGGCTGCAGAAGGAGGTGGAGGCTCTGCTGGAGGTGCACGAGGAGGAGAAAGCGGGGCTGGAGCAGGACATCGCCGGCTTCTCGCAGAGCCTGGAGAGCTTCCGCTGCGCGCCCGTGGCTTTCCAGCCGCTGGAGGTGGAGGATTACTCCAAGAGGCTCTCGGAGATCTGGAAAGGGGCGGTGGAGACCTACAAGACGGAGGTGTCGCAGTTGGAGGGTTCCCTCTGCCAGGCCAAGGAGAGCCTCTGGAAGGCTGTGGAGGACAACCAGCAGAGCCAGCTCCAGCTCCAGCGCCTGGAGAAGGACCTGGCCGGGCTCAAGGCGCGGAAGGAGATGCTGGAGGAGTCCTTGTCCCGGCAGTGGCAGGAGCAGCGCGGAGAGGCAGAGAAGTTCCAGGTGGGTGAAGGAGCGGAGCAGCTCCGGGACGTCCCTGTCCCCACCGCAGCAAGGAGCAGGGGAGCAGCACCCGGCCACTGGGTCCATTCCCATCGACCTGCCTGGAGCTGCGGCTCCTCATCCCAGAGGAGCAGCCGGCGCTGGGCGCAGGCAGCGGGGGGGTCATGGGCAGGATAAACTCCGACCGACTTTGCTGCAGCTGCAGCCCAACAGCTGCAAAAGTCATTCAGCAGAGGGGGAATGGGGCTGGAATGCCGGGATAGCGCCCAGGGAAGGAGCCCTCTTTGTTCCAGCTCCAGGGATCAGCCACGGGCACCGCAGAGACGCTTCTTTCCCACGCTGGCATCCCGCAGTCCTGAATCCCGCCGGCGTTCCCTCCCTCGCAGCCCCCTCCCCATCACTTTGTGGCACCGTTCCTCCCCTCGCCCCCTCTCCCCATCCTCAGCCCCCCTCAAACCAAGCACCCAGAACCCCTTTTCCCTATGGTGGGTGGAAGCAGGAGCCACCCAAACGGTCCCAGGTCCGGCAGGGCTGGGATAGGGCTGAGGTGTCCCTGTTCCCATCCCGCAGCTGGCGCTGGAGGCCCTGGAGCAGGAGAAACAGACGCTGCGGGTGCAGATCGCCCAGGTCCTGGAGGACAGGCAGCAGCTCATGCACCTCAAGATGTCCCTTAGCCTGGAAGTGGCGACCTACAGGTGAGGTCCCCATGGGGATGCGGACGGGGACCACGGCGGGCACACTCGGAAGGGGCTTTGGGGGGGTCTCAGGGACAAGGGGGGGTCTTTCAAAGGGGGTGTCCCTCTCCCAGCCCTTCCAGATGGCCCCAGACAAAGGCGGCTGCGGGTGACGGGAAGGGGGCACAATTAGCATGAGAATAGGGGCTGTCCCCAGCGCCGGCCCCGGCAGAGCATGATGTCACCGGAGCGGACACTAATCCTGGGAACAGGGGGATGGGACGGGAGACAGGAGCAAGGGGGGGGGGGATAGCAGCAGAACCCCCGCAGCCCTCCGTGCCTCAGTTTCCCTGCTAGGTGCTGCTGGGGTGCATCGGGAGCCGCTGCAGCGCTCAGCTCCCACCCTGCGGCACCCACCGTGCGGCACCCACCGCGCTCCTCTCCCTGCAGGACGCTGCTGGAAGCAGAGAGCAGCCGCTTGCAAATGCCAACGGGGGAATACCGGCTGGCCAACGGCTTGAGAGGTAAGGGACCACCCCGGCTCCATCCCCGCCTCCATCCCTGGCACCGGGATGGGGGATCTGGGGATGAGGCTCGATATAGGCACAACTTTCCTGGCTGGTTGCTCAGCTCTGATAGGAAGGTGTGAACAGTGTCCAGAGAGCTCCTGGCACGATAAGAGCTTATCATCCCTGTGTGATGCCAACCCCCCCTCTGCAGGAGCACCGGCATCCGCTGCACTCCAGGCAGGAATTTCCCACTTCCCATCAAGGAGCTGTTTAAAAATAGGCACAGGGGCAGTGAGAGGTGATGGGGGGGGGCGGGGGGGGGGGCATGGAGGAGCCCCACAAGCGGCTCCTCACCCTCTGCCCCTCACTCTTTGCAGATCTCAAGCTGGAGGCGAGCAGCGGCACCAAGCTGGGCCCTGAGGCCAGGAGGACGCTGCCCCGGGAGCACCGAGCCAGCCCCTCACCCTTCACCAGGGCAGAGGGGAGGGGGCAGCCAGGGAAAGGCCCAAGTGATGCTCCCACCCCCCAGACCCCGATCGTGGGTACCAGGGAGCTCCAGCACGTCAATGCTGCCCATGGCCCAGCACCACGGGATGCTCCCAGCTTCCCTGCAGCAAGCCCCTCACAACCCATCCGGCTCTCCCCAGAGCCCCCCAGCCCCACGCTGGGGAGCCCAGGAGAGGGTCCTGCCTGGCCAGGGGGAGATGGGGATGAGAGGAGCCAAGGGAAGGAGCATCCTGCACCCGAAGCTATGGAGAAGCCGCGCAGCCTGCGGTACCCGGCCCAGCTCGTCAGCGAGGCGCTGGAGGATGCGCTCAAGGAGATGAAGGATGATGTTCAAGCCAAAGAAGAGCCCATGCTCAGCGCTGCCTGGGCCCCCCGGGATGCCCTCAGCCCCATTCCCCACACAGAGGCAGTGGCAGAGGGAAGAGAAGGGCAAGACCCCTCTGAGGATGATGCGGATGGTGAAGCCCCTGAAACAGAGGAGAAGGTTGAGGAGTTGATGGTCCAGGGGCTGGGTGTGGAGAGCAGCATCCAGCAGGACGGAGCCGCGTCCCCTCCTTGTGGCTTTGCTGCTTCCGTAAGTGCCACAGTGAGCCACGAAGAGATGGGAGAGTGGGAAGAGGAGATGCCCCCTGTGCTGAGCCCAAGGGAACCAGAAGTGGTGGCCCAGGAAGAGAACATGAGCGGCCCTGGCCAGACAGGGACCAGCCGGGAAGAGCCAGAGCAAAGCAAGGAGGAGGTGGAGGTCCCAAGCATGGAGGCATCGCACCCTGAGGAAGAGGAGGAGGAGGAGGAAGAAGAGGAGGGGGCATCTCACGTCCGCTGCAGGGAGGACGATGACTTCCAGGGTGAGGGAATGGATGAGCACCAGGAGGAAGCTGAAGCTGCTGGTGCTGCCCTCGAGGGAAGCCACCCGGGCCTGGATGAGGATGCTGTTGATGGAGAGCAGGAAGAGCCTGAGCACCACGGGCCTGTGTGCGAGGCACAGCAGGAAAGGGGGCAGGAGGCGTGCCCAGAGCAGGAGCCCTTGAGCATCCATGGGGCCACCCCTGCAGAGGAGGCTCCATCGGGGGCTGAGGAAGATGCGGTGGAAGGGGAGGGCCCAGGCAGAGCTGAAGGTGAGGGAGAAGAGGGGGAGGCCAGAGGGGGGGTGCTGGGGGGGGAGCCCTGGACAGGACCCGGAGCCCTGGGCCAGGAGAGCAGAGCCCAGGAGGAGCCACAGGGGAAGGACTTCATGGAAGAGGAGAGGGAGCTGGAGCAGGGAGAGGAGCCCTGGGGCAGGGAGGATGATGGCAGCGGCCAAAAGGCCCCTGCAGAGGGCTGGGATGTGGCAGCAGAGGACACGGAGGAGGCTCTGGGGACAGGGGAGACCCCACCGAGCACAGGAGGGCCGGAAGGTGAGGACAGAGCTGGAGCATGGCCGGAGGGAACCCAAGCAGAGGGTGAGGAAGATGCTGAAGGGGCTGAGCTGGCCCCGGAGCTGGCAAGGGGTGAGCAGGACGACTCCATGGGGCAGCCGGTCCCCACAGGTCCCCCTGGGCAAGGGGACAGCCCGGAGCTGGCCGAGGCTCTGGAGGAGCCATGGGAAGGGCAGGATGAGGATGCTGATGATGCTCCCGGCTCCAGCCCTGCAGAGCTTCAGCAGGCACCAGGCATGGAGAGGGATGGGGCACTGGAGGAGCAGGATGGGCCATTGGAGGAGGAGGAGGAGGATGGGGGCTTGGGGGAGCTGCAGGAGGAAGCAGGGCCAGGCAGGATGCTGGAGCTGGAGGACACGCTGCCCGACAGCACCCCCCTGCACCTCTATGGAGGGGAGGGGTTGGACGTGGCCACATCCAGCCAAACCCCTCCGGAGGCTGAGGACACCTTGGAGGCAGCATCTGAAGGAGCTGCAGAGGATGAAGGGTGGCTGGAAGGGGGGGACAAGCCCCCGGCTCCCAGCATGGTCCAGAGCCATGAGGAGGAGGCAGGGGCAGAGGGTGCTGAGGAGGAGGAAGGTTACTTCATGGTGTCTGCTCCCAACCAAGAGGTTTCCAGCTCGGAGGAAGCTGAGGTCTCCGAGGACTTTGAAGAGATTAAAGCTGAAGCAAGCGAAGGCAGCAGAGATGATGTGGAAGCTCCTGGAGGAGCATCCCCAGCGCCAGGGGACGAAGGGCACTTTGAGGCATCAGTTGGAGCAGATGAAGCCATGAGGATGCCCACAGAGATGCTAAAGGATGAGGAGGAGGAGGTTGAGGGGGGTTCCTCGGAGCCAGAGGAAGGCCCCGTTGTGCTTGGGGCCATGGGGCCGGTGGCAGGAGGCACTGCTGAACCAGCCCAAGCTGCTGAACCGGATGAGGAGCTCCATGGCGCAGTGGAGCCGGATGGTGCTGAAACACTCCAGGGCTGCAGCCTGGGGCTGGAGGAGGAGCCCATGGCCGAGCCCATCCCTCCAGCAGCACTTCAGCCCCAGGAGGTGTCAGTTCCTCTGCCCCAACAAGCTGAGCAGCATCCATCAGATGAGGAGCATCCATCGGATGAGCAGCATCCATCGGATGAGGAGCATCCATCAGATGAGCAGCATCCATTGGATGAGGAGCATCCATCAGATGAGCAGCATCCATCGGATGAGGAGCATCCATTGGATGGGGAGCATCCATCGGATGAGCAGCATCCATCGGATGAGGAGCATCCATCAGATGAGCAGCATCCATCAGATGAGGAGCATCCATCAGATGAGGAGCATCCATCGGATGAGCAGCATCCATCGGATGAGGAGCATCCATCGGATGAGGAGCATCCATCAGATGAGCAGCATCCATCAGATGAGCAGCATCCATCAGATGAGGAGCATCCATCAGATGAGGATCATCCACTAGATGAGCAGCATCCATCAGATGAGCAGCATCCATCAGATGAGCAGCATCCATCAGATGAGCAGCACCCATCCATGGAGCAGGAAGCAGGGGATGGTGACAGCCCTCTGCCAGCTGAGGACAAGGAGCCCCCGGAGGCTGAGCCACCTCATGCCGGCCCCATGCCAGAGCAGGAGGGGTCCCCAGAGGTGCTTGAAGAGCGACCAGATGCCGTGGAGGTGCCGCTGGACATCCCGGAGGACCCGGATCTCCTGGAGATCGTGGAGCAAGCCTTGGAGTTCAACCAGGAGCTGGTGATGGGCGCAAGGGCGGCAGAGGGCAGGGAGCAGGGGCCCGGTGGCACTGAGGATGCTGGAGAAGATTCCTCCCCGACCTCATCCAGCGAGGAGGAGCCCACGGTGCAGGAGGCACCGGCAGAGGCGGCACCGGAGGCTCCGGTGCGGGCTGAGAACGGGCTGCACCGCGCCGCCAGCCTGGAGGACCTGGCTGAGTTCAGTGAGGTGCCCAACGGCATCGGCAGCGCGGCTCCGGCATTCCCTATGGAGAGCACAGACCCCACCGTGGCCATGCCGGGTACCGGAGATGCCGCCAGCACCAAGGCAGCCGATGCCGCCTCATGTGGCAAACACGGTGACACCGTCCCCATCCGAGCCGAGCAGGAGCCCTGCTCCATGGGGGATGAGTGATGGGGACCCTTCCGGTACCCCCCACCCTGTCATAACCCAGCACCCCCCCTTACCACCCCCCCACCTAACGCTCCCCCACCCCCTCATGGTCTTTAACACCTTTGTGTGGGTTTTTGTGTCCCCTCTCAGTGAAGAGCCACCAAGGCCATGGGTCGCATGCAGGGACCCGGCCCCATCTCTGCCCCCTCCGGGTGTGTGGTTGTGGCTGTATTTAATTGAACCCCATCTTTTCCCCTCCCATTTCCACCCCACGGGGTGCAGCACCCAAGGGTGACACTGCAGGGTCCCCGGTCCCCACATGGGGTGACCCACGCCAGGTGTATTCGCTGCCGTGATGTTAAGTTAATAAAGCCTCGGCCTCCAGCTCCTCTCCTCATTCCAGCCCCATGGAAGCTGCCACCACGGGTTGGGGACGGGGGCCCCAGGAGGATGCTCCCTGATGACCCCATTGTGCGTCTCCAGGGTGATGGTCCCCATCCCCAGGCTCATGTAACCCTCATCCAGGAGTTCTCCCATCCCCAGGGCGATGCTCCTGCATCCCTGATGTGACACTGCCCCAATGTTCCCTCATCCCTGGGGTGATGCTCCCCATTCCAGGGTAATGCAGCCCCCCCCCCCCCCCCCCGGGGTGATCACAGAACCATGGAATCAGCCAGGGAAAGACCTCTGCCTGTGCGGGAGTGGGACTGGATTCCAGCCCACCCCATCCCAGTGCCAGCACCTCCAGCCATGAGCCAGCAAATCCAGCCACTATTCCCGCCTGGATCAGGCAGGATGCCCTTGGGACCGGTACCCCTGAGCACCACACTGGGTCCCTCATCACCCCAACGGGATCCCGACACATCTTTGCCCCTTTTCCCAAAGGATGCTGAGCCTCAGGATGGGGCTGAGCGGAGCCAGGGGGGTTCAATGCCCTTTGTATGAGCAGGCGTGGGGACGATGCTGCATGAATCAGCCTCTGGGCACAGAATGGGCTCCTTTATACTGGGCAAAGGGCTGAGTCACCCTGGGCAAGGGGACAAGACGGGCAGCACCCACTGGTGCTGATGGGTGCGCTCAGCATCACCCCTTGGGTGCCTGCCTGGCTGGCCCCATTGCTCACCCACACTCCGGATGCAGCCCGTGCCAGCAGCGGGATGCTGGGAGCCAGGGAGTGATAAGGACCCACCATGGCTCTGCCTTTCCTCATGGGGAGCCCCCGGCCCCCCCCCAGCCCGAGGGTGATGGTTTCCTTTTAAGGTGAAACTCCCGCAGATCCAAGCACCGGGATGAAATCAAACACAAGCTCCGGGATGAGCCAGAGCAGGCGCCGAGGCCGGGATCAGCCTGGGCAGCATCAGCCCAACGGCAGGTCCGGTCCCCCCCCAGTATCCCCCCTCCCCAGGGTCACCCCAAAGCTGCCCGGTGATGGCAGCGGATGGATGGATGGATGGATGCATGAGGAGATTCCCAAGGCAGGGGGTGACATTCCTAATGAAATGAATCCACATTCCAGCCGGTGCTGACAAAGCGACGAGGGGGCACAGATGGTGGAGGGGAGGAGGAGGAGGAGGAGGAGGATGGGATGGGGCTGCTCAGGGCTATGGGGCACCCGATGGGGTGGGTTTGCAGATCCCAGGGTCCCTGCAGGACCAAAGGTGTCCTCAGTGGGACAAAGCGTGTCCCACACTGGTCCAAGCATGTCCATGATGGGACCAAGCGTGCCCTGATGGGGTCAAGGATGGCCATGGTGGGACCAAGTGTGTCCCAGTGATGAGCATGTCCGTGATGGGACCAAGCATGACCTGATGGGATCAAGGATGGCCATGATGGGACCAAGCATGTTCCCAACGGGATTGAGCGTGTCCCTGATGGAGCCAGGTGCACCCTGATGGGACCAAGCATCTCCATAAGGAGTCCAAGCGTGTCTCCAGCAGGACCTAGTGTGTCCTGATGGGACCATATGTGTGCCAATGGGACGCAGGGCACCTGCATCCCCCCATGTCCCCCCCTGCAGACCAGGAGCCACCAAACCACACTGGGAACAGGGCAAGGGGGGGCGCAGGGGGGGCAGCCATGGGGGTCTGTGGGGCTGCTGCTTTAAGAGCCCCCCCAGCCCGGCCCCCCGCAGCCGGGAGGGGTTTGTTTGGCGAGAGTGGGATTTCAATGGAGCCACCACAAAACCTCCCTGTGGGGTGAGGGCTGGGGGGGGGGGGGGGGCGGGATGACCTCAGCGATGACTTCATCCCACTCCCAGCTCCCAAAAACTCCTGGGAACCTTATAAGGAAAGGACTAAAAATACAGCGCAGGGGCCGGGGCAGCCCCCTCCCCACAACGAGCCCCTTGGGGGGGGCGAGCAGGAGCCGCGCTGGGGCCACCAAGGGGATGTGGCCCTATGGGTTGTACCTCGTGGTAGGGACAATGGATGGGGACCTCCGCCCCCAGCCCCCAGCCCCACCCCAGCGCAGGGATGTGGGGGTCCCATCCCCATTCCCAGCTATTCCCATCCCTTCCTGCAATCCCCCCCCCCCGGGATGTTTCTCCACCGTCTCGCCCTTCACCCGGGTCAGACCCCCCGGAATAGCTCCGGTCTCTATAATAAGCTCTTGGCCCGGTTTTGGGGCTCATTCAGCTGCTGGGTCGTGCCCCCCCCCCGGCAGCTGCTGCCAAATCGGGGCAACCGCGGATGCCTGAGGCCGAGCCCCGCGGCTGGATCCCGCCGGGAATGTGCGTCTGGAGCCGTCCGTCAGCGGCGGCGAGGGTGGAGGGGGCCCGGGGCGATGCTCCCCCATCGCATCCCACCACATCCCATCGCATCCCATTGCATCCCATTCACAGGGCAATGAAACCCCTGGGACCATGCTCCCGTCTCCATGGAGCGATGCTCCCCTCCCCGTTTACACACCCCCAGCATCCATAAACAGGGTGCAGGATGCGGCACACTCCGGGATCAGCCACCCATCATTAAGTGGGTTGGGAATGGGATGGGAAAAGGGATGCAGCGTGGGAAGCAGCTCGGCCGGATCCCAACACGTGTGTGCCAGCAGCGTGCCTCAGTTTCCCTTCTAATCCAGCCCCAGATGGAAAGGGGTTGAGCCAACAATGGGAAAAGGGGACAACCTTCTCCCAGGGTACCCATGGCACCCACCTATGGGACACCGGGATGGGGGCAGCGAGGGCAGGAGGTGACTCAACTCCGGACACGGCACCGACAAAGCGGTTCCTTCCTCATGGAATTGCCGGTGTCCGCATGCAGGTGGCACCGGGACAAACAGGGATGTGTCCCCTGCCCGGATCCACGGACACGCAGGGAAAAGCCCCCTCAGATCCCGGCTGGTGCCGTTGGGGATTGGGGACAGTGCAGGATGTGGGGACAGGACGTGACGGGGGCCGGTCCTGAGTCACCCCGCAGCTGGGGCTGGGTCCGGCCTCAGAAAGGGAAGAGGCTCCAGAGCGCCCTGCTCAGTTAGGGGCTCTCATTCCCAGCTCGGGGACCCCATTCCCAGTTTGCCGACCCCACACCAGCCCTTGCCCATCCATCAGGGTGGAAAACCTCCAGGAATCCCGACCACATTCCAGCCGCGGGCAGGTGGAGGGGGGGTCCCTGAAACCCCATCGGGGCGACAACTGCAGGGCTTGGGTTTCGGGGGGGGGTTCACCTCCAGGTCCATGGAACCCCCCTTCATCATCCTCCTTCTCCTCCATGGACCCCCCAAACCCCTCCCTGCTGCCCCCCAATAGGGGGACATGGACCCCAAAAACCTCTCCCAGCTGCCTCCCCCTATAGGGGTACATGGACCCCAAAAACCCCTCCCTGCTGCCCCCCATAGGGGGTCATGGACCCCAAAAACCCCTCCCTGCTGCCCCCCCATAGGAGGTCATGGACCCCAAAAACCTCTCCCTGCTGCCCCCCATAGGGGGACATGGACCCCAAAAACCCCTCCCTGCTGCCTCCCCCAATAGGGGTACATGGACCCCAAAAACCTCTCCCTGCTGCCCCCCATAGGGGGTCATGGACCCCAAAAACCCCTCCCTGCTGCCCCCCCATAGGAGGTCACGGACCCCCCAAACTCTTCTTGCTGCCCCCCCCCCCCCCGCCCCTCAGGCTCGCACCCGATCGCGATCGCGCGCACCACGGCGCCCCCTGCAGGCCGTCCGCAGCGCTCGTCCCTCGCACTCTTTCCCCTGATTGGCCACTTTGTTCCAGCCAATGAAAGAGTTGTCTTGCACAGGAGGCGGACCCGGCGGTGTATCACAGCCAATCGCATTCCTCCTCCTGAAACAGCTGTTAACCAATGAAAGCCGGGATCGGGGCGTGCCCCTGACGGAGGCGCGGCCAATGGGAGGTGGCCAGGAGGCGGTCACAGCCAATGAGCGCGGTGGGGGGGGCGCAGGAGGCGGTCCGCAGCCAATGGGGAGCGCGGGGGGCGTGTCCCCGGCTTCCAGAGAGTTCGGAGACGGGAGCGGAGCGGCGGTGAGTGATGGCGGCCGCGGCGCGGTGCCCCCCCGGTGCCCCCCGGTCCCCCCCCGGTGCCCCCCGGTGCCCCCCGGTCCCCGTGGACCCGGGGCAGCAGCGGCCGTGCCCGGCACGGGGTCCTCGGGCGCTGTCAACACCGCGGCCCCGCTGCCCCGACCCGGCCTTCGGGGTTCCCGGTGCTGTGGGGGGGCCCCGCGCTCGGGGGTGGCCGGGGGGGGTCTCCGCTGTCCCCGCTGCCCCCGGTTCGGGCTCGTCCCCGCGGTCTCCGTCCGTGCCGCGCCGTGAACGCGTCCCCGCCCCGCGTCCGGGCTGCTCGGGGGGCCGCCGCGGTGCGGGCGCCACGGGTGCTATGGGGATGTGGCGGCTCTGTCCCAGCGCAGCACGGCGAGGACCATGGTGAAGGAGACGGGTTACTACGACCTCCTGGGCGTGCGGCCCGGGGCCACGCTGGACGAGATCAAGCGGGCGTACCGGCGCCTGGCGCTGCGCTACCACCCCGACAAGAACCCCAGCGAGGGCGAGCGGGTGGGTGCAGCCCTTTCCCCATCTCACCCCATTTCCCCTCCATCTCACCCCACTTCCCCCTATGTTATCCCATGTCACCCCACTTTCCCCCATGTCACCCCACTTTCCCCCATGTCGCCCCACTTTCCCCCATGTCGCCCCACTTTCCCCCATGTCGCCCCACTTTCCCCCATGTCGCCCCACTTTCCCCCATGTCGCCCCACTTTCCCCCATCTCGCCCCACTTTCTCCCATCTCGCCCCACTTTCCCCCATCTCGCTCCATTCCCCCCATCTCACCCCATTTCCCCCCATGTCACCCCACTTTCTCCCCATCTCACCCCATTTCCCCCATCTCACCCCATTTCCCCCATCTCACCCCATTTCCCCCCATCTCACCCCATTTCCCCCCATGTTATTCCACTTTCCTCCGTCTCACCCCATTTCCCCCCCAGTTCAAGCAGATCTCCCAAGCCTACGAGGTGCTGTCGGACACCCACAAACGGGCGCTGTACGACCGTGGCGGGGAGCGAGCCATGAAGGAAGGAGGTTTGGGAAGCCGAGGGGGCAGCGCTGGGTTCGGGTCCCCCATGGACATCTTCGACTTCTTCTTCGGAGGAGGAGTGCGGATGCGCGGCCGGGGCGACAGGAGAGGTACCGGGATCAAAGGGACCCCCAGCACCTGCTTTGGGGGACGGCAGGAATGGGCTTGGTGGCCTTTGGGCCACCCCCGTCCCCGCGGCGCTGAGCCCGACGCGTCCTCATCAGCCTTTATGACTTTCTCCATCGGCCCCTCTTCAAAGGGCCCTTCCCTGCCTTTGGCCCGGCTTTCCCCCGGTGTCCCCAGGGCTGGGGCTGACTCAGCCCGGCGCTGCCCTGGGCTGCTGGGGGCGGCTGGAGCCGCTCGGGTGACTCTTGGCGTGCCTTTGGCCTGGGTCACGGCGAGAGGGTGAGGCGGCAGCGTGCCCTGCTTGTGGCACGATTTAATAGCAGGGCAATTAGGAGGCCATGGGGAAGCTGCTCCAGGTGACGGGGAGGGAGCTGGAGGCGCCCCGGGGTGGGAGCCCCACATCAGGGATCCCTTTGGAGCCGTCGCACCAAAGGACCGAGGGATGGAGGGAAGCTCCTTCCCCGCTGCTCCCTATGGAGAAGTGACGGCCGGGAAGGCTCAGCCCGGTTTCCGCACAGGGAAGACCGTGGTGCACCAGCTCTCGGTGTCCCTGGAGGACCTCTACAACGGCACCACTCGGAAGCTGTCCCTGCAGAAGAACATCATCTGCAGGAAGTGTGGAGGTGAGCACCGGGGTACCGGGGGGGGTCCCAGCACCGCAGCCCCCTCCTCACCCCTCCTCACCCCTCCCCACAGGCTGTGGGGTGCGGGAGGGCGCCCAGAGGAGGTGTCCCAAGTGCCACGGCTCGGGCATGGAGGTGCGGATCCATCAGCTGGGGCCCAGTATGATCCAGCAGATCCAGACCGTGTGTTCCCAGTGCCAGGGCCAGGGCGAGTGGATCCGGCCTCGGGATTGCTGCCTCACCTGCAATGGCCGCAAGGTCGTCAGGGAGAAGAAGATCCTCAGCGTCCACCTGGATAAAGGTGGGGATGGGGCCATGTGGGGAGCGGGGGGGACCCCTCAATGTCTTCCACCCCTCTCCTGAGCTCTGCTTCCCATCCCATAGGCATGAAGGACGGACAGAAGATCACGTTCCATGAGGAAGGGGATCAGGTGCCGGGGCTGGAGCCCGGCGACATCATCATTGTCCTGGATCAGAAGGAGCATCCCCTGTTCCGGCGCAGCGGGGACGACCTCATTGTCCGCAGGGAGATCAGCCTGGCCGATGCGCTGTGCGGCTGCCGCCAGGTCATCCGCACCCTGGACAACAGGAGCCTGCTCCTGGCCTCCCAGCCAGGTGGGATTGGGATTGGGATGCACTGGGACACCCCTGTGAGGAGGCTGGGATTGGGATCAGGATGCACTGGGACACCCCTGTGAGGAGGCTGTGATTGGGACCGGGATGCACTGGGACACCCCTGTGAGGAGGCTGGGATTGGGATCGGGATGCACTGGGACACCCCTGTGAGGAGGCTGTGATTGGGACCGGGATGCACTGGGACACCCCTGTGAGGAGGCTGGGATTGGGATCGGGATGCACTGGGACACCCCTGTGAGGAGGCTGGGATTGGGACTGGGACACACTGGGATACCCCTGCAAGGGAGCTGGGATTGGGATCGGGATGCACTGGGACACTGCTGCCAGGGGGCTGTGGTTGGGATCGGGATGCACTGGGACACTGCTGCCAGGGGGCTGTGGTTGGGATCGGGATGCACTGGGACACCCCTGTGAGGAGGCTGTGATTGGGATCAGGATGCACTGGGACACCCCTGTGAGGAGGCTGGGATTGGGACTGGGACACACTGGGATACCCCTGCAAGGGAGCTGGGATTGGGATCGGGATGCACTGGGACATCCCTGTGAGGAGGCTGTGATTGGGATCAGGATACACTAGGATGATACCCCTGTGAGGAGGCTGGGATTGGGATCAGGATGCACTGGGACATCCCTGTGAGGAGGCTGTGATTGGGATCAGGATGCACTGGGACACCCCTGTGAGGAGGCTGGGATTGGGATCAGGATGCACTGGGACACCCCTGTGAGGAGGCTGGGATTGGGATCAGGATGCACTAGGATGATACCCCTGTGAGGGAGCTGTGATTGGGATCAGGATGCACTGGGACACCCCTGTGAGGAGGCTGTGATTGGGGTCAGGATGCACTGGGACACTGCTGCCAGGGGGCTGTGGTTGGGATCAGGATGCACTGGGACACCCCTGTGAGGAGGCTGGGATTGGGACCGGGATGAACTGGAGCACTCCTGCAAGGGGGGGCTGGGATTGGGACCGGGAAGCACTGGGACAGCCCTGTGAGGAGGCTGGGATTGGGATCAGGATGCACTGGGATACCCCTGCAAGGGAGCTGGGATTGGGATCAGGATGCACTGGGACACCCCTGTGAGGAGGCTGGGATTGGGATCAGGATGCACTGGGACACCCCTGTGAGGAGGCTGGGATTGGGATCAGGGTGCCTTGGGACACCCCTGCCAGGGGGCTGTGAGGTGACGCTCATCTCCATCCCAGGGGACGTGATCCGGCCTGGAGACCTCAAGTGCGTCCCCAACGAGGGGATGCCCGTCTACAGGAGCCCGTTCCAGAAGGGGAAGCTCATTCTGCAGTTCCAGGTGAGGCGCGGGGCCGGAGCCGCCTCCCGCATCCCTGCGCCTTTCCCCGTGCTCATCCCACGCTTCCATTGCGTTCCCAGGTGAAGTTCCCGGATCCGGGCTGGCTGCCCCCCGACCGCCTGCGCCAGCTCCAGGCCTTCTTCCCGCCGCAGGAGGAGGTGATGGCCACGGAGGACACGGAGGAGGTGGAGCTCAGCGATTACACGGCCCATGGGGGGCCGGGGCGCAGACCCTTCCCCGGGGACCCCCACCACGAGGATGACTTCGAGGATGGGACCCGCCAGCACGTCCAGTGCCAGACCTCATAGCCGGGGCTGGGGGGGCGCCGTGGGGCAGAGCTGGGGGGGGGGCTATGGGGCAGGGAGGGGGCTCTGGGAGCCGTCACCTTCAGGGATGTACATAGGTCACCATTGGACAGCACTTCACCTCCTTTGCCCCCCACCTCGGGGACCCCCCCAGCGTCTCCTCTATGGGGATGAGCCCCCCCCGCAGTGGGTGCTGCCCATGGGGGGCTCAGCCCTGCACTGAGGATAAGGGGGGACCCTCACCCCCTGCCTCAGTTTCCCCATTGATGCCGGGGCAGAGCCCCCTTGGGGGAGGACTTGAACTGCCCCACTCAGCCCCACGGCCCCGGATGGCCCCACAGCGCCGTGGGGCCCGCACAAGGCCTTTGCTTTGCCCGTTTCTGTCCTTGCTGGAGCCTGGCTCAGGCCTGGGAGCGAGGGGGGGTTCTGCTCTCTTTGCACACAAAAGGGGGTTCGGGGGGGGTCCCATCCCTTTAATTTATTTTGTAGAGGAATTTTAAGCATTTTTTCTCTGTTGTTGTTGTCGGGGGGGGGGGGTGGGGGGGGAACTTTGTACTTGGCATTAAAAGCAAATCCCAACTCCAGCGGCTGCGTGGTGCCGGATCCCTGCGACTTCCCAATGGATTCCCTGCCTTGATGGCCGGGGCGTGCCTCAGTTTCCCTGCTGGGGAGCAGCGGGGGCTGGGCTGGGCCCCACAACCTGAGTTGCCCCCATCCCCTCCTCCCCCTCCTTCACCCCATTGTAACCCCCCCAAACAACTCCATGGCCCCCAATCGCTATGGGGCAGAACCAGGTATGGGGGAACCCCCCCCCAAGCTGGGGGTGAAGCTGGGGGGGGGCGCTGCAGCTGAACCCCCACCATGTCCGTGCTGGAGTTTAGGGAAGGGTTTGGCTCCCGATGTGGATGGAGGAGGAGAGTGGGAACAATGGTGGCCACGGGCCAGCTTGGGGGGGGGCCCAGAGCCCTCGGGGTGAGCCCACACCCTGCGGGGAGGGGGGTGGCCACATCCCCCCCCCCCAGCGTCCCCTCCCAGAGGTGTCAGCGCGTTATGGTGCTCGTCACCCCCCTGGGGGCACCCATGGCAATGGGGTCACCCCACAGCAATGGGGTCACCCCCAATGGGTCCCCCCCCCAACCGGTCTCTGCTCTTTGCCACCAGTGCCCTGTGGCACCAGGGACGCCCCTTCCCGAAGCTGGCACCTCCCAGAGCCCATCACCAGGACCCCCATCCCCATGGATCATCCCTAACGCCCCCCTCATCCCCCCAAGCCAGGACCCCCCATTCCCGCCTGGAAAAGGGGGATGTTCCCCCTAAACCTGCCCAGCAAGTCCTGGGGGGGGGCATTCATAGCCCCATCCCCATCCATGTCCCCATCCCCATCCATGGCTCCATCCCCGTCCCCATCCACCCCCAGCACGTTCCACCCCGGCGGGGGCTGTGGGGGGGTCCCCCCTGCGCGTCCCCCGCTGGCTCCAGCGATGGGCACAGGGATGGGGGGGATGTTCCAGGCCCCCCCCCCCCATCCCATCCCCAGCGGAGCCCGGGGCCCTCCCGGGGGTCGCTCATTCATCCGCTGCCTCCCGCCCATTCCCTCCCGGTTCATTCATTGCCGCGCTCGGCCCCGGCCCCGCTTTGTCTCGCACATGAAAGCCGAGGGGCCCCCTCCCCATCCCGGGGGGCAATCGGGGCCCCCCGTAGGTCACCGGGGCCGGCCGAGAGGCGCCGGGAGCACCGAAGCCACCCAGGAGGGGCCATGGAGCGGGGGGGGGGGGCCCATTCCACAGCATTCCCAAGCACCCGCTTGGCGCTGGGGTCTCTGTGACCCCCCCCTTCCCAGCTGGAATTCGGCTCCGGTGGGATGAGGGCGCAGCCAGCACCCCCATCGCTTGGGGGGCAGCAGGATGGGACCCCATAGCCCCCCCATCCAGCTATGGGATACCCCCCCGCGACAAGCAGAGACAAGAACTGGAGCCGTCCCTTGGGCAACCAAGGAGAAAGTGGATATTCCAAGGAGGGGAGAAGCGGGAGAGCGGGAATTGCGGGGGGCAAGGGGGGGCTGGTTTTCCATTACCGGGGGGGGCAGTGGTGGGGCCCTGGGGGGGGGGAAGCAGCAGGTTTGGTGATGGATCCAGGTCCATTGACCCCCCCAACACGGTCCCAGTTGGATGCTGGGAAAGCCGGGACATGATCTGGGAATGGTGATGCCAAAGTGTCCACCTGGAGATACCGGAGCCTTCATCCCTGCCCTCCTCCTCCTCCCCAGGGAAGGTGTAATTACACCGTTCCTAATGCTGGGGGGGGGAAGCACCCCCCCCCATTGCTGCCCCATGGCTGCCCCCTGCTTCCCACGCTGGGATGTGCCAACGCGGCCTCTGCCTTTGCCTGAGGGCCCTTGCGCAAGGATGGGGGGTGTGGCAGCAGGAGCGGGACATGGGGACGTGGGGATATTGGGACATGGGGACATCGGGATATGGGGATATTGGGACAGGGGGACATGGGGATATTGGGACATGGGGACATGGGGACATCGGGACATGGGGACATGGGGACATCGGGACATGGGGACATCGGGACATGGGGACATGGGGACATGGGGACGTCAGGACATGGGGATGGGGCAGGGATGGGGCAGGGGGATGGGGCAGGGATGGTCCTGAGGGGTTTGGACCTGGGGGGGGGGATCGGCCCTGGTGCTCTGTGACCACGGAGCCACCGCCTGGAGCCACATCAGTGACAATAAATACTTGGGGGGGGGGGGGGGCACGGGGGCTGTGTCCAAATCCAACACTTCCAAGTGTACCAAAACTGCCTAAAACCAGCCCAAACCGCCCCCTCCCTCCACCCGGGTGCTTTGGCTGCAGAGAGAGAATGAGGCTTCTGAGGGGCTCTGCTGTACCCCATGGGAAGGTGCACCCCCTGTGGCTATGGGGGGGCTGGAGGGGACATGGGGGGGGGACACGGGGGCACTGGTGCGGTGGCATCATTCCCGGACGTAGACCCTGGTGCAGACGACGTCGTCGGCCGTCATGGTCTGCAATGAGGAGCAGGTGATGGATGGGACCCCCCCAACACACACAGACCCCCAAAGGGAGTTTCCCATCATGCCCCGGGGCAGGGATGCTCACCAGGATGAGCTCCCCGTCGTTGGTCAGCTCCCTGGACCAGCCCGTCCTGGGCCCCTCGCCCCGGAGCAGCCGCTGCTCACAAACCATCTTGTTCTCACTCTCCCACTTGGCCAAGCTCTGTGCAGGGGACAAGGGGACAATGAGGGGGGGACACCCCGAGACACCCCCATAGCCCCCCCTGACAGGGTGGAACGTCCGTCAGTGGGCTGGGAGGTGGATGGGGATGAGGGCATGTACGGGGATGTGAATGGGGATGTGGGTGGGGACACAGATGGGGACCTGGATGGGGATGTGAATGGGGAATGGGGACACAGATGTGGACCTGGATGGGGATGGGGACATGGATGGGGATGTGAATGGGGAATGGGGACACAGATGTGGACCTGGATGGGGATGGGGACCTGGATGGGGATGTGAATGGGGAATGGGGACACAGATGGGGACCTGGATGGGGATGTGAATGCGGAATGGGGACACAGATGGGGACCTGGATGGGGATGGGGACACGGATGGGGATGTGAATGGGGAATGGGGACACAGATGTGGACCTGGATGGGGATGGGGACGTGGATGGGGATGTGAATGGGGACACAGATGTGGACCTGGATGGGGATGTGAATGGGGAATGGGGACACAGATGCAGACCTGGATGGGGATGGGGACATGGATGGGGACATTTGCTCCTGCTCCCAACAGTGCCTGGGATCATCTGTACCCAGGGAAGAGGGCACAGGGAAGGGAGAGGAACCATCCCCCCCAACAGGAGGGAGCGTGTGGCTGCGTGTGTGCAAACACATGTGCAAGCATGAACACGGGGGCACTCGCAGCAGCGTGCAGGCACATGTGTGTAAATGCATGTACATGCCTCCACGTGCCCTTGTGCAAGACGTGCATACATGGTGCTTGTCCATCTATGCACATGTAAGAGTGCGCACGCACACACGCGTGCTCCTGCCCTCCTACCACACATATGTGGACGCATGTGGACGCGTGTGGATGCGTGTGGGCGCCGCACCTTGCAGGGCCGCCCGTCCACCGTCTGCTCCTCGAACTCCTGCCCGATGCTGAAGCGGATCTCCGTGGTCCGCACCGTGGTCGAGGTCCGGATGTAGAAGCTCTCCCCCTCCTGCCTGATCTCCACCGCGGGCTTGGAGGCCGCTGCCACCGCGATCTTCCTCAGCATCACGTTAACCCCTGGGGGCAAGGGGCGGGACGTGGGGGGTCCCCATTGATGGGGGTCCTGCGGGCGCCTCTGGGACACGCGCACCCCCGTCGCCAGGGGGACCCCGGCCGCGCGGAGCCACATCTGGCTCAGCCACATCTGGCTCTCGTTACCTGGCTCCGGATGCGCCCCGGGGAAGGGATGAGGGTGATGGGGTGGGGGGGGGGGGTGAAGGGGCTCCCCCGGGCCGGGGTGACGGCGGGGACACGGCCCCCGGTGACCCGCGGGTCCCCCCCCCACAAAGCGCAGCTGCGGCTTTGTCCTCGCTGCCCGCGGGCGCCTCATCCATCACTGCCCGAGCCCCGCGCTGTGCCCCGGTCACCCCCGAGAGAGGGGCCCCGCGGAGCGGGGCTCCCCCCGCATGGGGATGGGGGGCACGGATGGTGCCGACCCCGCAGCGGGATGCGGGTGCTCGGGGCGGGGGGGACACGAAAACGTCCCTGGGGGGCTCCCCAAGGCCGGGACCGTGGGGATGCTGCTGCTGAGCGGGGCAGAACGGGGCGGGGGGTCTGATCCGCACCTGGGGGTCCCTGAGCCCCCCCCCATGATGCTCAACGGGTGAAGCAGCCGCCCAAAGGAGCAAAGTCCCTTTATTGCGGGGGGAGGGGGCGCGATGCGGGCAGATGTGGGGTCCGGAGCTGACCCCCCCGCTCCAGCACCTCCACCATGGGGGGCCCGGAGCCCCCCAGGTCCGCGGTGGGGAGGGAGGGGCCGCCGGACTCAGATCGCTTTCCCTGCTGCGGCTCCCCCTGTGGGGCTGCGGGGGGGGGGGGGAACCCGGGGGGGGGGCGGGGAATGAAACCCAAGAAAGTGATAATTATCCTGAACTGTTCGCTCCGGATCCCCTAACCTGGAACAAATCCCGCTCCGGCGGCGGGGGGGGCCCTGCCCACAGCCCCGGGGCCCCCCGCTTCCCCCCGGCCGTGGGGCCCGGCTCTATGCGCCTCCAAAACCCCCTCACAACGTGGGGCAGGGGGGACCCGACTTAGGATCGGGGGTCCCCTTGGGTGGGATGTTGGGGATACGGGGGGGGTGTGCACGGGCTATGCTGCCCCCCCCCCCCCAAGCCCCCGTGCCTCAGTTTCCCCAATGGACTTCAGATGGGAACAGGGGGGGCTCCGGAGCCCCCCAGCCCTGGAGGAGGGCTCGGAGGGGAGATGTGGGGCGGGACCGGCCGTGCCCCCCCCGGGGCTCGCACTCACCCAGCGCCTTCAGCAGCTCCTCGAAGTTCTCCGAGCTTTTCATCCTCCAGTTCCCGGAGAAGTTCGGCATCGCGGGGCCGGGGCAGCGGCGCAGCCGCTCTGTGGGGGTACGGGGGGGGGCACCGAGGTAGGGACACGGAACGGGGGACACCGAAGGGAACGGACGGCACCAGCGACCCCGCCGCTCCCTGCGCACCGGCCCCGCCGCGCTCCGGTCCCGGCTCGTCCCGCCCGCGCCGCCCGTTTTATTGCCGGGCAGGTCCCACCCGCTCCGCCCCCGGCCCCGGCCCCCCGGGGGGGGGGGCTCCGCGCTCACCTGCGGGGCTCCGCGTTGGGGGGGGTGCGGAGGGACCCCCCCAAAGTGCCTGAACCGCCCCAAAAGTGCCTGCGGCCCCCTAAAGTGTCTGCACCCCCAAATTGCCCACATCCCCCCCCCGGCACCCCTCCGGTCTCAATGCACCCCTCTATAACCTCCCTGCACCCCTCAATCAGCGGGGGGGGGCACGCACATGCACTCCCACGTCCCAACACGCGTGCACACGCAGCGTGCAGGTGCCTGGCACATACGTGAGGTGCGGACACGGGTGAGGAGCCCCGCGTTCACACGCGCGTGTCACGCGTGTGCAAGCGTGTTCGGGCTGCGGGAGGTGGGGTTTGGGGGGGGCAATGGGGGGGATTTGGGGGTCCCGTTGTGCTGGCACCGGGATAATGGAGTTTCTGGCTCCAAGATGGAAGGAGCCGGATTCCTGCTGCACTTTAGGGGTGAAGCCGCCCCTCCGGGACACACATCCTCCCCCCCCCCCCACCCCGAGCCCCCCACGTTCCATGGGGTGGCGCCACGGAGGAGCCGAGTTGTGGCTTGTCGCGAGTCCCTAATCCCCTGAAGAACGGGATTCCCAACAAAGAGCGGACGGATCCCGACCTACAGCGGGTGCGGGAGGGAATGGGGCTGGAAGAGGTGGGGGGCTCGGGGAGGGGGCACCCCAAGGATCTCTGTGTGTGTGTGTGTGCCCCCCCCGGCCATGGATCTGGGGGAAAACCAGCTGGCTTTGGAGAAGTGGGTGGAGGGGATGGGGTGGGACCGGGACCCCCCCGCCCCACATCTGGAAGGGATTCTGCTGGGAAGGGCGGATGAAGGCTTCGCCCCCCTCAAATTCCTTGGAAACCGCAGAAATCCCGAGGGCAGAGTCCAATGGGGGTCACCCCCCAACTGCCCCTCATAGGGGGGACAACGTCCGCCGTCAATCGAGCTCCCCGGTGGGACAGGACCCCCCCAGCCTCATTGCGGTGAGCGGCTCCGATGTGGGGGGGGGGGCTGAAGCCGCCCGTGCTGCCCCCCCCCAGCCCTGCAAATCCATCCCAGCTGTGGGGCTCCCATGGGAATCGATCCCAACCGGACACCGGGAATGTGCCCCGCTGTGGGGCTGGGGGGGGGACCCACACATGGGCCTCCCCCATGTGCCCCCAGGCGCCGGCTCCTCCTGCCCGAGGAGGTAACAGCTCCTTTAAGGCTCGGCCATTCCAAAGCCCGGTCGTAAACTCGGCTCCAATCGCTTCCAAAGGCAGCCCAGACACAAAGGCTCCGGCTCCCCATCCATGCTCTCACCTTCCTTGGATCCGGAGGCATTCCCACCCCTTCCCAGCGCGAGTGGGCTTTGGGAGGCTTTGGGAAGGGGGAGCTGCCCCCCAAAGCACCCCGCAAGATCCCATGGGATGCTCGGGATCACTGCGTCCCCCCAGTCCCACATGGATGCAGGAAGGATCCCCAAGCCCTGGGTCCAGCAGCCCATGACTGAAGTGGGAAAGGGGGTGACAATGGGGGGGTCCCCATGAGCACAGGGCTGATGTGAAGGTGGAGGGGGGGGGAACCGCTTCTCCTTCACCCAGCAGCACAGAGCCTGGTGTGGGGCACCCCACTGCGCACCCCCCACGGCTTGGGGGTCCCCCCATGGTCTCCAGCACCAAAGGCTTACCAATCATTCCTGTTTAATTGGGATTGGGGCTGTAACCAGCTCAGTTCCAAACAGCCCCCCCCCGGGGCAGCCCCGCGCCGGAGGCAGTGCCAAGGACGTGGTGGTGGCACTGGTGGCACTGGTGGCACTGGTGGCACCGGTCGCCCGTGCCCAGGCTCGTCCTGGTCCTTGTGCAATGAGGAAGATGGAACCCAAAGCTCCCGGAGCCCTTCGGCGCTTCCTGCCCCTGGCAGAGGTAGTTGTGCAAGACGGGAAGGACCAGGAAGGGAAGGAGCCTGCCCTGGGCAGCGATTCCCGCAGGGAATGGGGCTGTGGAGCAGGGAGAGCCCCTCTGAGGCACCCAGACGGTGTTACCAGCACCTCTGGGGGGCACGGTCTGGCCCCAGCTCTGCCCCACGTTGCTGGGGCGGATGGAGGATGTCGCACAGTGGTGTGAGAAGGCACATCAGGGCACCGGGATGCCGGTGCCTGGCTCCGTGCTCCCACCCATTGTCCATAGGGATGGATGGAAAGGCACCAGGACCCCTCTTGGGGTGCAGGATGGAGCTGGGGCGGCCTCACTCCTGCTTGGGGGTCAGCAGGAGGTGTTGCTCCCATTCCACCTCCACCACTTTGTAGAGCTCCATGGTGGTCCGGGCATCTTCCACCGAGGAGTGGCCGCTCTTCCCGACCTGTTGGGGACAGAGAGCACGCGGGGGGGGCACAGCCTGAGACACCGCTCTGACACCAACCCCCCCCAGAACCCAATCATGGACTGGGTTGGGATGAAGGGAGCTTAAAGCTCGTTCAGTTCCACGGGCAGGGACCCCTTCCACTGGAGCAGGGCGCTCCAAGCCCCTGCGTCCAACCGGGCCTTGGGCACTGTCAGGGACGGGGCAGCCACAGCTTCCTGAGGGATACCTGGATGTCCTTGTGCAGCAGCTCCTTGGCCAGGCGCTTCAGGGACACGGTGGCGTTCTCCGGGAAGCCCCCTTTCCGGTTCAACAACGGCATCTTGGACGTGTCCCGGGTGAGAGCCTGCGGGTGGAAGTACTTGAGCGCCTTGAAGTCGTTGTAGATGGCGTGGCCCACGACGAGCTTCCCGGCGAGGATGCGCAGGATCTGCGGGAGCGGGTTGGGATCAACGCAGCTCCACGCTGCCCCCCGCAGGGATGAGCGCAGCGCAACGCTACGGCCCCGCGGCGGGAGCCTGGACGGGGGCAGCCCCGAGCCCCGCCGGGTCCGCACCTCTTTCCTCGCCGCCACGAACGGGACGGCGCGGGCCATGTGCTGGCGGCGGACACCGCTCCAGCGGGTGCGGAAGTCCACGACGGGCGCCGCGGGCCGCACGTAGCGGTCATAGAGCACATCCCCGCCGTACCCCACGATGCTGCACCGCGCCAGGGCGCTGCGGCGCCCGCCGGGCCCCGTCCCCACCATCTCGCAGTCGATGGCCACCACGGCGTCCGCCGCGCCGCTGGGGGGCGCTGCGAGGCCCGGGGAGCCGCTCCCGCCGGTCTCGGCGTGGGGAGGCCCCGGTTGTTGGCGCAGGCCCCGCCGCTCCGCGCGCCGCCGCCGCAGGAAGCTCCGGTGCTTCCGGTTCCCGCGCGGGGCCGCGCGGGGCCGCGCCACGGGCGCCGCGTGCACGTTCAGGATCAGGTCCGACATCGCCCGGTACCGGAAGGACGCGGGTTAACGGCGGGGCGGAACTGACGCGAGACCCGAGCCTGGCCGTGAGTGGTGAGCGGCGGCTGAGCGCGGTGGTGACGTCTCTGGTGACGTCACGGGGTTGACCAGATGGCGGGGAGGGGGGTGCTGGACGTGCCCGGTGATGACGTCACGGCCACGGGAAGGGGGGGGGAATGGCACGGTCTGATTACATCACTGCAGGAGAACCGCATCCGCAGTGACGTCATTGCCGCCGGTGTGACCTCATGAGCCCGGCTGAGCTCACAGCCAGAGGAAGGGGGATGGCGTCTGGGGATGACGTCAGAGTCCCAGGGAACACCCCGGGGTGACACCCCCCACCCCCCCACATGACGTCACAGCCACAGGGGAAGCTCCGGGATGATGTCACAGCTCCAGGGGATGGTCCCCAGATGATGTCAAAGCCCCAGGGGTGACGTCACACCCGCGGGATGACATCACACACACACCCCCCCTCCAGGCTCCACCATGGCCGCCGCCCCCCGCGGGACCCTGCAGTGGGAGCAGCAGCGAGCGGCCGACATCATCCGGCTCCTGTCGCTCTACCGGCCCCTGCTCGACGCCTGCGTCGTCGTGAGTGACCCCCCACGAGTCCCCAGACACATCCCATGTACCCCCATATCCCCCCATGTACCCCCCATACACATCCCATGTGCCCCATATCCCCCCATACACATCCCATGTACCCCCATGTAGCCCCCATACACATCCCATGTACCCCCATATCCCCCCATACACATCCCATGTACCTCCATCCACATCCCATGTACCCCCCATCCACATCCCAGGTACCCCCATGTACCCCCCATCCACATCCCATGTACCCCCATCCACATCCCATGTACCCCCATACACATCCCATGTACCCCCATCCACATCCCATGTACCCCCATATCCCCCCATACACATCCCATGTACCCCCATCCACATCCCATGTACCCCCATGTACCCCCCATATACATCCCATGTGCCTCCATATCCCCCCATACACATCCCATGTACCCCCATCCACATCCCATGTACCCCCATATCCCCCCATGCACATCCCATGTACCCTCATATCCCCCCATACACATCCCATGTACCCCCATGTACCCCCCATCCACATCCCATGTACCCCCATATCCCCCCATGCACATCCCATGTACCCTCATATCCCCCCATACACATCCCATGTACCCCCATGTACCCCCCATCCACATCCCATGTACCCCCATATCCCCCCATGCACATCCCATGTACCCCCATGCACATCCCATGTACCTCCATCCACATCCCATGTACTCCCCTATCCCCCCATCCCCACTGCCCCCTCTCCCGCAGGATTTCTTCGCCGAGGAGCTGTGGGCTCAGCTCCCCCCTCCCTGGCAAACAGCGCTGGGCTCTGCCGCCCCCCCGCAGCTCGCCCGCCTCCTGGGGGGGCCGGACCCGGGGGGCCCGGGGCCGCTCTGGCCCCTGTCCCTGTTGGCCTTCGCCGCGGCCTCCCGGGCCCTCTCCTTCCCGCGGGGCCCCCCCGGTGCCGCCCCGCGCCCCCCCTGCCACAGCCGCCGCCTGCACCCGCTGCTCCGCCGCCACGTCAAGCCCAAGAAGCAGCACGAGATCCGGCGCCTGGGCAAGGTGGGTGCCCCCCCCCCGGCACCGTGCCCCCCCCCCAAACACCCCCACACCCCCCAACACCCCCCTGTGCCCGCAGCTCCTGCAGCGGCTCAGCCAGGCCACCGGCTGCACACGCGTGGTGGACGTCGGAGCGGGGCAGGTAGGAACGGGGAGCCCGGGGCGGGGGGGCTCCATGGGATCCCCATTGTCTGAGTGTGTCCCCCCCATTCCCAGGGCCACCTCTCCCGGTTCCTGGCCTTCGGCCTTGGCCTCTCCGTCACGGCGGTGGAAGGGGACGGCCGCTTGGCCGGTGCCGCCGAGCGCTTCGACCGGGAGCTGCTGCGGGAGCTGCACAAACCGGGGGGCTCCGCGCCCCCCCGGCGCCGCCACCCCCCCCGGCCCCGCTCCCCGCTCACCCCACGGGGCCCACAGCACATCCCGGGCCGCTTGGACCCGCTGCTGCCGTGGGGGGAGTTCCTGTTACCCCCCAACCCATCCGCTCCCGCTGCCCGCAACCCCTTGGGGGGCCCGGGGGGGGCAGCGGACGGGGCGCGGGTGTTGGTAACGGGGCTCCACGCCTGCGGGGACCTGAGCCCGGCGCTGCTGCGCCACTTCGCCCGCAGCCCCTCGGTGGCCGCCGTGGTCTCGGTGGGCTGCTGTTACATGAAGCTCTCGACCCCCCCCGGGTACCCGCTCAGCTCCTGGGTCTCGGCCTTACCGGGCCATGAGCTGTCCTACCGGGCGCGGGAGAGCGCTTGCCACGCGCTGGAGCAGTACCGGGGGCGCCTGGGGGGGGGCAGCCCCCGCCTGCGGGCCCATTGCTACCGGGCTGTGCTCGAGACCCTCATCCGGGGGGCCCGGCCCGGCCTCAGGCGCCCTGGGGTGCAGACAGTGAAGAAGGCGCACGCCCTCAGCTTCCCGCAGTGAGTATGGGGGGGGACCCCCTCTGTGTGTTCCCCAGTGAGTTTGGGAGGGGGCACACTAATAAGGGTTCCCCAATGTGTTTTGGGGGGGGCAGCCCTATTAGTGCCCTGCAGTGTGTTTGGGTTCGGGGGACCCCTTCAGTCCATTTCCCCCCCTCCATTGTGTGTGTCCCCCCCCAGATACGCCCGCCTGGGGCTGCCCCGCGTGGGGCTGGATCCCGCCTCCATCCCGCTGGATTCCGATGCCGTCGGGACCATGCTGGAGCAGCAGCACAAGGTCGTGGCCTTCTTCAGCCTCACGCTGCTGCTGGCGCCGCTGGTGGAGACCCTCATCCTCCTGGACCAGCTGCTCTACCTGCGGGAGCGCGGTGGGTGCCCGGTGCTGGCACCGGGGAGGGGACGGTGGCACCGGCACCACCACTGAGCACCCCCCCGCCCCACCGTGTCCCCGCAGGCTTCCACTGCGCCCTCGTGCCCCTCTTCGACCCCCGGTTCTCCCCACGGAACCTGGTGCTGGTGGCTGCGCGCTGTCCCCTGGGCACGGTGCTGGCGGGGCTGGAGGAGGAGGATGGCAGCGAGGATGAAGCTGAGCCCCCCTCAGAGGGACAGAGCCCCCCGGGGCCCGGGCACCAGGCACAATAAACCCACCATGGGGCAGAGTGAGAGGTCTTTATTGCTTGGGGGGGGGGGGGTCCAGTGCCCCCCAGTTAATACCAGTAGGATTTCTTAGCCCTGCGTGTCTCCACTATGTCCATTGCATCCATGATCTCCTCCTCGAAGGTCTTCAGAGACGGCACGTACGTCTTCTTCATCGCATCCTCCACCGACGTGTCCTTGGGGCCATCTGCGTGCAAAGGGACAGCGTTGACCCCCCCCCTGCTCCCAGTGTGTCCCCCCCCCCCCTTCATCCCCATGTCCCCACGCACCGATCCACTGCTCGGGGACGATGCCATCGCGGCGCTGCTGCGGCGGCACCGGGATGATGCGGCCGCTGCGCAGGGACACGCGGACGCGCTCGCCCTCCTCCGTGTAGCGCCACTGCACCTCCGTGGGCTTCCTGGCACCGAACAGCAGCTTCAGAAGGGGGGGGTCCACCGGGGGGGGGGTCACAACAGTGTCCTCTCACCACCCCCCCCCCCGGTGCCCATTACCGGTCCTCGGGGTCCACCAGCGCGATCTGGCTGAGCAGCAGCGGTGCCTCGCTCGCGACGTAGGTCCCGGTGTACTTGGCGGTGCGGTTGATGTAGCGGTAGTGCTGGGATGGGGATGGGGGGGTCACCACCGGCATCCCCCGCCTGCGCCCCCCCCCCGGTGCCCCGCTCCAGCCTCACCGTGTTCAGCCCTTCCACCACCACCCAGTTGCGGGCACGCACGACCTGGGTGACCATCGCCTGCTTCCCCGCGTCCTTCCCGCTCAGGACCTGCACCTGCGGCGCGGGGAGAACCGGGGGTCAATGGGCACGGCCCCGTTACCGGGAACGGGGGGTGCTTCGGGGGGGGGCACTCACCGTGTCCCCCTGGAACACCTTCCAGTCCTCGCTGTCGATGGGCTCCACCACGACCCTGCGGCGCCGCTGTCCCGGCGGGTTCCGGCGCCGCGCGGCCGCGGTGTCCGGGGGCCACGTCCCGTGCCGGTAACCGGCGGGCAGCCGCGCCGCGGCCAGCACGGCCGAGAGGCGCATGGCTGAGGGGGGGGCACGCTGAGACCCCCCCATGCGGCACACGGAGACCCCCACGGGGTCATGGGTGCTGTCACAAAGGGGGGGACACCCGGGGGGCCCTCTTGATGCCCCGCCCCCCCCAATGGCACCCCCGGGGTCCCTCTGAACGCGGACCCCCCCCTTGGACCCCCCTGCGCCAAACTGAGCCCCCCCCACCGCGCCCTCACCTCCGGCTCCCGCGCCCTCCGGTCCAGAAGGGGGCGTGTCCTGGCGCGGCGCACGCCGGGACGCGTAGTCCCGCGAGGGGGCGCGGTGCACGCTGGGATTTGTAGTCCTTCACCCCCTTCCGCCCTGCCCCTGCGCGGTGCACGCTGGGAGTTGTAGTCCAACACCACCCCCACGGTGTCCGCGGGCCCGGGGACTCGCTGCAGGCCGCGCTCCACCCCCTCCGCCCCGCGGGGCTCCTCACGCGAGGCCGGTGCTCCGCCGCGGCCTGCGCGCTGCCCCTCGGGGGCCGCCGGGAGCTGTAGTCCCGACCGCGGCTCCATTTTCTGTCGTCTGCCCGCAGGACCCCCCCCCGCGGGCCCGGAGCCGCTAAAGGACCCGCGAAGCCGTGTGGAAGCGCTTTAAAAAGGCAGGAATCGCTTTTATTCCCGAGGAGCTGCTCAGCCCCTGCGGCGCTATGGGAAGCATACACCGGGCACCGGCTCCAGGCCCGGCGCTCCGCTCATCCCCGTCCCTCGGGTCCTGGGGGCAGGCGGCGGTTCCTCAACGAGCAGCACCCAACGGAGCCCGGTGGGGACGGGACCGACCCGCTACAGACTGCAATGGAGACACAGACACAGGGGAGCGCTCGCGACCGTGGCTCCATCGCTCCCATGGCGGCCCATGGCTCGCGCTCACCTCTCCTTGTGGTCTCTGAGCTCCTCCGCGCCCGTCCCCGTGGCCTCAGGGGCGGCCGGCGCAGCCCCAGCGCTGTTCTTGTCCCCGTCGCCTGCGTTCGGCTTCGGTTCCTCCTTGGGGGGCTCCTCGTTGGCCTTGGGCCCCTCCTGCGCCTCCGCTTCCTTGGGGCGCTTGGGGGAGTTCTGGGCCAGGACAAGCGAGGCTCAGCCCGGCTTGGGACCCCCCCATTGCCCGCGGCACCATTCCCGACCTCCTACCTCGGAAGCATCTTCCGCTTTCCTCTTGATCCCGGCTTTCTCGTTCTTCTCCTTGGATTGCTCGTCGATCACCAGCTTCCCCTCCTCATCGCTGCTGCCCTCGGCGTTGCCTTTCTTCTCCCCATCGCCCTCCGGCTCCCGCTCGGCATCCTCAGAGCAGGTCTTCTTCTGGGTGGGCTGGAGGGAATCGCGCAGGGAATCGCATAGGGAATCGCATAGGGAATCGCACAGGGAATCGCACAGGGAATCGCACAGGGAATCGCACAGGGAATGCTGCCCATGGAAGGGACATCCCAACCATCACTGACCTGGTAGCCAGAGGCTTTGACTGTTGGGTTGTTCTCGATCTCCCACAAGCCTTCGCTGAAGCCTTTCCGCTTGTTGGGCTTCCCAAACTTCTCCTTGCATTCCTCATAGGGGAAGAGGTCTTTGGGCCCCAGGAATGCCCTGCTCGGGATGCAGGGAGCAATGAGGGATGGATCCCACCTCGCCCCATGGCCATAGAGAAGCGCTGCTGCCCCCCCCCCCCCCCGCCCCACTCACGTCTCGTGGGTCCCGAAGAAGAACACTTGGTATTTGTTGGAGGAGGATTTGACTGCAGCTTCCGGCATCTCATCGATCTGTGGGATGCAGGGATGGGATGAGCACTGGGAACACCCGGACACCGCATCCAGCCGGGACAGCAGCCTTTGGGAATCACCCTTCTCCCACCCCATGGATGGCTGCTGTAAGCTCTTGGCTGGCTCAGCCGGATCCAGGCAGGAACCATCGCTTCTACTGGGATCAGGGTGGGATAAAGAGGAGGTGTTGGGGTGCTCAGTGCTGGGACCCCCCGACGCCGCTGTGATCCCGCTGCTGTCAGGTGCTGATTCCCTGAACACGAATATTCCCGAGGTGCCAAGTGGGAATAGAGCAAAAGCAACTCCGGTGGCTTTAAATAGCAGCTAAAAATAACCCCCCCCCCCCCCGGCTCCAGGCGGCACCAGGAGCCAGCAATTCCCAAGGGAAGCCTGGAAGGACCCAAGCAGGGCCTTGGGGTGCTGGGTCCTATTCACTCCCAGTGTCCCCACTTCCTTTCCTCCCAAATCATCCAATGGGATGCTCAAAGGCCTGACCCGGCCGAGGGTTACATTCCCAGAGCTGGGAATACCGCCCGGCTTCATCCCCTGCATCCAGGACTGCCAGATGCTGCTGTCCCAAGGGGCTGCAGGCACTGGGAATGAGTGGGAAGCTGGTGTGCACATTCCCTGCTCCCAGAGAGCTGGACCAGGATGTGCCTCCGTTGCCATCCCCACTGCCCAAATGCAGTTGGGAGCATCCATCTTCCTGGCTCCAGGGTGTGATTTGGGATCATGCCCTACCCAAACCCCCCCATGGCAGCACCATCCTGCCCCAAAGCTCCCTCTGTCACCCCATCCAGCACCTCCGAACGCATGGAGGCATTCCAGGAGCACGGATAAGGCGAGCGGGGATGCTCTCACCCTCACACCGGCTCCTCCTGGGTCATTCCCAGCATGATGCAGCGAACGCTCCAGCATCCCAGGTGGGAACACAGCCCCCGAGCCCCCCCATCGCACTGGTTCCAACCCTCTTCCCTAAGGAACGCCGCTGAGGACATGGTTTGGGTTGAAGGGACCTTCAGAGCTCATCTCCTCCAACCAGGAACATCCTCACCCGGACACCCGGCACCAGGACCCACCCTTGGCCAAGGCCGTGCCTGGGGACCACTGATGGGCCCGGATGAGGCGGGCTCCAGCACCCAACCCTTATCTCTGCCCCTCTCCACCACCCTCCCTTCCCATGCGGCTCTATCTGCAGGGCCAGGCGGGTGGCGCCCCACTGGGCACCTTGATAGCACCCATGGGTGCTGGGGGGCACCAACAGCCCTGGCCTGGGCCCTGGTGCTGCTTTGTCCATCCCAATGCTGTGGTCACAGGTTAAAGCGCACCCGGTGCTGTCCCCCCCCCAGGTGGCACCGGCCTTGCCCCCGGCACTGGGGGGCACTGGGAACAAGCGGCTCCGGAGCGCGGCAGGGGAGGGACGGGCACGAGCCCCACTGTGGACTCTGCCCCCAACCTCTGCTCGTGCCCTTTGTGACTGGGCCATGGGGCAGGAATGGGGCAAAGGAGGTCCCAGGGACCCCGAGAGCAGCGCTGGGAGCAGCCCCCCCGCCCCCCCCAGCTTCCCCCCATAGGGAATAGGAGTGAGTGGAATCCATCCCTGTGGGGTGGGGGGTTCAGGGTGGCCCCGAGCCCCAGGGCCATGCAGCCCCATCCCAGCAATGGGCTGCTCCCAGCACCCGCCAGCCCCAGCCCACAACTTCCCTGGGTTCAGCCCCAAACTGGATCCGACCTGGCCACAAGGAGCCCCCCATTCAGTGCCTGGCGATGGGAATGGGACCCTGGCACAGTGCATTCGAGTTCCTGCTATGATCCCACTTCATCCCAGTGGGTTCTGGCTGTATGGATAAGGGCTGGGATGCAAGGAAGAGAACGGGTGTCTGTGTGTGAGGCAGCTCCTCTCTGTGCCTCAGTTTCCCCTCTCTTTAGTGCTGCCCCATTGAATTGAAGGGGGGGGGGCACGGAGCTGCCGCAATCACCCCAACCTCCCCACAGTGCTTCCAGCTTTCCCTTTGCCATTCCTGCTCCTTCCCTCGCCATTCCAGCCACACCTGGTTGGGAACAGCCATCCCAGCACGTTTCATCACAGCACCCGATTAGTCACGGGGTTAGTCACCGGAGGGAGCGGTGCAGGGGGGGGGGCGGAGGGTTCAACACCCCAAATCCCCCTTTATCCACCCCATATCCCTCATGGAAAACCTGTTCCATGATGGTGGATCCCTGTGGCTCCTCCTCGCAAAGCCGCTTCCAGCGGCCGGTGCCAAATCCGAGCGGTTCCCAACCCCCTCCGCGGCCTCCCCGCCAGAGCCCTACAAACCAAACAAAAGTTATTCAAAGCCAGGAGGGGGGAAGGAGGAGGGAATGGTCGGGAATGGTTGGGAATGTTGGGAATGGTGGCGAGGGGATTCCTCCTCGCTCTGCTTTGATTCGGGGGGGGGGCTGGGTTTAGCGGCCCAGTTTGCAACAAGGCCGGGAAGAGGGGGGAGAAACATTCCATGGATTAAACTGCATCGTGAACTGCTCCATACAACCCCAACCGCATCCCAAGGCCGCAGCTTCCCACCGGGATCAAGCTGGATGCATCCCGCTGTGCGCGGCCCATGCGCTGCCCCCGCGCCGGGGGCTTTGGGGTCCCCAGCGATGCGCAAGGACCCCCCTCCACCATCCATAATGGGCTTGGGAATGCCGCTCGGCAGCCGGCAATGGGGCCGGGGCCCTGGCGCAGGGGGGGCACCTGCCTCGACACCCCCACGTGTGGGTGCCCCCCCCCCAAACTCCGTCCCAACTCCTCCATAACATCCATTATCCAAAGCCCAACTCCCGGCCGCCCATGGCCCCGCGGCGATGGGAAGGCCACGGGGGTCACAATAGGATGATATTGGGAGGGGGGGGATTTTCCCATAGGAACCCAACCGGGGGGGGGCTCCCCCATTCCCACCCGTGCCCCCCCGGTCCCCTCCACACCCCCCAAGAGGGGAGGCGAAGGAACGGCACAAAAGGGCCCCGGGACGCGGTTCCCGGTGCCCCAAAACCCCATTAAAACACCCCCAAAGCGCTTCCTCCCCCCCCAACTTTTCCACCCCGCGGCCTTACATAAGGCAGCGGTAAACTTGGATCCAAGCGGGAGTCCCGCGTGTGTCCCCCCCCCGCGCTCCCGGTTCACCGGCCGCGTTATGCAACGGGGAGCACCGGGAAAGGCGGGGGGGGAAAAAGGATCAAACCGGGTCCCGTCGGTGCCCCCCCCCCTCGTTGCTTACCCGGGCGGGCCAGTGCGGGTACCCCTTCATCTTGGCAAAGACCAGGTCCCCGCATTTGTATTCCTTCTGCCGGTTGGACCGGGACATCTTCGCTGCTGCTGCTCCCGGTGCGACGGAGGGGAAGGGGAAAGGGGGAAAGGGGAGAAGGGGAAAGGGAAAGGGGGGGGGTCAAAGCCGAACTTTAGGACGCGAACCCCGAAAGCGGGAGGGATCCGCAGGGCAAAGCACCGCGGGGTGGGGGGGGAAGGAGGAGGAGGAGGAGGAGGAAGGGACCCGGCGCTTCCTCCTGCCCCCCGGTGCGGCGGGGCCCGGTAACGAGCCCTGTGGGGGGGCAGCCCCGGCCCCTCGGCGTTAGAGGCGGCGCGGAGCGGGTCCGCGCCCCATGCGCTTGTTTGTGTTTGAATTCCCTGCGCCCTCCCTCCGCCCCCCCCGGCCTCCGCCGCCGCCGCCGCCGCCTCCCGGTGGATGCGCTCGGTGGCTCCGCAGCGCTGCCTGGCCCCGGCCCACGCGGGAGGGGAAAATGGAGCCGATCCCAGTGGATGGGGGGGGGGGGGGGTGGTTCCAGCGCGGGATGGGGGAGTTGTCGGGGGTGGGTGGCGATGAAAGGGGACGCGGCGCGGCCACGCGGTGGGGGGGAGGTGGGTACAGGAGGGGTGGGAGAAAGCGTTTGGAAGCAGTGGAAATCCATGTGGAAGCAGTGGAAATCCATATGGAAACAGTGGAAATCCATGTGGAAGCAGTGGAAATCCATGTGGAAGCAGTGGAAATCCATATGGAAACAGTGGAAATCCATGTGGAACCAGTGGAAATCCATGTGGAAGCAGTGGAAATCCATGTGGAAGCAGTGGAAATCCATATGGAAACAGTGGAAATCCATGTGGAACCAGTGGAAATCCATGTGGAAGCAGTGGAAATCCATATGGAACCAGTGGAAATCCATGTGGAAGCAGTGGAAATCCATATGGAAGCAGTGGAAATCCATGTGGAAGCAGTGGAAATCCATATGGAAACAGTGGAAATCCATGTGGAAGCAGTGGAAATCCATATGGAACCAGTGGAAATCCATATGGAACCAATGTAAAACTGTGTAAAACCAGTGGAAATCCATGTGGAAGCAGTGGAAATCCATATGGAAGCAGTGTAAAACTGTGTAAAACCAGTGTAAATCCATGTGGAAGCAGTGGAAATCCATGTGGAAGCAGTGGAAATCCATATGGAACCAATGTAAAACTGTGTGAAACCAGTGGAAATCCATGTGGAAGCAGTGGAAATCCATATGGAAACAGTGGAAATCCATATGGAGCCAATGTAAGACTGTGTGGGACCAGTATAAACCCATGTGGAAGCAGTGTTACACTGTGCAAAACCAGTGTAACGTGGTGTAAACCTGTGTCAAGCCAGTGTAACATTGTGTTAATGTGTTCAACTGTGTTACACTGTTAAACCGGTGTGAAACCGGTGTGAAAGGGCCCGACACTGTGAAAGCCGGGGTAAACCCACCTAAACCCCCCTGTAAACCCCTTGTGAACCTGTGTAAACTGGTGTTGTGAGCCCCAGTAAACCCCGTTCAAACTGGGCTCAAGCCCGTGAGACCCGGGGTACAGCCACCCCCAGCGCAGTGAGACCCAGTGCCCGCACTGTAAACCCCTTGTAAACCCAGCCCGGGCCGAGCCGGTGCCATCGCCGGCGTTCCCCATGGGAGCAGGGGGACTTGGGAAAGCGGGAAGATAAAGAACCGGGAGCAGTTTGTGCTATGGGAGAGCTCCAGCATTCCCCAAAGCGTTGCTCTTCCCTCATCCCTCCTACTCGGATCAATCCCAACACATAGGATGGAATCCTGGAATGGGTTGGGATGAAGGGAGCTTAAAGCCTTCTCCTCTGCAGGCCGGCCCCATGAACTGAAGCTCAAACCCTCTGCAAGGCTCCGCCATGAGCCCGCGGTTCCTGGGCTGGATCCTTCCCCTTCCACCCCGGGGCTGCTTTCCTTGGCGCCGCTTCCCCCCAGGAACACAAAGGGAGAGGCAGCGGGGTCAGGGCTCGGAGCAGACCCCTGCGGGAGGGCCGGGCCTCAGGAATCTCCAACTCAAACAAGGGAAGCGAGGAAAAACACGGCCCCGCGCCCTCCGAGGGCGAGCAGGGAGGAGGGCCGCGGTCAAACGGGGTCCCTGCGGCGCTGGGGTTGGGTTTCCACCCCGCAGGAGGAGGTTTAAGGAGGCTTAGGAAGGAGGCAATGGACCAATGCAGCGCGGAGGGTTTCAACCCTGATCCGTGGGCAACCCCCATCCCACTCCATGTGCGGAGCTGGAAAGGGGAAGGAACCCGCAGTGACACAGCACCCGCTCCCGGGCCCGCCGGGAGCTGTAGTCCGCTCCCCGCCGCTCGCTTGGCGATGAACTGAGCGGCCTGGCAGCGCAGAGCGCCGGGAGCTGTAGTGCGGCCGGGGCCGAGGGGCCCCGCGGCCCACAGACGGGTCAGGCCGCGCTCCACCCCGGGGCCTCGCTAGGCCCGGCCTAGGCCTCGGCCTTGCCCCCGGGCTCCGCGGGGCGTTCCCTCCCCGTTCCCCGCCGCGTCGCGTCCCGGCCCCTCAGCCGCGGGCCAAGGGGGGCGCCGGGAGCGGGGGGGTGCGCGGACTACAACTCCCATGGTGCCGCGCGGCGGGGCAGCGCTGGGAGGCAGGCGGGGACCCCCGCACAGGGTACACTGGGAGTTGTAGTCCCGCCGCGCCGGGGTGCGGACCCTGCCGGCGGCCATTATCTGGGAGCGCGGCGCCGGGCGTTGGGGCCGTTCCGCCGCTGCTCCGGGCGCGGGGCCCCGCCGGGCTGGGGCCGCGATGGCGGCGTAGCCTCGTCCGCACCCTCCCCTTCCTCCCCGCTGTGCTCGAGAAGGCGCGGTGGCAGCGCGGCCTAGCCGGGAGGGCGGATCCTCGGCCTCGCGTAGCGGCGGCTGCCCGCGGAGGGCCGCCCCTCCTCGGGGGGCCATGTCCCTGGTGGCCTATGCCAGCAGCGAAGAGGAGAGCGATGCGGAGGAGCCCGCGGGCGACGAGGAGGAAGCGGCCGCTCCTGCTCCTCCTCCGGCCCCGGCCCAGGGGCTCTTCGCTTCTCTGCCTCCCCCCAAAGCCCCCGCGGTGCCGCCGCCGCCGGGCAGCGGCTTCCCCCCGCCGCAGCCGCCCTTCCTTATGGGCCCCCCGCCTGGCGTGAGGGGCTTCGGCACCGCCCCGGGCCCGGCCGTCAGCGCGCCCGAGCCGGGCGGGAGCGGGGAGCAGCAGCCGCGGCCGCGGGGGCTCCTCCTGCCGCCCCCCAGGAACGCGGCCACCACCGAGAGCCTGAACCTGCCCCCTCCGGCCGCGGCCGGGGCCGATTTGAGCCTCCCCAAGCCCAAGAAGAGGACGGAGCCGGTGCGGATCACGGTGCCCGAGCTGCAGGAGGGAGATGTGAGTATGAACGGCTCCGTCCCGCTCGTTTGTGTGCATGGGAAGAGCAGCGGCTCCTTCCTCCGCTCCCCCCCAGCACAAGGGATTCCATAGAAGGAAGGAGCCCTGTGAGGGTGCTGGGCCCCAGGGAACCCGTGGCTGCCCCATCCCTGGCAGTGCTCAAGGCCAGGTTGGACACAGGGGCTTGGAGCATCCTGCTCCAGTGGAAGGGGTCCCTGCCCGTGGCAGCGGTTGGAGCTGGAGGAGCTTCAAGGTCCTTTCCACCCCAGCCCATCCCATGATGATCTATGAGGGCACCAAAGGCCGTTGTCGTGGCATCTCCGGGGAGATTTGCCCTGGCTGCCAGCCCTAATCCTCAAGAGCTTTGCAGAATTAAATGGATAGAGAAACCTTATTTATGATTCCAATAGAGCAAACCCAGCTTCTCTCCAGCCCTGCTTCCTCCTGAGGGTACCGAGGTGATGGTGTGGGGCACCCCCCTAAAGTCCCTTCTCTTTGCTTGCAAGCGGTAGCTTCTCCTGTCGAGTGCCTCTGTCTCTGCAGGCTCAGGCCCTGCAGACCTTTAGGTGTTTGCTTCCCTCTTTGCTTGCGGTTGCAGTGTCTTAGAGGGCTCCTGAGCCCTAAATCCAGGCAGCGCCGTGGTGGGAGCAGGGAAAGGCAGGTCCATGGCCCCCTTAGTGAGCGCCTTTCCCTCTCCCCTTCCCTGGGCCTGGCCTCAAATGCTCCAGGTGAGACAGGAGCTGCTCCCGTGTCCCTCTCGCAGCAGGAACCAAGGAGGGCTTTAGCTCCCTGCCCTGCCCTGGGTGCATCGGAAGAGCTTGACCGCAGCCCCGGGGTCTTGGCCTGGTTCAGCCTGTGTCCTTTGGATGCCTCACGTTGTGCTGAGCTCTCTTTTTGTTTCTCAGTCAGATTCCGAGGAAGATGAACCAAGCAAGAAGAAAAATCCTCTTCAGGTAAATCCCTGGAAAGGAACATTTGGCTGGGACGGAGCTCGGGCTTCCGCTGGTACAAATCAGCCCCTTTAGCACGTGGCTTTGAGGGGATAAAATCCCTGAACTCCCCTCGGGGATCGCCCCTTTTCTGGGGCAGTTTCATCCCTTTCAGCCTCAAAAAGCCCGGCCCTGAGGTGGGAACCTGGCACCTCTTTGCAAAGGGCACATTTCCCTTCTAAGGCCCTGGTGTGTTCAAAGCAGCAGCTGCTCGTGCTGAGCAATGGGAAGGCCATTGGTGGTGGTGGAGAGGAGCGGATGGGCAGCAGAGCTCCCGAGTCTCACTCCTTCCTCTTCTCTTTCCTCTTTGGGTACCATTTGCCCTGCCTGAAACTGTGCAGGGCCGCGGCGAGGGCTCGGGTTTGTCCGCTCTGCTTCCCCAACCCAAGAACATGACAGTGAAGGAGAGCAACCGGTTACTTTTGCCCTACTCCGTCTCGAGGAAAGCGGGAGAGAACCCCTCTGACTCCAAAGCGAAAGCCCCCACCTCTTCCTCCAAAGCCAAACCCCTCTCCAAGCCAGCAGTGCCCACGACTCCTTCTCCCTCCGCTATCAAAGCCGCTGCCAAGAGCGCGGCCCTGCAGGTAACCAAACAGATCACGCAGGAAGAGGATGACAGCGACGAAGAGCTCGAGCCAGAGAACTACTTCTCCTTGTCTGACAGGAGCGAGCCCGGCGCGGTGGGTGCTGACACCTACCTGTACTCTGGCCCCGGGCTGCCGGAGGACCCCCCGCCCGGGACGGAGCCGGAGCCCCACTTCCAGGACGCTGCTGCCAACGCGCCTCTGGAGTTCAAGACGGGCGCAGGCTCCAGTGGGGCTCAGCACAGTTGGGTGCCCAAGCCTGGGGAGGACTACAGCAGCCAGCCCTACGGCCAGTTCCCTGCCTATGGCGAGCCTGGCGCCTATTATCAGGTGAGTTCTGCTCTGGGCTGAGGGGGTTCTGGGAGCAGACTGTGGCTTGGGGGGATGCCACTTGTGGGAGCAGGGGCAGGGAGCGGAGATCCCCGGTGTTTAACACATCGGAGACTGGGTTGGGGTGGAAGGACCTCAAGCTCCCCCAGCTCCAACCGCTGCCGTGGGCAGGGACACCTTCCACTGGAGCAGCTCGCTCCAAGCCTGTGCCCAACCTGGCCTTGAGCACTGCCAGGGCTGTGGCGCTTCCCGCTGTGTGTAACACTGCTCCCCAGCAGCTGATGGCGTGAGGGCCGGGATTCCAGGCTCTATCCCAGGACCTCGGTGTGGGGATGCTCCAGGGTTGATCTCCCAAACTGCTTTTCCTTCTGCTGACAGGATTACTACAGCAGCGGGTACTACCAGGAGGGGGAACCGGCCCAGGCAGCGCCGCAGGAGATGAGCAGCGACTCCTCCTTCATCGATGACGAAGCGGTTGGCACTTCACTCTCTGTCCTGCTGCAGGATTGGTGTTGAAGCTCTGTTGGAGTGCAGGACCCCACCAGCACCCCCTGCGCTTCATGCTCAGTTGTTCCGTGGGGTCCAGCACGGGGTGCTGTCCTCCCAGCAGTGTCTTGGGCTGCTGCTTCAGCAGGTCCATGTGTGGTACCAGGCAGCGATGTTTGCTTCTAGAGCCCCATCCCCTCCTTGTGAGGGGCAGACGGGGGGGTGAAGCTGTTCCTTGCTGAGCTCTGCAGCTGAGCCACTCTTGGGGTACCTTCATGGTGCATCCTCCAGCACAGCAGTGAATTAAACCCCTGAAACCCCTCTTTCCAACCACCTTTTCCCACTGTTGATCCCATCTGGAAGCTGCCAGTCCATAAACTGAGCCTGACTGAGGAGTCACCCATCTCCGGGGGACCTCTGCCCTTTAGAGCTGTATTTGTGCCATGGGAGGTGGATGCGCTGGCAGCAAAACCTCAGGCACCTCCCTAGAGCTTAAACTGAGTGACTCAGGAGGCCGAGGTGCCAGTGAGTAGGTGCTGTTTTCTCTTCTGCATGGGGCAGTGAGGTTACAACCTTCCTGCTGAGAGGTTTAAGGTCTGTAGCAAAGCAGAACTCCCCTTGATAACAGGGGAGGTGTTTGGTGGTGCGGCCTGTGGCGTGCTCAGGGGCTCAGCCTCCATCCCCCTTCCCTTGTTCAGTGCTGCTCTAACTGGTGCCTTCTCTTGTTCCAGTTCAAGCGGCTGCAGGGCAAGAGGAACCGAGGGAGGGAGGAGATCAACTTTGTGGATATCAAAGGTGATGATCAGCTGAGCGGGGCCCAGCAGTGGCTCACCAAGTCCTTGACTGAGGAGAAGACCATGAAGTCCTTCAGCAAGGTACAGGCGCAGCTGGAGGTGTATTGGGTGCAGTCACCAACATGTGGGGACAGGGGCCCTTGGGTGTTGTAGAAAGGATTCCACATCAGAGCTGCTCAAAACACGGGGTGCAGGAGGTGAAAACCAGTCAGGAACTGCTTCAGCTGAGGGAATCTGCCCAGAGCCCCGTAACAGGCAACAAAGCATCTTAGAGTCCTAGGCTGGGAGGAGCCTCAAGGATCATCTGGTCCATCCTCCCTCGGCAAAAGCACAGTCTAGCCAAGGTAGCCCAGCTGAACCTTCAGAGGCTCCAGCAGTGGGGAATCTGCCACCTCCCTGGGGACATGATTCCAAAGGCTGATTGTTCTCATGGTGACAGCATCCTCTTGTGTCCAACCTCCAATTGCCCAGGCTTTGTGCAGGCTGTGGCCGTGTTTTGCTCTCTGACTTGGGACCTTTGCAGCCTTTCACAGTTCACTTGCTTTTGCTTCCTAGAAAAAAGGAGACCAGCCCACGGGGCAGCAGAGAAGGAAGCACCAGATCACGTACCTGATCCATCAGGTGAGTGCAACAGCCAGGCAGCAGCACCTGAGGCCACCAACACCCCTGTGGCAGCAGCACCTTGACCCTGAGGGCGTCCCAGCACTGAGCTCCTGCCTGGCTTTTGGCTCTGCTTCACTCCCACCCAGCCCCAGTGTGTTTTCTGAGGCTCTTTGCTGCCTGTCTTCATTCCACCCCATTGCCCTCTGCTCTGGGAGCAGCTCCTGACGCTGTCCCCTTTGGAAGCTGCATTTCAGCTTGAACGAGCTGCCTGCGCATCCCAATGGATTCAGGCCTCTGGATTGGGGATGGTGCGAGCTCCTGGGAGGAGGCTGCTCGCTGAAGTGCCCGGGCCCCCCCAGCGGGGGGGGGTGAAGCGCTGGGAGCTGCTGACTCAGCAGCGCTCATCTCCATCCTCTCCTGTCCCGCAGGCAAAGGAGCGAGAGCTGGAGCTGAAGAACACTTGGTCTGAAAACAAGCTCAGCAGGCGCCAGACTCAGGCCAAATACGGGTTCTGACTCCTCTGCCCTGCTCCTTGGCTGTGTCCCAGGGGACCTCCTGTGTTGGACTGCTCCTGGGCAGCACCCAGGCCCTCGGCGGGAGGACACCGCGCTCCCCTCTGGCCCGAGAAGGGGTTCATGCGGCTGGTCCTGCACCTCCACCCGCCACCTTCCCCTCCCTCCTTACAAACAAGACCATGGAAGGTTCAGTCCGAGCTTGTTCCACACAACGGATCCCGCCCAAGGCAGGAGATGGGCCTGGCACGAGGCTGTGGGCGCAGGGGCTGCTGCTTCTTCCATGGAGCCTCCCGCAGGAGCCTTGGGCAGAGTCTCAATAAACTTCCAGTTCCCACTTTGCTCCTCTCCCGGCCTCGCTGTGCGTTCAGAGCGTGATTGTCCTCTCGGAAAGACGCTTCCCAGAGCGAGCCTGGCTTTTTGCCCCCTTTGTTTGCGGTCCTTTGAGTTGAGGCATCCTCGGGGCTGAGGAGCTCCCGAGCTCCTCTCACGCAGCCGCTGTTGGTGTCTGGCCAAGGGATGCTGAGCCCGTGCTCCTGTTCTGGGTTCCACCAGCCTCTAAGCTGAGGGGAAGCTCCTTTCACAGCTCAGAGCTTGCAGCAGAGCCGGGAACACCCCGGGTGTGAGCGCAGGGAGGACCCCGGGTGCTTTTGGAGTAACATGCTCAGTGTGTGTATGTACATTTCCTGTCCCCCCCTTCCTCCTGCCCAGACCCCTCTCTGCAGCCAATCTCAGTGGCCTCACTCTATTGCTGAAGGGGCCGGAGCTGGTGTTGCCCTCACTTCCCACTCTGGGTTTTAGTGTTGTAAAGCAGCTTCTCTTTGTTGTTGGATTTAGGACTCCCAAAGGGGTTTTTCTCCCCTCTTTCCTGTTCAAACCGAGCAACCCTGAGTGAAACCTTTCCTTAGAGCGCTTTAAAGGACCCCCATTCCCAGGTGACTTCCCGGGATGTTTTAGTACTTTCAGAGCCCCTTTGGAGCGTTGAATGAGCAGAATGAAGTCCCTGGTGAGTAATTTATTGCTCTCTCCCCTGTAGAGCCCAGGCCTCCAGCGAGAGATTTGATAGAAAGGAATAAACTTTGCAATGAACTCAGTCACATCCGTGTCCGGCACTTGGCGCTCGGCTCCTTGCTCCAGGTATTCCGGATCCGCTCTCCCTTCCCATGGGAAGGCTGAAGCCCAGGGTGGGGGAGCAGCCTTGGTTTCCTCTCCGAGCCGATGCTGTTGCACAACCCGGGGTGGAACGCTCGGCCAAGGGAATGGGCTCTGGGTTTCGCTCACCCGTGATGCGGGTTCCTGACCCTCGGCATTCCCGCTTGGGCAGCGGTGGTGGCAGAGCCGGGACTGAAGCGCCGCTCCCAATCTCTTCCTCTGTGGCCTCGGGGGGGCGTTGTGGAGTCCTGGAGGCTGAAGCCCTTCTCCTGTTCCGTGGGTAGTGGCCTATGTTCAGCGCTAGAGGGGAGCGGGGATAACGGCCCTGGACCTCTCCTGCCTCCAGGGCCTTCCTTTGGCGGTGCAGGAGCCCCTGAGGGTGTTTGCCTTGGACCTTCCCCCCCATCCCAGCACAAACCCCGGCCCCCCCATGCACCCACCTCTGCCTGCGCGTGCAGGGGATGGGGGGTCCGTGGCTGGAGCCGATGGGATGGGGGGGCTGTGCCTGCGCCTCCGCTGCCTGCAAGGGGAGGAAGTGGCAATGGAGCTGCAGGGGCCTTGGGTGATGGGACACACCCTGGCAAGGTGGCACCAGGAGCAGAGGGGGATGAGCCCAGTGGGAAGCTGCAGCACCGTCAGCTCCATCCCATGGGCGCTTCCCCGGGCAGTGCTGGAGTCACCATCCCTGGAAGTGTTCACGCAGCCTGGAGCCAAGGCCCTCAGTGCCGTGGGTTAGGGGTGGCCTTGGCAGTGCTGGGGATGGTTGGGCTGGATGAGCTTGAGGGGCTTTTCCACCCCAGTTGATTCCATGATTCCGCGTCAGCCGTGATTCCCTCCTGGTGCTGCCTGCTCCAGAGCCAGCCCCGCACTGGCGCAAGTGATGCTGCACCGCAGAGGTGTCTGAGAACAGGGATTAGAGCTGGGAATGGCTCATCCATTGCACCAGGACAGGGATGGGCTGCGCTGGGCTCTGCGTGGGCATGGCTCCCGGTGCCTCCCCGCTTCCCGAGGTGCCAGCCCCGGCTCTCTCCGCCTTAAGAGCCCCACGTCCCTCCCTGCACCCTCGCACCCACTTCCCCCATGGCAGCCACCAGCACGGTTTCCTGTTTGCAGCCCTTGTTTGGGGACAGCGGCTGCAGAGCGGATCCAGCTGCTCCAGACACCGGGAATTGCCCCTGAAAGGCCTTTTCCAGCAAAGAGCTTCTCTTGGGAACTATGGCCAGATCCTGCCCCATCTTCCCATCCCTCCATCCCTCCATCCATCCATCATCCATCCATCCATCATCCATCCCTCCATCCCTTCATCCCTCCATCCCTTCATCCCTCCATCCATCATCCATCCATCCATCCATCCCTTCATCCCTCCATCCCTCCATCCCTCCATCCATCATCCCTCTATCCATCCATCATCCATCCATCCCTCCATCCCTCCATCCATCATCCATCCATCATCCCTCCATCCATCCATCCCTCCATCCATCCATCCATCCATCCCTCCATCCATCCATCCATCCATCCATCATCCATCCATCCATCATCCATCCATCCCTCCATCCATCCATCCCTCCATCCATCCCTCCCTCCCTCCATCCATCCATCCATCCATCCCTCCATCCATCCATCCATCCATCCATCCCTCCATCCCTCCATCCCTTCATCCCTCCCTCCATCCATCCATCCATCATCCCTCCATCCATCATCCATCCCTCCATCCATCCATCCCTCCATCCATCCCTCCCTCCCTCCATCTATCCATCCATCCATCCATCCCTTCATCCCTCCCTCCATCCATCCATCCATCATCCATCCATCCATCCATCATCCCTCCATCCATCATCCATCCATCCCTCCATCCATGAGGCTGCCCCATGGCCGGACCCTCCCCCGTGCTCAGCCCTACAGTGAGGCATCAACCTCCCCTCATCCATGCTCCTCTCCCGCACCTCCTCCCGCTCCAAGGGGGGAACGAGGGCTCCGGGCCCCCTGCTCCCGGGGGGTGACCCCGCTGTCATCACCTTGTGCCGCGCCGGGGGCTCCATCAGCGCTCGCTGCTCCCCCGGATGCTGCTGCCCAGGCGGGACACGGGAGCAGCGCAGCCCTTCCCCGCTTCCCGGCCCATCCCGGGGGGGGGGGGGGGGGCTGTTTGCCCTCCTCTATTTCCCAAACAAGCGCTGGCCGCGGCCCGCGCAGTTTTCAGGCTAAATATTTGGTGTGCGGCGCCCGACAACAACGCGGAGCGGAGCGGCCGCGGGGCCGCCCCTGTCCCATAGCGCGCTCCATAGGGACAGCGGCCGGACACGGAGCAGGACGGGGCCGGGGTCCCGCCGGGGATGGGGACCAGGGTGCGGGGCGCCCTGCGGCTGGGGGTGATGCTGCTGCTCCTCGGCCCCCTCCCGCTGCCCCCCGTGCGGGCGCCATCCGAAAGTAAGTGCTGGGATGGGGGGGCTGGGCATGGGGGGGGGGGCGGGTGCGAAGCTCTGTGGGTGCTTCCTGCCTCAGTTTCCCTCTCTGTGTGCTGTGAATTCCCCATTCAGGAGGAGGAGAGTGGGGGACCCCCCCCCCTCCATTTGCTGGGATGGGAAGAAGGGAGCGTGGCGGGAAAAGCTGGGAGCTGGAATGGTGGGAAGGAGCCATGGGCAGCTATGGGGTGAATGGAAAGGGGAAGGGGGTGGCTCCTGTGGCTCCTCTGGCCATGATGGGGAATATCCCGGCTCTGATGGGGCACATCTGGGATCAGGGTCTGTCCTGACCCCCTCATCCCCGCTGCACCTGCAGAGGGTCCCTGTGCCTATGGGCACCCATGAGGTCCCATCACTGGGATCTCAGCACCAGGGCTCGGGCTGGGGATGCTGCAGCTGGGAAACCACTGCCTTCTCCTTGCATCCCTGCTTGCGCTGGGAAGTGTGGGATGCTCCCAAGATATTCCCACTCTTTGGGTGGGAAAGCCCCGGGATGGCAAACCCAGTGGGGGGTTACTGGGAATGATGGAGCAGGACCTGCATCACCACATGTCTATGGGAGGGGGAAAGATGCCATGAGCTCCCCATGGAGCATCCTGACCCCCGCGGGGAGCCGGGACGTGGTGTGGGGCTGACAGGAGGTGATACAAGAGCCAGCCCTCGTTAGCATCACCCCTGAGCCGCCTGTCACAGCCGCTCGTGTCACCCCAACCATCGCAGCCACGGCTGACAGGCAGCGGCGGCACCAACCCCCCCAGCACCACCGCGCTGCCCCGTGCGTGGTGGTGCTGGGGGGCAGCCGCCCCATCCCCGCTGCCCACAGCGTCCCCCCCCTGTCGCCACCGCAGTCTGCGGCAGCATGGACATCCGCAACGACGTGTCCCAGCTCCAGAAGCTGGAGAACTGCTCCATCATCGAGGGCAACCTGCAGATCCTGCTCATGTTCACCACGGGCGCCGAGGACTTCCGCGGGCTGAGCTTCCCCCGCCTGCTCATGATCACCGAGTACCTGCTCCTGTTCCGCGTGTACGGGCTCGAAAGCCTCCGCGATCTCTTCCCCAACCTCTCCGTCATCCGCGGCACCAACCTCTTCTTCAGCTACGCCTTGGTCATCTTCGAGATGCCGCACCTGCGGGACGTGGGGCTGCACAGCCTGGGCCACATCCTGCGCGGCTCGGTGCGCATCGAGCGCAACCAGGAGCTCTGCCACCTCTCCACCATCGACTGGGGGCTGCTGCTGCCGCCCGACGCCGGGGACAACCCCTACATCGTGGGCAACAAACCGGCCGAGGAGTGCGCCGACGTCTGCCCCGGCATCCTGGACGTGGAGAAGCCGTGCGCGCAGACCAGCGTCAACGGGCGGCTCGAGTACCGCTGCTGGACCTCCGGCTACTGCCAGAAGGGTGGGTACCGGCGGGGCCCGGCGCGGCCGTGGGGCCGCTCCGCCATGGGGAGGGCGGGCGGGGGGTAACCGGAGCCGCGCTGTAACAGCCCCGCTGCTGTTGTCCCAGCGCCAGGTCACCGCGGGCCCCTCCCGGGCTCGTTTGCTGTAAACAGGAGGCTGGGCATGGGGTGTGTACAGTAAACACCGATCCTTATCGGTGCTGCGGCACCGCGACCTGCGGCCGCAGCCACAGCCACAGCCACAGCCACAGCCACAGCCACAGCCACAGCCACAGCCACAGCCACAGCCACAGCTTTCCTTTCCTTTCCTTTCCTTTCCTTTCCTTTCCTTTCCTTTCCTTTCCTTTCCTTTCCTTTCCTTTCCTTTCCTTTCCTTTCCTTTCCTTTCCTTTCCTTTCCTTTCCTTTCCTTTCCTTTCCTTTCCTTTCCTTTCCTTTCCTTTCCTTCCCTTCCCTTCCCTTCCCTTCCCTTCCCTTCCCTTCCCTTCCCTTCCCTTCCCTTCCCTTCCCTTCCCTTCCCTTCCCAATTCCTCCTTCTTTCTTTCCCTTTATCCCTTCATCCCATTATCCCTCTGCCCCTCCTTCCATTCCTGCCTCACTTTATCACACCATCGCTTCATCCCTTACACCTTCTTTTGTGTGGAGACCTCAGAGCAGCTCCCCGTGTCTGAAGGGGGCTACAAGGATGCTGGAGAGGGACCTTCATCAGGGACTGGAGCCATAGGACAAGGGGTGATGGGCTCAGATTGAACCAGGGGAAGTTCGGGTTGAGATCAGGCAGAAGCTCTTCCCTGTGAGGGTGCTGAGGCGCTGGCACAGGGTGCCCAGAGCAGCTGCGGCTGCCCCATCCCTGGCAGGGCTCAAGGCCGGGTTGGATGGGGCCCGGAGCACTCTGCTCCAGTGGAAGGGGTCCCTGCCCGTGGCGGGGGCTGGAGCTGGAGGAGCTCCATCCCCCCCCGTGCCGTGTCCCCCTCGCAGTGTGTCCCTGCGGCGCGGGCTCCGCCTGCACGGCCTCGGGCGAGTGCTGCCACGCCGAGTGCCTGGGGGGCTGCGGGCGGCCCCGGGACGGCCGCGCCTGCGTCGCCTGCCGCCACTTCCAGTTCCAGGGCCAGTGCCTGCCCTCCTGCCCGCCCCGCACCTACGAGTACGAGGGCTGGCGCTGTGTGACCGCCGAGTACTGCGCCAGCCTGCGCAAGGTCTCCGGCAACCCCCGCGACGCCTCCGAGTTCGTCATCCATCAGCGGCAGTGCCTCTCCGAGTGCCCCGCGGGATACAGCAGGAACGAGAGCAGGTCGGGATGCGCGTGGGCACCGGGGCCGGTGCGGGGCCTGGAGCACAGTGTGATGGGGAACGGCTGAGGGGCATGGGGGGTTCAGATGGAGGAGGCTCAGGGGGGACCTGATCGCTCTCTACCTGAAGGGAGGATGGAGCGAGGTGGGGGCTCTGCTCCCAAGGGATGGGACAGGAAGAAACGGCCTCAGGCTGCCCCAGGGCAGGTTCAGATGGAGCTGAGGAGCAATTCCTGCCCCAGAGGGTGCTCAGCATTGGAACTGCCCAGGGCAGGGCTGGAGGCACCGTCCCTGGAGGTGTTCACACACCGTGGAGACGAGGCCTCAGTGCCATGGGGTAGTGGTAGCCTTGGCAGTTGGGCCCGGATGAGCTGAAAGGTGCTTCCCAACCTCACTGATTCCCTGATCCTAAGTCCCGTCCCCGTCCTGCCTGCAGCATGTTCTGCCACAAGTGCGAGGGGCTGTGCCCCAAGGAGTGCAAGGTGGGCACCAAGACCATCGACTCAACGCGGGCGGCGCAGGAGCTGAGGGGCTGCACCCTCGTTGAGGGCAACCTCATCGTGAACATCCGCAGGGGCTGTGAGTGTTGGCTCCATCCTCCTGCATCCAGGGGGCAAGGAGAGGGGAGGGTGAACGCGGCGGTCCTCACACCAGTGGCCTGTCCCCAGATAACCTGGCCTCGGAGCTGCAGAGCAGCCTGGGCCTCATCGAAACCATCACGGGCTTCCTAAAGATCAAACACTCCTTCGCCCTTGTCTCCTTGTCCTTCTTCAAGAACCTCAAGCTGATCCGCGGCGACTCCATGGTTGATGGGTGAGGATGGGGCATGGGTTTGGGTCTGAGGGGACAAATGGCTTTGGGGTGCCCATTCCCACCTCTTCCATGCACGTCTCCTCCAGGAATTACACCCTGTACGTGCTGGACAACCAGAACCTGCAGCAGCTCTGGGACTGGAGCCACCGCACCCTCTCCATCCCCAAGGGCAAGATGTACTTCGCCTTCAACCCCAAGCTGTGCCTGGCCGAGATCTACCGCATGGAGGAGGTGACGGGCACCAAGGGGCGGCAGAACAAGGCTGAGATCAACCCTCGCACCAACGGCGACCGGGCGTCCTGTGAGTATGGGGCTGGGGAACGCGGCGGCGTCTCAAGACCCTTCCCAACCCTCCCTCTTCTGCACAGGCAAGACCCAGCCCCTGCGCTTCATCTCCAACGTCACCGAGTCCGACCGCATCTTCCTCAAGTGGGAGCGGTATCGACCCCCTGAGTACCGGGACCTCCTCAGCTTCATCGTCTACTACAAGGAGTCGTGAGTGGTCCCCATCCACCCTCGTGGAGGGTTTGGGAGCCCCATCCTGTGGTGTCCTGCTGGACCCCGGGGGTTGTGTGGCCGGGAGGGGATCCCAATGCCCGCTGCGGGGCAGACCCTTCCAGAACGTGTCCGAGTACGTGGGGCAGGACGCGTGCGGGGCACAGAGCTGGAACGTGCTGGACGTGGAGCTGCCGCTCAGCAGCGAGCAGGAGCCCGGGGTGGCCCTGCTCAACCTGCGGCCCTGGACTCAATACGCCATCTTCGTGCGCGCCATCACCCTCACCACGGCCGAGGAAGGGCGCAACTACGGGGCGCAGAGCGAGGTGGTCTACATCCGCACCATGCCAGCGGGTAAGGGATGGGAATGGGGCTGCGGATGCCCGTGGCAGACCCCAGAGAGGCACTGACATCCCCACATCCCCCCAGCCCCAACGGTGCCCCGGGACGTCATCTCCATGTCCAACTCCTCCTCCCACATCGTGGTGCGTTGGAAGCCACCGACACAGCGCAACGGCAACATCACCTACTACCTGGTGCTGTGGCAGCAGCTGGCTGAGGACATGGAGCTCTATGTCAATGACTACTGCCACAAAGGTGAGGCAGGATGGGCGCGGTGGCTGAGGACGGGGATGCTCCCATCCAGCCAGGCTCTGGGATCACCTCCAGCCCTGCCTATCCCTGCCTGCAGGCCTGAAGCTGCCCACGAGCAGTGCAGACACCCGCTTCGGGGCCGGCGATGGCGATGGTGCTGAGGTGGAGCAGGATGCGGAGGAGCGGTGCTGCCCCTGCCGCCCGGCCGATGGGCAGCTCCACATGCAGGGGGAGGCCGAGTCCTTCCAGAAGAAGTTTGAGAACTTCCTCCACAGCTCCATCATCATCCCCAGGTGATGCCTAAGGGGGTCCTGGGTTGGGGGTCGCCGTTGGTGCGAGGGTTGATCTCAGCCTTGTTCTGCCGCCCCTTGGTGCCCATCACCTCCTCCATGGGGTAGATCTCAGCCAGGCACTACTTGGGGTTGAAGGCAAAGTGCATCTTGCCCTTGGGGATGGAGAGGGTGCGGTGGCTCCAGTCCCAGAGCTGCTGCAGGTTCCGGTTGTCCAGCGCGTACAGGGTGTGATTCCTGGAGGAGGACGCACGGATTGGGGTCCGGAGGCTGTTCCTGATGGATCCTTTAACCAATTTCCCACTATCTCAGGCCGCCCTGGAAGGTGACGTCCATCAACAAGAGCCCACAGAGGTGAGCGGGGACCACACAAGCCCTTCCCTGCTCAGCTTTGGGGCACCACCACCCATGCGCTGCATCCCTCCCCGTGTCCCGCAGGACCCCGAAGCGCCGCAGGGATGCGGTGGCCGCCGCGGCCCCAACCAACGTGTCCTGGGTGGAGCCTCCGTCCCCGTCACGCGGCACCGGGGGCGATCCCAAACCCCACTTCCAGATCTTCGAGGACAAAGTGGTCCGTGACCGCGCGGTGCTGTCGCGCCTGCGGCACTTCACCGAGTACCGCATCGACATCCACGCCTGCAACCATGCTGCGCACACCGTGGGCTGCAGCGCCTCCACCTTCGTCTTCGCCAGGACCATGCCCGAGCGTACGTCCCAGGCCTGCCTCCGTGGTGCTGGAACGCTCCGGGAGCCTTCCACATGGGGTGGATGGGGGTGGTGATGGGAGCTGAGCCCCTCTGTGCCCCCTCCCAGTGCAAGCCGACAACATTCCCGGTAACGTGACGTGGGAGCCGGCGGGGAAGAACAGTGTCCTGCTGCGCTGGGAGGAGCCCCGCAACCCCAACGGGCTCATCCTCAAGTATGAGATCAAGTACAGCCGCGAGAGCGAGGTGAGGACCCCCCCGCAGCACCCCCGACACATCTGGCTATGGGGGCACAGCACCCATCGATCCCTTCCCATCTCCATCCCATCCCCATCCCTTCACCTTCCCATTCTCTTCCCATCCTTTCCCCTTCCCATTCTCATTCCCATCCCCATCCCATCCTCATCCCCATCCCATCTGCTCCCCATCCCCGTCCCATCCCCATCCTCATCCCTATCCCATCTCCTTCCCATCCTCTCATTTCCCTTCCCCGAGGCCCATGCATGGCTGGGGGGAATGCAGCCCCTTTGCCACCCCACCATTGTCCCCGCAGGAGGTCACCACTGTTGTCTGTGTGTCCCGCCACCGCTATTCCAAGTACAGAGGGGTCCACCTGGCTCTGCTCCAGCCGGGAAACTACTCGGCCAAGGTCCGGGCCACCTCTCTGGCTGGCAATGGCTCATGGACGGGGCTCATCAAGTTCTACATCCTGGGGCCAGGTACCCACAGGGGACAGGGGGGACACCAGTGGGGTCCTCAGCCATGGGCATGGGCTGTGGGGTGGGGAGTTGGGGGTCGGGGGTGCTGCTGGATCAGGGGGTGCTGGTGGGCTGGGATCCTCATAGATCTGTGTGTGTGTAAGTGGTGAAGGTCGCTGACCATTTCCCCTTGGCTGATGAGGGCTTCGAGGTGCTCCCTGCCCTTGTCTTCCAGCTCAGGGGGCTTGGTACCCCCAGGACAACCGGTCCCACTCTTAGACAGAGGCGAAGGTGGCATTAAGTGCCTCGACCTTCTCCTCAGCCATTGCCACTGTGTCCCTCTACATCCAATGAAGGATGGGGAATCTCCTTCACCGTCCTTTTGGTGTTAATGTCTTTGTAGAGGCGTTTTCATTGCTCAAGGCCAGGTTGGATGGGGCTTGGAGCACCCTGCTCTAGTGGAAGGTGTCCCTGCCTGTGGCAGGGGTTGGAGCTGGAGGAGCTCTAAGGTCCCTTCCAACCCAAACCATCCCATGATTCCACCTTTTACAGCAGTGGCCAGATTAAGTCCCAGTCAGGCTTTGGCCCTTGTAATTTTCTCCCTGCACAGCTCTGTGGTCCTCCTGAGTTGTCTGCTCCTTCTTCCAAAGGTCACCAACATTCCTTTTGCCCCTGATTTCCAGGCAAAGCTCCTTTTCATCCAGGCCAGTCTTCTCCCATCCTTCATCAGAGGATGCTGCTGGACTGGGGAGCTGAGGGACTGGGGGACACTGGAGGATCAGGGGATGCTGCTGCATTTGGGGGTGCTCTGGGATGGGGACACCCAGGGACCAGTGGGTGCTGCTGGGCTGGGGAGCTGGCCCCGTGGTGATGGTGGAGGTGGGACAAGTGTCCTGCAATGCGTGGGGTGGGATGAGTGCCCACGGCCGCCTGCTCCCAGCAGCCGAGGAGGAGTCCAACAGCTTCTACGTCCTGCTCACTGTGGCGCCCGTGGTGCTCATGGCGCTCATCTCCTGCCTCGCCATCTTCGTCTTCTTCTACAACAAGAAGAGGTAGCGACCATCCCCGTGGCCCCGGGGCTGGGATGTGGGGTGGTGGCACTGTGCCCTCGCCCCCATTCTCTGAGTGATGCCACCCCTGGCAGGAGCAACGATGGGTACCCCAGCGGAACGCTCTACGCCTCCGTCAACCCCGAGTACTTCAGCACCTCGGACAGTGCGTGGGGATGGGAATGGGGATGGGATGGGATGTGGCTGTGGATGAAGATGGAGATGGGGATGGGGATGAGTATGGGGATGGGAATGTGATGGAGATGGGGATGGGGAGAAGGATGGAGATGGGGACAAGGAATGTGATGGAGATGGAGATGGGGACAAGGAATGTGATGGAGATGGAGATGGGGATAAGGATGATGGTGTGATGGAGATGGGGATGGGGATGAGTATGGGGATGGGAATGTGATGGAGATGGGGATGGGGAGAAGGATGGAGATGGGGACAAGGAATGTGATGGAGAGGGAGATGGGGATAAGGATGACGGTGTGATGGAGATGGGGATGGGGATGAAGATGAAGACAGAGAGGGTCTTGAGGATGGAGATGGGGACAAGGACGGTGGTGTGATGGAGATGGGGATGGGGATGAAGTGAAGACAGAGAGGGTCATGAAGATGGGGATGTGTCTGGGAATGGAGAAGGGAATGGGGATGAGGATGAGAATGGAGACAAGGATGGTCATGGGATGGAGATGGGGATGGGGACAAGTATGGAGATGGGGTAGGATGGAATGGGATGAAGATGGAGATAGCAGCAGGGATGGGGATGGTGATAGTGAGAGCGGGACCCCCTCACCCTGCAGTGTACATACCCGACGAGTGGGAGGTGTCACGGGAGAGGATCACAGTGATCCGGGAGCTGGGGCAGGGCTCCTTTGGGATGGTGTACGAGGGGCTGCTGCTGGGGCTGGATGCTGAGGGCGAGGAGACCAAGGTGGCCCTGAAGACGGTCAATGAGCTGGCCACCATGCGGGAGCGCATCGAGTTCCTCAACGAGGCCTCCGTCATGAAAGCCTTCAAGTGCCATCACGTGGTAGGTGGGGGACCAAGGGGGGTGGAGGGGACACGGAGGGGTCTGCCCACGAACACACCACCCCTCTTTGTGCCCCCCAGGTCCGTCTGCTCGGCGTCGTGTCCCAGGGCCAGCCAGCCCTGGTCATCATGGAGCTGATGACACGCGGGGACCTGAAGAGTTACCTGCGCTCGCTCCGGCCTGACGCCGAGGTGAGGGGCTGGCCAGGTCCCACCGTGCCCATGGGCATGGGGACCCCCACCCCATCCCTGGGGGGGGACCCGGTGCGTCCCCCAGCCCCGGATCTCTGTGCACGGTGCAGAACAACCCCGGGTTGCCGCCGCCGTCACTCAAGGACATGATCCAGATGGCCGGGGAGATCGCCGATGGCATGGCCTACCTCAACGCCAACAAGTTCGTGCACCGGGACCTGGCTGCCCGCAACTGCATGGTGTCCGAGGACTTCACCGTCAAGATTGGAGGTGCCAGCCCCACACAGAGCCGCAGGCAGGGTTGGGTTGAAGGGAGCTCAAAGCTCCTCCAGTTCCAACCCCTGCCATGGGCAGGGTCACCTTCCACTGGAGCAGGGTGCTCTGAGCCCCATCCAACCAGGTTAAAGCCATTCCCCTTGTCCTGTCCCTCCATCCCTTACCCAAAGCCCCTCTCCAGGTTTCTTGTAGCCCCTTTAGGCACTGAAGCTGCTCTGAGGTCCCCCCGGAACCTTTTCTTCTCCAGGCTGAACAGCCCCAGTGCTCTCAGCCTGGCTCCTATGGGGGCTGCTCCAGCCCCTGCACATCCTCGTGGTCTCCACTGCTCCAGCAGCTCCATGTCCTTATGCTGAGGACACCAGAGCTGCACCCAGTGCTGAAGGGAGCATCCTGGTGCTCACACCTCCCTCCTCCTCTTCCTCCCCGCCAGATTTCGGCATGACCCGGGATATCTACGAGACAGATTATTACCGGAAGGGGGGCAAGGGGCTGCTCCCCGTGCGCTGGATGTCCCCAGAGGCCCTCAAGGACGGCATCTTCAACACGCAGTCCGATGTGTGGTAGGTGCTGGGGTGCGGGGAGCCCTGTGGGGCCGGGGGGGACGTGTCCCAGTTGAGTGCTACGGTGCTGCAGGTCCTTCGGGGTGGTGCTGTGGGAGATCGCCACGCTGGCCGAGCAGCCCTACCAGGGCATGTCCAACGAGCAGGTCCTACACTTCGTCATGGACAACGGGGTCCTGGAGCGCCCCGAGAACTGCCCCGACAAACTGTGAGTGCGGGGATGGTGGAGACCCCCCCAAACCCCTCTCCTTGTGCTGCTCAGAGAGCCCAGCCCGGAGCCCATCACCCCAGGGTCTGGTCCCTGGGCCCTTCGAGGTGCTCCCCAAGCCCAGCGGTGCCTCTTCTCCCGCAGGCACGAGCTGATGTGCCTGTGCTGGCAGCAGAACCCGCGGCAGCGCCCTTCCTTCCTCCAGCTCCTGGAGAGCATCAAGGACCACATGGCCCCCGCTTTCCGCACCCTCTCCTTCTTCTACAGCCGCAGTGGCTCGGGAGAGCCCTCCGACACCGACGTGGATCAATCCCATGGGAAGGACGAGCCCCCCGCATCCCCACCGCCTTCCCATAAGGACCACGGCTCCAGCCGGCTTCCCAATGGGATGGCCTGAGCCCATCCTGGCGTGTCCTTGGACTCTGCATCCCCCGGCCACCCCCCACCACCGGGACTCCCCCCTCTGTTATTTATTGCTTCCAAGGAGAGGGTGCCTTGGGAAAGGGGTGGCAGGAAAAACCAGGATGCTCCATGGGGCGTGTTTGCCCTTGGAATATATTGGGGTACCCTGAGATGGGGAGAGGGAACAGGAAGGTGCCGGATGGACAGAGACCGCCTTGGTCTGTCCTTATCATTTTGGGAGGGAGGGAAATAGGGGTCTGGGTCCCCCCATCAACCGGGTCTCCCCCTCTTTTACACGTGGGGGAACTGAGGCCCGGGGCCGTCCTCTGCCCCCCTCCCATCCCCAGCACTGGGACCAGTCTCAGGGCTCTGCTGGTCTGGGTAAGGGGCTCCGCTGCCTCATCTGCGCCCATGCACATCTTTATTCCTGCCAATAAAGGGGGGATGAAGCCCGGACGTGGCGGTACCTCGTTTGGGGGGGTCACTGTGAAGAGGGGGTGCAGCTCATGGGAGTTTCCATTCCCCCTCCCCAGCCCCATCTGCTTCCTGCGGCCCCCGGACAGCGATTAAATCAGGGAACTGGGGAGGATGTGGCTTGCGGCAGCTGCTGGGGGTGGGGGAAACGTTGGTGCCACCAAATGTGCCCCCGTATGCAGCCTCTCTGCACCCCAACATCGCAGGACTCTGGGGCAAGAGCCAGAGCCAGGGCAGCTCCGTCCTAGGTGGGATTCTGGGGTCACACACGGTGTGGGGGGCTCCGGGTGCCCCCGGTCCGGAGGGTTCCTGCCCCGCTCCATCCCGGCCCGGGGGGCGCCGGGGGCGGTGCCGGGGCGGGGGGAGCCGCGGCCCCTCCCGGGGGGCCGGTCCCTGCGTGGCTCTTAAGCCCCGCACGGCCCCGTGCTCGGGCTGCCGGGCAAGTGCGAGGGACGGCGGCCCCGGCCCCGGCCCCGCGATGCCGCCGCTGCCCGCCTGGCTCTGCCTGGCCGCGCTGCTGCTGCCGCTGCCCGCCCCGGGAGCTGCCGGTCCCTGCCCCCGGGGCTGCCTCTGCCCCCGGGCCGGTTCCGTGCTCTGCCGGGATCCGGGCACCGTGAGCAGCCTGGAGCGGCTGCTGGGGACCGGCGGCTTCACCGACGTGTGAGTGGGGCTGGGGGTGAAGCGATGGGGCTCGGAATGCAGTGATGGGGCTGCGGGTGATGGGGCTGGGAGACAGGGCAATAGAGCTGGGGGTGACAGAGCTTAGGCTGGGAGTGATGGAGATGGCGATGATGGGTCTGAGGCATGCGGTGATGGAGCAGTGGGGCTGGGAGCTCTGGGCTGGGGATGATGGATCTGGGGACAGAGCAAGGGGCCTGGGGGCTGCTGCTGCTGTGGCGACGGGGCTGGGGCTGAGCACCCTGAATTTGGGGGTTTGGAGGATCTCTGCTCTTGCCCATCCTCCTGCGGGTGGGCAGAGGAGGGTACTGGGGTGGGAGGGGGTGCAGGACCCCCCCCCCGCAGCCCTGGCCGTGCCGCATTGCCGGGGCTGGCTGCGGCGTTGTCTCCGTGCCTCAGTTTCCCCATGCGCCGGGGATGCTGCATCAGTTCTTTGTTCACTGGGTGGGGACGGGGGTTCCCCAAGAGACCCCCCCTGCCCCATCCCCACAGCCTCATTCACGGGGAACCCCCCCGGGGGGTCACAGTGGAACCAAAACCCTCTCGGTGTGGGTCTGAATCCCCACTTAGCACCTGACAGTTCGGGGTCGCAGGAGCAGCGCCCGCTGCCAAAGGGGTTTTCTTTCCCCTCCTGCCTTGGGAACAGGGGAAAGGAGGGGGGGGAGGCAGCCGATGCCTCCCTCCCCCTGTGCTTTCTGGCAGCCCCCGGCACGGGGTGTCCTTTGCTGCCCCCCAAACCCCTCCTCTGCCCCCCAGCGTCATCGAGAACCAAGAGGCGCTGACGGCCCTGACCCGGGCTGACACCAGGATGCTGCGGGACCTCCGGAGCCTGTGAGCACCCCTGCACTGGGGGGGGGGGGGGGGCGCTGGTGCATGGAGCCTGATCCCGCAGCAGGGACACAAAGAGGGAGCGCTCCCAGGATGGGGATTCGGGACTCCCATTGCGGGCGCTCAGCCCTTGCCTCCCGCAGCACCATCTCCAGGACGGGGCTGCAGCACATCGCTGACGATACCTTCCTGGACACCCCCAGACTGAGCCATCTGTGAGTGTCGTCCCGTCCCCCCCACCCAGTTCTCTTCCCCATCCCTGCAGGCACTCAGCCCCGGTGCAGGGTGACCGGATCGATGCTGTCACCGGGGCCGGGGGGGAGACACACGTGGGGCTCTGCTGTTGAGTGGGAAACCATCGACCTGGAGGGCTTCTGCCCCCCCCCCCCCGGAGCTCTGTGCTGCCCTGGTGCGGGGGGGACGGGCCCTGTCCGGGGGTGCGTGGGGCTCCCTTCTCGCCTGGGCGCTGGTGGCACCGTGGCAGAGGTGGTTTTGCTTGGTCACGGTGTGACCCGGTGCCAGGGTGGGGTGATGCGGGTCGGGGTCTGCGGTGGGAAGGGGAGGCTGATGGGCTCCATCCCGGCAGGAATCTCTCCTCTAATGCGCTGCAAAGCCTCTCCTGGAAGAGCTTCCAGCATCTGCCCCTGCAAGAGCTGTGAGTGATGGGGAAGGGGGAGATGGGTGCGGAGCATCCCTGCCCGGGGATGCACCCTGCGGTGCCGAGGAGGCAGGGACAGGGCTGGGGGTGCAGAGAGACGGAGGCTCTGACAGCCCCGGTGTGGGGATGGGGACTGGGGTGGCACCTGCGGCATCCGGCTCTGGGCAGGGTCAGTGGGATCGGGAATGCAGCGTCCTGCCTGCGCTCCCGTGGTGATCCTTGTCCTCTTCCCTGCCCCATCTCAGCGTCCTGGTGGGGAACCCCTTCAACTGCTCCTGCGGCCTCCGCTGGCTGCAGCTCTGGCACCTCGGGAGCCGGCCCGACCTGGGCAACCAGTCCCTGGGCTGCTGGGACGGCTCCGCGCTGCTGCCCCTGGGCAGCCAGCCCCTGCGCGCCTGCGGTACGTGCGGACCGGGGGGCTGGGGCTGGTCCCCCCCTTCCTGAGCCCTCCGGGGGGGACACCCGGCCCCGCTCACCCCCTTGTCCCGGGCAGAGCCCCCGACCGTCCACATCGAGCCCCCCGGAGCCGCGCTGCGCCAAGGGGACAGCATCAACCTCACCTGCCTCATCGCGGCCGAGCCGCCGGGCACCGCCGAGTGGGTGCTCCCCGAGGTGGGACCCGAGCTGCCCGTGGTCACCAAGGCAAGTCAGGGCCATGGGGCTCAACCACAGCGGGGCACAGCCCCATCACTGTCCCCACCGTGGTGGGGTGGCCATAGGGGGCTGCATGGGGACGTTTGTTCATCCCGATGCTCCCGCAGCTCTCGGACCAGGAGCTCATCCTGGAGATCAGCAACGTCTCCTCCAGCCTCAACCACAAGGAGCTGATGTGCCGGGCAGAGAACGTGGTGGGGCCGGCGGAGGACAGCGTGGTGCTGAACATCACTTGTGAGCAGCCCGAAGGGGCTGGAGAGGGGTCGGGGCGCGGGTCTGGCTCTGGTACCCATCCTGCTCCATGTGTGCATCCCCTTTAGTCCCCCCCGTGATCCTGCTGCTACAAGAAGCCATCCCGCAGCACTTCTGGTGCATCCCGTTCTCCATGGACGGCAACCCCACTCCCAGCATCCGTTGGCTCTTCAACGGCTCAGCCCTGACCGAGGGGCCCTACATCCACACGCGCATCGTGGAGTACGAGCACAACTCCACGGTGCTGCACGGCTGCCTCGAGCTCAACCGCCCCACGCACGTCAACAACGGCAACTACACCCTCGTGCTCCGCAACCCACTGGGAAGCGCCTCCCGCAGCGTCCAGGGCCGCTTCATGGAAAACCCCTTCAGCTTCAGCCCTGAGGAGCCCATTCCCGGTGGGTGCTGCCCGGGGGCTCCATCTCCTTGGTTCTGTGTGGCTCTGTGCGCGGCTCGGTTCCCTCAGGGGCAGAAGGAGGGAAGGGCAGGGAATGACGAGGTTTTCTCCCCTTTGCCTGGGAATAACGAGGTTTTTCCTCCTTTGCCTGGGAATAATGAGGATTTCCTCCTTTGCCTTTGGAATAGTGAGGTTTTTCCTCCTTTGCCTTTGGAATAATGAGGTTCTCTCCTTTCTCTCTCCCCTTGGGCTGCATCAGTGTCTCTGTCTCCGCTGGGTGAGTGACCGGGCGCTGCAGTGGGTACAACCCCTGTCCCATCAGGGCTGATCCTGGGTACCCCCATCCCTGTGCTGCAGGAGTGTTGCCATCCCGGGTCCCCCCTCTCACTGGGACCACCCCATACGATGGGGCCCCCCTGCCCCACACTCACCCCACACCCTTCTCCCGCCCCAGGGACCAGGAACAGCTCATTGGATGGGCCCATGGAGACGGCGGATGAGCACGTGTTCGGGGTGAGGGGGTGCTCCACGGCTGGGGGACCAGGACACCCCGGAAAGGGGGGGACAAAGCCTTAGGGCCCAGCCCGAACAGAGCCGAGTGGGATGCGGTGGGGCTGAAGGACAGCGCTCCCATGCCTCGGTTTCCCCCGGGCTCTGCCGCTGTTCCCAAGCTCCTGTCCCCGCTGTGCCCAGGTCTCGGTGGCCGTGGCGCTGGCCGTGTTCGCCTGCCTCGTCCTCTCCCTCATGCTCATCGCGCTCAACAAGTGCGGGCGCCGCTCCAAGTTCGGCATCAACCGTGAGTGTCCCCCCCCGGGACAGGCACCGAGCACCGGGACACCCGGGGCTGGGACACAGAGGCAGAGAGGGGGACCACAGCAGGGATGCTGATGGGGACATTAATGGGGTCCAAGGGTGGGATGTTGATGGGGATGTTGACGGGGACCAAGGGTGGGGATGCTGATGGGGACCAAGGATGGGGATGCTGATGGGGATGTTGATGGGGACCACAGGTATAGACATTGATGCGGACACTGATGGGAACCATTGAGGGGGATGTTAATGGGGACCAGGGGTGAGCACATTGATGTGGACCAGGTTTGGGGACATTAATGGGGACTCTGGGTGCGGCTGTTTGGGGGGACGTTGATGGGGACCACTGGGGGAGACTCTGATGGGGACGCTGATGGGGACGCTGATGGGGGTGCTGGCCCCTCCCGGCAGCACAGGCAGCAGCTGCTAATTCACTCCTGGAATAGATTCAGCCTCTAAATGGGTTTGATGGGGCTGCCTGGCCCCCAGGGGCCGGCCGGGCCGAGGGGATGCTCGGCACTGCCTGGCACAGGCTGCGCTGGCTTGGGGGGCCCATGGGAACCCCCGATGGCCTTGTCCTTGCCCCTGCAAGGCTCGGCCGTGCTGGCCCAAGAGGACGACCTGGCCATGTCGCTGCACTTCATGAACCTGGGCAGCAGCCCCTTGTCCTCGGCAGAGAGCAAGCTGGAGGGGCTGAAGAGCAACTTCATCGAGAACCCCCAGTACTTCTGCGACGCCTGTAAGGGCTGAAAGGGGGGGACACAAGGGGCATCCTCCCAGGGCCTCGTCCCTGGTGCAGGGGGGGCACTGATGGGTTGGGGTACCCCCAGGCGTGCACCACGTGCAGCGTCGGGACATTGTGCTCAAGTGGGAGCTGGGGGAAGGCGCCTTCGGGAAGGTTTTCTTGGCCGAGTGCTACAACCTCCTCCCGGAGCAGGAGAAGATGCTGGTGGCTGTGAAGGTGAGGGGGGGGGGAGGGTGATGCCGATGGGGGTGTCTATGGGGGTGTTTGATGCTGATGGGCGTGTCTATGGGGTGTGTGTGATGCCGATGGGGGTGTCTATGGGGGGTGTTTGATGCTGATGGGGGTATCTATGGGGGATGTTTGATGCTGATGGGGGTGTCTATGGGGGTGTTTGATGCCGATGGGGGTGTCTATGGGGGGTGTTTGATGCCGATGGGGGTGTCTATGGGGTGTGTGTGATGCCGATGGGGGTGTCTATGGGGTGTGTGCGATGCCGATGGGGGTATCTATGGGGTGTTTGATGCTGATGGGGGTGTCTATGGGGTGTGTGCGATGCCGATGGGGGTATCTATAGGGTGTTTGATGCCGATGGGGGTGTCTATGGGGTGTGTGTGATGCCGATGGGGGTGTCTATGGGGGGTGTTTGATGCCGATGGGGGTGTCTATGGGGGGTGTTTGATGCTGATGGGGGTGTCTATGGGGGGTGTTTGATGCTGATGGGGGTATCTATGGGGGATGTTTGATGCCGATGGGGGTGTCTATGGGGGGTGTTTGATGCCGCGTGCCCGCAGGCGCTGAAGGAGGTGACGGAGAGCGCCCGCCTGGACTTCCAGCGCGAGGCCGAGCTGCTGACGGTGCTGCAGCACGAGCACATCGTCAAGTTCTACGGCGTCTGCACCGAGGGCGAGCCCCTCATCATGGTCTTCGAGTACATGAAGCACGGGGACCTCAACCGCTTCCTCAGGTGGGCCTGGGGGGGGGGGGGGTCGCAGGCCCCCCCTTTCCTTGGCCGCTCCATCAGCGCTGCCAGCCTGCTCCCTGCTAATGCAGCCCTCCTTGCAATATTGATTAGATTAGCTGTCTGAGAGGCTCAAATAGAGAGAGATTGGCCATCAGCTGGAATGAGCAGAGACTTTTCGATTGCCCCCCCAGGTATTGCTGCTAGACGGGGGGGGGGGGGGGAAGCTGCCAGAGGCATCGCTTTAGTGGCCGCACTGAGCTCTGAGACGTGGCTGCTGTGATTATCGTTATGGGAGTTGGCATTAATGGTTGTGCCGAGCAGAACCCCCCCAGCTCCCGCTGTCAGCAGCGCTCGGCATCAAAGGCAGAGCTGCTGGATGCGGCCCCCGCGCCCCCCGTTCGCACCCCGGCAGCCTCTGTGCCTGTCATGGAGTCGTGGAATGCTTTGGGATGAAGGGAGCTCCAAGCTCCTCCAGCTCCAAGCCCTGCCACGGGCAGGGGCTCCTTCCCCTGGCAGCGCCGAGCTCCATGGCGCGTCCTTCCCGGCACTGCTCCTCCCCGCCTTTACCCACCCATTCCCGCCGTGCCCCATGGCTGGTTCCCGGCTCCGAGCAGCCCCTGTGCCCGGCAGGTCCCACGGCCCCGATGCCAAGATGCTGGAGCAGGGGCAGGGGCAGCCCTGCGGGCCGCTGACGCTGAGCCGCATGCTGCAGATCGCCACGCAGATCGCCTCGGGCATGGTCTATCTCGCCTCGCTCCACTTCGTCCACCGGGACCTGGCCACCCGCAACTGCCTGGTGGGCCACGACCTGGTGGTGAAGATCGGGGACTTCGGGATGTCCCGGGATATCTACAGCACCGACTACTACCGGGTGAGCCGGGGGCTCCGCCTGTCCCCAGCCCGTGCTCAATCACTGCAGCCCAGTCTGGGGTGGGGTGGAGGCACCTTAAAGCTCATCCAGTTCCATGGGCATCTTCCACTAGGGCAGGGCGCTCCAGCCTGGCCTTGAACACCGCCAGGGATGGGGCTTCTCCGGGCAGCCTCGGTGTTAAGCCATTTCCAGTCTGAGGCACATTTGAGGGCTTGAGGGGGGCAAACGGGGGGTCTCTGCCCCACTGATGGCCCCGCTGCGGGTAGGTGGGGGGCAGGACCATGCTGCCCATCCGCTGGATGCCCCCCGAGAGCATCCTCTACCGTAAGTTCACCACCGAAAGCGATATCTGGAGCTTCGGCGTCGTGCTCTGGGAGATCTTCACCTACGGGAAGCAGCCCTGGTACCAACTCTCCAACACCGAGGTGGGTGACGGGGTGGGGGGCAGAGGGTGGTGTCAGAGCCCCGGGGGGGGGGGGGGTATTCCATCTGCATCCCGTGTTCCCACAGGCCATCGAGTGCATCACGCAGGGCCGGGAGCTGGAGCGGCCCCGCACGTGCCCCTCCGAGGTGTACTCCATCATGCAGAGCTGCTGGCAGCGGGAGCCCCAGCAGCGCCGGCCCATCAAGGACATCCACAGCCACCTCCAAGCCCTTGTCAAGACCCCCCCCATCTACCTGGACATCCTGGGCTGAGTGGGGACCCCCCAACCCCCGTCTGCTCCCTGCTGCCCCCTGTCCCGCTGCCTCCCGCCCCATGGATGCCCCCGGGGCTGATGCTCCAAGGGAGGGGGGAGAGGAATGAAACCTTATTTATAGTGGAAAATGCCCTTCCCACCGCCCCGGGGGGCTGCAGGGTTGGGCTGGGGGCCCCCCAGGGCTGATGGGGCAGAGCTGAGAGCCCCCAGCACAGGGTCAGGGCCACTGTTGGTGCTGGGGCTCAGGTCTAGGGGGGGGTTGGGGCACTCTGGCTCGGCTGCTCCTTCATCCCGGTCCCTGGCTGGTGGGATGCTCCTCTCTGCAGCACAACCGGTCCATAATAAAGCTGTCCGGCTCCCCCCGCACTGGGACCCGCTGGCTCTGGGTGGGATTGGAGCTGGTTTGAGGTGAAAAGAGGGGAGTTTTGGAGCAGGGAGGCTCTGGTGCGGGGAGAGGACATCCCCGGGATGCAGGGACAATGAGTGTCCAGGATGCAGGGACAATGTGCGCCCGGGATGCAGGGACAATGTGTGCCTGGGATGCAGGGACAATGTGCGCCCAGGATGCAGGGACAATGAGTGTCCAGGATGCAGGGACAATGTGTGCCCGGGATGCAGGGACAATGTGCGCCCGGGATGCAGGGACGATGTGTGTCTGGGATGAAGGGATGATGTGTGCCCGGGATGCAGGGACAATGTGTGCCCGGGATGCAGGGACAATGTGCACCCGGGATGCAGGGACGATGTGTGCCTGGGATGCAGGGATGATGTGTGCCTCGGATGCAAGGATGTTGTGTACCTGGAATGCAGGGACAATGTGTGCCTGGGATGCAGGGATGATGTGTGCCGGGGATGCAGGGACAATGTGCACCCGGGGTGCAGGGATGATGTGTGTCCGGGATGAAGGGATGATGTGTGCCTGGGATGAAGGGATGATGTGTGTCCGGGATGCAGGGATGATGTGTGCCTGGGATGCAGGGATGATGTGTGTCCGGGATGCAGGGATGATGTGTGTCCAGGATGAAGGGATGATGTGTGCCTGGGATGCAGGGATGATGTGTGTCCGGGATGCAGGGATGATGTGTGTCCGGGATGCAGGGATGATGTCCCTCTCCACAGATGCAGAGATGGGGCCATGGGGCTCAGCATCCCTCCAGGATGCTCTTGCCATACCTCAGCCGGGTGCCTGGGTCCCATTGCCGATGGGTCCAGGGGGTGTGGATAGGAGTCCATAGTACAAAGCCAAAGGACGAAGCCCCCCCCTTCCCCACAGCCCTCATCGGAGCCAGGGGGTTATCACATGCCCTGTAGCATCCACTCCATCATCCCCCCTCGGGCCCTCCGGCCGCCTTGGTAATGGTCGAGACCTGGATCTGACCGTAATGGAGCTGAATTGATTCCATCTGGCTCATTAGGCCGGGCCTGGCAGCTCTTTTGTTACCCACCACGACCCGAGATAAGCAGGAGGAAAGGGGGGCACGGAGGGGAAACTGAGGCAGGGCCGACCGGGGACCCACAGCGGAGCCCAAGGGGCTCAGGACCCCGTGTGGCCGGGGCTGGACGGAGGAGCCCCAGCCCCCGCGCTCCATCCGCAGCCCCGCAGTGGGGCTGGGTCCAGCTCCAAGCCCTCACCCTGTGCAGTGCGGAGCTGCTGCGGGCAGGATGTGAGCCCTGCGGGGCACAGCGCGGCCGCCCGAGCCCCCCCCCGCCTCCTCGGGGTCCCTCCTCTGCTGATTTATGGCCTCTTTCCCCTCTTATCTCATCTGGGGAAGGAACGAGATTAAAACCTTTGAGCTTCCCCAGCCCCGCCGCAGCTCTGCCGCAGAGCAACGCCCGGAACGGCCCCAGTGCGAGCGGGGCCCCCCCTGCCTCAGTTCCCCTTTGGGGGGGCAGGGAAGGGTTAAGCTCCCTCCAGCCCCGCTCTCTGGGGGCTCCAGCGCTGATTGATCCCCCCCCCGGCTCCTCCCGCCGCCGTTTCTCCGTGTCGGGCTCCGGGGGGAGCTGTAATGGACTCGCAATGAGGTAATTAACGGCTCCGCTCCGGCCCGCCCCAGCGGCCCCGCGAACGGGGGGGTAACGGGGGCCGGGGGGGGCAGCCCCGTTCTGCCCCTTTGGGGTGCGGGGAGTCCATGGCCGCATCCTGCACAAGGGGGTCCCGACCCACCCCCGTGCTGCAGCGTGGACCCCGCTGAGGCTGGGTCTGCCCTAAGCATCCCTAAGGGCATCCCCAGGTCCCCCCCTGTGTGGCTTGGGGTTCCCCCACCAAGGATGCGGTGGGGGGTTTGGGGGCATTGAGGATGCAGCGCGAGCGCTGCCCGGCCCCACACAGCCCCTGCCTGCCCCCTAAGTGCACTTGGGGGGCGCAGAGGCATCGCGGTGCTGGGGCGCAGCTGCAGTGTCCCCAGGCACCATTCCCCCTGCCCTGGGGACACCTTAAAGAGCAGCAGCCTATGGGGGGGTCACTTCCACCCCCCCGGGAAGCGCCATTTTGGGGGGGCCACAGCGGACCCGCAGCTGCAGGTGGGTTTGATCCTAATGGAGCCCTGGGATGGGCGGGAATGAGCCGCGCTGGGATGTGGGAATCATTCCGAGTGATTAGGGCTATTACTGTAACGAGGAGAAGCGATTAATGGCGCCTTGACGGCACTTGAGGCTGGATAATGCACTGTGCTCGCTGGGCTGCCAGGATGGGGGTCCCAGCGTGGCCAGGGATCCCGGGATTTACATGGGATGTATGGGCAGGAGCCTCGGATATAGGTTAATAGGGGTGATACATAAATCCTGGGATGTAGGGGTGATGGATGGCTGAGGGTTCCAGGATATGAGGGCGATGCATGGCCAGGGGGAGCCCAGGATGGAGGGATAGAGTGTGGGATGCAGGGGTGATATGTGCCTGTGATCCTGGGATGCTGGGATAACATAAGCCTCGGACTCTGGGATGCAGGAACGATGTGTACCTGAGATGCCAGGATTATGTGTCCAGGATGCTGGGATCCTGGGATGATGTGTGCTTGGGATGCAGGGACAGGGATGCTCAGCTCCCAGTGCCTAAAGGGCCTACAGGAAACCCATGGAGGGGCTTTGCCAAGGGGCTGGAGGGACAGGAAACAACAAAGTCCACTTTATTTGGTCCAAGCCAAGCCTGAGCTGCAGCCCAAGCCCCAGCGCCCCCCTCGGGGCCGGGGCCCTCTGCCACCCCCCCGAGCAGCCAGAGAGCACTTTGTCCACGGCCTCCTGCACCCGGATCCCAGCTCCGAGCCCAGGCTGCAGCCGAGCCAGAGCAGGACCCAACTGAGCTCAAGCAGTGGCCAGCACGGCCCCACGGGCTGCAAACCTGGCACCAGTGGGTTTATCCCTTGGGATTCAGCTCAAGGAATCCCTGCGCAGCTCCCCCCAGTCCCTTCCCCTGGCTGGGTGGAGCAGGAGCAGAGGGGGAGCAATGGGATGAGGACTGGAGCAGGAGGAGGAATGGGACACAGGGGGGCAGAACGTGGGCAACTGCAACGGGCACCCGGGTCCCCTCCGAGCCTGGGCCATGGGATGAAGGGGAGGGCACCACAAGAGGGCAGAGGAGCCCCTGCAGCAGCCAAGGGTGGTCTGGGGGTCCCTTGGGGCTCACCCCACTCAGTTGATGGGCTCATACTCGGAGTAGCGCTGCCTCCGGGCGCAGAGGAGCACGCAGCCGCCCAGCAGCAGCAGCAGCACCGGGGTGCCCAGCGCCACGGCCATGATGGAGATGACGAGGGGGGAGAAGGTGTCCCGGGGGGGCTGCCCGAAGCCCAGCAGCGCCGACCTGCAGCGGGGAAGAGACAAATCACACTCGGAGACCCCCCCTGCAGCACCAGGGGCTTGAAGTGCCCTTGAACACTGCCAGGGATGGGGCAGCCGCAGCTCCCCTGGGCAGCCTGAAGGGAGCAGAACTCGGCCCTCACCAGCTCAGGTACCGCTTCTCCTCGTAAACCTTCCCCTCCTCTCCCCCAAAGGAGATGTTGACGGCGCTGACGCTGTAGCTGCTGCCGGCCCCGTCCCCGAAGTAGGCACGGACAAGGCCGGACACGGGCAGGCTCCAGTTGGCCGCTCGCAGCCCATGGGAGCGGCAGCGGATCCCGTCCTCGCGCCGGGGGCTCCGGGAGCCGTAGGCCGTCGCCTTCCACTGCAGGAAGCTCCGTGTGGAGCTCTCGTTCTGGGCCTGGGCTGCCAGGGAGAGCACCTGGAGCAGGGCGAGAGCGGCGGCCGTGAGCGCAGGGCAGGCCCCGAGCCCCGGGGCCCCGAGCCCACGCTCACCTCGAAGACGGTCGGGGTGTACTCATCATCGATGGAGCGCAGCGCCCGCAGCGCCAGCGCCAGCCCTGGCTCCTCCACCGCCGCCACCTCCAGCACGAAGCGGGAGCCGTTGCCCCGCGGGGCCACCCCGGCCAGGACAAACTCCACCTTGGAGCTGTTTGCTGTGTGCAGGAGGCTGGGCAGGGCCTCGTCACGGCCGCCGGCCTCGTAGGCTGTGACCTGCGGGGACACGGGGCAGAGGGAGGGCTGGGGCGCTGCGGGGGGACGCTCCCGCTCCGGGACACGGCATTGGAGCACATCCCCGCGCGGCGCGGGCCCATCCCCGGGGACGTACCCGGAACGCCAGGCTGCCGTTGGAGAAGCTGCCACCGGGATCAGCAGCCGGGACCCCGGAGAACTCGGCCGTCAGCGTGGTGTGGTTCAGGGTGCGATTGATGTTGGCCCAGGAGAAGTCGGAGAGGTCGTACGTGGGGTAGAAAAGCTCCTCCTGAGCCCCAGCCTCGCGGTACTCAAACACCTCCGGGAGAAGGAAAAGGAGAGGGGATAGGAGCCGTTACCTGGTGCTGAGGATTCAGGGCATCAACCAAGGGGGAAAACACCTCTCAGCTCATCCGGTCCCAACCGCCAAGGCCACCACTGACCCATGGCACTGAGGCATCGTCTCCATGGTGTGTGAGCACCTCCACGGACGGTGCCTCCAGCACTGTCCTGGGCAGCCCATTCCAGTGGGGCAGGGATTGCTCCTCAGCTCCATCCAAACCTCCCCTGGTGCATCTGCAGGAGCTGCCGCACACGGGGCTGGGAGCAGAAGGAGCCCCGGAGGAGCTGCCTTGGCCAAAGGCACCGTCGCGGCTCCAGCCAGGACTCGCTGGGGAAGCTCTCGCTCTGCCCCCCCCCACCGTATCCCCGCTTCCGCAGCACCCCCCGGCGCAGCCGCACCTTGGTGAAGACAACGGCAGCCGCGTGGGTGACGCTGCCGGGGGGGTCGATCCAGACGGCGCCGGCGGGAGCAGGCGAGAGGAGCCGGGCCCAGTCGATGCCCAGGGCGCTGGTGCTGCTCCGGGTCGCCAGCAGCAGCACGGCGGGGCCGCCGATGCTGCTCCACACGTAGTGCAGCGTGTCCGCGGCGCCCACGGCCCGCACGTGGAGCAGGTTCACCGAGGAGCCGTTCCAGCCGGGGTTGTACTGCAGGGACACCTGCGGGGAGCGGCGGCGCTCACACGGGCTCCCTGCCCGCTGCTGCCGCTGCCCCGGTCCCGGCCCCGCTCACCCGTCCCCCGCCGCCGGTCCCGATCCCGATCCCGGTCCCGGCTCCCCTCACCCGCCGCCGGTCCCGGTCCCCCTCACCCGCCTCCCGCCGCCGCCTCCCGCCGCCACCACCGGTAGCAGCAGCAGCACCATGGCCGCCGCCATGTTGCAAGCGCAGCCGCTCACGTGACCGCACCGCCACCACGCCCTTAAAGGGACCGCTGCCCTTTCAAAAGCACCATGGGGGGGGGGGGGGGCCTGGCTCCTGTCCCCGCCCCAGGGCCCATGAACCAGCGCGGTGGAGCAGGTTCCTGCCCCCCATTCCCCATTCCCCATTCCCCATTCCCCATTCCCCATTCCCCATTCCCCATTCCCCATTCCCCATTCCCCATTCCCCATTCCCCGCACAAAGACACTGCAATGACGTGGTTTGGGTTTATTTCCCAGGCAAACCGCGACTTCCAGAGCCTCCCATAGCCCCCGGAGCGGGGCACGGAGCCCCCTCCCCACCGGTCGAGTTGGCGCCGGGGCAGCACAGGGGCAATGGAAGCTCCCCCCTTGGGGTGCTGGGCCATGGAACGGGATGAAGGGAGGGAGTCGCTGCGGCTGCCCCGTCCCCGCCAGGCCCCGGCTCTGCCGGCTCCGCGCTCCCACCAGCAAGCGCCGCAGTTGCGCTGCGCTGCCCGCGATGGGCAATGCCCGGCATGGACGCAGCGGGATTCCCGAGTGTTCCTCGGGAGAACCGCCCACAGCTCCGTGGACCTCGTACCCAACAGAGCAGGAAGCTCCCTCTTACCCTGGGAAACCATTCCAGGAGCGAAAGACAGGGAAGTAGAGCAGTACCCGGGCGGGTGACGCTGCTTATTATGGATATAATAATATATATAATATCTAGTATTCGATATTAATGTATAGAAACCCTATATTTAATACTATATAATGATATTATCATGGAAGATTACGATAAACCCCATAAATGGAATAGAAATCCTATCAATCCCCACCGAATGCCTTTAAGACCACGAAGTTTTATTCCTCCCGGACACGTCACCTTGGAATTCCACCTCTGCATCACCTCAGTGTGGAAACGGCATTTCCCAGGAAGAGGATGGACTTCAGCCTCGTGCTGGGACTGTCGGGACCCTTCCCCTGTTGCTTGCGTCGCTCCGCGCGCAACGTTTCCCTGCTCGAAGCGCTTTGTGCATGAGTCACACACGGGAAAGATGAGGGATCACCGGGATAACCCCTGGGGGGGAACAGCGGCCTACGGGGCGCCTTGAGCTGGTGCCCCGTGTCCCATAGGGACATTGATGGGGACAGGCCACGCCTCGCACTGCGCTGCTCGGGGACACCCCCGCCGCCTGGGCACCCCCGCGGCCATGGGGCAGCCTCAGCGAGGGCTGGGACTGGGCCAAGTGGGGCAGGGCTGGAACCTCGCGTCCTGCCAGCACATTCCTGCCTGAGTCACCGCTGCTTCCTGCCCGGGCAGGACCGTGCCCACAGCCCCACGGCAGCCCCATTGCACCCCCCCCCCCCGCACATGCGTGTGCCCAAACCCCCCCACCCCATCATGGAAAAGACCTTTAAGCTCCTGCAGTCCAACCACAACGAGCACCCAAGTGCGGACCCCCCCCCCCCAGCACCCTGTGCCCCCCCCATGTGCTCCTCCCCCCCCATCCTGCTCTCCCCAAGCCCCACAACACCCTGTGCCCCCCCTCCCATGTGTAGGGGTGTCCCCATGCACCAAAGCCCCCCATACCCCTCACCAGGGCATTGAGGCACCCAGGCAAGGGGGGGGTTCGATACCCCCTGGTGTCACCCCATGGCTGGGGGGGGCCGGACCAGACGCCTGGGTTCCTGGAAGGGGCACACGTGACTTCCCCACTCGTTGCTATTCACAGCCCTTGTTGCCGGGCAGAGCTGAGCCGGGGGGGGGGGCAGAACCCCGAGGTGCACCCCAAGGCCCCCCCCGGCACTCCAGAGCGGGGGGGGGGATTACAGGGTCCCATTCCTGCTCCCCCAAAGCCCCCCCATTGCAAGGACCTGCCCAGGCTGCTCAATCAGAGCCAGGGGCTCCCCATGGCAAGAGCCCAGCGCTGGGAGGGGAGCAGCACCCATAGATGGGGGGGGAGTGTGTGCCCCCAGAGCAGGGGGGCAGCACCCCAGAAAGGGGCATGTCTGGGGCAAAAGCAGCCCTGATACAAGCTATTAACGTCTATTATTAGCTATTAACATCCATTATTAGCTATTAACATCTATTATTAGCTCTTAACACCCATTATTAGCTCTTAACACCCATTATCAGCTACGATCCCCCCTTTCCAAGCCCCCAGCACAGCCCCAGGCAGAAGCGGGCAGGAATTGGGGCGGTTTCGCCCGGCTCGGGGATTTCCTACATTTGCATGCGCTTTCACCACCCTCCCCCCCTCCCAGCACAGGCAGCGGGGCCACATCCTGCTCCAGCCCCGCTCGGCGCCCCCCACCCTCCCCAAGGGACCCCAGAGCGGTGCTGAGCCTCCCACCCCTCCCTTCCCCCCCCATTCACAGCTGCGGTTCGAGAACCCGGGGCCACTTCTGGGAAGCAGAAGAGGAAGCTCCCGGTTATCGGCACCGCCAGCACCCGCCACGGCCCGGCCCCAGAAGGGCCTGGAAAGAGCCAGAAGAGCTCCATGAACCCGCACGGGCAGGGATGCGGGGCAGGGATGCGGGGCAGGGATGCGGGGCAGGGATGCGGGGCAGGGATGCGGGGCAGGGATGCGGGGCAGGGATGCGGGGCAGGGATGCACTCGGTGCCTCCAAGGGGTCCCTGGAGCCCAGGCTCTGCAGCAGGAGGAAGCTGCACCCCAGAACCAGGCAGAGGCTGCGCCTCCTCCATCCCAGCCCCAGGACCTGAACCTGGGGGTGCAGGGAGCAGAGCCCCCCCCAGGGCTCCTCAGCCACAGCCCGGGGCCATTGCCCACCTTGGACAGGGCACCGAGGCCAAGGCCCCGCTGCTGCAGAGCCGAGGGCAGCACCCACAGCGCACCCCTGGGTGCCACGAGAGGTGCTGCAGGGCTCAGCACCCCCATGGACCTTTCCCCACCAGCACCGGATGGGGAAGGAAAGAGCATCTCAGCACAGAGCGGCTCTGGGGAGCCCCAGCGCTGCCACCAACCACAAAGAGCCGCATCCCACAGCTCACAGGAGGCTGTGGGGTGCCCCACAGGCAGGAAGAGCCCCACAGCAGCGCTGAGCGCATCGCATCTCGGGCAGGAAATGGAGTTGGGTGTGAGAGGATTGAGAACCAAGGACATTTATTGACAAAACTAAGTGCTTGTTCAGCAAACAAGCAGCTCCGGCCACAGCACCATCTTCCAGCTCCCCACTTGCATCTCCACGGGGCTGCGGGTCAAGGATGCTCCCCACTGTGCGGGACACGGAGCAGAGCTGCCCAGGAACGGAGCAACCCATGGCCGGAGGGCAGGAAGCAGATGAGCGCTTCAAGCCCCCCTAGAGAAGCATCCCCAGTGGCTGGGGCCCAAGGGCAGGGGGGCCCCAGGGCCCTGCGCAGGCTGCAGACCCGAGCTGACACCTTTCAGCCTGCTCCAGAACGTCTACATTCAAACATCAGCTTTAACTCATGGCTTTAGAGGATCCAGGGGAAGGGAGGAGCAGGGAAGTGGCTGATATCGACCCCGACAGCTCCCCACCCATTGCAAGGGCAGGGACAACCAAAGAGGGTGACATCAAGAGGAACATCGCGCGATGGCACGCAGGATCCTTGCTGCATCCCTGGCAATGCTGCTCGAGCACAGAGGAAAGCTCCCGCGGCGTCAAGGCAGAAGGCTCCGCCACACAGACGGGCAACGAAGCGCGGGGCACCCAGCAGTGGCTCCACCGCATTCAGATCCCTCGCTCACGTTGCGAGCTCCGTCAAACTGCGCACACCTCACAGACCCGCGCCTATTTACAGCTCCCGTGCAGCGCCCCGGGGGGGTCACATCCTTCCAAACGCACTCCCTATTTTTAACCTGCCCGTGTGTGGCGAGGCCCCGAGTGCAGCTGCAGCGCAGCCCCACCTCGCTCCTCCCATGCAGGGCTCCAGCCCCCCCCGTGTCCAGCCACCGGGTCACCCTCCTGCTGCTCTCACAGCTCTACTGCTTCCGGGGGCCGGTGCGTGCGCACCTCGGGCCATGGCTGCAGCAGGGAAGCCCCGGATGGAGGCAGGGCAGCAGCAGAAGATGCTATTTCCAGACAGCCACAACCCCAAACCATCTGCTCCAGGCACTGCTGCTGTGTACCAAGCTCAGGCCAGCTGCCGGTGCTCACCGCCCTTGCTGCTCCGCAGGATGGTTCCCTCCGGGATGAAAGTGAAGCGTCCGCTCGAGCTCTGTGTCAGCATCCTCTTGGCAAGCAGCGCACCACCAACTCTTCCGCTTTCTAGCCCCAAAGCAGTGAATCCTCAGCGGTACCCCCGATCTGACCACACGGCTCGGGGGATGTTCTCCTTGGGTCACTCAAGTCCAGCTTCGTAAGCACTCAGAGGAGGCCGCGATGAGCTCGCCAGCCCCACAGAGAGCCAAGTCCACCCCAGGTCCTGTCCCTCCGCAGCAGCCCCGGGCTCACCGGATCATGTACGCCAAGCTCGCTCCCAGTCCAGCCACGCCTGCAAACGCCATCAGCACATTCCTGATGCTGCCTTCCAGGTCTTCCACGTGAAAGAAGTCCACAAAGCCCTCCTATGGGGAAGAAGGGGAGGTCACCTCCGTGCCACCCCCCCTCTGCAGCAGGAAGGCACAGAGGGGCTGGGTCCAGCCTGGCAGCACATCCCGGTGTCCCCCCCCCAGGCACATCATGCCCCATAGAGGCCGCCCTGGGGACCGGCCTGGAGCCAGCTCAGCACTGCGGCTCTGACTCAGCTTTGGCAACGCCGCCCTCCCCACGCAGCCCAGTTTTAGGTCAAGGCTGAGTCAGGAGCTGCTGAGCCATCGGCACCGGGGCTGGGGTTCAAATGGGGTGAATTGGAGCCGGGGTCAGCCCCGTGCTGACTCCTGCGGGTGCCAGCGAGCAGGTCCCAAGCAGAAAGCTCCGGAAGAGCAGCACTCACCCAACCTCCCTGGCTCAGCAGCCACTCGCGACTGGAGGAGAGGAGCGCGTCCGTGATGATCCCTGCCAGGGAGCCGATGCACTGCTCCTGCCGGATGCTCTTCAGGTGCTTGGCGACGAAGGCCCCGAAGGAGATGAGCGTCACCACCCGGCCCCAGTTGGTCACCCCGTCGCCGAACAAGCGCGCAGCCACCTCGTGCACCGCCTGCAGGTCCTCCTCCTTCTGGATTTCCAGCTTCCGGAGCATTCCTGCAAGAGGCGCTGCTTTAGAGGCAGGAAGGGGACAGCCCCACGGGCTCACAGGAGCGGTGATGGAGAGCAAGCGCCTGCCTCTGCTGCTCACGGGTGCCTGGGTGAGACAAAACCCAGCCCCGGGCCCCCTCCGAGGTCCTTCCTCCCCACTGCGGCTCAGCCTCCCAGGGGTTAAAGCCCCGGCAGAGCAGCGAGCGCATGGACAGGGAGATGCCCCCAGGTACTGATGTGGGGCGCTGCGATCCCCAGTCCGACCTGCAATGCCCCCGAACCCTGACCCTGAGCCCAGCTCCCTTCCTGCACACACCCCAGCCCTGCAGGGCTCCCACCAACCCCAGCCTTGCTCCGAGCAGTCCTCATTCCACGGATCTGGCCCTCATTCCACGGATCTGGCCCTCATTCCATGGATTTGGCCCTCATTCCACGGATCTGGCCCTCATTCCACGGATCCGGCCCTCATTCCATGGATCTGGCCCTCATTCCACAGATCCGGCCCTCATTCCATGGATCCGGCCCTCATTCCATGGATTTGGCCCAGGTTACTGAACCACAGCCTCTACCTCAGCACCGCCCGGGACCAAAGGGCGAAACTGAAACCCTTCCGCGTTCAAAACAAGCCTGGAAGCGTCTGGAACAAGGAGGGGGTTTCTCTCACCCTGTGCCAGGCACCATCCTGAGCTGGGTGCAGTGCGGTGGGGGCCGAAAGCACCCCCGGCACAAACCCCCCCCCCCCCCGGGAGCTTGGCCCCAAACCAGCTCCTTTCCGAGTCACATGAAACCAAGCCAGAAGGGAAGTTCCCACTTCCAGGCTGGTCCCAGGACACGGCAGAGGCGACGGACTCGAGCCCCAGCTTGGGTCAATGGTCAATAAAGGCACTTGGCTACTCCAGGGCCCATCACAGCGTTATGGGAACAGAGCCACAACCGGAGCTCAGTCACGGAACCATCCGGGGTGGAAAGAGCTTTAACGTCACAAACCCCAACCTTTACCCAGCACTGCCACGGCCACCAGTGCCCCACGGCACTGCGGCCTCGTCTCCCCTGTGTGTGAACACCTCCAGGGACGATGCCTCCAGCCCTGCCCTGGGCAGTTCCAATGCTGAGCACCCTCTGGGGCAGGAACTGCTCCTCGGCTCCATCTGAACCTGCCCTGGGGCAGCCTGAGGCCGTTTCTTCCTGTCCCATCCCTTGGGAGCAGAGCCCCCACCTCACTCCCTCCTCCTGTCAGGCACAGAGCGATCAGGTCCCCCCCGAGCCTCCTCCATCTGACCCCCCCCAGGTCCCTCAGCCCCATCGCACTGCGCTCCAGGCCTTGCTCCTGCCCCATTGCCCTCCCCTGGCCCCGCTCCAGGACCTCCACGTCCTTCCTGTGGGGCTGCACCCGGGGGCCGAGGTGCAGCCCCGCTCCACCCCAGCCGGGGCGCTCGGAGCCCCTGAGCTTTGGACCCCGGGGCGATGTGCGCGCAGCGGCGCGGGGAGGGTCGGGGCTAATCCGTAACCGCGTTATCGGCCCCGCGCACATTCGGGCGCCCCCGAACGAGCGAAGTTCGGTTTCGCTTTCGCACCCGTTCAGCGGCTGCGAACCCCAAACCAGGCACTGACTGCCCCGAAGCTCAGCCCCCTCCGTGCTGGGGCTTTGCTCCATCCCCAGCCTAAACCCGGCCGCGGAGGAGGGGAAGCGGCTCCGCTCCCCCCGCACGCACCCTGGAACGCGAGCTCGTGCTTCCGCAGGACGCTGTCCCCGAGCCTCCGCAGCGTCTCCAGCGCCTTCTCCAGCCCCGAATCCGCCGCCCCTCGGGGCCGCCCGGGCCCGCACAGCAGCCCCGGGAACAGCTTCTTGGGTGCGGGCTGGGCCTCGCCCGCCGCCTCCCGCAGGTAGCGGCCGATGAGCTCCAGCGAGGCCTGGCGCAAGGCGTCGGGGGCGCCGCCGGGCAGCGGGGCCGCCGCGGGGCCGCGCTCGGGCTCCGGCTCGCAGCCGTCCAGCTCCTCCTCGGGGCTCCGCAGCGGGACCGGGCCGCAGCCCAGCAGCGCCTCGGAGCACCCCGCGGCCCAGGCCGCCGGGGAGGGCGGCGGCGGGGCCGGGCTGCCCCCGCAGTAGAGGTTGAGGCCGATGACCGCTTTCCGCTTGAGCGCGAACATGGCAGCCCCGCACAACGGCCGCGCCGCCGCCCGCTCAGCTCTATATGGCGGCGGTGACGCGGCGCGGGGCGCGGTGCGGCGGGGCGGGACCGGGGAGCCGGCAGCGCCGGTTCCGCTTCCGGACGCGTTTCCTGCCGGGAGGTGGCGCTGTGCGGGCGGGGGAGTGCGGTGCGGCTGAGCCTATGGGTGCAATGGGTGCCTATGGGTGCAATTGGTGCCTACGGGTGCAATGGGTGCCTACGGGTGCAGTGGGTGCCTACGGGTGCAGTGGGTGCCTACGGGTGCATTGGGTGCCTACGGGTGCAATGGGTGCCTACGGGTGCAACGGGTGCCTACGGGTGCAGTGGGTGCCTATAGGTGCAATGGGTGCCTATGGGTGCAACGGGTGCCTATGGGTGCAATGGGTACCTACGGGTGCAGTGGGTGCCTATAGGTGCAATGGGTGCCTATGGGTGCAATGGGTGCCTATGGGTGCAGGGGGTACCTATGGGTGCCTATGGGTGCAGTGGGTGCCTATGGGTGCCTATGGGTGCAATAGGTGCCTACGGGTGCAATGGGTGCCTATGGGTGCATTGGGTGCCTATGGGTGCCTATGGGTGCAATGGGTGCCTATGGGTGCAGGGGGTACCTGCGGGTGCAGTGGGTGCCTACGGGTGCAATGGGTGCCTATGGGTGCAGTGGGTGGAATGGGTGCAATGGGTGCCTATGGGTGCAGTGGGTGCCAATGGGTGCAATGGGTGCCAATGGGTGCAGTGGGTGCCCATGGTGCAGAGCCCGCACCACGCTACGGGGCCCAACCCGGGTTAGATGTGAAGGGAAGGCTCAGGGGGGCCCTGATCGCTCCCTGTCAGCGCCTGGCAGGAGGATGGCCCCAGGAGGGGGCTCGGCTCTGCTCCCAGTGGATGGGATGAGAGGAAACGGCCTCAAGCGGCACCAGGGGAGGTTCAGATGGAGCTGAGGATCAATTCCTTCCCCGGAGGGTGCTCAGCGTTGGAACTGCCCAGGGCAGGGCTGCAGTCACCGTCCCCACCTTGGCCTGGGGTTAACAGTTTGGCTTTGATGCTGTTAAAGCTCTTTTCCACCCTGGTTCATCCCCTGGCCCCGCTCCAGCCCTTTCGGTGCCCATCCAGAGGCACTGGAACCGGGGTGGACCCCCGGCACCCCCCGGCACCCCCTCTGAAGGCCGGGAAGGGTTTCCCTGCGCCCCCGGGGCTCGGCCACGCCGCGGCCGCGTGCCGGGGCCTCCGGGAGCCACCTCCGTCCAAAGGGCACCGCAGAGCCCCGGCCCCGCGGCGTCACCGCAGCGAGACGTGGGCAGCACCGGGGCAGAGGCCGCGGGGAGGTGGCCGTGGGTCACATCCTGGTGCGGAGCAAAGGCAAAACCTGCCCCGTCAGGAGCCTCCCCATGGAATGTGGCCCGGTCGGGGAGCGCATTCCTGGCGCTGGGAGCGGTGCCAGCCTGGAGAGGACAAACAGAGCATGGGCTGGAACAGCGCGTCCCTGAGTGAGCGCCCAGCCCGGGGTGGGGGGGGACACAGGGGCCGGCTGGGAGGAGCAGCCCCCCCCCCCCGGGACACCGGTGACGCCAGAGGTGACGTCAAGGCTGATGGGGCCGGAAGCGCGGGGACAAAGGGAGCCGCAATGGGAGGGTGGCACCGGGGGGGGGGGGGGGGGGGGAGCCCATGCACCCCACGGCGATGGCCCCCGCGCACCCCACAGCCCCGCTACTGGGGGTCAGCCCCATGCAAAGCAGATTGGACGAGGAGCAGAGGCTGGGAATGTGGGGCCCGGGCAGGGGCGGGATGGAAATGACCCCATTCCATCGCTATTTCCCTTGTATGGAATTGCTTTCACTGCTCCTCATCCTGCAGCAAACAATCACTTCCCTTTCCCATGGATTTCCAGCAAAACAGGGAAAGACGTGCCTGGAGCCTCACACCCCCCCCCCCCGCCCAGGGCAGCCCCGAGCTGCAACATCCCCTTTCCCATCGTTACAGTTCCTTGTCCTGGCAAAGGGAAGGCAAAGCAAGGCGAGCGCTCGGCGAGAGCTCCACATGTACAAAATTAGATGTATTTGTATCTCTCTCTATAGGATTCAGATCTATTTCCAGCACGGCAGGCCCAAGGAGGCTGCAGTCAGTGCACGTCACTGAGGGGGGGCACCCTGGTGCTCCTTTGCCCGCTCCACAAACTGGTAAAGGTGGGGAAGGGAGCCCCAGCTCAGGGCTCGCAATGGGAGGAGCTGCAGGGGTGGCTCCAAGCACACCCTTGGCAAACACGCGCCCGGCTCCTGCAGGGACACCCAGCGGGGGGGTGGGACCCGTCGGGCAGGTTCAGAGCCGGGCAGGCAGGAACGCGCTGTGCCCATGCAGAGCATCGCCCGCTGCCCCCCTGCCCTGGGACCCCCCTCGGCACCCCCACACAATGAAAGCGAATATCCACTGGGTTTCCTCCCGAACGCCTCCGAAGGCAGGCACAGGAGCGCTGAGCCCCTGCGCCGCACGGGACCGGAGGAGCAGGCAGGATGTGCCCCGAGCGCCCAGGCTGCAGCATCGCACCCACCTCGCTGTTTGCTTGGGGTTTGGGTGCTTTTGGCCAGGCCTGGAGCAAAGAAACGGCACAGAAGGGAAGAAAAGGGAGAAAAAAGAAAGAAACCCAAGCGTGGGGCACCCGGCGCTGCTCCTCCCTCCCTATCTCCATGCTCTGTGGCGCTGCTGCATCTTCCCTGCACCCACCTCACCGGCTGCTCTGCAAGTGCCAACCTCTGGGCATCAGGCAGGGGCCACTGCGTGGCCGCTCTCTGGTGTCCCCATCACCTCGCTGCTGGTGGGATGCAGCTCAGCACCTCCAGCAGCCCATGGGGACAGGCACTGCCTCAAGCCCTGCAGCTGAGCCCCACAGCATCCCCTGCACGCAACCACAGCTGGGGCTGCACCGAGGCTCTACCCAGAGCAGCTTCAAGCCACCAGGACCTTTCCAAACCCAGTCCCAGCAGCGTGGGACGTGCGGTCCCCTCCTGCTTGCTCAGCGCTGCGGGAGCTCAGCCCAGCATCGCAGCCATGGAGGTCTTTGCACATCCGCTTGCTCCTTCACTCCCAAGCTCCAGCCCATGTCCCACCCCTTCTGCCCAGCGTTCACACAGCTCAGCTCAGAGCACTCCCCTCCTACCCAGTGCCAAGCAACAGCAAGGACTCCAAGCCCCTTCCTGCTTCTCCCCGGGAGGAGGCAGCGCTCCAGAGGCTCTGCAGGCTTCCAAACAGCAGGAAAACGAAGGCAGGAACCGGGTGGCTTTGCTAAAGGCTCAGCTGAATCACACCTGCCCGTGCGTCCCGCTGGCACCTCTCGTGTCGTCCGGGGCTTGGGCTGTGTTTGCTGGGATACTCAAGCACCTACGTGGAGTCTGGCGCTCCCGTCCCTAGGGTACAGTGAAGTTCAATCCATGCAGCCAAAGGAAGGAGGCGGGGAGGGAAGGCCAGGCTGTGGGCGCAGGTTACCCTGCCAGCTTGCTGGTCACAAGCGAGGACTTCCGCTGCGGGAGGTCCTGCGGGGTGGGGATGTGGTCTCCTGTCACCAGGTTCTTGTCCGGCCCCGCGCTTGGCAGCTGCTTGTTCTTCATCTTTGCCTTGGCCATGTTGTAGTCCCCGGAATCGAAGTACTTTTGCTGGAAGAGGAGATTGGGGTTACGTTGGATCGCAGGAACGGGACGGGGGGGGCACAGCAGTGACACACGCGTGGCCTTGCGGGAGCTGCTGGGGCTGCTCAAACCCAGCATGTAAGGGAAGATCCGAGCAGGGAAGCGGGAGCCCCAGGGGTGTTTCACTCCCACATCACACTCACCATGATGGGGACCCCTGCACGGCGCTGCCCACCCCCCCGGCAGCATGGGGAAGGTTGAACACCAGAGCTGGAGCCGTACGTACCCCCTTCTGCAGCCTCTTCATGAGGAAGTCGGAGCCCCCGGGCTTCTGGCCCAGGCTGGGGTATTTGGCCTTGAGTTTGAGCTCTTCTGCTCGCTCAGGGGTGATGGGGTCCTTCTCCTGCATGTCCTGAAATACAGAAGGGCCCTTTCAGCCCCACCGGAAGCACAGCCCAAGCAAGGAGCCTTCCCCTGGAAACTGGGTCTGGAACAGGGCGATGGGAACGGCTGCGGGACCGGAGGGGCTCAGGGTGGGGGGGCTGCGGCTGAGGGGGTGCTCAGCACATCCCACCCGGAGCCCTCAGCATACCCATGGGATTGGAGCAGGAAGCGAAGGCGGGGAAGGTACGGGGGGGGGGGCCCTGGCACCGTCTTCAGCGCCCGCAACCGCGGGGCTTTGCCCACGCAGCCCGGGGGGGGCTCAGCGCCGCACGGACCCCGCACCGGGAAGGGCCCTTTCAGCCCGTCCGATGCCAGCGCTGCCCCCGGCTCTGCCCCTTCCGCACCCGCAGCACCCCCCGCCCAACACGCACCGGGGGGGGGGGGTCCCCTCCGATGGGGCCCCCCCATCACCCGCAGCCCCCCCCGGCATCCCACAACCCCCCGCGCACCCCCCACCACCGAGATCCCGCTCTCCCACCATCCCGTCTGAAGTCCAGCCCCCAACCACTGCCGCAGCCAATCAGAATCCAGCATTCAGCAGCACCCCGACAGAACCAACCAATCCGCGCACAGGGCTGCGACGGGGGACGTGCCGCTGAGCCAATGGGAGCCCGCCAGCCCCCCCACAGGGGATCCCCACCTGTTTCTCGTGCCCTGTCTCCCGGGCGCGGGCTCCGGTACCGAGCGGTGCCGCCATGGCGGGGCCGGGAAAGGGCCCCCGCACCTCGGTGCCGCCGCCGCTCCCGCAGCCCCACGCTCCGCTCCAAAATGGCCGCAGCCGCCCCCTAACGCCTCAGCTCCATGACTGACAGCAGCTCTGACCAACGGGCGCAGGGAGGCGGCCGCGGTGACATCACACGCGACCAATCAGCGCCCGCGGGGGAGAGGAGGCGGAGCCTCCCCAGCTGGAGCAGCCACTGGCCAATGGGAAGCGAGGCGGGGCAAAGGGGGCGGAGCCTCGCTGCGGTACCGGACCCGGTACCGGGGACCCCGGGACGCAGCGCTCGCAGCCGCGGGCGACGGCACCCGGAGCAGCCCCGGGGGCAGCGGGACCCCCCCAGCCCCGAGCGGCGCAGTTCAACAGCCAGGACACCTCGTGCTGCTGAGGGTACATTGACGCGAGCGACGGGCACGGGCGTAGAAAAGAGAATCACAGCTTCACCTGCACCAGAAACAACGGGGGCACAGAGGGGGCCCCCGGAGCCGCCCCCCCATGGCTCTGCGCTGCGGTGGCCCCAGCGGGCAGTCCCCGGCCCGCACCCCGCTGGGGGGGGTCAGCCCAAAGGCCAGAGCCACACACAGCAGTGCGGGCACAGGCGGCCCCGCTCCCTCGGCTCTTTCCCAAGCAGGGAGCCAATGGAACAGGGAGCAAGGAGCAGCAGCAGTGGCCGGTGGAGGAGCGAGGGTCCTGGCCACAGAGGGGGCTCGTACCCTGCAGGGGGGAAAGAGCCAACCCCCCCCCCCCACCCCGTTATCCCCAAGCAGAGCCCACCGCTGCTGCAGGAACGCTGTGCCCGGCCCCGTCCGGCTTTGAGCCAAGGGGCTGAGGCCGCCCCACACGGTCCTGGGGGCTCTTTAGGACTTATTGAAGGCTGCCAGCACAGCCCACACCATCTCCGTGGCCCTGGCTTTGGCAGCTTCCACCTCAGGGTCCATCTCGAGGAGGTCTTTGGTCCTGTTCATGGCCACGTCGTACTTGTCATCGGCCAGGCTGGCGAAGACGTTCTCCAGCACATCCGAGGAGTGGGCGAGCACCAGGAGAGCCAGAGTCCTGCGCTCCATGCGGAGCGGGTCGTTGACCCAGCGCTCCAGGACGCTCTCCTGCAGGCGCCGCACCAGGCGCTGCTTCTCGGTGCCGTTGCTGACGGGGTGCGTGGTCATGTCGAAGAGCAGGAAGTTCTGCTTCTCCGTGGTGAGGATCCCCTTCTCCACCAGCGCCTTGGCCACGCGCTCGCGCACGTTCCGCAGCTGGTACTGCAGCTTGAAGGGGTTCCAGGTTTCTCCTGCAGGAGAAGGGACTTTGTGCAGCGGGGACTTGGCCACCCAACCCCAGCCCATCCCTGCTGCAGGAGCCCTGCTCCTTCCCTTGGCCTCACTCTGGCTTCTCCCAGCATCCAAGCTGGAAAAGAGCCCACAGGGCAGATCCGTTGGGAACTCCCCTGTTAACCACTGGCTCAGCATAGAGAAAGAGGCGATGGGGAGCAAGGTCCAGCTCCTCCACCCAGCTCCCAGCAAAAACAACCTGGGAAACCACCTCTGCCCCCACATTCTGCCTGCCCTTGCTCCGCTGTCAGCGCTCAGCCCATCTCCAGTGCCCAGGGGAAGGGATGGATGACAGGGAGCATCCCAAGGGATGGGGGCTCCATCCGGCCCTACCCGTGAGCAGCTCTATCCAGGTCTGCACCGTTTCTGCAGCCTCCGTGGCCTTGATGTGCCGGAGGGTCTCATCCAGCAGAACGTCCCCCGTGGGCGCATCCGACTTCAGGAGCACCTGGAAAGAGAAAGCGGGATCTGAGGGTGGATGCGGAGCCTCTGCTCCCATCCCGCAGCCCCCGCGGTGCTGAGCCCATCATCACCTTCCTCTCCAGCAGCCTCTTCTTCCTCATGGAGAGCGGCTCCAGGCAGATGCGGCCGCGGAAAGCCAGCTCGATGAGGATGCCGCCGCGCAGGCCGGAGGAGATGCAGTCATTCCAGAAGGAGGTGTAGCCCTGGGAGGAACAGGAAGGAGAGGGATGGGAATAGGAGCTCTGTTAGAGCCATTCCCAGCACCTTGAGATCACCCAGCTCCAGGGCCACCTTCCACCGGAGCAGGCTGCTCCAAGCCCCATCCACCCTGGCCTTGAACACTGCCAGGGATGGGGCACGCATTTCCCACACACAAGTGGGAAGAGAAGATTCCCAGGCAGGGATGGAGGATGGGAAAATCCAACCAGCGGGGACCTGGCCCATTCCACACCCGGATGGATGGGGTTGGTGTTTCCCAAGCCTGCCCCAGGACACGGTGCTCATCCTGGGAAGCGCAAGGTCCAAAGCAACAGGAAGGTGCAGAGCTCTGGAAAACCCATGAGGAACCAGCCGAGGAGCTGTAAGGGAGTGGGATGAGGGGGGGCAGCAGCAGAAAGGAAGGGAATGGCCGGTTCCCACCTCCACTGGGTGAAGCCCTGGGCTAAATCACAGCCAGAGACAGGGGCTGGCACCAGGAAGGAGAAAGCCCAGGAACGGCCACCAGGGCCTGTTCCCAACAGGCAGCTCCACCAGGACACTGCAGCCACAGCAGCCCCATCCCCAAGGAACACAGCCTGGGATCCGGCAGCCTCCCGCATGGAAGCCTTCGGAGCGGGTGTGGGTGAACCCTGCTCCGGCGCATCCGGACACCAGGTTGTGCTCCTGCAGCCCAGAGAGCAGCGAGGAAGGGAGAATCCTCATCTGCTCCCTCCACTTCCTTGTGTGGGAAGACAAAGGTGCCTTTCATCCCGGCCGTGCCCTGCAGGAACCGGCTCTCCAGCAGAGGTGACCGAGGGCACCTCCAGGAGGTTCCAAGGGCTCTGGAATCACCCAAGTCCAAAGCTCCTGGGTCCTCTCAGGCTCTGGAACCAGGCTGGGCTCAGCCCATTCCCCCCCAGCTGCTCCTTCCACCATGAAATCCTTGGACTTGGATGAAATTGTGGGGGTTTCCCACAACAGAGCTGGGAAAAGCCAATGGTGGGAGCCCAGCTCAGCGCCAGGCCCCTGCTGCCTCCCATCCCTCTGGAGAGGAAGGAATGCGGAAGGACCGGACCGGAGGGGCAGAGGTGTCAGGAGGGGCTGCTCACACCTATTGAGCTCTCCCAACTTCCTGGTGCCTCCATGACATTCCCCCCAAGCCAAGAGCACCAGACCCAGCCCGGGACAATGCGGCGCTCCGAGGCTGCTCCCAAACCACGCCGCCGTGTCCCTATAGCCCTGCTCCCTGGGACTCCAGCGCAGCTCAGCCCTGGAGCTCATCGGGTCCCTCACAACCCGCAGCTCTTCCCGGCTGGATCTGCGGGGGCCGCATCAGCAGCCGCGTCCTGAGCAGATCCCGGTGGGAACAAGGCACCAGCCCACACTAACACAGCACGAGCTTGGCTCCTCCTTTCCCCGCAGCAGGAAGGGCACTCGGGGTGCCCCCGTGTCCCGGCTGGAGGCTGCTGACAGCCCCCCTGGCAGCACAGCCCAGGGCTCAGTTTCAGCTATGGATGGGGCCGGTTTGCACCGAAGAGGTTGGCTCTGTCCAGGAGGATTCAGAGCATCCCATGCGACCCGCGCGGCTCCCTTACCTCCTTGTCCTTCAGCCCCAGGAGCAGCACCTCCTCCATGAGCGTGAGCCGAAGGCCTTTGGAGTCGTCGTGGTCCTCCTCGTTCAGGTCCCTCTCTGCAGCCGCCTCCTCCTCCTCCCCGGCTCCTTTCCTGCCCTCGGCGCGGCGGCTGCGGTGCGTGAGCGTCGTCATCTCCCCCGGAGCCGAGCCCTGCGCTGAGCACCACGGACACAGCGGCGCTGAGCCCCAGCCTGGGACCCTCATCCCACCCTTCCCCAGTCTGGGCAGGTCTCCGGTAAGGACCAGGCGCTGCCACCCAACAGCTCAGAGCCATGGAGTGAACCAGGCTGGGAAAGCCCTTTCAGCTCATCCGGTCCCAGCTGCCAAGGCCATCACTGACCCATGGCAGCGAGGCCTCGTCTCCACGGTGTGTGAACACCTCCAGGGACGGTGCCTCCAGCCCTGCCCTGGGCAGTTCTAATGCTGAGCACCCTCTGGGGCAGGAATTGTTCCTCAGCTCCAGCTAAACCTCCCCTGGTGCAGCTCGAGGCCGTTTCCTCTTGTCCCATCCCTTGGGAGCAGAGCCCAGCCCCTCCTGGCTCCATCCTCCTCTCAGGCAGTTGTAGGCAGTGATCAGGTCCCCCCTGAGCCTTCTCCTCAACCTGAACCCCCAGGTCCCTCAGCCCTTCCCCATCACATTGTGCTCCAGGCCCTGCACCATTCCAATTGCCCTTCTCTGGCCCCGCTCCAGCACCTCAATGTCCCTCCTGTAGTGAGGGGCCCAGCGCTGAGCACAGGATTCGAGGTGCGGCCTCACCAGTGCCCAGCGCTGGAGGGGATGGGATGGGGGGGCAGCCCCGGGCAGCAGCACAGGCGGGTCCCACACGGGCGCAGCGGGCGCAGGACGCGGGCCCGGCCCGGCCTCACCTCGCAGCGTTGGTACCCGCGGCCGCAGCCCCGCACGTCCCGGAGCACCCGCACCCAGCGCGGCGGGACCCGGCGCTGCGCGGTGCCCGGGCCCGTCCCCGCACTGGGCTCCAGCGCTGCGGGACGAGCGCCGCGCTCAGCCCCCCCCGAGCTTACCCTGCCCGGCGGCTCCTTCCCGAGCCGGCCCCGCTCTTTCTACCGCGGTCAAACTTCGGGGGCCGAGCGGAGGAGACGCTTCCTGGTGGGGCCGGGGCGGGCGGGAGCTGCCGGCGGCTTCCTGCGCTCCGGGAACGCGGGCGAATGGGAGCCCGCACGGCCCCGGGGCCTCCAATGAGCGCGGCCGGCGGGGCGGGAGCTCCCGTCCCCCTCCGCCTCCTTCTCCTCCTTTTCTTCCTCCCCTTTCTCCTCTTCTCGCTCGCCCCGTTGTGCCCCGCCTCCCGCTAAAGGAACACCGGAGCGACGGGGACGTTGAGAGCGTTTTAATCGAGGAATCATAAACGGAGATTCTGCGTTTCAAAGCCAGAAACCGTCCAGAAACGTTCGGCTGTTCCCGCCTGAAGGCGGCAGCAGCTCCGCGCAGCGACAGCTTCAAGTCCTGTACAGCAGGGGAGAAAGGACGTTGTTTGTTACGAAAGGCAAAGAGCCGCGTCCGGCGGCCGCAGGGAAGCGTTCGAAGCATGTCCCTAAGGAGCCTTCCACTGTTCTAACAGCCCCACAGCTGAAGGCTTTGTCATTACACAGAAACAGATCTCCTCGATCTCCTCGGTCTCATCACATCTATCCAGCGGTTTTGGCATGAAATATGGAAGTGGAGGTGTGAAGAATGCTTCTTATCGGAGTGTGGTGCCTTCAGGCTGGCAGAAATGAACCCCCCAAGTGCCCCAGCAGCAAAAGCAGAACATGTAACAGTGCTGAAACTGAACCCAAGCTTGAATGAACCCAGGACTTGAGGCAGGTTCTGGACACGGAGTTTCTCAGCTTTGAAACAGTGCCCAGAGGTTCTGCTGACACCTTGTGTTGTGGGTAATGAACCTTTCACAGTCCCCATCAGAGTGCACCAGGTTACAAGCAGGAGTTAAATCCCCAACTCACCTTGGAACAAGTTCTCTCAGTAGTCACCCACCTTCTGTCCTTCCTGATGGGATACAACCTCCTATGAGAAGTAACTTCTGATTCCTTCAACTGGGCTTCTTGACCGGCTTTTTCCTTTCAAAACTGTCCATTTTGAGTACAAACAGAACCAAAACGATCCCTAAAAGCTATCTCAATAGCAACATTTTCAACAACAACATGGAAGTGGTGTGGAGAACTCTGTGAACGACCAGCTGGACGCAGGCATCTAGAACTGCTCCTTTGGTTCACTGATCTTCCTCCTTTTTGGCAGCACATCTTGACTGGATGAGAGCTCAAACTGATGAACCTGCCAAGGGAGAACAACCCCTGTGTTACTTTCAGAGTGCTGCACAGCTCCATGGCATTAGCAAATGGAACATGGGAAAAGACCATCCCGACCCAGATGCATCAAGAGCTGCGTTGAAGCATCTGGCTTCATCCTGCTACTACCTGGTCCCTGTGCAGCAGTGCTAAGCCTGGAGAAACATCTGGATACTCTTTGCTGGCACACCTGACCCTCCCTCCAAACTCCTGAAGGAAGGCTGGGATGTGTTTATGCTGTCAGAGCAGGAGCTCCTCTGTGTCACAGGGTGCCCAGAGAAGCTGTGGCTTTTCCTTCACATCAGGGAGTAAATGCATCCTCCAGAAGATCTCATCAATCCTAGCACATCTTTCTCAGCCTGTGTTAACTGCACCAACGTTCAGCTTTCAGCTCTTTGGAGCTGATGATTTATTTTTGGATCCTAAGAATCCAAATGTGTTGAATTTCATGGGAATTTCAGAAGTGATGAGAATTCCATTCTGTCAGTGTGAAATGTATTGAAGCTTAAGAGGTTTATTCACCCTTTGGAACAGAGAAAGGTTTAAAGAGCAGCAATAGAACAGTACTAACAGTGCTGGTCTGGAACACCTTTCCACTCCTTGTCCTGCTCTCTGACACATTAAGTTGAGATGTTTCACTTGCCAAATGATCCACCTAAAATGAGAAAAGAGATGTTTCCTTGAGACAGCAGTAAATCCATCTATATATTCGAGGCTACAGCAGGGCTCAGTGCTGTAGCATGTGCAGAGCTCTGTCTCTGCTCCCCACTGCTTAAGCTGAAATTGAAATGCAGGAGTATTTAAATCCTCAATCATACCCCCTGAAGTCACCAGCACTATTTACAGCTGGAGGTGTCAAAGAGCCCTGTCAGAGAAAAGCAGCAGTTGTTTTGATCCATAAGTCACCCACAGTTACCTGGGGCTAGGCTTTTCTAAGCTCTCTTAAGGACCTGTGGTTGAAGTCATCCTCCACCTTTAAATTAAACCACCTTGCTACATGCAGGGATAGAGCCTGAGTCAGAAACCTGCCTTTTAACAACCTTGAAACGAGTGTTGGTCTGGCAGAATGAGCAGAGCCATTGCTGTTGGGCAGAGCGTTTAGTGATGGCAGTTTAGAAACATGAGAATTGCATTCCCAGTTCTAACAACAGCCAGCCCATCTGCTTGGTGTGAAAGCTGTCTCACAGAGCAACAGCCTTTTGGTACTGCTTCGGATTGCTTTAGAATATGAGCAGGTTTTGTGCAACACCAGCAAGTAAAATGTAAAGGCATTTTACTGCTGAAAATACTGTTGCAAAGGAACCTTTACCAACTTCCCTATTCATTACTCCACGTAGGAAAGCAGCTTTACAAAAGCTCTAGTAAAAGTTTAAGAAGACAGGATGGAGTTTTCATACCTGAGGATTAGAAACATAGGAATTCTGGTTCCCCCCAGCCTTTGTAACTCCATCTTCCTCACAAGTTAAGTGTGGTTCTGTGAAAGAGTTTCATAAGCACAGTGTTGATAATCACAGCCTCTCAGCACTGGTGTTTGCCACCAGGAACACTTTGGAAATGCAGGGAATGTGTTCTTCAAAGGGCTCTGATTCTCTATGTGCAAGCTGGTAAGTGACCAAGCATTGCACTCTTACATCTTCAGCATTCAGTGATTTCCTATCACAGGCATAAAGAGATGCTTATGCGAAGTAGTAGTTTCACACACAGGATCTTTGGAAAAGTGGGCTTGATCCCTGAACTCCTCTATACACTGGACACTAAAGGCTGCTCTGTGTTGGGAATTGCTTCAAAGATTTAAAACCCAAACACCTCGCAAGCCCATTTTGCACTGCAGAACAGGGCAATGTCCCTGTGGGACCACTGTGGCACAGCCTGTGCTGCCTCTGAGCCCACCACCGGTTTGTAACCAAACACAAGCTCCTGGAGCTACAGTTCCCTTGTCACTGCCTGCAGCTGCAGGAAACAGAGGCACAACCTGAAGAGACATGACAAATATACAGGAATGTTACCTTGAGCTTCTGAAATCTTCACATTATTCCTCTCTTCCACTTTGTTACCCAGGCTGGGATTTTCCTAGATTAAGAAAAGGGACTACCATTTACTGCAGATGAAGCAGGAAGAGGGTTTGTACTCGGATGCTCTGGGCCAGAGCTTTCCATGGATTCTCAGTGGAACAAATTGCACTGAAGTAATTTAATCCGACATGGAACATGCAGAGCAGCTCAGCATTAACTCATTAGTAATGAAACACACATTTAATTCAACTACCAAGAAAAACACCTGTAAGAAGTACTGCAATTGTAGCTGTCTGCATGTATAGTGCTGCACTAAAGGATCCAGAGCACATTCATTGCTCTGGCTATAGGAGCTCACTTGGGACTGATACGGGACAGCTTCAAGGGAGGCTTCACTGCATCCTGTGCTGCTTGTTCAGCTCCACATATAGGTACCCACAGCACGAAGCTGCTCTGCTGCTCACTCTTCTTGGCTCCTCTCTAGTCTCACAGAGACACAACTACCAACACTGGTGCTGCTGCTGGGCATTCTGCAGATGCACTTGCTCAATACTGCTTTGACAATAACAGATTCTAACTGGAGCAGTCAAATTTGAAGGAAAAATGTACTGAAGACATGATCTTGGTTAAATACATCTGGAAGCCCAGAGGTTTTTATTAATGTTAGGGCAAGACATGCAGTGACTCAATCAATGGCCTTTCTCTAGGCTATAACCCACAGAAGAAGCCACACAGAACATTTGTGCTCTTACATTCATGTCGTGGTTCTCCTCTTCCGGATCATCCCTGTCCACTCGGATCACCTGGAGAGGCACATTTGTCTCTCCTCTCTTCAGGATGCTTTTATCAACATTTTCCATTCGTTGCTTTTCAGTTGTCACTTTTACTTTCAGCACATGAAAAGGTGTTGGTACTTCACCCACGTTCAAATACATGGGCTCCCCTTCAAATATCATCCCCTCACATTCACCCTCTTTAAACCCAGGGGGTTGGTAATCAGGTGGTGTAACTGCAGGAAAGGATTCATTAAATGTGTTAGAATGAAACACGTTCTTGTAAAATGTATTTGAACTTGTATGGCAAGAAGACCTTTTCCTTTAAATACGAAGAGCTACTAAATAAATGCATGGGGAGCAGAGAATAATCCATGTTCAATTTGTACTAAGTTCCTTTTCCCCGTACACAACATGCAAAACCCCATTAAAGCTATTTGAAACAAATACAGAAAGAGATGAGCTTGAAGCTCTGATTTTTCACTGTAAAGCAATGTAAAGTAATACTTTCTGAAAGCAGAGCTAGACATTTAAATAGTGATCCAAACCAGAACTGGCAAATGTATTACATCTTGGCATGCACAGGAAAACTCTGGTTTAAAATGCACGGAAACCCTGCTCCAGTGAAGTCAGTGACAGCATTGTGTTCCTACAGTGGTCAAATCCATTCCCTTTGGATTTTCGAGTGTCATGAGAAACAGGCACAAGTGAAATAACATCATCTCACAGGTCCCAACATCCATAAAGATTCTACATGGAAAGATTTCTCTGAATTGCTTTCCAATGTCTGAACGGAGCTGAGGAACCAGGGTAGGATGGAAACATTACCTTCATCATAATAGAACAGCTTCATAGTGAGGCAAACATCATTTGGTAAGGGGCTCAGGTTCTGCATCAGGATGTAGATCTTGCGGATGAGAAGGATGCTGGCTTTCTTGGTGTCTGCACAGGTGATGGTGGAGTTATTACTTGTGTCCTTACTACAAATGAACAAAGTATTCAGAGTTTAATATACCAACTATTTTCAGTATTTTGATACATGAGTAACAGACTGTGATTGTCAGAAGTAAACATCATCTGTATTGCCCATGGGCTGAGATTACAGGCACTGCAACTCCAAATGCTAAGTGACCCAAGTGTTCTCTGCCCTTTGAGATCCAAGCCTGAGGCGGGGGCATCCTGAAAGCATTATGGTTCAGCATCTGTGACCAACTGCTGTATTTTACATTACACAGTGCTTAAACAATACCCAGGAGGAAAGGAGGGAGGCAAAGAAGAGAGAGGAAATGAGGAGGGAGGAAAGAAGGAAAGGAGAAAAGGAGGAGGAAAAGAGGAGGAACTTCTGAAAGCCCCAATTCTATGAAGTGTCACATCCTTGCTTTCTTTTAGGTAACACTGTTGACTCTGACAAGAACAGTTACTGGTGAGAACATGTTCCAATACTAAACATTTCACCCTCCACACATGAAATAAAGAACCTGCTCAAAGAGTGCTGGACTCTGACACCAAGAATCATCTTTTGAGTCAACACTGAAAAACATCACCTGCAAAATGCTTTATTACACGTGAAGTCTAAGCTGACAGTATATGGTGGTACAATTGAGTCTTAAGAGCCAGCATGAAGCAAGGAAACACCAAATAGATCAGCTCTCCAGTTTTTACATTCAGGTGGAGAACCCCAGAGCAGAAGATCCCAAGGCCAGGGCAGTACCTGCTGAAGTCCAGGAGGGGCCCATTGTTGGTGTACTTGAATTTGAAGTGGTAACACTCAGTGATGGTCTGCAAACAAAGGCAGTGGTTACTGAGCTATTGGCTGTGAGGCAAACTGCTGCTGGCTGGTAACCTGGTGCTTCAACTAATGACAGCCCAACTCCTGCCTCAGGCACATCCATGTACCTAATACCGCTTTATTCACAGCATTCATGCATGCAACTGCCAACCACAAAAATGAGGAGCTACATTTCCCAGGAATCACCATGAGAAAACAGTTTGAAACATCAGCTTTTCAGGACATGAATGTTAAGTACTACTGCTTGTATACACGTTTCACTATATCCATACTATATCCAGTAAAATATTCCAACAGATTTACCTGCGGATCTTCGGGATGGGTATAGACCTGTATTTTTAAAGTAAAGAGAAAAGGCAGAGTCAGAACTGTACACCTCTCTAAGCATCTACCTTAGCCAACCATGTACCTTACTTTTCAGAGATACTCACTGCCAGGACAATCATTCTGAGCTGTTGGAAACATAAGGAAAGAAAAAGAACATTAAATGTATTCCATAGCTCACTTCTGCTTGCCAAGCTGTTCTGGTTCTCTAGCTCTGGAAACCAATACAGACAACTGTATTGTCTTTTCAAAGGAAACCTCTTTATATGCTCAACTCCTTGTCTGTATTAGAAAGGACTTAGCAACTGGCAGAAAAAAATGCCCTTGCAGCCCTGACTTTAAATGTCTCCTTACAATGAATAGGATCCTGACATGAGCATGCAACCACACTGTAGCTGTTTTAACACATTAAAGCACAGCTATTCCCTAACCAGAAAGCCCGGTAACTACAATGAAGGTAATGGATTTAGCTCAATGAAGGCTTTAATACATTTAAAATAGCTAAATGATAGAAAGACTTACGTATTTCTTCTGCAAGGCATCGTAGCATCCTAACATCCTGCAAAAATCAAATGATATTGTCTATCTAATCTGCATTTGCTCTGCTTGACTAAAATGGTCCCACCTCCTCCAAAAATGGACTTGCCACTTCAAACAACATTGTCAACCCTGCCCTGAAAGCAGTGCCTGCACTGCTGTTCACTCACAGCAAGGCAACTTTGCTATCTGCCACCAAGCAGAAAGGCTCCTTTCAGAGCTGCCATGCTGTGGAAGTGTTCCAGCTGCACAGAAACCAACGTACCATTTCACCAGCTGAGTGGAGCCAGGACAGTTCTTGTCTTCCCTCAGGATTTTGACAGAGACATCTGCAAAAAAGCAGAATAATGAATCCATGCAGTTACTCAGCACAAAATGGAACTACATTGCTAAGAAAGGAAAGTTCATTCCCTAAAAGCATCTAGCAAAAGCAGACTCAAATCAGCATTACCAATAGGTGTAGGCAGAGTTTTAATTACTGAGGCAGCATCACCATCAGCAACTGTTAATGTCTTAGTGAAGTTTCCATCCCAATCACTAAAAAAATGGCCATTACATTAAGACCAAGTGGCTCTAAAAACACTCATTAACTTCTTAACAATCCTTTGGCAATGGATTTTGCAAAGCAGCAGGAAACCAGCCTGTTACCATCCATGTATCTTGTTCTATAGGCACTCTCAGGAAAGATTCCTCTCAGGTAGGTAATGCAGGACACTGCTACTGCCAGGAGCCTCTTCACCAGCATCAGGGACTGCTGCTCAGTGGCTATTTTGGTAGGAAATACAACTGCACTCTGAAAGAGGACGAAAGAAGTTAATCTCTGTCCGCATCCAACCTGGACAGGCTGCAGTCTGGTCCAGTGCTGGATTAGCATTTGAATTGAATGGCAAAGTATCACTTTCGCCATTTATAATGTTAAGCATATTCCTAACATTTGCTGTATTTAGGTCATAGCTGATTTCTACCAAGTGCACAAGCAGAAATGTTGGACTCAAACTGTCCTGTTATTCCATCTTTGCTCACAGGGTAAGAGATGGAATTAACCTGCAATTCCCACATGAAGCAGCATTACAGAGCCCCTGGGGGCACTGTATCAGCTGCAATTCACTGACTTTTCCAGTTTGAATAACATGCTGTGCTGAAACGCATGTGGAAATCATACCACAGAGTTCCTTTGCTTCTGAGCAGTTGCCATCTTGCAGATCTCTTCTGTCTGTCAACAAAACACTGTATTAACATGGGTCTGCCCACAAAACACTGCATTAACACTGGTCTGTCCCTTCGCAAGTGCACCGAAGCCCAGACTGCAGCTATTTCACCTCTGATACCTGAACCCACAACCACTTCTTGCACAATGAACCCATTACCAGTTCAACACTGAGATGCTGGAGGCACCGTCCCAGTAGCATTCACACATCATGGAGATGACACCTCAGTGCCATGGGTTAGCGGTGGCCTTGGCAGTGCTGGAAACAGCTAAGACTGCATGAGCTGAAAGGGCTTTTCCACCCTGGTTGATCATAGGGTTCTGTTTCCAAAGGACCCTAAGAAAGGCCTTTCCACATTTAAGCCACCTTCAGCCAAAGCTCAGCCACATTTGACAAGGGCTGTTTCCCTTTGCAAACTGAATGAGTCCTAGGGAAGGAGAGCCCTCTGGAGCTATTCTTTTTAGCAAGCCATGATACCATTAAGCCTTCCAACCCTGTCTATAGACGGACCACCACATGCCTAAGGCATGACAACGGTTTTATAACCGGGAGGACAGCTCTGGACACTCAGGGAGCTGAGCTCCCCCTCAGGGGAGCCCCCCACAGACCTGCCTGATGCAAGGCAGAACTCAGCACCTCTGTGAGGCACACAGCGACAGACAAGCCCCTCGGCGGCGCTATTCCCTTAGAAAAAGCCACCTGTCCCCTCAAGATATAACAACGACCCTCACAAGAGAAACCAGCCGAGGAGCGGAGCGCGCACACAACCAGCAGCGCACCGCATCCCCACACCACCCCAGCGACGACCGCCCCTCCGCTTTTATAGGGCAGGGGGCCGTGTGCAAACAGCGGGGCGGGACCAGCCGCCGCGAGCCGTGCGCACAGCGCGGCCCGTGCCGTGCGCAACAAGATGGTGGCGGGCGGTCGGGGGGGGTTGTGGCTTCCCTCAGGAAGCTGAGGGGTCTGGGAACTGCTCTGGATGAAGGGAACCGGTGGAACAAAGCATGTACTGAGGTGAAGGTGTGGGAAGGGAGCGTGGTTTGTGAGAGGTTTCCCCCGTGAAGCACCGCCCTTGTCTTTGTTAGCAGGAATTCTCTGTGCCACGGCGGTAGCAGGAGGCCAAACCTGAGCATGCCGCATCCGGGCTGTGGGAGAAGGGAGGTGAAGCAGGACGTGAGCGGTACCACCACCGGTGGCAAAGGGCAGCTGGATTCCTGCTCCACATCCCACATACAGCGGCTGGGACAAACACATCTTTATCTCTCCAGCTCCATGAGCAATGCATGCACATGAAGCGATCTCTGTATCATGGGCCCCATGCTCAGTAGGGACCTGATGACCTGCGGAGGTGCCTTCCGACCTCAGCCAGCCCCACTGCTATCACTGCACCCCGGACACCTCGGAGGCTGCCCCTGCCCCTCATGGAGCGAGGGTTGGGGCATTCTCAGTGCAGAACCAAGCCTGGCCAGGGCAGGCACTGTGACACAGCCCATGTCGTGTGTCCCATGTCCCATGTCCCAGAGCTGCTCCTCATCACAGCTCCATGGCCCCGACCATCCTTGACCCTGTGCCTCCTGCAAGGCCTCGGTGAGTCCTTGGATCCATGGGGAATCCTTCCCGTCGCGCAGAGATGCAGAGGGAGGCAGGGGGTGGTGTGGGAGCTGGTTGTGGAGCACATCGGGTGTTTCCCAGCAGCCCCATGTGCTGACCCAGAGCAGGAACACAACCAACGCGGAGGAGCTGATGGCCGGCCCTGGGCTCTGCAGCAGGGTCACATTCCCACCCTCGGGAAGCTTTCCGTCACGCACCGGTGATGCTCTGAGGAGCATGGCTGTGGACAGGATGAGCAGATCCTCTGTGGTGTTTCCCTGCCTTCTGTGAAACCTGGGAACCAAAGTATCCCTAACACCTCCTTGGCTTGCAATGCCACAGGAGGGCTGAAAACCCTCAGTGTAACAAGGACCTGTTGAGCCATTCCTGAGGCCAGCACTGCTCAGTGGTGCCCTTGATGGCCAAGGACATGAGGCTGACTCCATAGAGATACCTCAGCATTCCTAATGGTGCCTCCTTCCTCTTCCCAGGTCCGAGATGCGGGCAGTGCCTCAAAGAGCTCCTTTCTCACACAAGGAGATCCTTGCGGAATTCGAGAGTGCTTTGGGCAGTGTGGGGCTCACAGGTAACAGGTTGAGGGAGGGGATCCTGCCCCTCTGCTCTGCTCTCATGAGACCCCCCTGCAGCACTGGGTGCAGCTCTGGTGTCCTCAGCGTAAGGACATGGAGCTGTTGGAGCAAGCCCAGAGGAGGCCACGGGGATGAGCAGGGGCTGGAGCAGCTCCCGTAGGAGCCAGGCTGAGAACATTGGGGCTGTTGAGCCTGGAGAAGAGAAGCTGCGTGGAGACCTCAGAGCAGCTCCAGTGCCTAAAGGGGCTACAGGGATGCTGGAGAGGGACCTTCATCAGGGACTGGAGTGATAGGTGATGGGTTCAAACTGAAAGAGGGGAAGTTCAGGTTGGAGGTAAGGAAGCTCTTTACTGTGAGGGTGCTGAGGCGCTGGCACAGGGTGCCCAGAGAAGCTGTGGCTGCCCCATCCCTGGCAGTGTTCAAGGCCAGGTTGGACACAGGGCCTTGGAGCACCCTGCTCTGGTGGTCCTGCTATGGGGCAAGCCTTGATCCTTTGGTGACCCCACTGTGCTTTTCTGGTTTGCTTTCCAGACCGAAGTTCCCATCAGTGAGCAGGACCTGGGGACGTGGTCATCTTCTCGACTTCCTCTAAACCAGGGAATGTCACAAGACCTGAAGGTCTGGTGGAGCGTCAAAAGCAGTGGCTGGAAATGAGGCAAGGCCAAAGCCAAAAGACCAAAACAGGTGGGAGGAGAGCACTGGGTTGGGGAAGCACTTTGATGATTTATTAACACAAAAGACAAGGCATGTGGTTAGCGAGAACTCACCAAGGATCGCTTGAACTGGATCAGTGAGCCCCGTGCCATGGGTTTCATTGAGATCCAGTCAATATTCCATGAAAAAGAAGAGGGAAAGAGGAAGTGGATCCAGCGATGTCTTCTTGGACCTCTTTGGTGGTGGGAGCCGCTCGCTGACGTTGCTGTCCTTTGGGCGTTATCCATTACCTGCGCACAAAGCCCAGGGGCATTACTGTGATGATGGATGTGTTGTAGCAGCACATGCACGGCTCCAAAGTTGGCATTCCCGGAGCATCCTCCAGGTGCTCATTGTCCTGTGGAGGCTGCTCAGCTGTGACCAGCGGGACAGAGCAGCCCTGTGTGGGCACTGAAAGAGCCAATGGCCTTGTTGGTTGCTTCACTTGCGCTCAAGGCCTCTCATGGCCAAGCGCCTGGGCCAAGCCCCGTTTCCTGTCCCTGACTCACACTATGGAATGTCAACAGTGCTTGACCCAGGTCAGCGGCCAGGCTCCCACCGAGGTTCCCACCCGGAGGAACCCGGGAAGCACCTTCTCCCAAGGGAATGTTCCTGTCTGCTTTCTGAGCATGGACAATTCCCACGCACAGGCAGGGCTGCAGGGACGGAGCGTGGCACTGAGGCCCCGTCTCCACAGTGTGTGACCGCTGCCGTGGGCAGCCCGTTCCAGTGGGGCAGGGATTGTTCCTCAGCTCCATCCAAAGCTCCCCTGCCGCAGCTTGAGGCCGTTTCCTCCTGCCCCATCCCTTGTTCTGGGGCCGGGCTGCCCGCGGGCAGCGCTCGACACGGCGGCAGCGCCGCGGCCCCGAGCACCCGGCGCGGCCCCGGCTGTGACCAGCAGGCGGCGGCGGTGCGCGGGTGAGCGTCCGCGGTGCGCATGCGGCAGGACCCCGACTCCTTCCCCTTCCCTTCCCTCCGTTCGCCGCCGGTGGTGCTCGGATCCCCCCCGCTCCCGCCCCTCGGTGCCGCTCCCGCCCCTCGGGGCCCGCGCCTCGCGGGGGCCGCGCCGTCTCCATGGTAACGCGCGGAAGGGGCGTTGCGCGACGGGCTGCGGACCGGAGGTGACGCGTAGCGAGGCGCGGGGGCGGTGCAGTCGCAGCCGCCGCCGCAGCCGGGCCGGAGCCGGAGCCATGTCCGCGGGCGGAGCAGCGCAGCGCGACGCCGGGGCCGCCGCGGGGTGAGGCCGCGCCGCGGATCCCCACCGCGGGTCCCCATCGCGCCCCTGCGCAGCGGCGGCTCCGGAGCCCGGCCTGGAGCTCCCGCGGGGCCGCGGCCGCCGCTGAGGCCTCTCTGTTTCGCAGGCGCCGCAGCAAGTGGGACCAGCCCGGCCCGGCCCCCGCCTTCCTTCTCCCCGGCACGGTGCCGCTGCCCGGGCGGCCCTTTCCCGGCGGCGGGGATGGCGGCTCCGCGGTGGCGGGGTCCGAGAGCTCCGCGGCGCCCTCGGGAGCGCTGGATGCGGCTGCGGCCGTGGCCGCCAAGATCAACGCGATGCTGATGGCCAAAGGGAAGCTGAAGCCGGCGCCCAGCACGGCGGACAAGGTGGGCACCCGGAGCGGAGGGGACGGGCGAGGGGGATGTCACGGCTGTGTTGTGCAGACCTGCGGCCTTCAAGTGTCCGGGGAGCCCTCTGTGAGGTGGGAAACGATGGAGAGTGTAGAGTCCCAGCTTGGTTTAGGTTGAAGGGAGCTTAAAGCTCATCCAGTCCCAATCCCTGCCATGGGCAAGGACGCCTTCCACTAGAGCAGGGTGCTCTAAGCCCCATCCAGCCTGGCCTTGAACACTGCCAGGGATGGGGCAGCCACAGTTCTGCTGTGCCAGCACCTCAGCACCCTCACAGGGAAGAGCTTCTGCCTGATACAGACCTTAAATCCCCCCTGTTTCAGTTTAAACCCATCACCCCTTGTCCTGTTGCTACACTCGCTGATGAAGGTCCCTCTCCAACATCCTTGTTGCCCCTTGCAGACACTGGAAGCTGCTTTGAGGTTTCCACGCAGCTTCTGCCATCTCTGTGTCTCCGGCTTTTTGTTTCAGAGTACTTAGGTACTGGCACAGAACGTGATGCCCTTGTTTTAAAACAAGAAGTGGAGGGGAAAGTGTAGTCATGGTGTGGGTGAGTTCAGGTCTTGAACACGAGCGCTGTGTCTAAGAGGAGTTGAAATATGAATCCCAGGTGTTCTTCGGCTCAACTTTCTGCCCGAGGTGCCAGCTCGAGTGTGAGATGCCTTGCTTTCAGTTTGAGCAGCTTTGCTGCTTAGTTCTACATGTGCTCTCTCTATTTATAGAGCAGAGGCAGCAGTCACTTCTGACACTCCAATGTGCTGAAGCTAAAACTAGTGTTTTGGTTTAGGCTCGAGGTAAATGTGAGAGGTAAATGATGAAGTAGTGGATGTAATGTGCTTTCTGTTGATGTTTGTAAAGGTTCAACAGCTGAGAGGGAGAAAGGAAAGGATTTTCCCCTCTAGAGTACCAGGGCCAGGTGGTTGCATCATTTTTCTCTGCTTTCTATCTATTTCTGGTCTTTTGCAATGGCTCTCTTTGAAGCTGCAGGCGCTGGGAAAAGGTCCAGCTACAAACAAAAGCAAAGACGACCTTGTGGTGGCAGAGGTGGAAATCAATGACGTCCCCCTCACGTGCAGAAACCTGCTGACAAGAGGACAGACTCAGGATGAGGTACGGGAGGATCTGCGGCTGGTTTGTTGGGCTTGGCAGCACGCTCGGGCCTCTTTGTAAGGCTAAATGAGTTGCAATCAACTACAGGCAGTGGTGGTTTCCTTTTTACCAAACCTGGGGTTTTCTGAAGACACTTTGCTTAATGGTTCATTCACTACAATGTCATGTAATGAGCTCAGGCAGCACGGTTGGTGTCTTTTAGTGGGCACCATCCCTTTTCCCACCACTATTAATGTGTCTGTTCTCTTTAGAGCCCAGCAAAGCTTTAATGCTTTGGGGTTTCTCTGTGCTTGGTTTCTTGGTGCTAAACTTGTCCCTGGGGTTTGGAATCATTTGTAGATAAGTCGGCTGAGCGGAGCGGCTGTATCGACCCGAGGGAGGTTCATGACAGCGGAAGAGAAAGCCAAAGTGGGACCAGGGTTTGTATTTCTCTCTGGGGGCTCAGTGGTGGGGCTTTTGGGTTGGTTTTCATGGGCAGTGTCACCGTTGGGGGCCAGAGCCAAGGGAGCATTGAGTGTTTGGAATATGTTTGCCATTAGTATAGTGCTAAGGGCATGGCTGTTTCCCCAGCTAATACTGAGAGGTGAAAACAAAGAGTATATGAAGGCTTTATGTCTGTATGTAAGTGTATATATTAGATTGGTTCAGTTCTTGTGTGTCCTTTGGGAGTTTAGTGGAATATTTGACATTTCCTTTCCAGAGATCGTCCTTTGTATCTTCACGTCCAGGGTCAGACACGGGAACTGGTTGACAGTAAGTGCAAAATGAATCCTGCTCTTCCATCATTACCTGTGGTAAAGGGGGGGATTAAGGGCCTTTGTTATGACCAGCATGGATTTGTACTGTAAATGTCTTGGTGTTGATAACGGATGCTTGTTGCATCCTTTGTGAGCCAATCGGGAATGCTAAGATTCGATTTGGGTGATCTGGATAGTTGACAAGGGCTGAAACAACTGAATTCTCTGTTTTGTCAACCAGGAGCTGTTAACAGAATTAAAGAGATCATTACTAATGGAGTAGTGAAAGCAGCTACAGGTTCTAGTCCGACGTTCAACGGAGCTACAGTTACTGTCTACCACCAGCCAGCCCCTATTACTCAGTTGTCTCCAGCAGTTGGCCAGAAACCTCCATTCCAGTCAGGGGTGAGTAATGAATTGCTGTGGATTTCCTTGACTATCACTGATGACAAGATTTGCCTGTCACAAAATGCACTTTGTAGATCACGGAGGACTGATGGAACTGAGCCTGAAGAGTGAGGCTCAGGTGACAGCAGCCTCCTAAAAGAAAAGGGATGGAGAGAGCAGTCCTGCTTACAGAAAAGCAAAGGGCTGACTGTGCCATCTGACACTCACCTGTCGCAGGAACAAGATTTCCAGCCTGATTCTTGGAGTGAAATAATAAGCTTTTACTGTTACATTTACAGATGCATTATGTTCAGGACAAGTTATTTGTTGGATTGGAACATGCTGTACCTACGTTTAATGTGAAGGAGAAGGTGGAAGGGCCTGGTTGCTCCTATTTGCAGCACATTCAGATTGAAACGGGTGCCAAAGTCTTTCTTCGTGGCAAAGGCTCAGGTTGCATAGAACCAGCATCGGGCAGAGAAGCTTTTGAACCCATGTACATTTACATCAGGTATGAGGGGTGTTTAGAAACAAACAGGAGCAGGTGAAAGAAGGAGCTCACAGAAACGTGTGCTTATGAGCTATTCCTTTGTGTGTGTTTGCAGTCACCCAAAGCCAGAAGGTTTGGCAGCTGCTAAAAAGCTGTGTGAGAATCTATTGCAAACCGTGAGTAGCTCTTACAACTGGGAGGTTTCAGAGCCTGTCACAGCTCCAGTGTGTGCCTGGCTGTCGCTGCTTTGTGTGCTCTCAGCCAAACTGTCCGTGTGTCCTGACTTCCTAAGGGTGTTCCAAGCACTGCTGAGTCTTTCTGTTAGTGTTGGTAATGGAGTGTGGGCTGCAGAGCCTCTTCTGAATAGATGGAAGCTTTTAGCTTCTTTGACTGAAGTGATTCGTTTGCCACTCTGTTTCCCGTGCAGGATGATCCTGTGTGTTACGGGAATCTGTCCCAGAGCCAGCGGGATGAGTGGGGTTTTGTTCTCAGTGCGTGTGTGTGGATTATTGCTGTCTCTCTGCATGCTGTGTTCTGAAAGCAAAGCCCCCTTTCAGTTGTGTGGTCAAATGCCTTTTGCCTGTGAAAGGTTAGTACACTGCATAATGGTTCTTGTCTAATCTGTGCCAATTCCTTGTAGGTTCATGCTGAGTACTCTCGCTTTGTGAACCAGATAACCACTGCAGTACCCCTAGCAGGTAAACCTCAGCAATACCGAAGCAACTGAAGTTGCATTCTGCAGAGTTGTACTCGCAGTTAGTTTTGTGGGAGTCTTGAACTTACAACCCTTCTTTTTTGGCAGTGAAATCGGGTGTTTTGGTGACAAACTGAGTTGAAGATGTTGTTTTCCCTTTGCTCTCTCTAGGCTTCACCCAGCCTGCCGCTATCAACAGCGTACCTTCCCAGCCCTCGTATTACCCTTCCAATGGCTATCAGTCTGGTTATCCTGTTGTTCCTCCTCCTCAACAACCAGTTCAGCCACCATATGGGGTACCAGGCATAGTGCCACCTGCAGTACCTTTGGCACCTGGAGTCTTAACAACGCTACCTACAGGAGTTCCGCCTGTGCCAACACAGTATCCCATATCTCAAGTACAGCCTCCAGCCAGCACTGGCCAGGTACTGCCACACTTAATCTTTTGCCCTGTAGCTGTCAGTTTATGCAGTTGTTCCTTTGCTAACAAGAAAGTACTTGGAGTAGTTCCAGATGGAGAATTCTTTAGGGCTTTTGGATTTGTTAATGCTTTGCTGCTACTTCTGTCTGGGCAGTGACATTGTTGAATGGCTGCTTCAGCCTCTATTTTTCATATCCTGTGAACATAAAGGATATTTGCAGGGGGTGCTCACTCCCATGGGTGCTCAATCCCACAGGCTTTGATGCAGCTCTGTGTAGGTACAATGAGATGGAGCTACAGACAGCGGTGAGTTTCTAGAAATGAAATACTTGTTTCATCTGGAAGTTGTGAATTTCCTTCTAGTTTCTCTTAGGTTCTGCCAAGAGGACCTATTTGTTCTGCTCCTGTGTCTGAAAGGCTACATTTGATGTATACACATGTATATTGTTTTTGTATATAGATGTGTATATGTATGTATATGATGTAGGCATATGAATGCCTATTATCATATGTTCTTGTCTTTTGTTTCACCTTCTGCACGCCAGAGCCCACTGAGTGGTCCTTTCCTTCCTGCTGCCCCAGTTAAAACCACCCTGCCGACTGGTACACAGCCACAAGTCCAACCCCATCCCCAGGGTCAAAAGAGACGCTTCACTGAGGAGCTGCCGGATGAGAGAGAGTCAGGACTGCTGGGATACCAGGTGGAATAAAATCACCCACTTTACTTCATTCACCAAGGCAGAGCTTGGCTGGAGAGAGATGATTTAGCACAGTTTGCCTGGGAACAGTGGTGCAAGGCCTTTGGCAGGTGGCTGCAGTTGTTGCACAGCCTCAAGACCACGCTTTGGTTTCTTTGAGTGGATGCACTGTTGTTAAACTGTGACTTGCTGATGCATTGGCACCTTGTTTTCGTACCTCAGTCTTTCCTGAAGGCTACTGGTGCATTCAGGTCAAAGAGATGCCCATAGTGTGTTTCTGGTTAGTTTAAAGGGAGATTCTTTGGGGTCTGGGGGGTCTTTTGCAGGCTCGGTTGAGGGGCGGGGGGAGCTGTGGTAGTAACTCCCAGGTTTTCCCCATTTACCTTCCTTGCAGGTTGCACTTGAGAGGATTTCAAGCAGCCTGAGTTAGAAATAGTTATTTTTGTTTTAAATAGCACAGCAGTTGCTTTTTATTAAAGTCATTTTGCGTTCTTCAGGCTTGTATGTGAGAAAAGGGAGCTCTGCAAAGGCTCCTCAGGTGATACACCCCTGCTCACAGGCAGAAACCCTTGCTAAAACCTCTGCCTACAGACAGTAAGCAACTGCCTCTCTGTTAGCCCTACTATGACCATCTCCAGCAGAGTTTGCTGTGGCACGAGGTCTGTACAGTGCTTAGAATTAGCTGACTGAGGAAGGAATAAGTTATCCATGAGCTAAGGCTACTGCTGAGGTGGGGTAGGTGATGAGGTGTCTTCTCAGGCATGTTCCTTACTGCATTACCCTCAGTATCCTTAGGAGGAAGCCTTTTGTTTAACCGTGGTGATTAGTGGTTTCTTCTGCTAGTTGGCAGTATGCCCTGAAAAGTTGGCTTTCCTATCATTATCATTAAGGAGCTGTAGCTTATGTTGTAGTGGTAGATTTGCTAATGCCGTGTGTTTTTCTGCTCATAGCATGGACCCATTCATATGACTAATTTAGGTACAGGCTTCTCCAGTCAGAGTGAACTCGATGGAGCCGGGTCGAAGGCAGCAAGTTCCTCAGGAAAGGAGAGAGAGAGGGACAGGTGAGTGAGGGCAGGATTACGTCCAGGTCTCCTGATCCTGATGGAAAGCCGAGGTGATCCGTGTTTCATGTCCTCTGCTGTGCAGTAGCACCAGAGCATGGTTTGGGTTGGAAGGGACCTTGAAAGGGCATCTGGGCCACCCGCTCTCCCATGGGAAGGGACATCTACTAGGTGATGCTCGGCACAGCTCGGTGTCATTGGTCCCACTGTCTGGCATTGATGAAGATATCAAATAGTATTGATCCCAGTATGGACCCTTGAGGGATAACGCTGTTACCTTTGACTCTCTGCTTGCTTAAACCAGAAGAACTAAGGGCTTGCATTGCTTTAAACAGGCAGTTGATGCCTCCGCCAGCTTTTCCTGTCACTGGGATGAAATCGGACTCTGAAGACAGAAATGGTGCAGGGTCTTTACCAGGCAACCATGGTGAGTGCAGTGAATGAGAGACACTTGTAAGTCAAGTTTCCTTTCCCATACGGGTTTACAGTGGTCCTAACGTGTTTAAAGCAGTGGGGGTTCTTTTTGGCTCTTTTTAGACTGTCTAGATGAAAAGCAGCTCATGCTGCGCTGCTCTAAACCCACTGTGATTAAACACACGACGCTTCTCTTAGAACCTCAATACATACCTGTATGAATGAGGAGAGTGTAATGGACTCAAGGACAGGTATTTTTGACCCAGAGGCACACAGTCTCAGGCTTGTTTTGTAGCAGAGATGTCCTGTGGCTTTACTTTGTGAACAGCTCTCTCTAGAGGCACTGTCGGTGGGAGTTGTGGTTCAGGTGTGTATGCACAGACATGAGTTATGTCTGCAAAGGACACAAGTGCTCTCGGAGCTCATCCTCTCTTAGGGCTGTGTTTGCAGCTTGGTAAAACACGGCATCACTTGAACTCTTGGGGTAGTTTGGTGCCTGGCAGGTCTGCAGGTGCCTCCCGTTAGGCTCTTTAACCGCAGTTTCTCTGCAGTATGGCTCCCAGAGGTTGTTCTTCTGTTAGCTTGCTTTTGGGCAGAGTTCCTACCTTTCTTGACGCGTTGATCTCTGTAACGGTGACGTTGCCATCGCTGACACCCGGTTGCTAACTTGACCTTTCTTGTGTGTTTCTTTCTTCTTTCTCTGTTCTCTTACATGGTTCTGATGGATCACATGTGCTGTTGCTGCTGCTGTTGCGTGTGGCCTTCGACCTTGGATGACCATTGGCCTTGTGACCTCAAAATGGTGTCCAACTAACGATTTACAATTAACGTCTTTTTTTATTAACTCGTTTTGGGGCGTTTTATCTCTTTTTATTTTGGTTTTCCCTTCTTGGGGGCTGGGGGGGGCTGTTTTGTTTTCCTCTCATAGATCATCAAGCAAAGAAGATGAAAACTGCAGAAAAGGGCTTTGGTTTAGTGGCATATGCTGGAGATTCATCAGATGAAGAGGAGGAACACGGGGGCCATAAAACCGCAAGTACCTTTTCACAGGGATGGAGTTTGGGGTACCAGTACCCGTCCTCACAACAGCGAGCTAAACAACAGATGCCATTTTGGATGGCACCTTAAAGCTGCAGAGAAGAGTTTTCATTCATCTGGTTTCTTCCCCCCCCCCTTTAGCAATAATGCATGTATATTACAGCCTGAACTTTGCAAATACCCCTTGTTTTTACAGTTGCAGAAGCTAAAAGGTTCAGTATTCCCCCCTTTGAAAGGGATCCATCGTTTTTAAACTCCTTATTTCTGCAGTGAATCTGTCAAATAAAACCCCATCATGAACTGATCTAGTGGTGACAGGGCTAGGCCCTTGTGCAGTGGGGGAAGCACTGTGAAGAGAAGAGAGGGAAGGCTCCATTGTTCCAGGATCACTTAAAAATGGCCAGAGGCGGTCCCGCTGCCTTCACCCTCCGCCTGGTGCTTGTGTTCTGTGGTGTGCTCCTGCGCTCAGCCTGTGCTTGCAGCCGTGTTTGAGCTGATGGTGACCACAGCTTCAATGCTGGGACTCTGAGCCAAGGCAAGGAATGTACAATCGCTCTGACGAAGCAGAGGAGCACGGTTCTTCAACCTCTTCCTTTGTGTTTTACTTCTCGAGTATCTCCTGTAACCCAGCACCGGGGGGTTTCTTCTTTTATTGCCTCGAACCTCCTCCTTCCAGCCGGATGCGAGGGCAGGGGCGCACGTGGGTTCATCTCCATCTTCTCCCCTCCCTCTGGGCTTGGTCCCATGCCACAGTCACACAGGACTCCTGCTGAGAGCTTGCCCTGTCTCTTCCTTCATTCTCCACCCCTTCTGGCTCATGATTGGCAAAGTCATGGTGGGTGCCAGCCTCGAACCGGGGCCCAAGCTCTTGGCCTGGTGATGGACACGAACTGGAGCAGGCGTTTTCCTGGCGGTGCAGAACTCTTTTGGCCTGGGGATGGACATGAACTGGAGCAGGCGTTTTCCTGGCGGTGCAGAACTCTTCTGGCCAGGGGATGGACACGAACTGGAGCAGGCGTTTTCCTGGTGGTGCAGAACTCTTGCCCGGAGAAGGGAGGTGGTGAAGTGATGTTCGGCGTTTGAAACGGGACAAACGGCTTTAAACCGGGGCTGCGTGGTGTCGCCGCTGCCTCCGTCGGACGAGCCCGGCCCTTCCCCGTGTTGTAAATACCGGACCCCTCCTTTGGTGACCATTAAAAGTACCGAGAGTGCGGGTGCTGAGCTCTAGCTGGGGCGCGGGTCCCGCCGTTGGGAGAGCGCGGAGGGAGCGGCGCCGCCAGCGCGCCTGCGCTGACCCCTCCGGGCCGCCGTCCAGCACCGCCCCTCGGAGCGGCCCGGGCGGGCGGTGAAGGAGCCGCCGCCATTTTGGTGCCGCCGCCTCAGGCCGCGGCGCGGAGCCGCCGGCGGAGGGCGCGGGGAGCGGGGCCGGGCCGCGGGGGCCGCTCACGATCGTTCCCCGCTTCGGCAGCTGCTGCGGCGCTGCGGAGATGGAGCCCGGAGCGCGGCCGGGCGGCGGCGCCGCGCCGGGGCAGTCCCGCGAGTACAAACTGGTGATGCTGGGCGCCGGCGGCGTCGGCAAGAGCGGTGCGTGAGCGCCGGGGCGGCCCCGGGGGCCCCGGGAGGATGGTTCCGAAGGGGGGGGACGGGGGCATCGCGCTCGGCTTGCGGCGAGCGCGGGTTTGGTTCAGCTGCCGGGGAAGGAGCGCGTTACGGGCTGGATGCTGGGGCGCGGGTGCTGCCCAGCCTGTGCCATTGTGCCTCTGGCTTTCGTTTCCAGCCATGACCATGCAGTTCATCAGCCACCGCTTCCCGGAGGATCACGATCCCACTATTGGTAAGGAAAGGCTCTCCCCTCGCAGGTGAAGCTCTTGTGGGGTCCATTGCTTGGAAGCACTCAGTTGAAAGCGAGCTGTGCGTTGGGATGGAAGTTGAGGACCAAAGGCCTTTAGGTTGCTCAGTTGAAGGCATGAAGAGTTCTGAGGCTGCAGGGAGGGCTGCCATAGACGCAGCCTGAGGTTTAGCTCCTCAGTGCTTTTCCTATCCCATATGTTCAGGCCATTGGCTATCTACATTTGTATATTGGCAGGGAAAGGCTGGAAACCTGCTGAGGTCGCTATGAGTTCCCTATAAATCCACTCCCCATGCTGGGGAGCAGCTCTCTGCTGGGAGCCTGTCAGGCCCAACTGCGTTCTGTGGTTTAGAAATGGAGAGGGAGGAAAGCGCTCAGCACCTTCCTCTGCTGCTGCAGAGCTTCTGCAGCATCTCGAGAGAAACCTTTCCCAACAGTGCCAAAGGAGAAGTGGGAAAAGCAGCCGGCTTCCTGTTGGAAGGAGCTGCTGTGGTGTGGAAGAGCGGGCTTGGAGGAACACAGCGTTCATCGTCTTCTAAGGGAGTAGCAGCTGGGGGGGCAGCTCTTCCTTGAATTCCGGGTGTGTTCTGGCTTTGGGGGGAGTGAATGCTCTTCCTCTGTGCTTTGGACTGAAGTGTCCGAAGTGAGGTTGTGGAGTGGGGTCGGAAAGAGCAGGGACAGTGCTGGGACTTCAGCAAACGTTCGGGAGGATCCTAAATCCCATCATTTGGTGTTGAATGGAGCTCAGACCAAGGTGGTAGAGGGAGGTTCCCAGCCTGGGTGGTTCTAGTGTGCCATTCTTGAGACCTGATAACCCCTGTGTGTTGCGCTTGTAGCCAACCTTGTTCTTTCCCATGTGCTGTGAATTCACAGAGGATGCTTATAAAATACGGATACGCATTGATGATGAACCTGCCAATCTGGATATCCTGGACACAGCAGGACAGGTATGGCAGTAATAAGACCTTTAGGAGGGTGTTCAAAGTCTCTAATGATCAGACATAGAGACAGAAACCCTGTAAAGTAATCACGTCTTTGGTTTTTGAGCTCTCCTAAGCATTGTGTTGCTCATAGCATCTGTATCGCACTCTGTATTTAGGCACCTCAGGATGGTGCTCTGCTTTCTCTGCTGCACCTTTCTGTTCATGATCAACAAGCAATAGGTGTTGGTGATAAACGGCACGTTGGTGTGATCTCTCTAGCGAGGAAACTCGGTGTTAATCCCAAACATGTACTGCCTCGTCCTGCAGTAATGGGACATTAGAATGGTGTGGGTTGGAAGAATCATAGAATGGGTTGGGTTGGGTTGGAAGGGACCTTAAAGCTCCTCCAGTTCCAACCCCTGCCACGGGCAGGGACACCTTCCACTGGAGCAGGGTGCTCCAAGCCCTGTGTCCAACCTGGCCTTGAGCACTGCCAGGGATGGAGCAGCCACAGCTTCTCTGTGCCAGCGCCTCACCCCCTGGCTGAGCACTGCTTCACAGAGCTGCTGTGCACGCGGTGTCTGTTGTGAGCAGATCAGAAAGCGATTGTGCAGCTGAAATGTCCCCGTCTGTTTGCAGGCAGAGTTTACGGCCATGAGGGACCAGTACATGAGGGCTGGCGAGGGCTTCATCATCTGCTACTCCATCACAGACCGGCGCAGCTTCCACGAGGTGCGCGAGTTCAAGCAGCTCATCTACCGCGTCCGCCGCACCGACGACACCCCCGTGGTGCTGGTGGGGAACAAATCCGACCTGACCCAGCTGCGGCAGGTAAATGGCATGGACCAGGCCCACAGCTGCAAGCTCCTTCTGTTGGAAAGCGCAGGAATACAAAGGGTTCGGTTTGAGCCCATCACCCCTTGTCCTGTCGCTCCAGTCCCTGATGAAGGTCTCTCTCCAGCATCCTTGTAGCCCCCTTCAGACACTGGAGGATGCTCTGAGGTCTCTGTGCAGCTTCTCTTCTCCACTTTCCAAAAGGACTTTGTTGTTTCATGAGTGTCCAGAGGGTTTCTTGCAGGTGGTTGCATTGCTACAGAAGTGAGGAGTGAAAGTGAAAGGAAAACAGGTTTTCAGAGAAAGATGTAGAAATCGGTGGCAATGAACGGGGAAGCTGCGCGCACAGCTCCCCAGCAGGCAGAACAAGAAATGGCAGGGGAATAACCTTGGTACCAGCACCAGGGTGGCAACAGGGCCAGGGCATCTTGAGTCCTGTGCTCAGCTCTGGGCCCCTCGCTACAAGAGAGATGTTGAGGTGCTGGAGCGGGGCCAGAGAAGGGCAATGGGACTGGTGCAGGGCCTGGAGCACAATGTGATGGGGAAGGGCTGAGGGACCCGGGGGTTCAGTCAGGAGAAGAGAAGGCTCAGGGGGGACCTGATCACTGCTTACAGCTGCCTGGGAGGAGGATGGAGGCAGGAGGGGCCGGGCTCTGCTCCCAAGGGATGGGACAAGAGGAAATGGCCTCAGCTGCACCAGGGCAGGTTTAGATGGAGCTGAGGAACAATTCCTGCCCCAGAGGGTGCTCAGCATTGGAACTGCCCAGGGCAGGGCTGCAGTCACCATCCCTGGAGGTGCTCACACACCGTGGAGATGAGGCCTCAGTGCCAGGGGTCAGTGGTGGCCTTGGCAGTGCTGGGGAATGGTTGGACCGAATGAGCTGAAGTCTTTCCCAGCGCGGTTGATGCCATGATTCTGGTTTTGGCTTTCCTGACAAGTGGCTTTTTTACTGCAGGTCTCCAAAGAAGAAGGCTCATCTTTAGCTCGAGAGTTCAACTGCCCCTTCTTTGAGACGTCGGCCGCCTTCCGCTACTACATCGATGATGTGTTCCATGCCCTGGTGCGGGAGATCCGCAGGAAGGAGAAGGAAGCAGTGATGGCCATGGAGAAGAAATCAAAACCCAAAAGCAGCGTGTGGAAAAGGCTGAAGTCCCCCTTTCGAAGGAAGAAGGATTCAGTCACTTGAACAGAGAGGATTTCTCTGCACATAGAACAAAACCTGTGAACAGCCATTTGGAACCAAAGCAGTTTAGTGACAACGTTTTGGTGGTGTTTTAAGCCTGCATGGACTTCTATGAGGGAAGACCTAACTTTTACCAGTTCTCATTTAGAATGATGCTCCCTTCATTTTGGATATTTCACTTCAGAGCGGTAGCAGTTGTACTGTTGTTTGTTGTCAGTTTTGGACTGGATCCAGCAGATGTTGCCTGTAGCTTGGTTACAGATGCTGGTGGGTTTGTGGCCCTGCCCTTTGGAACGTTCCTCTCCAGCCGCTGCGTGCTGGCAGCTCAATTGTGTAGGACATTGCTGAAGTTCTCCCCAGCTTAACCTCATGAATCCTCTGTTTCTGGTGGTTTGCACAAGCTGAGGTTGCTGCTCCCTGGAGCAGTGACCCACATCCCACGGGGTGGCTTGTGGAGGTCGTGGTGAGGAGCAGCTTACACAGTGTTTGGTGTGGCCGGCAGCCTTGGCTGGGGGTGGGTACCACTGCAAGGAGCCGTGCTGGAGTCCTGGTGTTCTCATGTCACAGATTTCCTTCCAGCACCGGTGTGGAAGCGGTGAGTTCATAGCAGAGGTGGAGGTGGGATTCAAACCAAGTCAGAAGCAGCAAATCCTGGTTCCTATGGCAGCTGTAACTTGGCAACAGCCGTGGAGATGGAACATTTTCCTGCTGTACACAGCATTTACTGGGTGCCACAGCATGTGTCATGTCACGGAGCCGCAGGAACCGCAGCTTTGGGTTCTCTGACTTGCTTGTTGAGAGCCATAGCTGCGAGGGGGGATGGCTTATTTATTTCCACTCTGGTTTATGCTCCTGTCCTAAAGGGGCCAGGAGCTGTGCTAAGTAGAAGCCTCTAACGTAGTGATTCCAGATTATTTCCTGTGATAACTCCTTTGTAGACAAAATGCCTGATCCTGAGGATCCTGGGCCTGGAATTAACACCCCTAACTTTAGGGTCAGATGCTTCCAGTGCAGTCTTGAAAGTGGAATTGCTGATGCAGTGGAAGGAAGGGATCAGCTGGGCACAGTGACAGTCCCTGAAGGGTCACATCCTGACCTTCCATGTGCAGGTGGCACAGGGACAGGTTCTGTGCTCAGTAAAGAGTGATCTGGTTAAAGTGCTGCTGGCACAGACCCTCCACACATAGACTTGTTGTCTGCTTTGGAGCTGCTTGACACCCACATCAGTTACGCAGTTAAATCCAGCAGAGACACGATGCCTGGTGCTCCCCTTGGGTTTAATAACAGCACAAACCATGGTTGGGTAGCTCAGACGTGGCTAAAACAGGTTTCCCGGAGAACTGAGTGTCTGGAATCTTTCTGTTTCAGAGGAAAAGAGCTTTGTAGGCTGAGTGTAGGAGAGCTTCCATTATTCTCTGATCATCCGTGTCAGTCGCTGTTAATCTCATTCCAAAGCCAACTCTCACGTCAGTCTGAGCGTGCTGCACGTGAGGGTGCAGTCAAAACTGAAACCTCCTCTGGAACAGGATTAGTACAGAAGCAAGGAGAGCAAAGCGTGAACTTCAGCTTCTTTTCCTGCTGAGCTCCTTATTGCTTAAGGTATGAGTGGAAACTCTGTGCCCGTTGGGTTTAAGAGGATTTTCTTAGTGTGGGATTGCAAACCAAGAGCAGCCCAAGGGAAGACGTGGAGGAGGGTTACACGGCTCCGAGCTGAACAGATCCATTGGTTCTCGTTTCTCTTTTCCACGGGTAACAGTCACACGTTTGGAAAGGCTGAGGATAACTCACACGGGTGAGAACTTGGGGTTTAAGCCCCATTGTCCATGAGCGGGTGAGCAGCTGTGTGCCTCCCCTCAGCAGTCACTGCGTTAGGACCGAGATGCCTCCTCATCCACCCGTGGGTTGAAGGCTGTTGGTAACAGCCAAGAAGCCCTGCCTTGGAGGAGGAGGCAACAGCAGAGCTGCCGCTTCTGGCATAGGAAAGGCAGAGCAGGGCCTGATGCTGCTGCCAAGTTCTCCCTCTGCTTCTCCTTGATAACACAAAGCAGGGGTCAGCCCCTGCAGTCAGGGTCAGGCAACACCTAAGGGAACCTGTGAGCAGCACTGGAAGCTCTTTGGGCCTGTTTCCACCTCTAAGGAACCGATGTCTGTGCCTTCTGGGATGCCTTCAATGCAATGGAAGTGTTTACTGATGCCGTGGTGAGCCTCTTGCTTGCAGTCACTCCGTGGGAGGAGCAGCGAGCGCTTTGCTTTCACAGTGTTACCAAAAGAGCTTTATTTTTGTCACCTGTGAATTTGTACACGGAATTCCTGGTTTCTTTGGCACAATATAGCATTTGGAATCCACAGAATTCCTGGTTTCTTTGGCACAATATAGCATTTGGGATCCACAGAATTCCTGGTTTCTTTGACACAATATAGCATTTGGGATCCACGGAATTCCTGGTTTCTTTGACACAATATAGCATTTGGAATCCACGGAATTCCTGGTTTCATTGACACAATATAGCATTTGGGATCCACAGAATTCCTGGTTTCTTTGACACAATATAGCATTTGGGATCCACAGAATTCCTGGTTTCTTTGGCACAATGTAGCATTTGGGATCCACAGAATTCCTGGTTTCTTTGACACAATATAGCATTTGGAATCCACAGAATTCCTGGTTTCTTTGACACAATATAGCATTTGGAATCCACAGAATTCCTGGTTTCATTGACACAGTATAGCATTTGGAATAGAAACCCTTGCAGCTGATGTTTCCTCTGGGGGGCCCAGTGGGATGGGTTGGAGCCGGTCGGCCTCAGGAGGGAAAAGCTGGCGCTGTGCTTGGGAATTCTGCTGGGAAGTGCGTGTCTTGCTCCAAGCAAAAGGAGTCGGTGCAGCTGAGGGACCTGGCGGGGTTTGGTGTGGAGAAGAGAGGGCTCAGGGGGGACCTCAGCGCTCCCTCCAGCTGCCTGAGGGAGGATGGAGCCTGGAGGGGGCTGCTGTGAGTGAGTCCCGTTGCCGTGGCAACGCGGCTGCTCCCGTGGGAATTGGGTGAGGCCAGGAGGAGGAGAGACCCAATTGTGTGGAAAAGGGGCTTCAGGGTCCTGAGGAAGGTGGGAAGGGAGCGGGAGCGGAGCCCCCATGCTCTGCACATGCCCACTCCTCCTTTCAGGGCTTGGCAGCCCCTTTCCCTTCGCTTTCTTGTTTGACTTTTTCTCATGCAAATCCCTTTGTTGCTGTTGCAGCTGAATGGAGGAACCCGAGGGACCTTTGTTAGAGGCATGGAGGAGAGATTTGCTTTCCCATCTTGCCCAGTGAGTAGAAACCCACCCTTGGGGGAGCTTCGGCTGGGCTCTGACACCGGTGGGTGCCACCGTGAGGGGCACCACGGCGGCTCCAGGCACTGGGTCCTGTGCATGAGCCCCCGCAGGACCTGGAGGCCTTCTGCTGCTTGCGTGTGCTCAGCATCGTGGCAGTGCCACTGATGGGGATGTGCTGGAGCTCAGCCACAGCCCTTCCCCTGCCATGTGAGGCATCGTCTGCTTCCTTAAGCTCAGACCGAGGCTCCTTTTGAGCCCCCCAAAGAGACACGGAACACCCCGTGGTGTATGGGAGCTGCCAGGGAGGGGGGAGCGCAGCGCTGGGCCCGCTGGGCTCGGGGTTGCTGGGAAACAGCTCCGGGCTCTGCAGGATCCGGCATTACCGAAGCCGTGGCTTCGTGCCCAGCGATGCTCAGGGCCGGGAGCTGCCGAGAGCAATCACAGGAGCCAGGTCCCTGCTCGGGAGGGGCTGCAGCCTCCGGCCCAGCGCCCAGAGCATCCCCTTGGCCAGGGCTCCAGGAGTGCCTCAGAATTCCCACTGCGGTTGCTCCTGCTCATCCCATGTCCTCTTTGCCACTGAGCCAAAGAATATCCATTCCTGCCATGGGAATGCTGTGCGGGTCACGGAGAGGGTTTGGATGTGCCAACACTTCAGTGTCAGTGTGAGGCTTCATTTGCTGCAAGTGTGTCCTGGTCCTTTAGGTTTTGGGAGTTGTAGTTTGCGTGTGCTTGGCCTGGGAATTGTCAGAGCAGAAACGCCCATCTGTGGAACCAGTGCTTAAATCCATAGAACCATGGAATGGTTTGGGATGAAGGGACCTTAAAGCTCCTCCGGTCCCAAGCCCCTGCCACAGACAGGGACACCTTGCACTGGAGCAGCTTGCTCCAAGGCCCTGTGCCCAGCCTGGCCGTGAGCCCTTCCAGCTCTCATCCCGTCCGTGTTGCCTCCATTAGTCATGGCACAGGCAGCAGCTAAAGTGATTCCAGTTTATTTGCACGCTCCGTGTGCGATAACAAATCCAACAGACAAGCCTGGGTTACAGCACGGAGCAGCTCACGGGCATGGAGCAGCTCACACACGGCTCAGCTCACACACGGCTCAGCTCACACACGGCTCAGCTCACACACGGAGCAGCTCACACATGGAGCAGCTCACACACGGCTCAGCTCACACACAGCAGCTCACACACAGAGCAGCTCACACACGGCTCAGCTCACACACGGAGCAGCTCACACACGGAGCAGCTCACACACGGAGCAGCTCACACACGGAGCAGCTCACTCTTGATGCACTTTCACACATGGAGCAGCTCACACACAGCTCAGCTCACACATGGACCACCTCACTCTCGATGCACTTTCACACATGGAGCAGCTCACACACAGCTCAGCTCACACATGGACCACCTCACTCTCGATGCACTTTCACACACGGCTCAGCTCACACACGGCTCAGCTCACACACGGAGCAGCTCACACACGGAGCAGCTCACACACAGCTCAGCTCACACATGGAGCAGCTCACACACAGCTCAGCTCACACATGGACCACCTCACTCTCGATGCACTTTCACACATGGAGCAGCTCACACACAGCTCAGCTCACACATGGAGCAGCTCACACATGGACCACCTCACTCTCGATGCACTTTCACACATGTCCAGATAGGGTTTTTTTCCTTTTATTTTTCTTTTTTTTCACACAAAGTTGTAATTTTCCAAGTTAATTTGACACGAGGAGACACGAGAAGGTAAAGACCAACCACAGCGGGGGATGTACAGTGAGTTCCTGTCGCTTACTGTCTATTTGATGCTTTAAAAATATAGAGATCTGCACATCTTCAGCTTCCTATTGTTCCATAGGGGGTTGGGGCTGCTCCTACCTGCCCGAGAGCCTACGTCTATTTACCCTGAGCATGTTTCCTTGCCGAGAAGTTCAGCTTTGCCTTTGCAGCTCCAGGAATGTCCCGGAGATCCCCTGGGCTGAAGCGCGCTCCTCCCAGCGCAGGGGAAGGAGGGAGCGTCCCGGGGGTGCTGCTGCCTCCTCCTCCCGCTGCTGGACCCCAGGAACAGCCCCGGCAGTCGCTGAACTGCAGCAATCGCTTAGTGCAAAACCTGGGATTGAGCTCGAGCCGCCCCCGTGGCCACGGGAGGCTCGGGCTGCGGCGCTGAGCCGCCACAAGAGCATCGAAGACACCATCTACAGCCTCAGGCAGAGATCCCTGTGTAGGATCCAATCCAGCAGGAACGAAGCCCCCTCTGCCCATGCAGAGGGAGCCGCAGCCTCAGGGCAGCGTCTGCTGCTGCAGAGGCTCTGCCTGGATGCAGGTTCCAATGAGAGAGAAAATCCGGCTTTCCAGAAAGAAGGAAGAGATGCCAAAGTGCTGCCAGCTCCCAACGTGCTGCCTGTGCCTGAGGAGCCCTCCCACTGCTGCTGTAGTGTGGCTGCAGGGGGCCCCCAGCCAGGCCCGCTCCATCGCCCATGAGGAGCAAGGGGGAAGGATCATTGGATCATTTTTCCATCAGGGCTCTAAGCTTCAGGAGTCAAGGCCTGCGAGCAGTGAAATGAGCATCAGACGTCATTGCTAGGATCCACTGTGGCCATTCCCCAGCCCGGCTGCCTGGAAGCCTCTTTGCAAGCTCCCTTCTGCTTCAGATTCCACTGCAGAGCTCCGGAGTAGTTTAATCCCTGCAGCCTGGTCCTAGTTCTGCTCCCTTTGGCTACAACCAACCTGCTGCCACTCATCAGCCTCCCACCTTGCCTGGCTTGGTCGTGCTAAGAAGCCAAATGAAGTTACTTGCCAGGATGCTGCTTCTCGGTGTCTTTAACACCGGATCCAACGCAGCCACTTCCGAGCTGGCATTTGTGGGACTTGATGAGCCCCTGCCCAGGCAGGGGTAAGAGCCCGCGTGCTCCAGGTCTTCACACCTCCGAGGTGATGGAAACCTATGGGAAGTCTGAGTCGTTCACAGTTGAACAACTGCCTTGAAACAGGCTTTGCCCTGTGTTACCTCCCTTGGAGCTGGCTACACATCACCTCGAATGCAAACCAAGCGGAAGGAAGCTTTGTGATCCTTTCCCCCCACCCCGTTTTCCTATCTCAGCTGCATTAGGGCATTGTAACAGAACTGAGCATGTGGAATCCCACACTGAATGCTCAAAAGGATCAGCAGGAGTTCCCTGACCCATCACTCACTCATCACTTTGTGCTCTTGGGCCCTTCGCAGAATGGTCTGGGTTGGAAAGAGCCTTCAGATCACCCAAAGCGATCCCTGTGGAGGGGTCTGAACTGGAGATGGAAATCTCCCCTGTTGGGACCTCAGAGCCCCACGTCAATACGTGGCAGTGGCAAGAGTTCCAGGACCTGACGCGAGACCTTTGTTCCCGGAGGGAAAGGGCCATTTCCCTGGGGCTTCCCTTCAGCTAGTGCAGAATTCCAAATCACCTTGACATGGAACTGTGGTTGGTGCTCCCAAAGCAGCAAAGAACAGAACTGCAAGAACCAATGGGCAGGCAAACGAACAAGAAACTAGAGGTTAAACTTTGGGAGAAGCCTACTAAAGACAGGCCAATCTTGGTGAATACCAGCAAAGACAGTTCGGCACAAACACAACTTCCATAGTGACAGAGAATTAATTGTATTAAAATCTGCAACTTGATATTGGTAGTTATACTAATTTCAGTTTGTATTAGGCATGCAATAGCGTGAGTACACTGTTATATATATCTGTGTTTCTGGGTTTCATTGACTGCTCTTTCGAATCTGAGTGCCCTGCAAGAAATCACATCACGAGAGAACCCCATCATCAGCTGCTGCTGCTTTACCAAGGTTTAGTCCTACAGCTAAAACAAGGCTTAAGGCTGCCCTACAAGCTCTAGTACTCGCTCAGGCTGTGCCACTTGGCAATGGGCTTCCTGGGGTTGTCACACACCTCCCTCCAGTGCTCCACCCCGGCCGCCGTGACGCTGTGCGCGCCCAGGATCAGCCTCCCCACCACCTCGTTCTTGGTGGTGCGGTCGAAGTCGATGACCAGGAACTCGATGCTGATGTCGGGAAGCAGATCCACGGGGATGTCGTAGATGAAGGATTCGTTGAAGACGGGGTTCAAAGTGCACTTCTTCACGTGAGTCTTCTTCTTCGCGATGCGCTTTCTGCCGTAGTAAACGTTCACCTTCACGTAGGGATCTGCGGGGGGACAGAGAGAAAGGGGCCAATAACACAGCCCCGGGGGCTCCTGGAGGAGCAGGGGGGGGTCAGCTCCCGGCATTTGCCCCTGGTGTTTTCTCCTTGCCGAGGTTACTGCTGGAAGGTCTGGAGGGGTTTCAATAGGACGTGGGGCTGGGGGGGAGCTTCCTGGTGAGCTCAGTGCTGGGCAATGCTTGTCTCTTAACAAGAACCATTTCTCCCCTATTTCAGGGAATAACCCACGGAAGGGTCCCAATGGGTTTAAGAATTCACAGCTGGAAAACTGAGGCTACTGGAAAAGCAGAAAGTTCAACCCAAACCCTCCCTTCTCCCTCAGCCCCACTTCGATCTGCTCTGTTCAGGGTTAGCATGAAGCCCGAGGCACACAGAGCTTTGTTTCTCCATGTAATGCACGGGGGCGCAGAGCATCCCTGATCTGCCCAAAAGCAACACGGGGATCTGCTGGCTTTGGAAAACGAGGAGCTGCCGGAGGGATGCAGCCGTTGCCCTCGCAGCAGGAAGGGTTTGGTCTTTGTGTAACCACCCCTTGGGGATGATGGATCACTCCTGGTGACCCATGGCCCTTAGGAGCAGTGGGAGGAAAGGTGTGGGCAAAGCAGGGCTGGACAGAGCCTTGGGTGCCATGGTTTAGAGGGAGGTGTCCCTGCCCATGGCAGGGGTTGGAACTGAATGATCTGAGGGTCCTTTCCGACCCAAACTATTCTATGATTCCACCAGAAGAGCTCAAAGGGGACGTGGGACATTTGTTCTACACATTTCGAGGCGGAGAAAATAGCTTCTACCTGAGAGGCCAGTGATGTCCATCTTGGGCAAGTGCCTGGCTTTCAGCACCACCACAGTCATCCTCTGAGCCACGGGCTGGTACGACAAGGAGACCTGCAGCTCCCCTCTGCTGATGCACTTCTGGGGAAGGCAAGCAGAAAGAAGCTCTCAGGACAAGCTGCTCTCAGCAGCGTGGGCACCAACAGCATCCCCTTTCCCTGTGCTTAGTGCCTGAGCAGTCGGAAAAGGAGGTGCAGGCAACTGCAAGGGGAACCTCTGGCAGAAGGCAGCTCGAGCTCTTTGGGAATGGTCTGGCAGCTCCACCACCGGTTGAGCCTGCAAAGGGCCGGGATGAAGATGGTAACTCCAGCTCTGCTCGGCTGAACTCGCTGCCTGCGCGTTACTCTTTCTAAGTGTAATGTAAGTTGATCACTTCGGGGTTCCAGACGCTCTTCATTACCTGGCCCTGACACTCGTTTACGTGGAGCTTCTTTGCTCTCCGTGCAGACAGGATTAGCAATGGCAATGAAGTCAGGTGCCACTAACAGCGAGAGCAGCACGAGTGCAACAGCTCAACCAGAGGCCTGCTGAGGGGTTTGACTCTTAGTACCGAGCCTGCTGCTGTTCACCTGCAGAGCAGAGGTGGGGGGGATTCCCAAATGCAGGAATTGGGAGGCACTGCGGTAACTGTCACTCTGAATGCTCTGAGCTTCTTTCAACTGCTGCTGTGGGGAAAACCTGGGTGTGTAACCTTCCGTGTCCGTTATCACTGGGGGGGTTAAGGCAGTGCTTCCAGTGCAAGGAACAGAGGCTGCTGCTGCTCCTGTAAAATTCCCAATGGAGAATAAACCCATTCCTGGCCCTGGAAGGGAAATGTGAATTGGATTTAGCGCAGTTACTTCACAGCAATTTGCACTCTTCCACTCTCAGAAACCAGGGGCTGTTAGCAGGGGATGCACCTTCGCTGGCTTGGCTCAGTGCACTCATTTACTGGGGGGTGATGCAGTTCTGAGTTCTGGGTTTGGAGAGGGCTGCTCTGACCCTGGGCTCTGGCAAAAGGTAAATGGTAAAGAACTTGCATCCCCCATTAAACCTCCTCCTCTTCAGCGTCACCTTTCCCCTCTCTGTTGAGTCTCTTACTTAGAAGAGATATGGTCAATGCACCAAGAAGAATACCATGAAAAGAACCTAAAGGGGCCACTTGTGCTGCAATGTAAAGCACCCCAAAACCTCAGGGAAGAACAGCAATGACCAGAACTCTGGTTGCGTTGAGCTGCTTTCGGTTTGGTTCTGCAGATGAACGTGCTGTTACCACATCAAGTCCTTCAGGCGCAGGTGGGACTCTGCCCTTTTTCAAGCATCATCAGTTATAACATTCATCATTTCTGTGCCTAATCAGTGACCGGGCCTTATCAGATCACCACAACCACACAGCAGAGAGCTGCCTGACTGAAAGAGGTATTTCCAATACCCATCATATGTATCTCCATCTAATACCCATCATATGTATCTCCATCTAATACCCATCATATGCATCTCCATCTAATACCCATCATATGTATCTCCATCTAATACCCATCATATGTATCTCCATCTGATACCCATCATATGTATCTCCAATACCCATCATATGTATCTCCATCTAATAGCAATCATATGTATCTCCGTCTAATACCCATCATATGTATCTCAGTCTGATACCCATCATATGTATCTCCATCTAATACCCATCATATGATCTCCATCTAATAGCAATCATATGTATCTCCGTCTAATAGCAATCATATGTATCTCCATCTAATACCCATCATATGTATCTCCATCTGATACTCATCATATGTATCTCAGTCTAATACCCATCATATGTATCTCCATCTGATACCCATCATATGTATCTCCATCTGATACCCATCATATGTATCTCCATCTAATACCCATCATATGTATCTCAGTCTGATACCCATCATATGTATCTCCATCTAATACCCATCATATGTATCTCCATCTAATACCCATCATATGTATCTCAGTCTGATACCCATCATATGTATCTCCATCTAATACCCATCATATGTATCTCCGTCTAATACCCATCATATGTATCTCCAATACCCATCATATGTATCTCCATCTAATACCTATCATATGTATCTCCATCTAATACCCATCATATGTATCTCCATCTAATACCCATCATATGTATCTCCAATAGTCATCATACGTATCTCCATCTAATACCCATCATATGTATCTCCATCTAATACCCATCATATGTATCTCCAATAGTCATCATACGTATCTCCATCTAATACCCATCATATGTATCTCCATCTAATACCCATCATATGTATCTCAGTCTGATACCCATCATATGTATCTCCATCTAATACCCATCATATGTATCTCCGTCTAATACCCATCATATGTATCTCCATCTGATACTCATCATATGTATCTCAGTCTGATACCCATCATATGTATCTCCATCTAATACCCATCATATGTATCTCCGTCTAATACCCATCATATGTATCTCCAATACCCATCATATGTATCTCCATCTAATACCCATCATATGTATCTCCAATACCCATCATATGTATCTCCATCTAATACCCATCATATGTATCTCCAATACCCATCATATGTATCTCCATCTAATACCCATCATATGTATCTCCAATAGTCATCATATGTATCTCCATCTAATACCCATCATATGTATCTCCATCTAATACCCATCATATGTATCTCCATCTGATACCCATCATATGTATCTCCATTTAATACCCATCATATGTATCTCCATCTAATACCCATCATATGTATCTCCATCTGATACCCATCATATGTATCTCCATCTAATACCCATCATATGTATCTCAGTCTGATACCCATCATATGTATCTCCATCTAATACCCATCATATGTATCTCCATCTAATACCCATCATATGTATCTCCATCTAATACCCATCATATGTATCTCCATCTAATACCCATCATATGTATCTCCATTTAATACCCATCATATGTATCTCCATCTAATACCCATCATATGTATCTCCATCTGATACTCATCATATGTATCTCAGTCTGATACCCATCATATGTATCTCCATCTAATACCCATCATATGTATCTCCATCTAATACTCATCATATGTATCTCTATCTAATACCCATCATATGTATCTCCATCTAATACCCATCATATGTATCTCCATCTGATACTCATCATATGTATCTCAGTCTGATACCCATCATATGTATCTCCATCTAATACCCATCATATGTATCTCCATCTGATACTCATCATATGTATCTCAGTCTGATACCCATCATATGTATCTCCATCTAATACCCATCATATGTATCTCCATCTAATACCCATCATATGTATCTCCATCTAATACCCATCATATGTATCTCCATCTAATACCCATCATATGTATCTCCATCTAATACCCATCATATGTATCTCCATCTGATACCCATCATATGTATCTCCATCTGATACCCATCATATGTATCTCCATCTAATACCCATCATATGTATCTCTATCTAATACCCATCATATGTATCTCAGTCTGATACCCATCATATGTATCTCCATCTAATACTCATCATATGTATCTCCATCTAATACCCATCATATGTATTTCTAATACCCATCATATGTATCTCCATCTAATACCCATCATATGATCTGTGGAAAAACGGGTTTCATGGCTAAGGATTTGCAGTATTCCTGCTTATTAGACCACCGAGGCTCCTGGAACAAAAGAACTGGGATCAGCTACGAGGCAAGGACCCTTGTGTCACGCTACCTGAAGTGACTTACTTGTATGTTCCTTTTGAGGATCTCCCTGGTGAGATGAACCTTCCCGGTGCTCGGATCCACCCCTGCAAGGGGCACCATGACCTCTCCAATCACATCATCTCGGGAAAAGCGGTCGAAGCTCAGCACGAGGAAGTGAAGCACCAGGTCCTGGAGCTGGCTGTAGGGGATCCCGTAGAAGGTGAAGGTCTCGTCAAACACCGGCTCCAGCGTCTTGCGGAGCACGCGAGTCTTCACCCGGTGCCTTTTGTCCGGCAGAATTGTCATCTTGATGTAGGGGTCAGAGCTCTGAGTGTGCTCATCCATCACCGGCAGCCCGTGAGCCTCCTGGATCGTAACCACCAGGGCTTTCTTAGGGAAGTTGTAGTCCACTGAGAAAGTCAGTTCACCCAACAGGACATCATCCCCTGGAGACGATGGGGAGGACGTTTTGCTTCCTCCTGGAGTGAGGCTTTGATCTGGACTTAGTTCATCTCCGTAATCGACTTTGATGGGGAGCTGGTCGACGTGAGGGGCTGCGTTTGGCCCATCCGGAGCTTTATCAGAGCCTATTAAACCGGATTCAGCAGCATCCACCAAGAGGTTTCCCCTTCCAGCCTCCTTGGGAGCGCCATTCTTGTCTCTCCGGATCCGGATGATTTTCTTCTTGTTGCTCAAGGTCTCTGGATAGATGCTGATGCCTTTCAACATGTGAATGAACTTATACGGGGGGGTTTTGTGCTTCTTTTCTGCTTGCTGGTGACAGCATGTCCACACAAAGACTGTTACTGAGACAGAAACCACGAGGACAGTAGCACCAATGAGGCCTGCCACCACTGGAGAGACATCTGCAGAGGAGACAAGGCAGTCAGGAACCAGCGTGTGCCCCCATGGAGCCAGGCACATGGGGATGGAGATCTACCCAGTGCTACCGTGCTGGTCTTAATGCCATGATCTGGGTATCAAAGCTTCCCCAGAATAAAACATGATCCTTTAACTTAGATTTCCCCACATGGGAACCATTTCACGCTCCCAAGGCCTGAGCTGGGTTTGGGAATGCCAAACAAGCGCTCGCCTGCTCAGATCCCCCCCATCACCAGCATCTCCACAGGAATGTGGTTCTTGCTTTGCAGAAAGCACTGATTTGGGGTTTTTCTTTGGGTTCTAATGCGCTGTTCAGAAACGTTCCCCAGTTCTCTGTGAACAACAGGAATGGGGTAACAAATACTGGACTTGGAGTTATTCTTCATGACCAGTTCTAATCACTGTGGCCTGAACTGGTTGATGGTTTTGTCCTAACCCCCAAGGAATTCCGGTCAAGAGCCACCAAGATGCATAAGAAGATGGAGTAGATGGAGAAGGGACAGCAGAGGGAAGACAAGGAGAGGGTGAAAGAGCGGGGTTTGTTCGGTCTTACAAGGGAAGAGAAGGGAGAGCTCCTTTTGCTGCCTTCGGTTCCTTGGTGGGAGGTTACAGGGAAGGTAGAGTCAGGCTCTTCCTCTACCTCCTTATTGTATCGCTGCTTTAATAACCATGGAAGCAAGTGCTCTTTTGCTTTGGAAGCGAGCAAACAAAACGTCCCTCTTGCCCTACAGCTTCACAAAGGTGCGACGTGCGATAGCTAAACCGAGAGTACAACTGCAACAGCTGAGAGCTGAGCTCTGATTTCCCCATCTTCATTCCGAACCCTAAAGAGGAGACAACGATGAGCCCGCATCATCCCTGGAGCTCCAGAGAGCTCCTGGATGTTCAGTGCCTCTCCACATCTCTGTTTCTTGAGGTGGAGATCAGAGTTGAGCCTGAGCACGCGACAGGCTCAGGAACAAACTGGTTTCCAAGGGAAAACGTCTCCTTCCTGCACAAATGGCAACGCCACTTTGGCAAGAGAGAAACCTTCCCAGCCTGTCCCTGGGGGTGTCTGCAATGGTTTGCAATGGGCATTGACTTCAGAGCCAACTGTGGCTCAGCCCCACTGCAAGCACAGCCTCAAGCAAGAGGAATCTGCCCGATTAACAGAACACTCCCCCATAATGTGGTTCCCTGCTCTGTCGCCCTCTTGTCCTGGCTGGAAACCGCTCCTTAGGTCATCATTCCACCCATTCACCAGCCCCAGCTCTGCAATTCCTTCCAGGTGAAAACTGCCCTGCGCGAAGCTGCCCAAACCCGATTTTAGCTGCGAGTTTGCAGCTTTGCTCTGCACGACGTCCACTTCAGCGGCACCGCAGCCTCTTTCCTCTCTCGGAAAGAGCAGAACCCCCCTTTTGAATTGAAACTGTGCAGAAATCTCTGTTCCGACGTGACGCTGAACCCGGCTTTTGGGGGAGATGGAATCACACTGCAATTAACGGAAAGGAATGGAAAACGTCCTTCTAAAACGGATGGTTGTGAATTCTATCCTAATGGTGGCCACTGGTTCCATGATGACAGCACGTGGCTCCTCCATCCCAGGAAGCGGGGGATGTCAAAGGTAAGGAAGCGCGCTGTGCTACAGCATGGAGAATTACTGTCGGGTACTTCAGCATTCAGAGGCAATGGAGCACCTGCGCTTTGCTACGGGGCCTTACGGTGCGAGGGGAAGGTCAGCGGCTCGCTGGAGGGCAGACAGAGGCAGCGCTTGGGATCTTCAGGCCTGGAGAACCGACAGAGCCCCGGCCCCTGCGGCCGCTCGGCCCCTGCGCGCACCCCGCGGGCGGCCCGGCCGCGCCATCTCCGCCCTTCACCGCCGCTCTGCGGCGCCCCCGAGGAGCTCCCGGCTCCCCCGGGCCCCTTCGCCCCCCGTTCCGCTGCGCGGCCGCCGCCCCGGCCCCTCCCGCCGCAGCCCCCCCCCCCGCCGGCCCCGCCTCGCCGCCGGTGCCGCAGCCGCCCCGGCCCCGGGGGAGGCGCGAACAAAGGCCGGGGCGCGGCGCGGCCCAGCACAGACATCGCGTCATGCGGTGGGGGCCGCGCTCCTGCTCCCCGAGGGCCCCGTTACCGCCCGCCGGGCCCGGCCCCGACCCCGCGGCTGCTGCGGGGCCGAGCGCTGGCACCGCCCCAGCGGTGGGTGGCGGCTGCGGCCGCGGAGGAGGCCGGAGCGGGGCCTGCGGGGCTCCGCGCACCCGGGATGGAGGAAGGGGCCCGGCCCCACTCACCGAAGCCCGGGTGGACGCTGGTGATCTCCGCCATGGCCCAGCTGAGGCGGGGGCAGCCGGGATGCGGAGCCCGGTGCGGAGGCGCCGCGCTGCCGGCCCCCGCCCGGAGGATGCTCGGAGCCCGGGATGCAGGAGCTGCCGACTGGTCCTGGTGCGGCGCAGGCCCCGCCCGGCGGCCCGGCCCTCCCGCGCCTGCCCGCGGCCGGCCCCGCCCCGCGGCCGCCCGGCGGTGACTCGGCAAGAGCCGGGGCTGAGGCCGCGCCTCCGGAGCGAGGACCGCGGAGGCGGCGGAGCTGCGGGGCGCGCGCGCGCGCGGGGCCGGCGGCTCCCCCCTCCCTCCGGGGCCGCGGGGCCGATGCGCTCCGAAGGGGGGCGCGGGCGGGAGCGCGCCCAGGGCGGACCCTGCGGGGCGGCGGCGTCGAGCAAAGATGGCGGCGGCCGCCCCCGCTGCCCCGCGTCACGGCGGCGCTGACGGCCCCGCGGAGCGGCCCGCGCCGGGACATGGCGGAGCGGCGCTTCCGCTTCCTGCGGAGCCCGCGGGGCGGGCCCGGCTCCCGCGGCGCCGCGGTGCTGGGCTCCGGGCGGGCGCCGCCGCCGCCATGGCGCTGTCGCTGAAGATGTTGCCCTGCAAGAAGCGGAGAGCGGCGGTGGCGGGGCCGCAGGGCCCACGGGACGACGGGGACCTGCCCGGGACCTCCTCCTCCTCGGCGGGCGCCGCGGACGGCGGCTCCTCCGCCAAAGTGGCGCCGGCGGCGGCGGCCCGGGCTGGAGCGCTGCCGTCCGCCGGCCCGGGCGTGTGGAGGGGCCCCGGGGAGGCCTCGCTGAAGGGCGGGAAGCGGCCCGGCACGAAGGAGGCCTGCGCCCAGCTCCCCGAGGGCCTCGGCGCTCCCGAAGCGGCGGCGGCGGCGGAAGGTAAAGGCGGCCGGAGCTCGGCGCGGGGTGGTCGGGGCTCTCCGCACGCCATTGCCCCGCTGCCGGCCCGGGCTCGGCCCTGGCAGCGCCTCAGCGCCGGAGCTCCTGAACCGCGGCTCCTTTGGGTGCTTCGGGGCTGCGGTGTGCGCGTTCGGGGCTTTCCTGAGGGGTTAAGGATGAGCAGGGTCCCGCGTCGAGGGGTTTGGGCTTCTCCTCCCTTAGAGCACGAGGGAACTCAGGGAGGCCCCGAGCGCGCCCGGGGCTGCTTTGGTTTTGGTTCTTATTTCCAGCCTCGCATCCTCGGTTGTACAAATTCACCCCCGGCTTCCCAGCCTTGCCCCTGGCTTCGGGCCTTCACCGAGATACAGCCCAAGCGAGCTTGCTTTGCTCTGGGGCTCACTCAGGGAGAGCATGGAGCTCGTGAGGGGGGCGAGAGGCGTTCACCACCGAAGTGGTCATCTCGAAGCCTGCTGAAACAAGTGGCTGTTCCCCCTTTCCCCACATTGCCTGTTCACTGCTTCCCTTCCCCTGGCTCTCTGGGAGCTGGTTTGATGGGGGGCAACACATCAAGAGTGGCTTGAAAGGGAGCAGAGGGCTATGAGGCCACCCCTGTCAGCACCGGCGTGGTTTTAACCCGGCCTGAGGTGGCTCTGAAACTGCATCCTGACGTTGCACCCAGTTACAGTGTGCCCTAGCTGCTGACTTCTATCGCCGCCACGTTTCTACAGCAGCGGGTACAGCCCTGGTTTGAAGAAATCAGCCTTTTGTGTTGCCTGCATCGCTTCCCCAGGCTGGGGTGGACTCCTGCAGGCGATTTAAAGGGGTTTGAATGGCTCATGCTAAGCTTGTGGAGGTGCAGCAGCCTCGTGGCTGTGCTGTGTGTGCTGTCTGACTGCAGCGCGCTGTGTTCTGGTCACAGGGAGGATGCCCAAGCTGGGTACGGAGGTGGAGGCGGACGCACAGAGGGACCCGTGTCTGCCTGAAAACCAGTCTGCAGCGCAGGAGGCTCCAGGGAGAAGCGCTTTGCAGGTGGCTGTTCGCAATCCCGCTGTGCTGAAGCCACTGAGGAACAGCAGAGCTGGTGAGTGCCCCAGCAGACAGGTGAGGAAAAGGAGGATTTGGGGCTGTTTATTACTTCAAACACCTCCTTGTGGAAAAGAGGTAAAAAGGCTGCAGAGACCTTTCTGTAAGCTCAAGCCAATAGAGGTGGCAAATACGTAACCTTCATTTCCTTGAGTGACTCACTGAGGTCTTGCAGAGTTTGACTCTCATTCAAACGTTCACATTCAATCCTGGCTCTTCCGGCCGTTTGCAGTCGGTGATCTCCTCTTGAAAAGCTGCTGTCACTTCAGCATCTGCAGAATTCCAGCTGTTGGGCTCTGGGTGGTTTAACTCGGGTTGTCAGGATGGGCTGCGTGTGACGGTGCTGCCGCGTCATTCGTTTTCAGAGGAGCAAGATGGAGAGGAGATTGAAAGGAGGAAGAGGAGGAGGAAGGCGACCAAACGGAAAAGAGAAGGGAAAAGTCAAGAGGAGGAGGGATCTTTGTCTTGTGACATCAAGCTAGATGATACCCTTGATCGCACCTTGGAAGATGGAGCTAAACAACACAACCTGACAGTTGTCAACGTGAGAAATATCCTGCATGTGAGTGTGGAGGGGTGCGACAGGGAGGGCAGGGCTCAGCTTTTTGAGGCAGGGCACTCTAGACTTCAATCCGATGCTTGTGTGCGTGTGTGTGCTTTGCTTTGGGTTCGTTTTGTGCAGGTACTGCTCCGATCCAGGGCAGCTCAGGGATTTCCCTTGTGCCATCCCTGTGGCGCACGGGTTGGAGGCTGCCGCGATTCCTTCAGGCAGAGGCAGCGGCTGGTTCTGTGCAAGTGCCATAAATGAAGTCTTTCCCTGTCACACGGCACTGTGTGGGGGCTGTAAATACCTCAGAGTCGCCTACGCTCCCTGGAACCCTATGGTGGCATTCAGGAGATGGAGTCACAGATTCTGGCTCTCTTCTGCCTTCTGTTGACATCCAGAAAGCGTTGTCTGAAACGATGGACCTCGATGTGCAAGCGTGGATTATTCGGTGCTTTCTCTAGAGAATTAGACCCTTACTCGTTTGGAAGCTGGAGCAGCTTCATGGCATCATTTCCCATGTGCCGGGCAGATTTTCCTCATGATGTGGCACGAAGGAAGGGGAATTGGGGTGGGCTCTTCCTTCAACTGTTTTCTTTCCTTCTGCTGGGAATGTGTTCTGTGGAACCTTCCCAGGCAGCGTGGTGCGGATGCTTTTACCGCTCTTTATGCTTACTTCATATTTTCTTGTCCAGTCTTCCTTTGGTCTTGTAGAATTATAAAGTCTGTCGTACACTGACTATTTCTCCATCATGTTTCTGACTAGTTTATTTTAACCTTGTTTCTTCTAACAAGCAACGTAAAGGATCCTTTTTTGTGTGTGTTCCTATAGGAAGTGATCACAAATGAGCATGTGGTTGCCATGATGAAAGCAGCCATCAGTGAGACAGAAGATATCCCTCTGTTTGTAAGTAAAAAGGGGTTTCAGTTGTTCCAAATGCATGGTACCTTCACCCATCTGTCTTCTGGGTCCATGATGTGGTATGGAGAAAATGGGTAGGACCATAACTGATGTTTCGTTACCACTTGGATGAAGCGAGTAGTGTCTGTGTATGAGTGTAAATGCTGAAACAGGATTAGGGGGGTCATTTTTGACGTCACTCTGATCGTGCCTAAAAGGCAATGAATGTAAAGAAGGGAGAAGCCTCATAGTGAAGAGCTGCTGGGGAAAGTTTGCAGCTCACTGGGTTGCTGTTGTCTTCTTTTAAACCCTCAGGAGCCCAAAATGACTCGTTCCAAACTGAAGGAAGTTGTGGAGAAAGGAGTGGTAAGTATGTGATCTGCTTTTACTATTGCAGCCTCCCCCTGCCCAAATGGCTTTGGTAGTTGGGTCTTCTGAAGGAAGTGGAAAGTGCTTTTATGTGATTTGTTCTTCATGTGAAAAAATAAGTTAAAGCAGTGTAGAACTTTCAGATGAGCAGAACAGAACCAGGTCAGAGTTAGAAAATGCAGTGAATTGGCAGTATCCTGAAGTTACTGCTGCAGGGATCACAGGGGCAGTTCGGAAAGCCTGTGTTGGAAGCCTCTTGTTACTTGGCTGTTTTGGAGAACAAGGCCTCCAGCTCAAGTACTAACAGATGATTTAAGCTGTGCGTACCATGCTTTTCAGAGACAGCTAAAGTGCTTTTGCTATCTTTAGGTGATTCCAACGTGGAATATTTCTCCAATTAAGAAGGCAAATGAGGTGAAGGTAAGTGAACTACTGCTGGGAAATGGGTTAGACTGTACTAGAGACAGCCTGAAAGCAAGGAATCTTTTGGAGGGGTGGAGCAGATTCCCGTCTAACATGGCCAAAACGGTGACCAGGAGCATTGCAAACAGGACAAGGCAGTTAGCACAGCAGTGGGTGCACAGAGGGCCCAAAAGAGCTGCGCTTACGGGAAGACAGAATGTGATGAGGTGATGACATGCCATAGGGATGTCTTTTCAGCTTCCCACATTGGTACTGCAGCAGCCTCTACCAGGATGAAACGTCTGATGGTGAATGTTAGTGCCCAGACCTCATGTTCTGTGCGCTGTAGGACTGTCTGGAGATGCAGCCTGAACCTCAGGGCTTTCTTTGCCTGCCCCAGAGGTTCGTTATCTAGCTGTAGGCAGGATCCAGCAGTGTGGCAGGAGGGAATGACCATTCAGGTACTGGAAACATATCTTCCAGATAGTGGCTGTTCATGCAGTGTTTCCGTCCTACAAATGTAAATATTTTGTGCATTTTAAACCACTTCCTTTGCTTTACCAATTGTACTTCAGTAGTTTCTTTGGTCTCTTCAGCCTTCCTCAGCAGTTTCCTTCATCTCAGAGCTTCAGGGTATTTCCTCAGCTGGAAGCCTTGGACTGACAGTGCAGCTCTTTCTCGCCTGTAAAAGGTTGTCTGTTGTTCTGTTGCAGCCTCCTCAGTTTGTGGACATTCCTCTTGAGGAAGATGATTCATCTGATGAAGAATACCAGCCTGAGGATGAGGATGAGGATGAGACTGCAGAGGAGGTAACTGCAACTTGGACAAGGATGTGTTCAGCATGGAGCTGTCTGCATGTTTGAGGCAGTAGAATGCTCTTTATTTTAACACGTGGAAACTTGTAAGTTGTCCCAGGCCTTCTAGTAATCTTTCTTCAATGCCGTATTATTCATTTGACAAAGCAAGGGTCTTTGGAATATGAGTTGAAGCAGTGTTTGATTGCCTTCTGCATCTTTTGTGCTGCAGAGCTTACTGGAAAGTGATGTAGAGAGCACTGCTTCTTCTCCTCGGGGAGCAAAGCGATCTAGGACGAGGCGATCCTCCGATGAAGAGGGAGGGACTCTCTGCGAGGTAAACTGCTTTCTTTAGAAGCAACTGTGAGTCTTTATTCCTAAGCTATTAATGCAAAAGCAAGAAGACGTGTTACTGCTTCAAGTTGTGGTGTGGGGCAGGCGCTGTGTGGCTTTAGGGTCCCTCTGCATTGCTCCTGCGTAAGCAGTGAAGTGCAACCCTTGCAGGAAGAGCTTCGTCTAAAATAGAGTTACTTAAACCACCGGCAATGGAAAGAAGAGGCTCTTCTCAGATAACTGTTTTCCTGCTTACGCGGGAGAGGAGCGCAGGGGAATTCCTTTCTGTGCTTGGCTTAGGAGGAGGAAGTGGTGCTGACAAAAGCAGAGAGGTTATTTTTGGGGCTGTTAATCAGTGGGAGTGTGCAGCGTGGTGAGAGTGGAGTATCAACAGACAAGAATGAGAGAGCGTGCGTGGGAACTGACCGCTGCCACTGGAGTCAAAGACAGAGCGATCATGTATTGGTATTTCCACCTTCTGCTTGCCATGGGGTTGCTTTTGGGAGGGTCGGGAGTGTGCCACAATTACTAGTGTTCGGGTTTATCAGCTCCGGTAATGGTGAGGCTGATATTCAGCTCCTCCAAGTGTCTTCTTTGTTGCATGTCTCTTCAGCAGTGAATTATTTGTGCTTTCTGAAAGGTGAAGTGAGTGTAGGATAAAGAATCCTTTCTGTGAAGCATTTCTCTCGTTTCGGTTGTATTAGGCTCTGGGCAAGCAGGTAGAGACTTGTTCTGTCCTTGTTTTATCTAGAACATACACTTCCCTTTTAACACAAAGGCCTTTTTCATTAGATGGAAAAGGTCACTACGCCTGTTGTTAGACATATTAGTGCTGAAGTAGTTCCCATGGGACCTCCACCACCTCCAAAACCAAAGCAAAACAAAGACAGCACGTTCATGGAGAAGCTGCATGCAGTGGATGAAGAACTGGCTTCAAGCCCAGTATGCATGGATTCTTACCAGGTACTGGTTTGGGGATGCTGTAATAGTGTGGGTTTAGTTTGAGTTCTCTGCTGCTACTTTCAGTGCATTCTGCTCTCGTTTTGTAACTCTGAATAGTGAGTTGAATCTCCACAGTGTGTAGGACGCCAGCTCTGTGAGAGGATAAAGGCAGCTGTTAGTAAAATGGTGTTAGTGACGTATCCTTCTAGTTTCTTGTGTTGTAACTGCACTTTCTGTTTCTGCTCATAACTCTCACTAGCATTGTTCTGACTGTTAAATGTAATCCTGTGACATTGACATGACTAATGAAGACAGTTTTCCCTTCTGAAAGCTAACCTGTCAGCTCAGCTGTGTTTTCCAGGCAAGTCTGTAGTAACCCCTGAGGAAGCTGGTTGTAAAGGGAACATGGTTTCATTGTAATAGTGAGAAAAACAGTGCAAGTGGGGATTGCTTCTTTGGTAGCAGATGAGAGTTTAATATGAGCTAAATGAACAAGAATATGTTTATTACCAATAGCAGTTTGAAAGCAAAAGGAAAGAAGTTTGGCTTTCTACCGAAGTAAAGGATCCTTTGTGTCAGGAATCTCGTATTTTTGGTATTGGGATTTTTTGGCTGCCAGAGAAACTGGGAAAAGCAGAGATTTGTAATTCCATTGTGGTTTTCCTTCACCTTTCAGTCTCTGGAAGACAGCCTCATTGCCTTCCGAACCCGATCCAAGAGACCACTGAAGGATGTTCCTCTCGGCCAGCTGGAGGCTGAGCTCCGAGCCCCGGATATCACACCTGATATGTATGATCCCAACACTGCAGATGATGAAGAATGGAAAAGGTGGCTTGGAGGACTCATGAATGATGATGTGGAGAATGAAGGTAACCATCAATAAGTGTATGTGTTTCAGCCCTTGATCCAGCCTGCTGTGTCAGGAAGCTGAGCACTGATATACCCGAATCCATGGAGTGTATCATGCTCCTTGTTAGGACATGACTTGGTTTGGTGAAAACAGCTATTTTGCTCTTTGAGAAGAACCAAGAACAAGCTTTGGGACTTCCTTTTGTCCTCAGTTTACCAGTTATTTACATGGAATGTAAAGCACAAATTGCAGTAGTGCTACTTGAGTCTGAGTTGAGCTGAAACTCGGGTGACAGAGAATAAATTCACCTTTTCTAAATGGGAATGACCACAAATAAGGATGCTCTTTGTGCCGGGTCAGGCAGTAAACAAACTGCTGCAGCTCCTGGCAGCTGGTCTTGGGGCAGGGTAATGATGTTTTAAAACATGCTTCCTATTAGATGAAGCAGATGATGATGATGACCCTGAGTACAATTTCCTGGAAGATCTGGATGAACCAGATACAGAAGACTTCAGAAATGACCGTGCTGTGAGAATTACGAGTAAGTCCTTTGGGAATCCCACCTCCTATGGGAATGGCATCTCCTTGCTTGTTAGGATTAATAATTCACTTTGAGAAGTGTTTCGGTGCCAAGATTTTTGCTGTGTAGGCTAGCTAAAAGCAACCTGCACGCTGACTGAAGAGCTTTCCTCTGCGAAGCTGCCTTTCTGTGCATACATGGAAGGCTCTGGCCAGAGCTGCTGTGCTGTCAAATGCAACTTTGCTCCATGGTACTCCAAAGTACCTCCATACTGAAGGGTAATCCTTAGGTGCTGGCAGAGTCTTTCATAAAGCTTTGGCCAGTGCAGAATTGGATGCTTGCCCTGAGACTTGAGTTCAGTGTTCTCCTTTCAATCTTCAAGTTAGTTTTATAGGCATAGCACTTTTCATCTTCCCAACAAAGCACACTTGGTTTAGGGCTTATCCCAGGTCAACTTTCACCTTAACCCTGAAAATTCCCTTTTAGATTCCGTTTCTGATTCAGAACAGTCTCAGCTGAAGCTTTCTGGGGTCCAGCATTAAAAAGGAGTGTAATATCGGGGGCTTTCCTTCTTGGTCCTTTCTTTGCAAGGGGAGGGGTTTGCTTTTCAAGAGAGATTCCTTCAATGACTGATATTATGACAGTGTTGGAAAAGAAATCTTCATGCTTTTTAATTTTACTTGCAGAAAAGGAAGTGAATGAACTGATGGAGGAGCTCTTTGAGACAGTAAGTGATACGTTGGGTATAGCACTGAAGAACAGATCTTTCTCAGCTCTGACATGGAATCTTTAAAGCCCTAAAGGGGTGGTCTCAGGAAGATGCTTAGCGCTGACTATGTGCAAAGGGGTCCTATTGTGAAAGTGTCATTTTTAGTCATGGGAAGGAACATACATAGGAACTTCCTTAAATCCCTGCAGATGAATGTCTGTGCTTGAGGATTGTCATGAGCCGTATCAGCTAAAGGCAGTTGGTGGCAAATGTGCTACTTGAGCTTTCTGTTCCTGAGTGCTGCTACGCATTTGCTCTCAGTTTCAGGATGAGATGGGTTTCTCCAACATGGAAGATGAAGGTCCAGAAGATGAAGATAATGTCACAGAGTCACGGCCGAACTTCAATACACCCCAGGCACTCAGGTAGGATCAGTGGTTATGGTTGGAAAGTTATGCTGTTATGCTAAAAAGTGCGTGGTTACCTGCAGCTTTCCTGTGCCATCCCCCAGTGAGGCGATGCCTGGTCAGCACAGGCCACTGCTTGGTGACAAGAAACCTGAGGAGCTGGTTTGGCCAAGCGTCACTTTGCCTTTGAAGTAAATAGCTTGCATGTAGTGGTGGCCTTTCGTAAGGAAAGACTGCTTAATAAAGCTGAGGCCTAGGGCTGAGATGCTGATAAAGTTTGGAAGTTGGCTTCTGAGGATTTTTGGGATGGGTTATACTTGAAACAGTCACTTGGGAGAGGAAGGGTCTAAAGCATTTCTTTCTGGGTCAATCTGTTTAACCAGTTACAGAAAGTGGCTGAAGGTGAACTGCAGCATGAATGGTGTCTCCTTGTTTTTGGGGCAGATCGGCTCCAGATCAAGCTGTATCTGTTTGGGAAAGGAGCTAAAATGAAGGCTGGAGTTTCTTGATACTCTCTCTGGGATGAGCAGTACCAGAGGGGAGTGCAGCAACTCTTAAACCAGCTACAGACTAAAAGCAGGGATGCTCTCTCTTACTGTTTGTATGATTTGACAGTAGCTATTTGTGTGAAGTGTCTTTGGGGGCAGCTCTCCCAGCTGCTTCTTCCCCCGTTTTATCTGTGTACAAGACTCTTCAAGTTGGTTTGTGGCAAACCAAGGATTTGCTGGGTTTAGTGTTGCTTGGGGGATACCATTCTCCTTTGGTCTCAACCAGGTTTGAGGAGCCTCTGGCCAATTTACTGAACGAGCAACACCGGACGGTGAAGGAGCAGCTTGAGCAGTTGAGAATGAAGAAGTCCTCCATTAAGCCACCACAGGAGATGGAAAAAGCCAAACCTCAGAATGAGAAGCCTCTCCAGAGCCTTGTTCTGGACAGTGTGCAAAGAAAGAGGCTCCAGCAGCAAATGCAGCAGGTAATAAAGTGTTACCTGGTCTGACCTAATGAGTATTTGCTCGATACTGTAGGGGCAGGGAAAGGCAATGGTACAGCAAGCACGGGGGTGTGCTTTCCTAGAGCAATGAGTTGAAGAAGCCACGTTTGAAGCTGGAGCTCTTGTAGGTGATGTTTATATGCCCAGTTCCACTGAGAGACAATTGGAATTGGATGGATATTCAAGTTTCCCCTCAGCTTTCTATTGCTTAACAGATTATTTAGGTCCAAATGTGATTTTTGGGGTGCTCAGGAGGTATTTCTTGTGCCTCTATACTTGTGCTTTCCAGTTTCTTGGATTTCTGATCCACTGAAAACAAACCCCATTTGTCTGATTTTATTCTTCAAGCATGTTCAGCTTCTGACTCAAATCCATCTCCTCGCAAGTTCCAACCCTGCTTTAAGTTCAGAGGCCAGCACCACCAGGATGTTTTTGGTAAGGATACTCTCAAATCAGAGCTAAAAGTGAACGTTAATGACTGCTGGTTACTGGAGATATTTAGAGAGAGAAACTCAGTGATGCCCTTAAATGAAACTAGCACTCACTAAGGGGATGGTGGTGTAAGCTTACTATGAACATGCTGGGTACTTAGAGGAATAATTCACATTGTGTTCACTGATAACAGTGCTTTGAATTGGCATTTCTTTCTTGCTGTTTCCTTGGAAGTACTGAAAGGAAGTGTTTGCCTTCACCTTCCATTGGAAGGCCTCTTGGTTTATGTTTGCTGTGTTTGACTTGGCAGAGCGAGCTTGGCAACTTCGCTCGGAGCTCCACGCTCCTCCGCCTGTCCTTCAACCCAAAGTTTCAGACCATGTTCCAGCCCTGCAACTTGAAGGGAGCACTGCAGCTCATTGAGGATTTTCATGCCCAAGTCCAAGTTGACTGGAGCCCTCGCAAAGCTGTGAAGAAGAGTGGTGAGTATCTGAAGGGAGAAGTCATGGGAAGGCGCTTACAGCGAGCGTCGTCTCCAGATGAGAGCTGGTTCAGGCTGCTCTTTGGAATGGGTTTACTTTGATTTTGTGACGTATTTTTCCATAAATCCACCCATTCCATTGACTGCCTTTTTGCTGCTTCAGCTTGCACCACAGTAAGTTCATTCTTTCCACAGCCAATGAATTCCCATGTTTACCAAAGCAAGTGGCATGGATTTTGGCAACAAGGAGAGTCTTTATGTATCCCGAGTTACTGCCAATATGCTCCTTGAAAGCAAACCCTCCACGGGACAAGATCATCTTCACCAAGGCGGAGGACAAGTAAGAGCTTAGGATTGTGGAAGGAAATGCACTGAATGGGGCTGCTTTGCTAAGGAGAATTTCTAGGATGCAAACTTCGGGACAGCTGTGTCCTGTGTCGCAGCACATCCGAACAGCAGTCTGCCATCCTCTCTAAGAGGCTTTTTCTCTCCCCCTTTTTCCTCCTTCAGTTTGTTAGCTTTAGGTTTGAAACACTTTGAAGGGACAGAGTTTCCAAAGCCTTTGATCAGCAAATACCTCTTGCCAACAAAAACTGCCCACCAGCTCACAGTGAGGATCAAGAACCTCAATATGAACCGAGCCCCTGATAACATCATCAGAGTAAGTGGTGCCTTTAGCTTATGGGTTGGTATCTCTCAGCTTTGTATGTCTGCTGATTCGTTGTACGGGAAGAGATGTGCTGGTTGTTCCAAGGATCATTTTGTGTCTGTGCTCGATTTTCTTTGAAGAAAACATCATCCTTTTATTAGCAGTGAGGATTCCTTCACAAAGACCTCATTCTCTGCACTGTGCAAGTATTGCTCTTACCGTTCTGACTCTGAAGAGCCCAGCATTTGCAGACAGTCCAACTGTGGCTTCAGTAATCCTGGCCAAGTAAACCCTGGAGTAGTGAAGCTTAAACGAAAGGGCTGTCTGCAGCCATGGGGAGTGTCCAGCAGGTCCTGTAAGCTACAGCCACTGCTGAAGTGAGAGTAAGAACCAGAAGCACTTAAAGCAAGTGCACACCTGGTAGAACTTCATGCTTCCTTATGAGAACCCAAGGTGGCAGCGAGCTCTTGTCAGCCCTCATTGCTCTTTCTTTCATGTTTCTTACCTAATCATAGCAATGAGCATCATTTCATCCACATGAACACTTTCACAGAGCAAAGCCCTTACCCTGCACCAGGCAGGTGACCGCAGTCCTTTTGTCTTGCATTCTCTCCTCTTTCCATGTAGTACTACAAAAAGACAAAGCAGTTGCCTGTTCTGTTCAAGTGCTGTGAGGAAATCCTGCCTGATGACTGGAAGCCTCCTGTGGAGAGAGAAGAGCATCGCCTCCCGTTTTGGCTAAAGGTAGTTCCTGCTATAAACACGGGGGGGTGGTTGGGTTTGGTTGATTTCTTGGTGGTGTTGGTGGGTTTTTCTTCCTCTTTCTTTGCAGCCTATGGCCAGAGGGATTTGTTGGGTAAGCTACAGCTCTGAAGCCAAAACGTGTCCTGATTGTATCGCTATCATCCTGATTATCTGCCATCCTGACTGTAGCTAGGAAACATAGCAAACCCCGTAGTACTTAGCAACCTGTAAGGACTGGACGCTACTCTTGGTCCTTGTCTGCCCCGCTGCCAAGCTGATTGAAGTTAGCGTGGCCATACATGATCCTTGGTTTGCTGCATGTCTCTGGTTTGATGCATTGATGTTTGCTGCTTGGCTTTGTGAGGTTGTTAATCAGCACAGACGAAGTTGGAGGCATAGTGACCATAGTGAGTGAGAGGACTGTGTCTGAGGAAAGAATTAGACTTGGATGCCATAAAATCCAGTTCTCTTAATCACCCGCTGTATTTCATTGCTACAGTGAAGCTTCCTTCCCCCAGTCTTGTATTTACTAAAGGAACCTTTCTGAAGCAATTCAGTTCTCTTGTTTCTTGCAGGCTCTCAGATTCTTTTGAAGGCTTTGAGTAAACCCCATGAATATAAAGTAATATACAGTAAATATGAAGTGGTAGACAGTAATAAGCAGTAGTATAAACTACAAATGCTTTACTTTTAAAGCAGGTTGCTCTCTGTTGCCTTCTGTGGTGCTGTTTGAAGATGGTAATAAGAGGAGTAGCCAAAGGACTGAAATAATAGACTCTTGTTCCCTTTAGGCAAGCCTGCCCTCCATTCAGAGGGAGCTGAAGCAATTGGCAGAAGATGCCAGGGAGGCACCAGGTTCACCTGCTGCAGAAGCTGTCCTGGGGACAGGAAGGGAAGCTTCAGACAGAGAATACGATGAAAAATACCCTCTCCTCATGCCAAAGGGTCTCGTACTGACCCTGAAGCCTCTTGCCAGCCGGTTCTCAAGGAGAGCGTGGAGGAGGCAGAGGTCTTCAGCTCTTAAGCCTGTCCTCATTCGACCGAGTCCCTGCCTGCAGCCCACTGCTAACACTGTCAACATCCAGAGGACTGTGAAGCTGTCCCAGTCGGAAGCTCCTCCCAGCAAAGTGATGCTTCAGATTCCCCGGCTAATCCAGCCAGCTCCGGTCGTGCAGGCGGTGCCGGGAGTGCAGCCCTTGAACGTTCCAGCAGTGGTGGGAAGTGGGGATGGCTTGGAATTCCAGAACGTGCTCTCCGCTTCCCACTCGGACTCCAGGCAGGCTTTCTCAGCTGCTGTGCCACCAGCTCTTGTGTCCTCCAATCCAGTGACTATTCAGCCCAAAGTGATGCTGCCAGCTTTGGCTGGAGCAAAAGCGCGCAAACCTTGTGTTCGTAAGGGGTACCAGAGGAAGAAAGGGACAAAATCTGCCCCACTGCTCAAGGCTTCCCCTTTGATTCAGCCATCTCCTGTCATCCTCACTGTACCTGCTACCACAGTGAAAGTGGTTAATATAGGCAATGGCTGCAATATGATTCAGCCCATAAATACCACAGTTGGTAGAGGCACTCAGGCGATTCCAGTTACAACCTTACTGGTAAATCCATCCACTTTCCCCTGTCCATTAAATCAGCCCCTAGTGACTTCCTCAATCCCTTCGCTGATTGTGTCTCCTAACCCTGTTGGTCTTTCTGCATCATCTGTTGGTGAAAATGAGGAACAGCTGAATCTGGTTCCCCCCTGCTCTGCTGGAAGCAACCAAAGTACAGCAGAGGCCAAGGCTGAACCCTCAGAGTTGTACGCTTCATGCTCTGCTGTCTCCCCCAAGGACTGTAGTACAAATCCTGCCACTGCAAACAGTGGCAGTCAGGAGAAGGTGAATAAGAGTGACTGCTGTAGCTGGACAGTGGTGGAAGGAGAGGAGAACACTTCAGAGTCGTTGTCTGTGGACCTTTTGCCTCATTTAGAAGATCCAGATGAAACAGTGAAAATTGAGTCTGAAGAACCGAATGATGCTACCAAGGAAGTAAACCCAGTGCAGAAGAGGGATCTTGTCTGCGCTGAAGTGAAGGAGGAATTCATGCTGGATCTTGGCCAGGAGCTGAACATGGAGGCTGCATGTTCATGCTCAGATGACCTGAAAGAAATGAAACAGGAACATCTGTTGTGTGATAAGAAGGGAGAAGAACAACGCTGGCCTTTGCAGTCATCTCCCCATGGTGAACAGCAGATGGATGTAGGTGGTGTTGCTGGACCACAAGTAAGCAGTGAGTCTCCAAAGAATCCTTCTTACGCAGCAGATGTTGAGGCGGAGTTCAGTAGTCCTCTGGGGAGACCAGAGGATTCATCCAGCATAGATGGGCAGTCTGTGGGGACCCCGGCTGGCCCTGAAGCTGGAGGAGAGAGAGAAGGGCCAGAAGAGGAGGAAGAAGATGACTTCGATGACTTTACACAAGATGAGGACGAAGAAATGTCATCAGCCTCAGAAGAATCCATTCTGTCGGTGCCAGAACTTCAGGTAAGAGCAAGCAGAGGCTTCTGAACCTTGCCAATGACAACTGCTGGGGTCCTGAAACACCCCAGTGGAGTCAGGGCAGATCGCAGCTGGAATCCAGCTGGAAAGCTGGACTGTCAGCTGTGTAACAGCGAGGACTTTGAAGTGGCAGCTACTTTCCAGCTCACAATTCCAGCGAGCCTTTAGGAGCTGAGATGGTCATTAAGGAATTCTGCCCAACTTCAGGCTTTTAGAAGTGGCAGATTCTGGAATACACAAATGAAGGTGGTGCCTGTTGGATTGTGGCCCTTCAGTGGAACCTCTGGTGGTCAGGTTTTGATCTGTGAAATTGGCTGTTAGAATTCCCAGTGGAGTAATTGCTCCTGGGGGGAGCTGGGTGCTGGACGATGTTAAACACTGAAAGACAACGGGATGGTGATGTTTGTTGTTGCTTTCTAAGGAGACAATGGAAAAACTGACTTGGCTGGCAACCAAGAGACGTTTAAGCCAAGAAGGAGATTCTGAGGAAGAGAATTCCCAGGAAGAGAACTCTGAGCCTGAGGAAGAGGAGGAGGAGGAAGGGGAAGGAATAGAGAGTTCCCAGAAAGATGATGAAATATGTGGAGATCCATCAGGGGAACCCAAATCTGCCTTCCCATTGACAAAGGCAGCCCCGCAGGTGGAAGCCCACAGGATTCCAGCAGGTGAGTCCTGTGGGTTTCTTTTGCCACAGGGCATGGGGCAATGGAGCTGCTTCTGCATGAACAGCAAAGGGATGGGGGAACTGTCTCTGGGTTTAATTTCACTTGGTTACTTCTCTGAGATGTTGACTGTTCCTGTAGATAGTAAGCTGAAAGATCCCTTTGCAAGTGTTAGCAGCCAGCTCTGGTGCTCGCAGCATAGCTCTGTTCGCCCCCTACAACTGGTTTGCCCCTGGTGTGCAGTAGCTACATCTAATATAGCTATTAGTTGTTAGTAGCTATTAGTTCTTGGTAGCTATTAGTTGTTAGTAGCTATTAGTTGTTAGTAGATCTGAGTAAGAGCTAGGATGGATTTGCTGCTGTACCCAGAGGCTTTTCCTGCCAGAGGCTATGAAGAGAACCAGGCAATGTAAAAGGTGTTAGTGGCCTCATTTGTGACAAGTGCATTGCTCATACACTTACAGGAGAGTGTAACCAGGTAACTCCTCACCCACCCTGGAAGCCGTCGTTACTGTTGCAGTATTGGTCTGGGAGAGGAGTTGGCTGCCAGCCCAGGGCATTGTCCAGCTTGCTTTGTGCTTCTTCCTAGGAGAAAACATGAAGGCCCCTGGGAAAAGCAGGAGTTCCCACAGAACCAGGAATAAGAGGGGCCGGGCTCGTGCCAGCAAAGACACATCCAAGCTGCTGCTCTTGTATGATGAAGACATCCTGGAGAGAGATCCCCTGCGGGAGCAGAAGGATCTGGCATTCGCACAGGCCTATCTAAGCAGGGTAAGCCAGGCGAACCAGAAAGAGGAGCAGCAGCACTTGGAGTCCTCTAACACTGCTCAAGTAGCAAGAGATGAAGGACTCCTAAGTGAACGTGTTTTCCTCGTGGATAACGTGTAGTCCCGATGCTCGTTGCAGGTGCGGGAAGCCTTGCAGCACGTGCCTGGGAAGTATGAAGACTTCCTCCGGGTTATCTACGAGTTTGAGATCAGCACAGACAAGCGAACAGCCGTGGATCTCTATTCTACCCTCCAGAAGCTGTTGCACGACTGGCCACAGTTGCTCACAGATTTTGCTGCCTTTCTTTTACCGGAGCAAGCTTTGGAGTGTGGCCTGGTAGGTGGAATGAGAGGAGGAGGCCAGGTTTTGAGCAGGTAATGTGAGTGCTTGTGGGAGCCAAAGAGTAAGGGGTTCTTTCTAGGGCAAGAAAGGTAAAGAGCTGGCAAGTCATTTGCTTACCTTGTTGGTTTATTAATTAGTGGTTAAGTGTCAGTGTTACTTTGGAGAGTCAGAGTCTAACCGCAGAGACTGCAGACACAGCAAGTGGAACGGTTCCCTTGTCTCACAGATCAGCCTTCCACTTTGTAGGACAGATGTTTCCACCTGGAATCCTCTCTCCTACAAAAAGCCTTTCTGGCTTTTCCTATCTGCTGTGCCTCTGATGGGAAGCAGAGCTTTAGAGCTTACAGAAATACTGGGCTACAGAGACTTGTTTCTGTTCCACCTCTTCCCACTTCTGCGTTGGGTGTCAATAGGAACGGGGAACAAGCCGCAAGCCAGGCGCTTTGCAGTCTGAGTAACCAGCGGGAGGCTCTGGGGAACGGGCTCTTGAACAGTGCTGAACACTCTCCCTTTGGTCAGTTCGAGGAGCAGCAGGCGTTTGAGAAGAGCCGCAAGTTCCTCAGGCAGCTGGAGATCTGCTTTGCTGAAAACCCTGCCCACCACCAGAAGATCATCAAAGTCCTGCAGGGCTGCACTGAGTGCCTCCCCCAGGAGATCGCCGAGGTAGGCGGGCATCCAGGTACCTCCTTCCTCAGCAGTTATCCTGCTTCAGTGTTCCCTTGTGCTGCTCCTGGAGGCCACAAGGCTTTCTCAAGTGGTAGAGAATTGGAGCTGCTCCTGCAAGAGGCTTTATAATTAATTGGCCTCTTTGTCTCCTCTCTCCTACCTCCACCTTGCTTCTATCCATTCAAGTTTAGTGCTACAGAGTCTGCCTGGGCTTTTAGAGGGATATTTCTATGCTAATCATAGATTTTGTGTTGGAAGGGACCTTAAAGCTCCTCCAGTTCCAACCTCCTGCTCCTCTCCCGGTTTCTTGTAGCCCCTTTTAGGTATTGGCAGGCTGTTACAAGGATGTGCAATGGTTTCAGAATATCCATGAATAGTACCAGCGCAGGCATAAACTGCTGTGCTGGGGTCTATTAAGCCTTGATGCTCCCCTTGCTTTGAGAAACCCTTCTGAGAAGAATGTGCCAACGTGGAACGAAAACCTCACTTTCTCTGCATTTCTCCCTTTCAGCTGAAGACCCAAATGTGGCAACTGTTGAAAGGCCACGACCACTTGCAGGATGAATTCTCCGTTTTCTTTGATCACTTGCGGCCCTCTGCCAGCCGCATGGGGGATTTCGAGGAGATCAACTGGACGGAGGAGAAGGAATACGAGGTGGAGCAATCTTCTCCCTAAGACCCCAAAAGCTAAAAGAGGAGAAACTGGACTTGTTTGAGCTTGAAGGCCTCGCCTTGAGGCTGCCTTTGCAGGGCGAGGGAAGCGGAGGGCTGGGGTAGCTGTTGGTGGACTGAGCAGAGTTCCTAGTGTGAGGCGTCCTGCCTATGGCAGGGGGTTGGAACTGGATAGTCTGAAGGTCCTTTCCAACCCAAACCATTCTATGGGTTTCCAGCATTTATGTCTGTTCTAACATAATTGAACTTGTCGTGTCCTGGGACTGAGCTCAGTTGTCGTGGGGAAAATGAAGTTGAGTCTGTCATGATGGAGCAGGGGTTGTGTTTCTCTCTTGTAGTTTGATGGGTTTGAAGAAGTGTCCCTGCCGGACGTGGAGGAGGAGGATGAACCACCCAAGATGCACGCAGCCTCCAGAGCAAAGAAGCGGAAAGAGATCGGTGGCCACAGCAATGACAAGGTGGGCCTGGGGGGTCTCACCAATGCACGTGTCTGCACTCTGAGCAAGTGCCCGTGAGGGTAAATTCTTCTTGAGAGGCAGGGCAAGAGCTGAAGAAAGGGGATTGAAAGGTTCCTGTTGTGCTTTGCTTGGCTAGCGGCAAAATCGCTTCGATCCTCTCTGGGTGTGTGCAGAGTGGCCCAGGCCTGCTGCTCCCTCTGGGGCGCACCTTCCCCTGCCTCTCACCTTTGTGTTCCGTGCACGTTTGTCAGCTGGAGTATGTCTGTTTCCAGGAGGTCGAGTGGGTAGATGGGATGAAGGAATGTTCATGTTCCTGCCATGAAGGGAGTAGCGATCTCAAGCTAAAGAAAAGCAAAAGGAGGACCTGCAGCCATTGTAGTAGTAAGGTTAGTTGATAGGCCCAGTCACTGGAGTGGTGAGTGGGAAGTAGAGTCCTGCCAAGAGTCCCCTGTTGTGATGATCTGTCCGGCCTCGTGTCTCCAACGTGATGTGCTGAGGAAGAAATAACTCCAAAGATGACCAACAGCATCTTCCTCTTTGAGCTCTGACTGCACAGCCCTTCCCCTCTCCATCTGCTCACTTTCACTGCCCCTCCTTGCTGTGCTCAATAATGGGAAGTTGGGTGTTAAGAATAAGCTTTATAAATGGAAGATGCTTTTGTGGTCACTGTGGAAAGAACTGTGCCTCTTCATAAGGAAAAAGCGTCATCTAAGTGCCAACTGAAGCCTTTGTGAGGGCGAAGGAATGCTTTGGAAGCAAAGGCTGAGCTGGCAGGTTTGATGGGATACCCGCCCCAGCTGTAACTGTCCCTCTGTGTTGATTTGCAGGTGTGTGAAAACAGATTCTGTAAAAGTAAGGATTCCCAAGAGCTCAGTGCAAACCTTGGTCAACAAGAATCCAGTCCTCAGCCTGAAGGGAAGGACTCTGGAATGCCTAAGGAAGCTGCAGAGGAAAGCCTGGAGAACAGAGATGAGGGAGAGGATGTCCCGAGCAAACCAAGAACTGGACCTAGGAAAGCAGAGCCTCTGGCTTCAGGTACGTAGCAGCCTGTGTCCAGCCAGGCTCTGTCAGTCACCTCTGAGCTGGCTCACACAAGTGGAAAGAGGGGAAGTCCTAATCTTTCGTTTTCTTACCTTGTGTTCATCCACTCGGGATGCTCCAAACATGCATTTGTCATGGAGTTGGAAGGGACCTTAAAGCTCCTCTGCTTCCAACCCCCTGCACTTCTTCACCCAGCAGCTGGTTGTCATAACCCGCAGTGGTGAAGAACACTGACTTCTTTGCAGTACAGGACGGGTAAACTGCAGCTGGAATTCCAGAGCTGCTCCGGGGCTGTGTTCTCCTTCCCAGTGTATGCAATAACCGTAATGAAACCTCTAACAGCTCATCTCAGCTTGTGCGGGCTTCCCACAGGATCTCACCTGGAAGGGAAGAGCGTCTCCAGCAGCCAGGAACCTTCTGAAGAGCCTGCACTGCCTGAGAGCCGGCTTCAAGAGGCGGGCGCCGGAGCTGCTGCGACCGCTGCGAAGCACAATGAGTCCCGTGGCAGCGGCCCCACATGGACACAGCTCCAAAAAGCTCCTCTAAAACTACCTCAAGAAACCAAAGACTGCCCCTGCGCTGCGGGGAGCGAGGGTCAGGCCCAGCAGCAAGGAGCTGCAGAGCGGCTGCTGCCCTCTCCTTCTGCTGCAGCAAAGGGTTTAATGGGATCGAGTTCCTCTTGCGGACAGAGCTTGTGTCAGACCGAAGGGCTTCATCCTGACCCAGCAGCTGCCTTTGGGCACGCTGCAGAATCGGGTGCGAAAGAACTGGAGGGCTCCCCTCTGCCCCTGGAAGGAAAACCTGAAGCGAAGCGGGGCTGGGTAACAGCAGGGAGAAAGGCAGCGCTGGGGAAGAGCTGCAGCTCCCGGTCCCCTGAGCGCTGTGGTTTGGAGCCGGATGAGCTGGGCTGCACCGAGGGCAGATCAAAGCCAAATGCAAAGCGCTGCTTCCAGGGGCATCAGCGTTCCGAGCACGGGGAGGACAGAGGGGTTCCTGCCTCCATGGGGCAAAGGGATGAGGAGCAGCATCAGCAGCGAGTCACCGAAGCAACCGTGTGTGCCAAGAACAGCAAAGTCAGCTCGACCGGGGAGAAGGTTGTCCTCTGGACCAGGTAGATCCGCCTGAGCTGCACCTTCCAGCCTTTGAGCACTCAGCTTCCGTGTTTTGTATTCCCGTTTTCAGATGACTTCTGCCCCCTCCCTTTGTTCTGCCTTGTTCCCTCTAACCACAGTCTCTCATTGCTGGTTCTGTGAGAACAGGGTCTGCTTGTGGCAGTGTAATTGTAATGCTTCAAGCTGGGAAAGATTTCACTTTGCTATCCTACAAAAAGCTTTAAAACTGGGCCAAAAGCAGCTCTGCCTCGAGCAGGGTCCTGTGATGGGTGAGTAAAGGAGCAAGGCAGGGACTTGCTTTGCTGTCCTTCCCCAGGAGCAGGGCCCTCGCCTTGGGTCGGGTGTTGCTCAGCTGCCCTCCAGCTCTGGTGCTCTTTTGCAGGGAGGCCGACAGAGTCATCCTCACCACGTGCCAGGAGAAGGGAGCCCAGCTGGAAACGTTCCACGCCATCTCCCAGAAGCTGGGCAACAAGACTGCCAGCGAGGTGAGGGGCCGCTCCCTGCTGCAGTGAATGGGGGGGAAGGGAGGAGAAGGGGAGCTTTGCTCCTCCCAGTTTGAATGCATCAGGGAAGAGTAATCCCGATTGGAAAGCGAAAGCTCAGACCAAACCCTGGTGTGTTCTGGTGCAGCCAAACAGAACTGTCCTGCCAAAGGAGACCGAAGCGCCCATTGTCCTCCCAGGTCCCTTTCTGCTTGAATCTTGCATAAAACCCTGCTTGTGGGTTTAACATGAAAGCACAAAACACCCTCAGCTTCAGCCTGTGAAATCCCCTTGTTGCACCACCGAAAGACAACCTCAGCTTGCATTTCCCTTGTCCTTCAGGTATCCCACAGGTTCAGAGAACTGATGCGGCTGTTCCACACATCCTGTGATGGGAGCTCTGAAGATGAGGAGGATGCTACCAGCACCAGTAACACAGACCAGCTGTCAGATAAAGACCTCCTGCTTTCTGAGGAGGAACCCGATGACTGAGGGGTGGTTTGGGCTTGACAAGCTACAGAAGGGGAGTTGTTTGCCAGTTTGCTGCTAGACTTGTGCTGTGGGTAAAGGAAAACCGTTTGCACAGGTCCTGAAGATGGCACCTTGCGGGGTTGCTTTGGGTTCATTTTCCTGCTGCACCCCTGTCGAGCTGCACTAAAGGACTGGAGAAAGGCGTTAGGGTGTAAGAGCCTCTAGAACCTACCTGGGGACCTCCAGCAGCAGAGCGGATGCTTGCGCACACCACAGCCTTTGAAGCGTGTAAATACTGTATCATAAGATGTCTGTTTTCATGTGGAACAAACACAATTGGAGGGGTTTTGTAAGTTCTCCCCTTGCGTTGATTGTATGCGGGGAAGCTCCACCCTGAGCTGCGTATTTATTGTGTGGTCCGGCTCGGACAGAGCAAAGGTGACAAAAGCCCCCAGCCATACAGAAGCAGCCCTCAGGAAAGCGGCTTTCCTCCTTCCCAAGCCCAGCGCAGGGAGCTGCAGGACTTGAGGCGCCCTCTGACAGGGTTTAGCTGAAAGGAGAAGCAAGCAGCAGCGGGGCCATCCTGAAAGCCATTCCCTTTATTCTAACAGCGATTCTTCCTTCCACTCTAGTAATAAAGTTGGTTAGTCCGAGTCCGCTTCATCTTCAGATTCATCTGCCTCCAGCTCGGTTTCGTAGCACTGGGACAGAGTCCTCAGCTTGTGCAAGGCCTCCTGGAAGTCATCGTGCTCCACTCCAGCAGAGAAGAAACTGGCGCAGCGCCGCGTGTTCAGCTTCTGCAGGTCCTTGTACAAGCCATAGAGGAGCGTGTGGAGAACCGGGGCGGACTGGAGGGCTGCGAGCACAGGGATGCTTTCGACAGCTGCAGGGACAAACAGCTCGGTGTCAGTAGAGCCACCAGAACGTTTCTGTGCCCTGGTCTGCTTCGCAAGCAGTTGCTTTGCTTGTGCTCAGCGCAGCAGTTTTGCCCTGCAGCCACCCCAGAGGTGAGCTTTTGAGTCCTTTCCCCTCTGTCAGCCCCACATCAGCTCTTCCGTCGCAAAGCAAGTTTAAGGGGCGCTGTTACCTGCTGGGGAGGAAGTGGGAGGTTTGTCCAGGAGGAAGCCTTGTCTGCTCAGACAAGGAGAGAAGAACTGCGGGTACGGGGCTGGGGTGTAACACGGCTGCTCGAGCACGTGGCATGTGCTGCAAGGCAGAAGGTGAATAAAGTTATCCCCAACTCCCTCTCCATTCAGCTCCCAGTTAAGCGTTCCCTGGTCCAAGCCTAAAGCCGCGTTTACCCACCTGAATGCCCCAGGGAACGCAGTGTGTAAGTAATGCTGCAGGACGTGCTCGCTGCTCTCACAGGCATGGAGGGGAGAAGGGCGCTGCCTTCCTGGAGAGCTGCTGCAGAGAAAACCAGCTCAAAACCAAGCCATGGCACGCGCCTGAGCCCGAGGGGCCCGGAGCTGCTGGTTTGCTATGCAGGGAGCAGCATGCAACTGCCTGGAGCACCAGACACTACTGGAAGGAGGGCGAGTGCCGCTCGGTGCTGGGGGTGAAGCGCAGATGCTCCTCACCTGCTGTGTCGCTCCTTGCAAACCCCTCGGAGCACAACAGACTGAGCGAAGCAGGAGCTGCCCTTTCGCTCCCTGCACGAAGCCAGGGGCTTCCAGGGCACGTCCGGGTGGGAGCACAGAGCATCAGGGAGGGAGGAGCCGTGGAGGGCAGGAAAGGGCACAGAAACCCACGCAGCCGCAACCTGCAAGGGAGGGGGGGCCAAGTGATGCCCTAGCGCCCGCTGCCCGCAGCCTGCCTGCAGCCTGCCTGCGGGTGGGGGGAGGTCGCTGTTCTTTAACCCTCACCTTTCTGCCAGAGAAGTTGAGCACTTCAGCGAGGTGCAGAATGGAGCCCTGGGAGGAGCTGAGCCGGTAGGGAACAGTGAGAGTATCGAGGGCTGCGGCCAGGATGGCGCTGCTGTGGTAGCTGAGTGAGGCCTGCGGAGGGACACAAAGGGAGCAGTGACGGGACAGGGTCCATTGGTTCTTGTGTGTTTAAGTGCAGCAGATGCGAACTGTGCTCTTGTAGGGGCTGTGGTTTAACAGTTCAGGCTCTCTGCTAATGTCATCTGCTTCTGATTGCTGAGCCAAGGCTGCAGCGCCAGAGGAGGGACACCACAGCCAAGCACTTTGTCACTGCTGCCACTGAAGCAGTGCATCGGGAGAGCAAAGGCAATGGGGTCCTGTTCGCTACAGGACGAAAAGGAGAGGTTGGGGGTGAAGCCTCAGGGCCAAAGCAGGGAGCAGGCGCACGTACATCATAGCTGATATACGGGAATGTAACAGGAGGTCGTGGCTTGAGCCCCAGGCTCCCGCTGAGGGACAGGGGGCAGAAGAGGGAGCTGTGAGTGGAGAGATGGACAATTCCCAGGGCTGTGTTCAGCAGTCTGTAGGCGTTCCTCTGGGAATCCTGGAGCGGGAGAATCCGACCGTTACAACCTGCACCCCAGGACCGTCTGAGCCGCGCCGGGCACGGAAGCAGCGCCTGGGCCTGGGCTTCTCCCGTTGCCTACTTACTGCCACGCTGCTCACGGCGGGAGTCAGGCCCCAGCTCAGGATTCCTTTTCCCGAGTACTCATCACAGAGCAGCTCCGTCACCTTGGCACCGACTCCCGAGAAGCCGTTGTGGAGGTCACAGAGAACCTGAAAGCCCTGCGCAAAACAAGGGCAGCGCCTGAGAGCCTTGGGAGCCTTCGCAGGAAGGGTCCTGGAAGCAGCGGGCAGCTGGGGCCGAGCTCTCAAACCTGAAGGTAATCGCACTCCTCAACAAAGAAGTGCAAGCGATCCTCCAGCTCCTCCATGCAGGCAGGGTCCTGCAGGAGCCCTTCCCCTTGGGGAAAGGCTTCCAGACACCCACAGTCCCTACGGGAAAGGAAGAATGAGAACGAAGCTGATTCTGTTCCCCCTTAATTCCTCCTCGAAGGCAAAACGAAGCCCCCCTCCAGGCCATACCCATCGTGCATGTACTGCCGGATGACATAGAGGCTCTTGGGATGCAACTGCACATTGAGGTGATCGGACCAGAGCTGCACGGGGCTGCCGGAGGGAACTTCCTGGGCAGCAGCGAGTGGTGAAGGGGCAGGAGCCGGACCTGGAATGGGAGATGGGAAGAGGGGAGCTCCTGACAGCTCTCAACAGCCGCTTGGATGAGACAGAGTTTTGTTTTCCTCTCATTCAGTTTCTTAACCTATTTACTGCTCTTTGACCCAGCTTCCCCTGAGCAGGAAACCTCATCCCATAGTTTTTCTTCTCATTCACTGACACGGGGGCAGCGTCAGCCCCAGACCCCTCGGGACAGCACCAACGCCGCATCCCTGGCGGCGTTCAAGGCCAGGATGGACACAGGGGCTCGGAGCTCCGGTGGAACCCGGCCCTGGACTGGAGCTGGAGCTGGAGGAGCCCTCGGGTCCCCTCGCCCCAACGCTCACCTCGAGCCGCGGCGCTGCCGGAGGAGGCCTCTTCCTGCGGGAGCAGCGCGGGCCCGGCCGCTACCGCTGCTCCAGCGCTGCCCGCGCCCGCCCGCACCGCGCGGCTCCCGGGGTCCCGCTCCAGGTAAGCGGCGACCGCCCCGTTCCTGCAACACAAACCGGGGCAGCTGCCGGCGGCCCCGCGCCCCCCCCCGCACTCACCGGAGCCTCCCCCCCCCCCGCACTCACCAGGTCACCGGAGCCTCCGCGCCCGCGCCTCCGGTCCTCAGCGCGCCCGCGCCGCCTGCAACAGAGCGCGGTCACGGCGGGGCCGCCCCGCAGCCCCCCCCCGCCCCTCCGGTACCTTTCAGCTCCAGCGCCACCAGGCGCGGTGCGTGGCTCTCCCGCCCGCCTGGCGCCTGCGCGGGGCGCAGCAGCGTGGACGAGCGGAGCTCGGCGGCCTCCGTGGGGCGGCGCAGCGCGGCGGCCTGCGGGGGGCAGCGCTCAGACCCAGACCCGGTCCCGGTCCCATCCCGCCCCGGTCCTGATCCCGATCCCGGTCCCGGTCCCGCACCTGCAGCCCCCACCAATGCGCTCCCGCGCTTCCCGCGTACGGCCCCAGCTGCAGCGTCACCGCCTCGCCCGGCATCGTGCCCCGCGGCGCATGCGCGCCCCGCACCCCCCCCCCCCCCCCCGTCCCGCGGCAGCGAACGGGAGGCGCGGTCAGCACCGCCCCCCCCCGCCCGCACAAACGGACGCGGACACCGGAGGGCGCGGGAGCCGCCGCCGCTTTATTGCGCTAGAGCGGCCCCGCCAGGCGGTCGAGCTGCCGCGGGTTGGAGCCGCTCAGGAACCGCAGCTCCTCCTTCCCGTCCTCCGTGCGCGCTGCAAGACACAGGGGGCGTTGTGAGCGGGGCCCCCCCGCCGCTGTCCCGGCGTGCGGGGCGCTGGGGCGGCGCTCACCGTTCTCGTGCTGCAGCCACTTGCGGTCCAGGTAGTACCGGTAGCAGCTCTCGAACTCCCTGTGGCTGTAGTTGGGGACAGGGATGGGGACGAACGGGTCCAGAGCATCGAAGCCCTCCTGGGAAGCAAAGCTGGGGGCTGGAGCGGGACCCTCGGAGGGGGGACCCGGCCCAGCCCCGCTCCAGCAGAGTCGGTTCGAGCACCAGGAGAGGCCGGGACTCACCTTCCCCAGCAGCTCCTGGGGCAAATAGGCCGAGCTGGGTTTGAAGAGGGAGCCGGTCTGGCTGAGGGTGGTCACGATGGCACCGCCAGTCTGAAAGGCAGATCAGAAACCCTCTGAGCTGCAAGCATAGCGTTTGTGAAAGAGCTTCCAAACCTATAGGGGCTACAGGGAACCTGCAGCTATGGACAAGGGATGTAGGGACAGGACACGGGGAATGGCTTTAACCTGCCAGAGGGGAGATGGAGATGAGCTCTTGGGCAGAAGCTCTGCCCTGTGAGGGTGCTGAGGCGCTGGCACAGGGTGCCCAGCAAAGCTGTGGCTGCCCCATCCCTGGCAGTGCTCAAGGCCAGGTTGGACACAGGGGCTCGGAACACCCTGCTCCAGTGGAAGGTGTCGCTGGCCATGGCAGGGGTTGGAGCTGGAGGAGCTTTAAGGTCCCTCCAACCCAAACCAGGCTGGGATTGGCACAGCCCGATGTTCTTGGCATGTACCTTTACTTGCTAAGGAGAACACCCCAAAGGTAGAGACTGGAACTCACCCAGTCATTCATCATCATCTTCCTCAGGTTGTACACGAGCGTCAGCTCCTCTGGAGAGACCTGGAGAGGAGTGTCATGGTCACTTGCTTTTGCTCGAAGTCTGAGACCTCAATTCCCCTCCCCTGCTTCACCTCACACCGGAAGGATGTGATGTGATGCAGCCTTCAGGAGCACTTTCTGACTTGCTTTTACTTAGCACCTTAGCGATGTTCCCCAGGGAAGCGCCCAGCCCTAACAAGATGTTTCTGCACTTTGCTGTTAGTGAGGAACTGTCTGCAACAGGAACTCCCAGGCACCAGATTGTGCAGGTCCCTCCACGCCAGCAAAGCCAAAGGTACCAGGGAATACCGGGACAACCCCCCTGCAGTGGCGGTGCAGGAACAGCACCGGAGCAGAGCACTTCTTACGGGGCTTTTGTCTTCCTTCTTCAACGTCGTCTGTCCCCAGAGCGCGTTGACGCCGTCCACTGCCACGAGCAGCCTGAAGGAGCCGAGGTGACTTTGCTGCTTCAGCTCCTTCAGCACAACCCCGACAGCATCGCTGGCACTCCTCACACGAGCTAAACCCTGCCGGTAGGAGAAGGCACAAAACGCAGGTTGGGTTTCGTGGTAACACAGAGCTCTGAGGGCTTTGGGCAGGAGGATGCCCAAAGGGGGAAGGGAGATGAAACAGGAGCCAGTCTGCTCATTCCTTTCAAAGGAGCAATCTGGTCTAAGGGACTGAGCATCAAAGAAGTGGTGACTGCTCCATCCCTGGCAGCGTTCGAGGCGTGCGCAGTGTGTTCACATACACCATGATGGGGTCTTCCAAAGCAGGTGAGACAAAGCCAGCAGCAGTTATCGGCTGTTGCTCCTTACCTGCTCCACCACTTCACCCAGTGGCCTGCCCTGCTCTGTGCTTTCTCGTTTGTCCCACACGTATCTTCTCTGTGTTTTTATCTGCAGTAAAAGAACTCCAATTAGATTGGGAACTCTGCAGTGCAGAGGCAGCTTGGGCAAGGCTGGGCGGCAAGAGGCAATCCAGTGGGTAGTTCATTGCTGCCAACCAAGACAACCTGACAGGCTCTACAGACCTCTTTTAGGAAGCGCTCATTGGAGGTTTTGAAGTTCTTGAGCCAGGAGGATGCTTGCAGAGGCTGATCGAGGCGTCCTTTCTTGTAGGAAGACTGCAGCAGCTCCCTGCAGTTCTTCACCCAGAGATGAGCTGAAAGCAAGATAAAACAGTTGCTTTTCCTTTAGTCAAAAGAATGGTATGAGCTAGGGGGTGTTTGTGGCTCTTATTCTGCTACACTGGTAAGAAAATCCCACCATCCTTAACAGAGAAGACTCTCCCTTGAGAGCAGAAGAGGTTACACAGACCCACACACAGTATGTCATCTTGTCATACTCACTACCAGTGCACAAAGACTGATGATAAGCATGTGAGAGCACGTGAAAGTAACTGTCATTCTGTTCTACTTTATTTGGTGGGGTTTGTGCTTTAGAAGCCTTCTCCACCCTCCTCTTGCAGCAGCATCTCCCACATCCCGTGTGTAGTTGATGTAGTAACACAGCAGCATCGGTGTTCTTACCATCGGGGATGTGCAGCACCAGCCAGCCTTGCCTGGTGCAGTAGTGAATCACGTGGCACAGGGTCATGGTTTTCCCTGTTCCTTTCTCACCATCTCCAAAATGGACTGTCAAGGAAAGGCTCTGAAAAACCACTTCAGTGTATCCCTGACTGGATCAGGTACAAGGAAGTTCAAGAGCCATCAAAGCAAGGATGGCATTCCACCCTGCTTTTGTCCAGCTAGCCTCAGGAGTTTCTTCTTTCCATATATCCCACCCCAGTACATCGGAGCTGATGATGTGGGCAAACTCGCCTGCTTCTATTTAACTTGCATTCTGCTCTCAAGTAAGTGGTAAAAGATACAGATCACGTATCTGACAGCCGGGTGTGCAAAGTTGGAGCTCTTCAGGTAGCTGAAGAGTTCCAGAGCTGGTTTTCGCACCATCAGGAAGGCTTCATTGAAGGTCTTAATCTGAGAAAAGGAAGAGAATGTGAACAAGAAGCCAAGTGCTGGCTCCCTACGGCTCTTCCTGGCATGGCCCCATCGCTGGGGCTGTGCAGGGTCTGAATGTCCACTGCGGTCTGCAAATGACAGTAAGGACCAGCAATAATTGTGTTCCTGCAGCACATCGCTCTCATTCCAACAGGAAAGCATCCCAACTACCCGATGGATCTGGTTCCTCCCACCTCCAGCCCGCTCCCCACAAACCTGCCCTAAGACAAGCACCTGCTGCTGGAACCGATAGGGCAGTCCGTGTGGGAACACTGCTCTGACCTCCTCCAGTGGAATGCTGTAGTGGCGCCCCTCGTGCTGCTCTCCGTGGTTGGCCTGGGAAGGTAAAATGCAAACTGCAACACCTGGGAGAGCCTGAGCTCCTTTTGTGGATCCAGGAGAACCGAACGCTCAAAGCGAGGGTCTACTCAGAGCCAGAACTACTGCTGTGTTAAACAGGAATGGCAGTACCAGGACACTAACGGCAGATGCTTAGGAAGAGTCTACACAAAGGATCCTACCTGGCAATAAACAATAATGGGCTTCCTTGAGCTTACATACGAGCCCTTGGTTTTCCAGGTTCCGTTTCGGTTGAGACGGAACCAGACCCGAACAACTCCCTTGTTTTCTCTATTTTGCATAACAATGCTCCAGGAATAGTTTTATTTCCTATTCAGAAAGGAAAAGCAGCAGTCATTATTTCTGCCAGCTTTACCAGCTCTGGGGGTTGAGCCACACTTTCCAGACTAACAGCTCTTGTGCTTCTGCATGGCAGTGTTACCAATGGACTTGAGCAGAAGAGCAGTACTCAGAGACCATTTTCCTTCTGCTTCACCACTGACTTGCTGCATAACCTTGGCAAATTCCTTCACTCTTCATCTCCTACCTCTGTAAAGTGGGTCACACCTTTACCCTCACGTTTAGGCCCTTTTGCTAACGGGAAGGTGTAGAAAAGCTAGGTCTTAGTTTTTATTTGGTCATCTCGACCCATTTTTAGTGGGGCTTTACACACAAGCACGGGTGCTGCTGCAGGGAGCAGCAGAGCCCCTCTGCTGCAGTACGTGATGGGTGACACAGCAAGTCCAAGGAACACTGACCTGATAAATGAATAAGCAATGGTGGCTGTCGCCAAACATCAGGCACATGAAACCAGAATGCCAAAGCCCGTTGCCTGGCAACCTGAATGGTAGGCACAGGACAGTGGGGACAATCCTTGCCATCTGGACTCTTCTGTGCAATCTATAGAGACACTCGCATCACGTGAGTGAGATCATCTGCATGCTGCTGTTTCCATAGAGACCCCAGAGGAATCAGTATTGAAAGACTCCAATTACAGAGGCAGCAGCAAAGCACCTCAAAGGCTTATTCCATTCATTTATTCCCCTTCATTTTGTGCTTGAGACAGAGAGTGTGAGGCTGGAATTATGATGCTGGAGAGCTGTGCTGTGCTGAGGTCATCTGGGGTGTGTTTTCTTACCCCCCTTCACAGCCAATTTGGGGAGGTTAGTCAGGGAAGAATAACCCGGGAGTTGAAATTAACGGTGCCTGACGACAAGCTAAGCCACATCTGAGCTCCTGCAATACACAGCCTATCTCCTCTGCGCAACTGTAGAGAAGGAATCAATACTGGTTCCCAGGAGCTTCCAAGCAGAGGACCAGCCCTGTGGAGTTTAAAGGCAGGCAGGTGCAGTGCGCAGCCAGGGCCCGTTTGCTTCGGCCTGGGGATGCTCCAGACGCCTGGTATAAACCCATCTCATCCCTTATCTTCGCTAGAAGCACACAAGCCCCGTGAGCACCCCTGGCTGCAGCATGTCCCAGGCACTTGCTGTCTGGCAGTGGCCGCTGTGGCAATTACTCACCGGGTTGTTCTCACTGGTGTAGAAAACTGCTCTTGGTGTAGGCGCTGGGGTTTGGGCATCCTGGCTGACAGCAGCACTTAAGCAATCCTTGGCTGCCGTATGGAGGGCATAGCCATGGTCCAGCTAAGGAAAGGAAAAGGCAGACACACAACAAACATCTCAGCAGCCAAAGGAAGCCAGCTGGGGGTTTGGTTTGTACACTCGCTGCATGCACATGAGGATGGCTGCGAGGGCAGCATGCAGCACGTAACAGTTCTCTGCAATGAGAATAAAACCTCATCCTTAGAATGTAACTTCACCATGAAAAAGCACCTGGTGTAGAGCCACATGTCATATTGAGAGGCTGCCTCTAAACCACTGCCATTCACTTCAGTTGGCTACCACATAAATTATCTAGAGCCCAGCTCTGTTCCTGGAAGGGTTCCTATCCCCTTCAAGATTGCTTAAGAGCACAAGTACAACCATTAACATCTTATGGGACATTCCCAATGTTTCTGCCCACCCCGATGAACAGTAGCTAGTACCCTGAAAATTCCAGCTGCCTAGTAACCCAGAATCATGCCAGTGGTTGAGATTAGGGCAGCGCTCCCCCCGTTTGGTGTTTGTAATGACGTTCCCTACACTGATTTTCCTGACTGTGTCTCTGCATACAGACTTTCATTACAGCACAGACATGGCTGAGAAAGGGACAGCTAAGCTGATTAGTTCTTTCTTCCATAGAGACTGCTGAAGGGTGCCTGCAGAGCTTGGGCCAAAGCAGGCAAGAAAGCGAGGAGGAGAAGGTCAAACGTTTTATGATGTGGTGAAAGAAAATAGAAGCATTTGTCAGGGACTGAAGCAGTGAATCCTCCAAGCAGAGCCTGTGACCAAAGCAAAAGTGGAAGTCGCCCTTCCCATTACTGACTGGAACAGTTGCAGGCTCCAGCTGTAAACAGAGCAAGTAGTTTCCTATTTTGTCTGTCTGCGGAGATGAGAGTAGCCATGAAGTAAAGCTCAGAGACAGGAGCAGCTGGTTCAGTTCTCCGTGGCGTGATGCAATTCCGCTGTCATCCCACTTTTCCTCAGGGGGTCATTGGAAAGCCACAAGAAGAAAGTGTAATGTTGGATTACCCCACATCCCAAACACACAATGGGCTCCTGAATCAGCATTTCCACACCCTCTCCTTTTAGGGAGGGAATTCAACTGGTTTGGACTCAGCGCTAGATACCTATCTAACTGCAGGGGAAGTACAGAACATCACTAAACATGCAGTTTTGCCACCACATATTTCCCTTGTTCCCACAATGGTCTTTTCCTCAAATCCAAACCATCAGTTTAGAGTGTCCTACTTGGCTGTGCTTGGTTCAAATCCACAGAAGTGCCTTCATTTACAGCCTAGAGCAAGGCATGAAGATGCTAATGTAATACATGGACAACTAGAGCATGCAACTGTTGTCTCCTGTTCACCTAGAAAAGGTCAGCCCCAAGTTATTCCGAACCCGGATCATGGTCCCTCTCATCTCCTTTGAACATCCCACGTTCCCTCCCTCTCAAGTGAACACCCTGAGGCTGTGAGCTTTGCTCACTTCAAGGCAAGCTCTCTGCTCTGGGGACACCCTTTCTCAGGAGTCCCATGCAGATCCTGGCCTGTGGAGCAGTGGATGAAAGTCAAGCAAGGATTCACCTCTTGCTCCGTGTGTTCAGTGTATGTGCACCTAGAGGAGGACTTCGTGTTGAAGTGCAGCCCTCTGTTCTTGCAGCCAAGCACATGGAATTTCTATTCTTCTATCAACAGAACATATCCCATCTTCCTGCTTCCTCCTGGAGGGATCCTGGTTTAGAGCATCACTTCTTTGAACCACAGCGTGATCAGTCTTCCTCAGAATCACTGCGTTGCTTTGAGTGCTTTGGAACTTTCCCTTTGTGGAATATAGCTTGTGCTGGGCTGTAGAAGCAGCTTCTAAGCACTCAAGGACATGTAACCCTTGCCTACCTCTCTGAAGTGCTACAAAACCAACACAAGCTCCTACCATAGTGAATACAATGCTACTCATAGTGAGTTGGTTATTCACTCTGCTAATGCGTATCTACTCTGGCTTTATAGCAACAACGTGCCACTTGATCCCCCCTCCTGAACAAAAGGCAGTGGCTTATCACTGGTCCCCTTGGCTTCGTGCAGAATGCCAGAGACACATCCATGCACCTTTCTGGCTCACTGCAGAGCTGGGCAGTAAATCCTGACGTGCCCAGAAGGTTCTCAGGTTTTCACATCACCTTTTAATGCTGTTTTCCTAGTAGCGTAGAGTGGGGTTTATAGTAAGTTTGCATCTGCCAAAGGACAGAGCAGTGCAACTCGGATCCCCGAAATGGCAGCAAACCATCACGTGGTACATGGAGATTAATCCCAAAGTCATGTGCCATAAGGTGGAGCTGTTCCTACATGTTTCCACATATCTTAGTCCCTGGAAAAGGCTGTTTATCCCATTGAGCTGCCGTCACCAGTACTGTACAGCCAGAATCTCATCTTACACAGCATCCTCTTTAATGGCTGCATGTCAGGGTGTGCTAGTGAAAAAGCATTGAGAGGACAAGAGCAAACAAACCAACTGAGATTCCTTCCCACTGTGAAGTCATTCCAGACCTGCACCACTAAACCCATTGTGCTGTGTATAGCATAAGGAAGCTTTTCTGCTAACACAGTGCTGCTGCGTTGCTGGGGCAGAGGTGGTATTACTTACACCCACCTGATGCAAAATTATCTTCCCACCAGCAACAGCCTTTGTGCAAGGCTGGGGGATCTGTTCTGTGGAAAGGGCTTCTCCCGTTGTACTTGCCAGCAGCGCAGAGCAAGTAGATTCTCTGTTTTCTGAGCCACGCGCGCAGCTCGGATGTGGAATTCCAGCATTGTGGACACTGCAGAATGCCAAGCTTTAATCTCCTAACGAGCGCCTTAAGCCAGCGCTCCTGCCTTGCTCCATGTCCTCTCTCCAGCCAACAGAGGGAAGTGCAGAAGGCCTAACACGCACAAGCTGCCTCTCTTCCCTTTGCCTACAGTGGGACTTTACACCTGTGGGAGGCACCAAGACTTCAGATGACAGATGTAAGCAGCACCTCACTTCTGACACTCGTAAATGGTCATTCCAGTTCACAGGACAGCTGAAACACTGAAGCAGCAGCGCACCACTGCAGGGCTCACCTTTCGAGGACGGCACAGAAGTCCTCTCAAACTCCTCAGCATTCTTCCTGCAGACAAAAAGTGGAGTTTTTAGGGGGATTTATTATGGTTCATGGATCTTACGCTGGGAGAGACTCATTCCTGCCCGGAGAGCTTCAAGTCTTGGCACACACATCACACGGACAAGCTGTCAGAACCTGCAGCAATGCACTGGCACCTGGTAACCAGCACCATTTGCCTAATAGAAACCCGTTCCTTTCTTGTCTTGCCTTTTTTCAGAGATACATTAAAAACCCCCAGAATAAAACACCAAACCCAAAGCTCACTTTCGAGGTCAGAATGCTTCATTCATGTAGTAAGAGGCCAAATTCCTTTCCTGGGGAAGGGCATTAGTTTGAGTGCAGCTGTTAAACAGATGTAAAAGCAGGAGCTACACTGGACTAATGCGGAGGCTGAAGATGCTTCATATTCAAGTACAGTAATATCTCCTGATTCCAAACCAAACCCCAATCACTTGAGCAACTGTGATGCAAAAAGGCAGGCACAAAGGTCAGTGAATGGTTAAATCTGTCATCCCTGCTGGTGTTCAAGGCCTTCTTCATCCCACTCCTGGAGGAGATAATGACAATACCTGCTTTAAGAATTCCGGGTTGTGGGAAGTCACCCCAATGCATTCAAAGGCAGATCATTGCCCTGTAATCCCTCAGGAGGAGTGGCGTGTAGTGGGATTGGTGCTTAACTGCAGCAAGCCCAGGATGCTTGAACTGCACAGCATGAGAAAACGCCGTGTTACGTCCCTTCCTCCAACAGGCACTGCACAATCCAGAGCTGCAAAACAAGCCCCATTTCTGCTATTTCAAGGATAAGGGAAGCCAGAGGCCTGGGGAGGCTTCTTTTAGCCTCTTCTTTGCCATGCTGGTACAGGAGAGGAAGGAGAAGTTGTGTTCTGCATGACAGCACGGGCCATTTGCTCCACATCACATTTTAAGTGAAGAAAGGGATGGCAAAGCTGTTTGCGCCAACACCACGGAAGGTTTCCGTTTCTTTAGGGCACCGCTACCACTGGGACACAGCAGTTGCAAGGTTCTTCTCTGTCCCTGGGAGAGGAGTGGGCCCAAACCGGCCCGAGTTAAAGACCCGGCCCCCCCAGCGCGCTGTCCCAGGGTACAAACCCCACTTGTCTTTAGGAAACGATTTAGGGATCAGCACAAAACTGATGCAAAGAGCCCTGGAAGCCGTATTTGCGGCCATCCCCTCCCCGCTGCTCGCTCTCTGTCGCTGCTCCCGGCCGAAGGGAGCCGAAGCCAAGCGCCAGGATCCCGGCAGCAGGGACGGACACAGCTTGGAGCTGTCGCCCGCTGCCCTCGGGGAGCGGCTCCACAGCCGCCCCCCGCTCTCCTGCGGGCGGCCCGGACGCACCCCTCGGCCCCGCCGCTGCCCTTTCCCCCCCGCCCGCTTCTCCGCGGGGCCCGGCACTCACCGCAGGCCGCGCCGCCACACGCGAGGGCCGCTACGGGAGCCGAGCGGGGCCAGGCCGGGGCGGGGCGGGGCCGCGGAGCGGGGCGGGGCCGCGCGCGGGGCGGGCGGGGCGCTCGCTCGCGGTGGAGCAGGAGCCGCCGCCATTTTGGTTTCGCTGCCTCGGCTCGGAGCAGGGCTGAAGCGGCCGCCGGTCCGTGCGGGTCCCGCCCTGGCCCCGTCCGCAGCGGGCGGCCGGGAACGATGCGGCGCGGAGGAGCCCGGGCTCGGCCCCGCTCGTGGTGTCGCTGACACGGTGAGGAGCGCAGCGAGCGAGCGGGCGTCGGGCGGGGACTGGGACCGCCTCAGGCCCGGAGCCTCGGGGGGAGGGGAGCCCGGCCGGGGAGCCGCGCCGCGGGGGCCGCCCCGCTCCGCATCCCCGTTCACGGGCCGCGGCCGCGGAGGCTCGGAGGGCGGCGGCGGGGGGAATCCCCGGCGGCGGCGGCCGCGGAGGGAGTGCGTGGGGCCGGGGAGGGGGGGCTCGGCAGTGCCCGCGCCCGGAGTTGGAGCGGGGGGACCCCGGCGGGGCCGCGGCGTGAAGCGGGGCGGGGGATCCCTGACAGCCGAGCCCGCGCCGGGAGGGGGCGGGGGATCCCTGACAGCCGGGCCCGCGCCGCGGAGGGAGGCGGGGATCCCCGCCACCGCGGGGCCCGGCGCGGCGCGGGGGGTCCCGGCGGCCGGATCGGGGCCTGCGGGAGGCCCCGGTGGCGGCGGGCCCGGGCCGGGCCCCGCGGGGGAGCCGCTGCCTCACGGCCGCGCTCATGCGTTGTGTCGGGCCGCGGCGCGGGGAGGGGGGGCGGGAGATCACCTGACAGCTGGCCCGGTGCCGCGGCGGGGGGCGGCGGGCGCGGGTCAGCCCCGGCCCCCCCTTGGGTCGCGGTTTTCAGGGAGCTTCCCCGGGATCGGGTCTCTTCCGTAGCCCCGAACTCGGGGTCTGTGCGCGGCCCCTCGGTGGCGGCTCTGCACGGAGCTGTGGGTGCTGCTTGTTGGGTGGTGGTGATGGGTCGGTGCCTTGTGGGCTTCTCTGCCTGCGATCCCCTCCGTCGTACTGCTGAAGTCTCACTTTTGTTGCGGTTTGATCCTCTCCTAGTTGCATCAACCGGTGATTTGGGATGAGATGGTTGTGCCTCATGTACCTTAGCCTGACCCGCCTCGGCTCAGGAGCCAAGGTGTTGCTGTCCTTTGCTTAATGTTAGATAGCCTCCTGACTTCCTAACTCCTGGGTTTCACCCTTGGTTTGTGGTTCTTTCACACTGTTAATTACGGAGCAGAGAACTAGAAAGGGCTCGGAATGTGGGTTCCCATCTGATGGCCTCAGGACACGCATTCGCTCTCCTGGTAGTTGTGTGTTGTTGGGAGCTAAACTTGAGGTAGTGGGTTCTTACATTGGCTTTCCAGGCTCGTTAGGAGAGATGTGGGGAGCAGGGATGGATGTGCTAAAACTCTGGGACCTGACATTTAAACCCACTTCATTTCCATTGTCAGACACCTCGTTTGCGTGTTCTGGTGTTTGTTTTGCTTGTTTTCCATGCACTGATACAGATGGCACCTGCAAAGCAATGTGTGCCACAGAGCACAGGCGGGTTTGGTGGGTCCTGAAAGATTGGGTTTCGCATGGTCATCCTTGAGGACCTCCAGCCCATCCCTGCTGCTTCTGCCTCTGCGTGAATGGGGAAGTTCTAGCAGCTGGTTGAACATATGGGTAAAGATGGGCTCTAAAATCATCATCTGTCTGCACACTTGAGTTCTTAAGCAGCATTTGCACTTGAAAATGAGAGCTTCAGTAGCTTTTCTAAGCTGTATAATAAGACTTTGGGTTTATTCTTTTGAGGAGGTCTACATTTGGGTGTAAAGACAAATCTTGGTTCCATTTGGCAGCCAAAACTTCAGTTACATTTGATTGGTGCAGTCAACAGCATCTAGAAAGCACTTAATGTTGAGGGATAATAAACCAGAGAATAACTTGAGTCATGATTTACAGAAAGCAGCAGCTTGGTTTTGGTTGGTTTGGGAAGTTTCAGCTGTCCTCGAGGATACAAAAAGCCGTTTACACCCGTGGTGCGAGGGATGGGCTTTTGGATGGAAATTGTAATGCTGTTGGCACAAGAGAGGAATGGAAGGAGCGCATACAGTTACTGAATTACAGTTGGTTTGAAGTAGGTATTGTCAGATGGATTGTTGACTTTTCATTCAAGTAACTTGGGGCTGGCAAGAGGAGGACGTTTGCCATTGGGGATGTTTCATCTCCCAGCTTCCAAAAAGGAAAGCCAGAAGTCTGCGAGCTGACTTTTCCTCACAGTGGGAACCTGTACGAGCAAGGCAGGGCGCACCTGAGAACGAAAGGAGAAGGAAGGAGAATTCATAGTCTGTGAAAGCAAAATCCAGATGTGTTCCTAACGTTCTGTATCCTGGTGTTACCTGTTGTGCCGCACGGCTTGTGTGGTGCGTGGCCATCCTGGCGCTGGGTTCTTGGTGTAACCAAAGACATTGTCTGCACATCATGGCAGGAATCATGGAATGGTTTGGGTTGGAAGGTGCCTTAAAGCTCCTCCAGTTCCAACCCTCTGCCACGGGCAGGGACACCTTCCACCGGAGCAGCTTGCTCCAAGCCCTTGTGTCCAACCTGGCCTTGAGCACTGCCAGGGATGGGGCAGCCACAGCTTCTTTGGGCACCCTGTGCCAGCGCCTCAGCACCCTCACAGGGAAGAGCTTCTGCCTTATTTCCAACCTGAACTTCCCCTGGTTCAGTTTGAACCCATCACCCCTTGTCCTGTCCCTACGGTCTCTCTCCAGCATCCTTGTAGCCCCCTTCAGACGCTGGAAGTGGAGCAGTGGGTTTCTGCTTCCCGTATCTGGTGCTGGGACTAACAGCCTAAGGCTGAAGGACCCTTTGGTCTGATCAAATATGGGGTTTGTTACACAGTGTTTGGCAGTTTCATGTTGCTTTGCATATGGGTAGTGAAACATCAAAATGATCAGGCAAGTCCAAAGGGAATCTTGTGCTTCCAGCCTTTCGGTTAAGGTAGGACACCGGAGGTTAAGATACCAGAAGAAACATCACATCTGCTTCCAAAGTTTCCCTCCCACTGGAGCATACTTGGAATGTCATCATGCTCCTCTTCCTACAGCCCTACAAGAAAGAAGACAAGGCCTATGAGAAGCAATTATAGGCCGAAGACTTCCTAGGAATGGTTTGGGATTTCAAATACTCCGCTGGATTTTTTGACATCCCTTGGAGCTGAAGCTGAACAAAAGAAAAATACCTTCCAAGTAGAAAATCCCTGGATGTTTTTATCAACAGGAGCAGTAGCAGGAGTGGAGATCTGGAGTAAATTGGACAGAGGAAAACAAAATCTCATTTAATATTGCTAATGGGATCAGGAGAAATGGATTGAGGAGCTGGCAGTGGAAGTCAGCCCTTGGTACAGAAATCTGAGAGCATGATGGGCAAAAAGGGCTTTGGATGTGTCACCAGGGAAATAGGAATGAATAAAAAGTGTGAAACCTGTAAATGGCCTTAGAAAAATCATTAGTGAGCAGCATTTAGTTCTAGGTAGCACTTTTCAAAGCGGATGTTAAAATGCTTCTCAGTTAATCTTATGGGGAAGAATGATTCCAGGAGGGTTTGAGACCTACGGAATCTACTGGATGAGAGACTGGCAGTTTGCTCTGGTTTGCTTCTTGGGGTGATGATTTGGGCATGTCTTGGGCATCATCTGTAAGGCCGTGTGGAGGTTGGTACAAGATGGTTCTTAGTCCAGGGAATTCAGTCTTGTGTACCTGCCTCTGAACTGTGGCTGTCAGCATTTGGCTGCATTTGCACATGGAGATTTTAAGACAGGAGCTGCAAGAGGAGCGGTAAAGATCCTGTAGGCAAAGCGTGAAGAGTAGCACAGAGAAAGCAGTGGTGTTACTTAACTAAGAGGGGGAGGGATGAAGGAAAGAACCCGTGCAGTGGAATGTTGTCACTGGTGAAACAGAAACGCTGAGGAACAGGAGCAAGAGAAGAACCAAGGTACAGTTACACCTTGAGGACAACGCCAGGAAGCTTGCACTTGATCAGGTGGGGAAGAGGCAGCATTGTGGGGCCTCAAAGAGGTGAGATCTCATCTGGTCATGATTGGGAAATGATTAACATCAAATGTTCTATGAAACAAAGTAGGGTAACTGGGGAGTCAGAGAGGAGATTACAGTAATGGAGGCAAAATGATGCTGAGCTCCAGGATTAGCATTTTTGTTGCCTGTGTAGAGAGGAATTAATGGCAAAATAAAATGACCTGCTATGTGTTTATGAGAGGCATCAACTTGTGCCTTTGTTTCTAGGGTTGTTACTGATGCTGTTACCACAGAGCAACACTTTAACGCTGTTCTTTAATTCTCAGTGTGCACTTTGTCTTGGTCTTGCAGGTTCTAAGGTCGGTATATAAGAGGAATTACTTCAAGTCTTGCTATTAAGTACATGTGGAGCTGAATACGGCAGGATAGATGGTGCTCTTTCAGTCTAATCTGGTTGCAGATTTTAAGCTGACTCAACTTTATATGTAAGAAAACAACTGAAGTTGTAGCTGTTGTGGACCCCAGGCACTAGAGAAGGAAGCGGTGGTGTGAGCGTGGATTTGAACCCTCCATGTAGGATTCTCTCTTATTCTTGAACTTGAATGAACTTCATGCATCAGGTTAGACTTATTTTCCTGCTGGACAGTTTGTGTGTGTGTGGTGATGTGCTATAGCCTAATGCACTGAGCGTTGGGCTTGGTGGGAAAGGAGAACACACTGCACAAGTAGTTGGGATTTGAAGCCCTGGCATTAGGAAGTTGGCTCAAATCAACTGTTGCTTTAGTTAAGATGAAAAATTTCCCTCCAATATCTTATGATACACATTAAAGAATGCTGCTAGAAGTGTGGATTTCGCTGTTCCTATGCGTCAGGAAGTACAAATCTGTGTGTGCACATGTTTGGTGGGGTTGTTTTGTGGGTTTCCTTCTGTTCTCCTCTCCTTCTTCCTGAACTGTGGAAAGTTCTTAACTCACGAGCAGCTTTTGTGGCATGTTTGCAAACCAGTGCATAACTTGGGTTAAACTCAACTTTCCCGGTGGCTTAGGTGATGAAAACGGGATTGTTTCTGGGGTTTGGGTGCTTTGGCATAGGTTTCTTTAGCTACATCGTTCCTTAGGTACAGCTGTTGCAGTGCGTCCAGACTAAGAGCAGCAGAACCAGGAGTAGCTGGGCTCTGGTTTTACATAAAGAAAATACTTTGATGATCAATATTAAAAGCCTTAATCATTATTTGAAGTGTCCTGTGGATTAATTGGCAATTACTTTACAATAATCACCTACTTTTGTTTTTTCACCGATCATTTAAAAGTGGCTTTGCAATACATTGTATTTGTGTGGTTGGTTACGGGCAGGTTGGTGTTTCCATCTGAGTTAACTGCTTGTCTGAAATAGAACTGTTTGCTTTTGGATTGGTTTTAATATTCATTTAATTCCTGCTGGAAAATGAAAGGTTAATTCTGTCTTTTCCCTCTACAGGGTAAAAGATGCTGACTGCCAGTAGTAGAACAGGTCTTCTGTGGAACACATCTCTCTAAATCTTCCCTGCAGTTACCTGAAGGCATATTTTCCTGTGATGGACCCTCGGAATACTGCTATGTTAGGCTTGGGTTCTGATTCTGAAGGGTTTTCTGGAAAAAGCCCCTCTGTGGTAAATCTTGGCACATTGGTGGGAAAAGGAGAAGTAGAGCTGGAAAGTTGCACCAAGGAAGAAGACGACAGTAAGAAGAAGAACCGGGAGGGGACCAGTGCTGAGGATGGGAAGAACGAGGCTCTCGCTGAGGCCCAGCAACAGTTTTCAGTGAAAGAAACAAACTTTTCCGAGGGGAACCTGAAGCTGAAGATTGGGCTCCAGGCAAAGCGAACAAAAAAGCCTCCCAAGAACCTGGAGAACTATGTGTGCCGGCCTGCCATAAAAACCAGCATCAAGCAGCCAAGAAGGGCCCCCAAGAGTGGGAAGATGACAGATGAGAAGAATGAGCACTGTCCTTCAAAACAAGTGAGTAGAATCATAGAATCAGTTAGGTTGGAAAAGACCTTTCGGATCATCAAGTCCATCTGTTAGCTAAGCACTACCAAGTCTACCACTGAACCGTGTCCCTTCATCCCAGTAGTGTTTGTGTAGTGTTTTGCAAGTCGTAGTGAATTTCAACCCTGTTCAAAAGTTTCTGGCATCTCTGCACAACCATGTTCTACAAACTGTTTATCCATGTAAGCTCTGGTGTGGAAGGTTCCGAAGTTAGAAATGGTTTGATTTCATTTCCATTGACAAGGAATAATGGCTTTGCCCTTTTGCAGCTTGTCAGTGTTGGGTTTTTACAGTAGTAAAAGATAATTCCCATGTTAACTTGAAATGAACATCATGGGTACATTTCTGGAAAGTAACAGCTAATTTGTAGTCCTTTGTGCAGAAGAAGATGGGGGGGTGTGTCTTATCTCTGTTTAAATGGGGCTGTGTATTTGCTGTGCTCATCTTTAGTATGTTTATGCTTTATGTTTTCTTACCTGTTAGAAGCATTGGTTTGGCTGTCGTTTAACTGATGCTCTGTGATGAACATAGTGAGCAGTGTCTGCAAAGAAAAAATGCTTCTCCAGATGTGTTAGAAAACAGCCCCATAATAAACTGCATGAAAATGGAGTGGCTGGAGAGGTGTGCCAGGTATTTTCCAGTTGTAAGGAGATAGCCCTGCCTTGAGGATGTCTTCTTTTTATGATCTGCATGATGTAACAAGTAAGAGCAGCAATAACAGATAGGGAAAAGAGGATAAATGGCAAGAACTCAAAATGCAGTTGCAGAGATGCTGAATGTTAGAAGGGTTCTGTTGCAGCCCGCTCTTTATTCCTGTATACATGGTTTGCCAGCTAACCAAAGTAGTTTAAAATCCCTGAGTAATGCTAATGCGCTTCAGATACTCTGCTCCCCTCTCAAACTGTGCTGCAATGGTTTTCAGGTTGTTTAACTCTGCTGTTCCCTGCTGGCACTTTGGCTGAAATGGCACTTTACAACATCCCTGTTTGGAGCACGTGTGATTAAAAAGTGGCTTTGTGGAAGCAAATGGTAAACATGGTTTAAACCCATTAAAGCCATTGCATGTTTGGAATACAGTACCTGAGGGATTGTCTGTTCTTTTTCTTACTGCAGTGAAATAAATCAAGTTCTAGCACTGCAAATTGCTTCAGAAAATGAAAGTGAGCCTTTAATCTTTCATTGATTGGGGGGGGGGAAAGAGATATATCCGATTTGGAGCAAGATGTGGCAAGGCTTTGAGCTGTGAAGCTGTGTTCTCTGTACTCTTACAGGAGGAATAAAGAATTAGACTGAAAATTCAGCACTTGCAGTATACTCATAGGTACATATACTGGAGTATGCTTGGAGTATATGAAGACAAAGAGAAGTAGTGGAAATTGTCTCCTGGGAATATCAGTGTAAAAACTATAATAGTAGGAAAATACTTTGCATTCCCATCTCTGACAGTTGTGATTCCGTCTCAAGCTTAGTGCTGAAAGGACTCTTAAAACTTAGAGTGTCTCCTGTTATGCCAATAGAGGGTTATCTCCATCCTGAAGGAGGTGAGGTGCTTAGTTTGTGTGTTCACCGTTAGTCCTCCAGCAATGTGTAGACTACAAAAGTTAATCATCTTCCGAAGAGAAAATCAGAGCAGAAAAGAGACCTGGAACTGGCCAAGATCCCCAGTGCTGAGAGAAACAGAAGTTCCTGTGATAGCAAAACCACTCTTTGATTTGCTTTTGACACTGAGCATGAAACCCAAATTTCTTTCTTTCAGAAGAGTGGCCTGTGACAGACATTGCTGTGTGGCTGGTGAACCTTTGCCAAGCCTGAAAACCTGAGCCTCAGACATAAGCACAAACCTTGCTTTGGTTAGTTTAGCACATGTGTGTGCTTTACCCGTGCTTGCAAGGTAGATGTAGCCAGTGACGCAGCAGAGTTGCGTTACAAAAGATTCAGAGAACAGAAAGGTGAGAAGCAATAGTAACAGCCTGCTGCAGTTCTAAAACAGTCCCAGTGAAGCAAGTTGGAGCATGCCCCTTTGCTCCATCTCCTTGCTGTGGGAAAGTGCTGAGCGCAATGTTCTGTACTTCTTTCTATTACCCTTGGTTATGGAGAGAAGCTCTACAGGAGGAAGGCTTGCTGATGAAATCACAGCCACTGACTGAGAATGTTCAAGGCTTCCCTTCCCTTCCTGGGACACGAGTCTGAGACTACACAAAGTCTTTCTGTTTTCCCCAGGAGGTAGCTAAAACTTGCTCTTAGAAAAGACTACAAAGTTCTTGGTGGTGAAAATAAACAGCAGACACACTTTCAGTCACTGTTATTTGGGGCACTTGTCTAGGATAGATCAATGCCGCAACGACACAAACAATTCTGTGGTTCTTCAGGATGCTCATTTGAACTGGAGCCTGTGCCCTGGCCAGAGGTACAGCAGCTAGATGTTAATATATGTGTGTACATGTAAAAATCATTCTTTAAGGACCTTAAGATGATCCAGTTCCACCCCCCAGCCATGGGCAGGGACACTTTCCACTGGAGCAGCTTGTTCCAAGCCGCTGTGTCCAACCTGGCCTTGAACACTGCCAGGGATGGGGCAGCCATGGCTTCTCTGGGCACCGTCACAGGGAAGAGCTGCCTAAGAGCTCATCTCCATCTCCCCTCTGGCAGGTTAAAGCCATTCCCCTTGTCCTGTCCCTACAGGCCCTACATTTACTGGGAGTATGTGGTTTTCCTTAATATCAGAAATCCCTTCCCATGTCCTTTGAAATGTATTTGCATTCAAATGAACAGGGTCATGTGTTTCTGTAGATCCCCTGTTGCTCAGGGACTTTCTGCTCTGTTCTTAAAGATTCTGTTTTTATTGACTTCTAGGATGCTTCAAAGTCCTACAAGAAAGCTGGAGAAGTTGCAACAGTTGAATTACATGTGGAAGAAGGTATACAAGTAGAAACAAATCCTTTACCTAAGAAAGTTTCCCCATTGCACTCTGAAATGACAGATTATATAAAGTCATCTCCTCCGACTCTTATCAGTAGCCATAATTCTGACTTAAAGGATAGAACACAGATTAACGGAGCAACAACTGTAACAGAGAAATTGGCTCAACTTATTGCAACTTGTCCTCCTTCAAAGTCTTCCAAAACAAAGCAGAAGAAGCCTGGAAGTGGAACTGCATCTGGTTTGGTTAAAGACTCTGGGAAGAAGCTACCAGGAGCTCTGACTGCAAGTGGGTTAGTTAGTAAAGATTTGGTAAAGAAATTGCCAGGATCTGGGATTGCTGTTGGGTTGGTTAACAAGGACTCAGGGAAGAAGCCATTAGGGATTGGGAGTGCAGCCATATTGGTTAACAAAGACTCTGGGAAGAAGCCACAGGGGCTCGGCCCACTGATCGGGTTGGTTAACAAGGACTCTGGGAAGAGGCCACCAGGGATCAGCACTCCGCCTGGGTTAGGTAGCAAGGACTCTGGAAAGAAGCAGCCAGTGACCAGCTCTGCGGTTGGGTTAATCAGCAAGGATGTTGGGAGGAAACTTCAGGCTATCAGCACTCCAACTGGATTGACTAATAAGGAGTCTGTCAAGAAGCCGTTAGGGATTGGCACTCCAGCAGGATTGATTAACAAGGACGCTGGGAAGAAGTTGCTGGGAATAACTAGTCCTACAGGGTTGGTTAACAAGGATGCTGGGAGAAAGATGCCAGGGACTGGCAGCACGACAGTTCCAGCCAACAAAGACTCTGGAAGGAAGACACCAGGAATTGGCAGCCCAGTGGGACCAGTTAACAAGGATTCTGGGAGGAAGATGCCAGGAATTAGCAGTCCAGTGGGATTGGTTAGCAAGGACTCTGGAAAGAAGCCAGCAGGAATTGGCAGTCCGGTTGGTTTGGTTAACAAGGACTCTGGAACTCTGAAAGCAGATTCTCTCCTGCCTGCCTCGGAGCCCTTTAAGCTTCCTTGCAGTTCAAACCTCAGTAGCCTTGAAAGCCATGAGACTACAGATGTACTGAAGGAAAATACTGCTAGCAAAACATTTGAGAAGCATGTTATGAGACAGAATAAGGAGAGCATCTTGGAAAAATTCTCAATCCGGAAGGAAATTGCAGATGTAGGCAAAGAGATGTTCAGTGAAGGAATCTGCGTTCCACAGGATGCTTACTCGACCAGTGAAAAAGGGATTTATGAAACTTCTAAGCATGAAAAACAGCCTCCTGTCTATTGCACTTCACCAGACTTCAGAACAGGAGGTGCTTCAGACGTATCGACAGCCAAGTCCCCCTTTAGTGCGGTAGGAGAGGGCAATCTCCCATCGCCTTCACCCACAGTGTCTGTTACCACCTTAAACAGGAGCCTCTCAACAGCATCTTCCCAGTTAGCATCGAACTCGTTGCATTTAAGTTCCACAGCAGATCTCTTAGAAGGGATTTCAGAGCAGATTGGCAAAACTCAGTTTTCCTCCGACAGTGCACTTCTGAATATAAACAGAACATTGAACCACACGCTGAGCACCGATTTTAAAGGTGCTGAGAAAGACTTAAATGATTCAAAAGCTACTTACATAGAAACTTCAAGAACTAGTCCTCCTACAGGGAAAAAGCCCATTTTGGCAGCTGAAACGAGCATTCATGCTACTGTCACCCCTTCAGTGGTTAGTTTCACGAGCTTGTTTAGCAGCAAGCAGTTCCTAAAGATCGGTGCGTTAGCTGCATCGGAGAAGTCCTGCCAAGGAGCAAAGCCTCTGAGCACTGCTCAGCAATCGAAACCTTTAAAGAAAAGAAAAGGAAGGAAACCACGGTGGACCAAAGTGGTGTCAAGAACCACGTGTCGACCTCCAAAGGGTCTGGAACTAGAAAGGTCAGAGCTTTTTAAGAACATCTCCTACAGTGCACTGTCAAGCAGTAATTTGGAGCAGGCCAAATTCTTGAAGAACATAGGGACGTCTTCGTTTGTGGAGCACGACTTTGTCAAACATCAACTGCCAAAACTGAACGAAGCTAATGGGCAGTCTCTTGCGCTCTTGGCTGAGACTGACAAGCAAACTCCAAAGTTCTACAGCACTCACAAACCCTCTAGTTTGTGTATGTCAGATGATTTCTTACCTGACATGTATAAACCCAAAAGAGGAAGACCTAAAGCCAAGGAGATGCCAGAGCTCGAAGGTCCCCCCAAAAGAACTCTAAAGATCCCAGCATCAAAAGTCTTTTCAGTGCCGTCAAAAGAGGAGCAGGAACCTCCAATCTTGCAACCTGAAGTAGAAATTCCCTCCTTAAAACAGAGCTTACCAGGACAACCTTTTCCTAAAAAGAGAGGGAGGCCCAAAAGACAGATCAGGTCTTCGATTAAAATGAAGCCACCGATTCTTTCTGTGGCCCCTTTCGTCGGCACAGAGAACTCGAGCAAGATGGCTTCTGAAGGCGACCAACATCGAGCTGGGGACTTCTTTGAGAGAAAGGACCAGCTCCGAGGGCCAGAGGAAGTCCAAAAGCCCGCTCTTTGTAGCATGAGCGACTTGGAAGCGGACTCGGACCGCAAAGTTGCCAAGAGAAATAACGGGCAGCTGATGAAAACCATCATTCGGAAAATAAATAAGATGAAAACTCTGAAGCGAAAGAAGCTCCTGAATCAGATTCTGTCGAGTACCGTGGAACCAAATAACAAAGGGAAAGTGCAATCTAAACTCCACAACACCGTGTCCACTCTTGCTGCCACGTTCGGGTCCAAATTAGGCCAGCAAATAAACGTCAGCAAGAAAGGAACGATTTACATAGGAAAAAGGAGAGGAAGGAAACCTAAAGCTGTCCTCAATGGTATTTTAACCAGCAGCTCGGCCAGTTTGACAGTTCTGGAGAAGTCTGCTCAACAGGCTCCTGGTACATCCCTGGGGCAAGTGCTTCCCCACTTGCTGCCTTCAGCAGGTAACAGTTCCGAGATCCTTCCATCGCCAGTTTGCTCCCAGTCTTCCGCAGTGAGCGGGGGCCAGAGCCCCGTGAGCAGCGATGCTGGGTTCATCGAGCCCAGCTCGGTACCGTACTTACACATCCACTCCAGGCAGGGGGGCGTCGTTCAGACCCTCGCCATGAAGAAGGCTGCTAAGGGCAGGAGGAGGTTATCTCCACCTACGCTGCTGCCCAACTCTCCTTCCCACCTGAGCGAGCTGACCTCGCTGAAGGAAGCCACCCCGTCCCCTGTGAGCGAGTCCCACAGCGACGAGACGATCCCCAGCGACAGCGGGATAGGGACAGACAACAACAGCACCTCGGACCGAGCGGAGAAGTTCTGCGGGCAGAAGAAGAAGAGGCATTCGTTTGACCACGTTTCCCTCATCCCACCCGAAACTTCCACTGTTTTAAGTAACCTGAAAGAGAAGCACAAGCACAAGTGCAAGCGCCGCAGCCACGACTACCTGAGCTATGACAAAATGAAGAGGCAGAAGCGGAAAAGGAAAAAGAAGTACCCTCAGCTTCGAGGGAGGCAGGACCCGGATTTCCTCGCTGAGTTGGAGGAGTTGATAAGTCGGCTGAGTGAGATCAGAATAACCCACCGAAGTCACCACTTTATACCCCGAGATTTGCTGCCTACCATCTTCAGGATAAACTTCAATAGCTTCTATACCCATCCTACTTTTCCTTTAGATCCTTTGCACTACATTAGAAAACCTGATTTAAAGAAGAAGAGAGGCAGGCCTCCCAAAATGCGGGAGGCGATGGCCGAAATGCCCTTTATGCATAGCCTGAGCTTTCCTCTCTCCAGTACCGGGTTCTACCCCTCTTATGGCATGCCTTACTCTCCTTCTCCCCTTGCTGCTGCTCCCATAGGCTTAGGTTATTATGGAAGGTACCCTCCAACTCTTTATCCCCCTCCACCTTCTCCTTCTTTTACTACCCCCTTGCCACCACCTTCGTACATGCATACAGGCCATTTGCTTCTCAATCCCACCAAATACCACAAGAAGAAGCATAAACTTCTGCGCCAGGAGGCTTTCCTCACCACGAGCAGGACTCCGCTCTTGTCCATGAGCACGTACCCCAGCGTTCCACCGGAGATGGCTTACGGCTGGATGCTCGAACATAAGCACAGGCATCGCCACAAACACAGAGAGCATCGTTCTTCCGAGCAGCCGCAGGTTTCCATGGACACCATCACGGCCAATAGCTCTTCTCGAACAGTTCTGGAGTCCCTGAAGCGCTACAGGTTTGGGAAGGAGGCCGTGGGGGAGAGGTACAAACACAAAGAGAAACACAGATGTCACATGTCTTGTCCACACCTCTCCCCTTCCAAGGGTTTGCTAAGCAGAGATGAACAGTGGGTCAGGAGAGAGCCTTCGGAGCCCAACTCCTTAGCGCTGGGCCTGCAGACCCCGCTGCAGATAGACTGTGCAGAAACCCCCCCCGGGCTGTCCCTGGGGGGGTTCACCCCCAGCTCGGAGCCCGGCAGCAGCGACGAGCACACGAACCTTTTCACAAGTGCAATAGGGAGCTGCAGGGGCCCCGGCTCCGCCAGCGCCAATGGACGTAAAAAGCTGCCCGAGAGCCCCGGCCTGTTCGGCGCACAGGAGCCCCCCCTCTCCCGGCCCCTCCGGAAGGAGCCGCTGCCTTCCATGGAGAAGGCCCTCCAGCCGCTCACAGGTAAGGACTCCAAGTGTGCTTTCCTGGGCCTTGCTGCTTTGTGTTGGACCAAATGTGCTAGAGCGGGAGGGCAGGGCCAGCCCTGCCTGGGTAGGAATCCTCCGGTGTTGAATTCCAGCCCTGCTCTTGCTCTCGCTCGGGAGGTCTCTGTCCTGTTAAACTCTGCTCAGTGCAGCATTTGGTGCAGGCTAACAGAGTGTCTCCTGCTCGCGGATTGTGGAAGTCCCTCTTCCCAGCAGATCCCTCGTGCTTTGGTACAGCACTCTGTGGAGTTGTGCTGAGGATGTTTTCTCGTGGAAAGGTCTTTTCTTTTTCCTTCCAATTTTAACCTTCTGCTGAATTGAGCTGAAATTTCTCGTGATTTTTGAGCCTTGAAGAGCTGTGTTTCTGTTCGGGGTGAAGTTTGGTTGGGTTGGTTTAGACCAGCTCTTGGTGCTCATTGTGAATAACAGTTCCAGTTCAAGAACTGCTTCCTTTTCCCTTTGGAATTCAGTTTTAGTTAGTTCGAACAGTGCAGCTTTGATCCCTGACCTGAGGCCTCCAGCAGAACCTCAGAACAGTTGCTAGATGCTGCTGGGAATGCCTAAGACCAAACCTTGTCATGACTGCTCTCTTCGTAGCCTCAGACAAAGCTGAAGCACAACTGACTGACAGCAAAGACCACTCTGGAATTGCGAGCTTTGCCATGTGCCTAAGTCAGGAAAAACCAGATCTCATGTGACATGAAGAAAAGGGTTCATTTGAAGTAGCAATACGGGGGGGTTGGTTTCTTTTCTTATGTAAAAGCTAATGTTCTGATGAGATCCAGTGGCTTTTCCTCATGGCTTGTTTGCTGTCCTACCCGTGCCATTAGCCTCCGAGAAATTCCTTCTTGATGGTCCATTTCTGTCCTTCTCCATCTCTGTGCATCATAGCAAGCAAATGTTCCTAAAGCTGAACCAGAGGAGTCTTACTTTGGATGTTCAGCATCTGCAGCATGTTGTATTGGCACTGCCAGACTGAAACGAGTCTTTCTGTGCTTTTCTCTTCCCTGATCTGTTTTTCAGGCACTTTGCCAACGCAGGACAAACCTTCCCACAGGCAGCCAGAGAGCACAAACTGCAGCCCTTCCAGGAAGAGATCCGCATCTGAGAGCACATCTTCTACAGGCAAGTCATGGCTGGGGCCTCGTTTTCGGGACCACTGCTATAGGAAGACCTGTGCTACTACAGACAGCTGAGACAGCATTGCTGGGACAGTTTTAAGAACAGCAATGTGTTCATGGAGATAGGGAGGTTTTCTGCGTGCATTGTAGGATGCAAGTACAGCAAATTGGGTTGCAAAATAGGGAAACTAGAGCTGGTGCTTCCAGAAGCAGCAGCATAGCTATGGCAGAATGGAGTCTGGCTCCTCACTGAGTCTTCATGAAGCTCAGTGCTTTAATGCTAGCAAGACCTGTGACACTCCAGTTAATCAGCGGATTAGATGAGTAGGTCAATTCCTCCATGGGGAAGAGCTTGACTTCCGTGCTGTTCTGAAAGCAGACAGTTTTCTACCCTTGGGTAGATAACTGTTAGGATCAAGGTGGGCTCTGCTGTTATGTTCTCTTGGTAGCACGTGAGAATCCTGCTAAAGTGATGGAGGATGACAGGCAACTCATCCCAGTCATGAATGACCCTAGGGCAAGGTACTCCTTATCTGTTTTGAGCTTTCTCTTGCAAAGAGGTCCTGTTAGCACAATTCAGACATTCTTAGACACCAACTTGTAGTGAACATCCTAAGGCTTGGTACTTCAGAACCAGTTATGATGTCCATATAGGAAGAATGGGCCAAAACTGCTATTTCCTCCTCCCTTTAAACAGATAGTTGTAAGAGATGCTTTAATCAGCATCTGCTAAAGAAAGTCATCACAGTGAGGAAGTGTTTTCTGTTTTCCTGTCTGTCCTGTTAACTTACTTCTGCTCATTTTAAAGGGGCAGCTGCAGGCAGAGTACATCTGTGGATAGGAAGGTGTTAAAAGTTCAGGCAGATTTTGTGCAGGAGAGCAGAGGAATGGAAGGAATCACAAGTTTATCAACTTCAAAGTCATTGAGCTGATGATGCGGCTGAAAAGATGAGTCTTTGTTAGGATTTCCATGGATCTGGAATGCATGTGGGATTTCAGGGTGTTTGTCAGAGAGCTGCTTTGTTCCTGAGGGCTGCGAGTGTGCCTCACCAGGGCTGCAGCTGGTTTGGGGATCACTGCCTTCAGTTGTCCCAGCCTTTTGGATCAGATTCCAAACAGAAGCACTAGTTCAAGGGCATCCCTTAGACTTGGTGCCCAAATGTGTTGGAGAGTTTGGTTATCGTTGGATGGAGCAGCTGTTTAGAGAGCTCGCTGTGCTAAACATGTTCCTGTGAGGAACCCTCAGCTCCATCCTCACATGTATTTAAAGACAGAAGAAAAGCAAGGGTGAATTGTCTTTCTTATTTCGTCTCAAATTGAAAGCTGGACGTGTAAATCCTTCCACTTCTCCCAGAGCTGCTCAGGTTCCTGGGTTTTCCAAGTGCTTACGGCACTGACCTGACAAACAAGTAAGTTCTTATGTTCCTTTTCCAACCCGTAGGAGGAATGTTGTTCACAGGAGGATTTTAGGATTTAAAACTCCCTTGTTTAAGCTGTGCACTCTCTGAAGTTGTTTGTGCTTTCTCTTGTCAGCCAATGCATTATCTCCCTCCCGTCAAACCCTTTTATAGAAACACTCTGTTGCCTTCCCCTTACCTTTGCATTAGCACGTGCTCTTCAGTCTGGAGCCTCAGACCCACTGCTTCAAGTAGATCTAATGTAAATAACTGGCCCCAAGGAGCAGTAACATTCTGTTGTAAATGTTAATGTGCAATTGTGATCTGTTTAGGAGAAGGCAGCATCCGTTTTATTCCAGAAAAACCAGGGCTGCTTCTGATTAAATGCCATCACGAAGAACCAGCTTCGGGAAGCTCTTGGTTTGCAACAGACCCCCTTTTTGATACAGCATAATCTATATGGTAGACCCGGAAACTCTCTTTTTCTGCAGCTCTAAGAAGTGGGGACTGTGTATGAATAAAGACAAGATAATTGTGTTAAAGCGGATGTAAAATGTAGGTTTTCCTTTTCTGCATCACTGGGTCCCTTCCCTGTTGGAACTTATGTTCCAGAAATTGGTGTCTTCTTGTTCAGCGTTCTGGGCAATTAGAGGATATAAAAGCCTGTCAGCCTATCCAGCTGTTCTGCTTTCATTCCAAGCTCATCTGGTTATATCTCGGGTCTCTCAGTGTGTGTGTATTTGTGTTTCAGTGATGGGAGTACCTGCCCGGGGAGGAAGGCTGGCAAGTACTGATGATCCAGTGGATACCTTGCTGCAGCGCATGGCGCAGCACGAAGGCCAGGCTACTCTGGACAAAACCTTAGAAGCAGTCATGGCAAATGTGTCTGTTCCACCATCAGCTAGTCCTGCTCGAAACCACAACAGGGAGAGAGGGCTGGGGAAGCAGGACAGCCTTGGAGCTCCAGCAGTTCCCAGCAGCTCCTGCAGCGATAGCATCTCTCTTCTGTCGGACAGGCTACCAAACAGCTACTCCCCACGGCACCTCAAGAGGAGCGTGGTTGAAGCCATGCAGCGACAAGCCAGGAAAATGTGCAATTATAACAAGATCTTGGCAACAAAAAAAAATCTGGACCACGTCAATAAGATCCTGAAAGCCAAAAAGCTGCAGAGGCAGGCACGGACAGGGAATAACTTTGTGAAGCGCAGGCCAGGGAGGCCTCGGAAGTACCCGCTCCAGGCTGTCGTCTCAATGCAGGCCTTCCAGGCAGCTCGGCTGGTGAGCCAGGAGCTAGAGAAGAGAGAAGAAAGCAGCAGCCCCTTACACCTGGGGCCTGATACCATCACTGATGTCATTGAAGCTGTGGTGCAGAGTGTGAACTTGAATGCAGATCACCGGAAAGGCTGGAAGAGGAAGAGGTGGCTTGCAGAGGAGCAGGCCAGGAAACGCCAAAAGCCTTTGCCCGAAGACGAGCAGGAGAGCAATAAGAGGTAATTCCCTTACAGTTTTGTGCCATCAGTATAGTCATTGTTGGTTTTATATCAGTTCAGGCCATGAAAGAATCCTACCGAAATGAGCTCTGCTTGTTACATTTGCTTTTCAGTGTAGAGGAAACTAGCATGTCAGTGTTAAGTATGCTTCAGGGTCTTCCTGAGTTACTGACCACCCCGTGATGGGATGGAATCTCAGAAGATCTAAGCCCTGTTGGTTTTGTGCTTGTGTCTCAAGTGAAGCAAGCTTTATGGTTGTCTTGGTGAGGAATACGTTTAATGAGTTGGTAAAACAAATTTACTGATGAGGTACCATAGCAGAGATTGTTCCTTCATCCTGTTGGAATAAGGAATTGAAAGAGTTACGTGCACCATGGGAATCTTAGAGTGATACAGAGCATAAGGTGAGATCAGTTGATATACAGCAAATAAAGAGTAAAACCAAGCAGCAAGGAGGAGTTAAGGTGTGCACCTCTGCAGTCAGTGGCTAGTGAAGGATCACACCAGAAATCTACCTCCTGGTCTAGTTTTCACGTGCTTGTCCCCAAAACCATCAATACAAACAGATCAAACTCTTCCATAAGTCTTCCTTTGTGTGTTTTCAGAATAACTCTGAAAAATAACCCCATATTGGTGTTTCGGGAATGAATAGTGTAACGTAGGCATTTAGATTCACAGACTGTGTCTGGAGCCTTCTACATTACTCAACTGAGACACCAAGGGATAATGTTACGAGTACAAACAATATTCTTCGTGTAATTATTAATAACACTACTATAAAAAGATCCTGCATTTCTTATGATTGGGCTTAACCACCGCTTGATCATGATCATTGAATTGCATTGAAGTGACATCTGCTAACTCAGAAACATGGGCATTGCTTTTGCTGCTGACCAGGTTCTAGAGGGGCATAGTGAACTGTGGTGAATCTTCAGTCTTTCCTTTCCCTTCCAGTTTCTCTGAGCCAGCAGCCGAACCTCCCAGTCCACAGGATGCCCTTGGGAAACCACCTGGACCTGAAAACACTGAACAGCCTTTGCCAACTCTAGCCCAGCGTGAGAAAAAAGCCCCTCGACCCCCAAAGAAGAAGTACCAGAAGGCAGGGCTCTACTCTGATGTGTACAAAACCACAGAGTAAGTAACACCACTGCCAAGCTGCTGATATTCCAGTGGAAACTGTCTCCTTTCACCTAGAGCCGTACAGAGCTGCCACTACTTGAGTAGCTGAAATAAAACCATCAACTTAATTCAAGGCTGTGAAAAATTACATGCATGATAATTCTCAGAGTCTGAGCCAGTGAAGATTTAAAAGGTAACCCCAGTCAGAAAGCAGCCTCGAGCAATCTGAAAGTGGTTCAGATTAAGAAGGTAAGAGAGCTTCAATCAACGATCTTAATGCTGATGGCAGCCAAAGTTCTGGGGAGCTTGAGGTGTTCAGGTCCTGAGGACAATGTCTACGTAAAAGGAGCCATTAGGTTTCTCTTTGTATTGACTGAATGATGACAACTGGTCATCTTTTGGGTGAGGGAATTTCAGATGCACTTTGTGTTGTACTTCCCTTAAAGCTTAAAGAGGTCTGATTTGGTCTTTGCCTGCTGCTCCCCATGCTGAGTTCTGTGCTTGCAGTGGTCCTGATGTTTGTGATAAGCTGCTTAAGAACGCTGAGGAGTCTTTTCCCTACCAGGGAAGCAGATCCTACCTACAGAGCCTGAACTACTCTGCAGGGTTGTTCGAACACTGGTACTGAAACAAGACATGGAGATGGCAAGGAGAGAGCTATGGCCGTCTCGATTTAGGTGTCCTGTCTCACAGCAAGCTGCAGCTTGAAGGGCTCATCCCACTGCGTCACTTCCTCACTAAGTTGGTTCAGCAAACTAAATCAGCAGAACAAGAGTCACTTGGTTGTAATTCCATTTTCTAGTGATTTAACTTGCTGTTCCAGCTCTCCTGCACAGTCCGGCATCTGCCACTGCAAGAGGAGAGCAGAAATTAATGTTGTTAGCCCAGAATTTGTATTAACTTCCTGCTGTAGGAGTCGGAAAACAGGATCTTGGTTGAGAACAAAAATGCAACTCTAATCGTAGGGCACCCTCTAGTGATGGTACAGTTCAATGTTAATCCCTGTATCCAGTAAATCCGCTCTGTATTCTCGGGAGAGATCTTTTGCTTTTCAGCTGCAGGATTCATTTTATCTGCTTGTAGAGGGAAACATCTTAGAAAGCATGGTATGAAAACGAGGCAGTGATCCTGGGAGGCTGCAAGGACTTCGGCTTAGTCCTGGGAATTCCTGTTCCTGCACCATCTGCAGCGAGGTGTATCTGGCTGGCAAGTGTTCCAGCTTAGGTAAAAAGTGACATGAGCAGCCCTGGATCTGAGCAGCAGGGGAGGAAACCCGCTGTCATGGCCACAGCCCCACGAGTGGCACTCACACAGCCTGGGCACTGGTACCCAGCAGGAATCCTGTTTGCCAGAGCAGTCTGGTGACGAGGCAAGCCAAGGTTGAAGGGGGAAGTCACTCTGCAGGTCAGGATCGGGTCTGGTGGTGGTAACCAGGGTCAGGCACAATCCATCGTTGCCAGGCAGGTCCCAGCTCAAGCCAGGAAGCCAGAGCATGGCTCAGCCACCACCAGATCCACAGCTCCCGTGGCTGAGCTGGAGGTGGGTGCACACCCGCCCCGTAGGCCAGGCAGGGGCTGAGTGTAAATGGGTTTCTGGGCTCCAGGAGCAGAGATGTGGGTGGAAACCTCCTGTGGAGCTGGTCAGGATCATGTTAGTGCTGCTTGGACTCTGAATTTAAGCTTCTCCAAGGCTAGCAGCGAAGTGCAAGGGGAGGTCTCATAAAGATAGTAGCTGAACACAAAAGCAGAACCTTTACTGCCTGCTGAGAAACCCCAGCCTAAAATAGCTCCTCGCCTTCCCAATGGGAACATGTGGACCTGCTAATACAGACCTTTGATTGCTAGTGTGGAGAGGCCTTTTCTAATTCATGAGGTGCTTTTTGCAGTGTTGGTGTTTCTAGAGTTGTGTCTTGTTCGTACTCGATTGAGTATATTCCTTTACTTCTAATGAAGAATTGTGCTTTATTTTGGCACCTCAGCCTTTGCCTCTGAAGTCCCTGAAGTGTTGGTGGCCTTTGTTCAGCGCACGGATTTGTCATAAGAGTTTTTACATGCCTCTGACAGTACTTCACTGCTGGGTTTAGAAGGGAGCCAGTGTAGGTGCTTTCCCCAGTGTTCTTTGTGGCTGGCTCTAGCACGGGTGTGTCTGCAGTGCCTGGAGGAATTCATGTGCTATTTGTGGGTTTAGATAATTGCCTTCTGCATTTCCTTTCCACTCTGCTTTCCTCCTTGCAGCGTATTTACCATCATTTCTTTTTCCATTGCCTTCCCTTACAGCGAATATGTGGGTGTTAAAAGGTTGGCTCGAATTAAGTCACCTTTCCACTGAATGTTTTTCCTTTTTTTCCATGCCTTTGGTTTAAGGATTTGCCTTTTGGAAATGGAGGTTCACACTTTGCCTTTGCAAAATACCTTCCATTTCCTCTTCATAATCGTGGACTGGTTTGGGTTGAAGGGACCTTAAAGCTCCTCCATTTCTGTTGGTATTCTCTTTCCTGCTCTTCTGGACATTTGTGCCGTAATTAACCGGAAAGGATGGGGGTTGCAGATGATTGTTCCTCATCCTGATGGGGTTTTGTCACTGTTCTCCACAGTCCCAAGAGCCGCCTCATCCAACTGAAGAAAGAAAAGCTGGAGTACACTCCTGGAGAGCATGAGCATGGGTTGTTTCCAGCCCCTATTCATGTCGGTGGGTACTTCATGTGTGTTTGAGTTGCTGGGAACAAATGTCACACTTAGATGACATGGAAGTACTCTGGATCACAGTCTCCCTTTTTCCTTTCTTCTTGCAGCCCCTTGCCAGGTTACTCATGTCTTTCAGCACAGGAGCTTTGCCAAAGGTCACACTCATCCGCCTGTGTCCTGCAGTGCAAAAGCTTGACTGAAAAGGCTGTTTTATTCCCTTGCTGCATGAACTTTGTTCTCAGGTTTCGTTTGCCATTAGAAAGAGCCAGTCTAGTTTCAAACCTGGTTTAACTCCAGAATACTTCTGCTTAAATGCAGTACAATAAATAGCCTCCTTTTCAAACTGGTCTTATGGTAGAATAGCCAGAGACTACTATAAGCATTTGTTAAATCTCAGAAGCTAAGCAGGCAATATTGGGGATTTAATAGACTTGGAGGCCTTGGGTAGAACGGAAATGAGGCTTAGGGCTTCCTTTGTGCCATAACCTATGGCATGAGCATGTAGAACTCAGAGGTGCAGATTGGAGCTCACAAGTCTACTCCACCAGACTGGGCTAGTTTGGGAAATTCCGTGTTATTCAGGGGGAATATTTGTCCCATCCAGTACAAATGTGTCATTGGTTTGTCTTCTTGAACTGAACTCTCTTGCTCCTTACACAACGGGGACTTTCAGAGGGGGCGGAGGCAGTGAAGAGTGGACAGCTCTGGCTGAAGCAGTAACTGCAAATTCAGGCCTGAAGGTGTTAAGTTAAATCCTCAAACCCATGACCTTTCTCAGTTCCTCTTGAAATTGGGTCATAGAACTGGTGTGTGACCAAACCATCTGTCAGGATGCTCCTGTTCTCTCTTCACAAGGCCCTGACCCCGTGGTTGGTTGTGTAGCAGACACAAACAAGCTCCTGCTCTGATGTTAAAGCTGCTTCAATTACTCTGTATCAGGTAGCTGGAGGGTGGTTTAACTGCAGAGCTCCCAGGTTTAGCTCTCTGCCAGATGACTGCACTAGTGCCCACTTGACAAGGCTGGAGGGACATTCCATGCATCCAGGCACGATGCCAGGGCACCTGAAAGAGCCTTTTGTTTCACTGCTGAGGTCATAGAAGTGAAAGCAAATTCCCAGCAGATTTAGCTCTTTCCTGGAACCTGCAATGGATGAATACAGCATTGAAAATGGAGAGTAATTGAGGGGTAAATTGGAAGGAAAACATTACAGTTGTTATTTTCCAGTGGCGAGGGCATGTGTGTGAATGTACATGAGACCCCTTCCAGCTGGAGGGGTGGGAAAGGCACTTGTTAACATTTAGAAAAGCTGGGAAAATCAGGCATGGGGCTGACACTTCATCCTCAGTCCCTCCCCACTTCAGTTCTGTGACACAGTATGCACAGAAGCCCAGGCTGGTTTGGGTTGGAAGGGACCTTAAAGCTCTGCCAGTTCCACCCCGCTGCCACAGGCAGGGACACCTTCCACTGGGGCAGCTTGCTCCCAGCCCCTGTGTCCAACCTGGCCTTGAGCACTGCCAGGGATGGGGCAGCCACAGCTTCTTTGGGCACCCTGTGCCAGCGCCTCAGCACCCTCACAGGGAAGAGCTTCTTCCTAAGAGCTCATCTCCATCTCCCCTCAGGCAGGTTAAAGCCATTCCCCTTGTCCTGTCCCTACAGGCCCTTGTCCAAAAGCAAAATGATGAGAGAACATTTTAAGCTTGGCCAGAACTAACCCAGTGTCTGTGCCAGGCTTCAGGTCCCATATTAACAAAGTATGTAATGGGTCAGTTTCCCTCTTTTGGGGAAGGCTTCAGGGTAACAGTAAATTCTGGAATAGAGTCTAAATCTGCAATGGGAGTAGTAACTCCTTTCTAAAATGAGTGTCGGTTACTGCTGAAAACATAGATCAGCTTGAAGTCTTTCCAGAACATTTAGGGATGTGCTTGCCAAGTGAGTTTGTTCTTAAGTCTCTGTGAAGGTCATAGAACAGGCTTGGATACTCTTTGGTTTCTTTGAGTACAACGTTGTGGTTTGCCAGCTTTCATGAATGGTGCAGGCAGATTTGGTCTCTGTGCCACATCACTGCGTTCATGAGGATGCACGAAAGTGTCAGCTGGGACATTCCTGCCCAGAAGCCACGGTGAGGCACAAAGTTGAATTCATGTTGTCAGTTGTTTGCTCTTGTCCCTTGTGTAGCTCAGGTTCAGTGACCCCAACAGGTTCTTGGTACTGCTCTTGGGAGCTGAACTGTGACTGCTGGAGTTTGGTGGCATCTGTAACACCATCATCAATGCAGAAGGCAGCTCCCTCTGCACCGGCCTTCCCGAGCATCTCCTATCTAAGGCAGCAATTCCCTCGCTGGCAGGAAAGGTTCGAACCTGACAGGGCAGAATGCAGAAGGGAGCCTTGTGCAGGGCTCTTCCCTGGGCTTGTCAGACAAACAAAATGTTCTGGGAGGATTCTGCTCTTCTACCTCTTGGCCTTTCCAGTGTGGAGAGGCCCTATCAGAAGCTGGCACTGTGCCTGGGAGCAGCTCAGTTTCCCCCTGGGGATATGGGAAGCTGAGTGTGTGCCACTGACAGACCTTTTCTGTTTCAGGGAAGTATCTCAGACAGAAGAGGATCGACTTCCAGCTGCCTTACGACATCCTCTGGCAGTGGAAACACAATCAGGTACAAGATAAGAAGTTCCTGGGTTGCCAAGATTACCATCAAAAGTCTTAGAAAGAAAATAGCATTGACTCTTGACTCTTGCGTGAAAGTGTTTCTATACCCCGTGTGTTGGTGAATACTCTCGAGGCTGCCACTCTCTGAGGAAGAAAAGGATTTGCATATGTATTTAATAGGAATAATTTCCATTATTCCCTCTCTTGCAAAATAGCAATCCCGGGGGTTTCTGCTGCAAGAAGTCATTCCTTTCGAAGCAGACTCTTATTTTGGTGTGTGGCTGCTCGCTGCAGTGATCTTGTTTTAGACACGCCTCGGGAGAATTCAGATGTGCTGCCAACAGCACTGAGAAATCTCAGCCCTTATTTTTCTTGGCTCAATCCCAGCAGAGTGGAATTTATTTTTCACTTGCAAGCTGAGGTTTTCATGCGGAGGAAAGAGGAGAAACCCTTGAACAGCCTCATTCTTTTGAGAGAGCTTTAAATATGTGCAAACCTAAAAATAGGACTAGTTTGTTTTCTCCCTGAGAAGTCTCCACCAAGGGATTGAACACAGGATTTAAGGCTGGAGAGTAAATCTGTCCCCAGCTTTACAGCAAGGGAGCGTTCGATGACATGTAACTTAGGCTTGTAAGTGAGCAAGACAAATCCCCAGGTGGTTGTGGCTCCAGCTGCTCTTTGTAATGGCACCAAAATTGAATCTTCAGGTAATGCTCCTGGTTGACATTTCGGCTTCTTGCCATGTATTGCAGAAGACTTACATCTGCCTATCTTATCTATTCGTTATTGCATAAATAATACATATGTGATCTATTTCCTTGACATTTTCTCTATCTGCCTAGAATTTGGGAACCCCTTCCAGAGCAGTTTTGGTTGTACAGTGGTTGTGCAGGTTACGTGGTGTCTGTTGGCCGCACATGGCACTGCAGGAAGGCTGTTAATGCAGTAAATGGATGTGAGATATGTAATGATATGAAATTGTTCCTTAAAGCTTGCTTGAAAGGATGGGATGTATAGAAGGTTATGAAACGTGATCTGAACTTCCCTTTTTCCTCAGTCATCTCCGTCTACAGAGGAGGTTTCTCTAGTTAGAAGATGTATCTGCATTTCTCTTGGCTCCTACCTGTAGTCACAGATGTCATAGCATCACAAAATCCTTTAGGTTGGAAAAGACCCTTAAGATCATTGAGTCCAAGTGTTGTGATGTGTTGGCACATGGTAATGCCACCAAAGATGCTTTCTCCAAAGTAGATTTAATTTACTCTTCAGTGTTACAAAGAACAGCAGTGCTCAGGTTAGTCTGTCCTCATGATCCGTAGTGCTCTGTTCAGAGTATGGGAAGAATAAACTGTGTTAGGCAGAATGCTCAGCTAACTCCTTTAGCTTGAGTTCTGTTACCCAGGTACTTCTTTTGACCTATTTGCTAATGTAGTCTGAGCCTGAAGAAGAGAATGCAGCTGTATTTTGTAGGGATTACCAAGCTTCTCTCTGTACAGAGCACAATTTCCGTGATTCTTTTGACTAACAGAAGCACTTCTGCAGTGTATTAACATTTGCTTTCTCTTCCTTTTAGTTGTATAAAAAGCCAGATGTCCCACTGTATAAGAAAATCCGTTCTAGTAAGTAATATCTTATTATTCAAGTGTGTTCGTTTCTGCCACCCCTCCTGTCTGTCATGCTCTTCATCCTCCCAAAGACACTTCCATCTCCTCCTTTTTGCTTTATGGAATTGGAATGAAAGTCTTGTGGAGAAAGCACTCTGCTTTTCACCTGGAAAGAACTTTTTTCCCTGTTTGGGTTTGTTTTTTGTTTTCTTTTCTCTCCAGATGTCTATGTGGATGTCAAACCTCTCTCTGGCTATGAGGCCACCACCTGCAATTGTAAGAAGCCAGATGATGACAATGGGAAGGGCTGTGTGGAGGACTGTCTCAACAGGTTAGAAAGAGGTTGACTGATGAGAAGGCAGTTTCAATAAATGTAGTATTTCACATCAATTAATAATAGCTTAAGAAAAGAGTTGTGCTGGATGCAACCCCAGAAATTAAAGTATTGTTCCAGCGCATACAGGGTAACCTTCTGCTGCACCTATGCTCCCCCCCCTCTTTCTTCAGAGGAAAGATGCCTTTAAAAGCTCCATTTTGATCTCTGAATAGCAGTGAGGGGCTGTGAATCTCTGTGTGAATTATCCCTTGAAAACAAGAAGCATTTTAGTTCTTTGTGGCTGCCCCATCCCTGGCAGTGCTCAAGGCCAGGTTGGACAGGGCTTGGACCAACCTGCTCTAGTGGAAGGTGTCCCTGCCTGTGCAGGGGGTTTTAACTGAATGAGCTTTAAGGCCCCTTCCAACCTAACCCAGGCTGGGATTCTTTAGTAGCTTCTGTTTAACAAAGGCGTTTCTTTTTCCCTTTGTGTGATAGATGTAAAAGTAGGCCATGCACCTTCCTTTGACTCCTTTGCTTTCTATTTTAGGATGATCTTTGCGGAGTGTTCACCAAACACATGCCCTTGTGGTGACCAGTGCTGCAATCAGCGGATACAGAGGCATGAATGGGTGCAGTGCCTGGAGAGGTTCCGGGCTGAGGAGAAAGGATGGGGTATTCGTACCAAAGAACCCCTGAAAGCAGGACAGTTTATCATTGAATATCTGGGAGAAGTTGTTAGTGAGCAAGAATTCAGGTAGAAATATTTATTTGCTGCTTTAGCATGGGAGGCTCAATAAATGACTTTAGCATCTGTTATCATTGCTGGAAACCTTTAGAAGCAAAGGGGAGAGGAAGGGGGGGAAGGATGCTTTTCTGGTCTCAGCCACCAGAAGGAAGGCCTAGAGTTGAGCTCTTTTGATCCACCAAGTTTTTCTCAGTCATAGAGAGGCATGATTAGTGTTTGGAATGCATCATCTGCCACATCTGGCTGGAAATGCCAAATGCTGCAAGTGCATGTGAATTTTATGTCATTTTGAGGATTGTGCAGGATTTGAGCTGTGCAAGATAGAACTGAGGGGCAGAATGGAGCAGGAAGAGTGGTCAGCTTCTGCAGATAGGTATGAAAAAGGACAAGTGGGAGCATTAATAATGAATGTAGTCTTTTAACTCCATGGCATCACAGCACAATTGAGATTGGAGGGACATACTTGCTCTTAGAGACCCATCAGAAGACAAATGCAATCTTCTCATGCAGAAATACCTGCTAACACAACTGACTCTTGTTGCTCTCTTGCTAAAAAGAGGAAGCTGTCATCCATGGATGTCAACCCAGCAATTGTGTCCGGTCCCAGCTAATGAAAGGAGCTCATTGTTGTACACATGCCTACAGATACACACCAAAGAATGTATACTTGCATTTTCTCTTCCGTACACAGGTTATCACCATGAAATGTAGACAGATAAGCTGCAGAACCCAAAAGGGAGCATTCCAGAAGAGCAAATTTCTAAATTCTAATGCAAGCTCTGTCAGTGGCCTTGACTTATAAAAATAGGTATAATAATGGTTTTCCTCCATCTCGAGGTGTATGGTTCTGTAAAATCAAAGATGATCATTGCTTTTCCTTCCAAACCCTCTCTCAGAATTCCCAAATGCTCTATGACTTTGTTACTCCCTGTTTTGCAGCAACAAGCAGAATCACAAATAACTTTCCTGTGTTGCTTCCTAGGAACCGGATGATTGAACAGTACCATAATCACAGTGATCATTACTGCCTGAATTTAGACAGTGGAATGGTGATAGATAGTTATCGTATGGGCAATGAGGCTCGTTTTATCAACCACAGCTGTAATCCTAACTGTGAGATGCAGAAATGGTAAGAGAAACATTTTGTGTTTACTGGAAGACTGGGATGGCGGTGACTAACATGTAGATAACCAGAGCATCGAGAGAATCTCGTCTAAAAATAGGGAGGGGAACCAAGCTGAACACTGTAAATAACATTTCTGTGATGCTTGCATTGCACAAGAGGAGTGATGTAATGTGTTCAAGCGTTGGACATTGTGGAGACAGGATCTGAGTTTACTGGCAAGGCAAATCCAATGTTGTTTGTCATACTGTTAATCCGCTCCACATTTTGAAGCCTGGGTAATGCCAAAAATAACCTCTGCGTGTCTCTTCTTTCCTTCAATTCAAGTACTCTTTTTTAAAGCAAGCAAAGAGGGAAGTAGTCTGATTTCAGCAGACCTTGTGTCGTATCAGTATTCTGTTATCAGAAGCAAGCCAGTGCCAGACTAGTAGGAAGCACTTCCGAGAAACCTATAGGGAATATTATAGAGTGAAGTGGCAGATGGTTGTGATAAGATGGTGGCAGAGAAACTGGTGGTTCCCAGCTAGTTCCAGTGGATTTCAGCAATAGTAATCAAGTTTTACATTGGAAAACCCAGCACAAATGAAGTAAAGGTATTGGAGGGGCAGCTCACTTTAGTGTGTGTTGTGAAATGAGGTCTGATGGTCAAGGTAAGCTTTCGATTTAGGGGGGGGGCTGGATCTTGGTGGTTGAGAGAAGGTCTGCCACAACAGCCAATAGAATTTGGAGCTTCTCTATTTGAAGCACAACTTCCTTCTCTCTGTAAATCCAGGATTCACTTTTTTGGCTACCGAAGTTTGTTGTGAGAAACGAAAGAATAGCACAAATGAAGAAGCGGCATAATCCAGGGCAGAGCAGAAGGGTTGCTTCCTGTCTCTTAACTCTTCCACTATGTGGACAAAGCCTTTTCTTTGTAATTCTTGGGAATCTCTTCTTGTGTTTTCCCTGCAGGTCTGTGAATGGTGTTTACAGGATCGGATTGTATGCACTTAAAGACATGCCTGCTGGTACCGAGCTGACTTACGACTACAATTTTCATTCCTTTAATGTTGAAAAGCAGGTAAGGCTCTCAGTGCAAGGCCTTGAGAAAGCTCAGCCAGGACAAACAGTTGTGTCAAGTGGAAGGTGGCTTGACAAAGGCTTTTGTGTTGTACTTGACACAGCAGGTTCTTTGGAATATTGAGAATCTGCATGGTTTGGGGGTTATTTTAAAGGATATTTCTCTTTTCTTTTTCAAAGCAACTCTGCAAATGTGGTTTTGACAAATGCAGAGGAATAATCGGGGGTAAAAGTCAGCGAATGAACGGGCTTTCAAGCAAAAGCAATCAGCCTGTGAACACCCACAGAAGGCCTGGGCGGTCAAAAGAGAAAAGGAAGTCAAAGCACAAACTAAAGAAGAGAGTAAGTAGTAAACCCAGCTTTTTTGTGTGAGTGAAGGATAGGAAATGGGTTCATGCCATCAGAGCAAAAAAAGCCCTGGTTTGGGGTATTTTAAACTTCAGAGAAATACTATAGAGGAATACTATGGGTTCTGTCTCAGCAGCTACTTTTAGTGCTTTGCCAAGTTCTTGGCACAGTTTTTCCTGTCTATCAGATTGATGTGTTTTCCAGAGGGGTCACATGCCAGAGGAGCCCAGTGAAAGTGTGAACGCACCAACAAGGCTGACGCCACAGCTGCAGATGAAGCCCATGTCAAACAGGGAAAGGTGAGGAATTCTGTCAGTGGGATTCTCCTCAGAAATGGAGCCTGGTGCAAATGTTTCTCTGAGATAGGTCCTCATGAAGTGCCTGAGTAAGCAGTTCTTAGTTCTCCTTTAAGCAGCTAGGGTGGAGTTCCTCTCCACTGGGTAGAGAAGGTGCACAAGTGTACCTCTGAATACCTTTTTCCCCACCTTAAGGAATGGATTTTACAGTAAGAAGGTGATTCTTGAATGCTGTTCTAAATCCCATAGGAATTTTGTGCTGAAACACCATGTATTTTTGGTACGAAACTGGGAAAAGATTCGACAGAAGCAAGAGGAAGTGAAGCATGTCAGTGACAATATCCACAGCACATCACTGTACAACCGCTGGAACGGGATCTGTCGGGATGATGGGAACATTAAATCTGGTGAGGCCAACACAGGTTCCTCAGGTTGCTGCTTTGAGAACCCGTGTGAAAAGTTTAAGCGCTGTGTATAAATCAGATGTAGAGTTACCACAAGTTCCACCATGTACCTTTCATAACACATGCAGGGAATGCTATACAGAGAAAAATGCCTACATACATGTTTGTGTATGAATGCCCTCATCTTTACATAGCAGAGTGAGACAGAAGCTCCTTTGCTGTTTCAGTGGGGTTTTTGCATAATGGGGTTCTGCAGTTTCCTCTGAAACACTTAATGCTGTTTGCTTAAGGATGAGAATTTTGGACTCTGTAAGCCATTGGTGTGGTTGCTGGATCCGTTCCTGTTCCTCCAGCAGCCCTCTTGTCTCTCAGTCCAGGTAGAAGCTGTCATGTCTCATGTTGCATCAGGAGTGGTTTATCTGAAGAGGAGGAAGATGATGCTTAACATCGTCCATGATTGGACCCTCACAGAGAAGGGCCGTTTACTGCATTCTGTATCCCTAGACTAGAAACAGTTGTGCTGACTTTGGCAATTGTCATTTATCCTCATAATTCAGTGGCATTCAGGCCTTTAGAGAACGAAGCTTTTTGGCATGCAACTATGGGAACGGGACGAAAGTCCTGCTCCAGAAATAGCACTCTCTCTTTGTAGGACCATAATCTTCACAGCCAGGCAGGACTGGGTCCCACTGTCAGGTACAGGCGGAGCTGGGAAGTGTTTTAGGTGAATTCAGTGACATTCTGTATTTGTTCCAGCAACATAAAATCCTTTGCTAACCAGCTTAAGCATTTAGATGAGCTTGAAGCAGGGAGAGTTGACCTGGGCATATGAAACTGAAGCCTTTTGCTATTGTAGTAGCTTAGAACACACGTTCATTTTAATAACTGAGGGAGTTGCTGGATGGAAAAAGAGGCTGTGATTGGACCTTTCTTTTTGCCCTCTTTCAGATGTGTTCATGACCCAGTTCTCAGCCCTTCAGACCGCCCGCTCCGTGCGAACACGCCGCTTGGCTGCAGCTGAGGAGAACATTGAGGTGGCTCGCGCTGCCCGCCTTGCCCAGATCTTTAAGGAAATATGTGATAGCATCATCGCCTATAAAGGTGAAGGTGACACTCCTTAAAAAACCTCCCTGAGGACTTTCTCAGCCTCTGAAGCAATGAACTGAGTGGCAAATCCTAGGAGAAAACATAGTTTCTTTCAGGGTGTTAAAGAACCTTCCTTCTTTTCCCCCCCTTTCTCCTGCTGCCAGTAATGACTTTAATCACTTTGCTTTCTCCCCAACCCCTTCCTCTGCCACCAGAATCTGCAGATGTTGCTAGCCTTTTAAATTGCTTTTTGAGTCGTTCAGCAAAATGGTACAACTGACAGAATTACAAGGAAATATCGTCTGTTTTGATACTTGTAGTCCCATTACAGCACCCAACTTCTAGAAATGCAAAAGCATCTCAATTCCCTCTGCCTCACATAGTAGAAGAGCCTTTTTTTAACCTGGATGGAGTGTTGTTAGTTACTTGTCCTTTGAAGTTTCACTCCAGTAAATGTTGACTCTGTGTTCCTGTTACAGACTCCTCCAGGCAGGCTCTTGCAGCTCCTCTCCTAAACCTGCCCCCAAAGAAAAAGTAAGTACTTGCTTCCCAGAGCAACCCATAGTTTTCCATAATGGATTTGCACAGCTTTGACTTGCTAGTGAGAATGACATTGTGCATACATTCCCATTTTAGAAATGCAGACTATTACGAGAAGATCTCTGATCCCCTGGACCTTGCCACAATTGAGAAGCAGATCTTGACTGGCTATTACAAAACTGTGGAAGCTTTTGATGGGGACATGCTGAAGGTCTTCCGGAATGCAGAGGTGAGGCTCTCTCTGGCCTTAAAGCTATTGCAGAGACAGTGGGCATTTAGCCTCATTTAGCATTCTTACAGTAATAGGAGAAGAAAACTGTTTTGGAAGAGGAGACCTTGTGATGATCTGTTTCTGATGAACAGACATAGAATGACAGAATCGCAACCTAGTTTGGGTTGGAAAGGACCTTAATTGTTTTCTTTGCTTTGGTTTCACACAGAAATACTATGGCAGGAAATCCCCGACGGGGCGCGACGTGTGCCGCCTGCGGAAGGCCTATTACAGCGCCCGGCACGAGGCAGCGGCCCAGATTGATGAGATTGTGGGAGAGACAGCGAGTGAGGCCGACAGCAGTGAGACGTCGGTCTGCGAGAAAGAAAACGGGCACGAGAAGGACGAGGACGTGATCAGATGCATTTGTGGCCTTTACAAAGATGAAGGACTCATGATCCAGTGTGAAAAGTGCATGGTGAGGCAGGGGGAACACAAACAGAGCCTGGTGCTCTTCTCTTCTCTATACCCAGTGAAGCATTTACTGGCAGCTTCATGTAGCTGGTAGCATGAATTACTTCTGCAGACCCTCACTTCCTCTCCAAAAGAATTGAAAGTCTGTTTTCACAGAAGAAGTGCAACTTGCATTTCTCTGTAGAGGAGCGAGCAGTTCCCTGAGACTATCAGCAGCTCCTGCCCTTGGGCAAGCAGAATTAACTTTGGCACACACGGTTGCATGAGGATCTTGTCTGTCTTCTGGAATAGCTCAAAGGAAACGTTGAATTTCCTTTGGGAAGCTTGCTTGCCTGCTTTCCTCCATAGTTTCATGAGAAAATGCCAGTTGTCAATACAATCTGTCGCAGGAATTTCTAACTGGGATGTATCTGGTTTTCTAGGTCTGGCAGCACTGTGACTGTATGGGGGTGAACTCGGATGTTGAACACTACTTGTGTGAGCAGTGCGAGCCTCGGTCAGTGAACAGGGTAAGAAAAAGTCTCCTCTTCATTACTAAAGTAAAGCAGCTCTTGCATTTGTATTTATTGAGATTGGCCAGACCAGTTTGGGGTTCTCACTTTATAGAGTAGCTTCCTTGGTTTAGGTTTAACCACCTTCAGTACCAATTCTCTGTCCACTTCTGCAAAAGGATTTCACCCCATCTTTGCACTGATTATGGTGAGCATCACAGCAGTTCCTTCCTTTTTTCTTTCTTCATCCAGGAGGTGCCCATGATCCCTCGTCCCCACTATGCCCAGCCTGGCTGTGTCTATTACATTTGCTTATTACGGGATGATCTGCTGCTGCGCCAAGGTATGTGCTAACCCTGGTGGCTGCTGTGCTTTCCATCAGATCAGAGCGTACAGAGATTTCTGGCATCACCCTATTTAAAATCCTTCTATCTTCTTACAAGTAGAAAGCTGCACTCTTTGCTATTATGGGAGTGACACATGGTAAGAGTTCTCACAGGCTGGTTGATGAAGCAACATAATTACCTTTAGCACAGATAGGGCTCTCCTTCTGGCCAGGGAAGGAAGATGCGGAGCCAACTTGTGGTAGTTAACATTTAGAAGTAAAGGCAAAGGGGCTATTAGGTCTTCAGTGGTTTAGTGTAGAATGGTCATTAAAATGTCAACTTCTTGCTTGTTCGTTCCCTGAAGTGTATCTTTCTGGACATTGCTTCAAAACCCTGAGTCTGTCAGTGCTGATCTGTGCATCTTCTTGGGAGTTCTGCTGGAATGCTAGTTTTAATGAAAGCATTTACTCTATTTCTGGTGCTGGACTGATGACAAGTTCTTTACAGGTGTGTGTTTTGTGCCCATTGCCAGGTGACTGTGTTTACCTGATGAGGGACAGCCGCAGAACTCCGGATGGCCACCCCGTGCGGCAGTCCTACCGGCTCCTGTCCCACATCAACAGGGAGAAACTTGATATATTCCGCATCGAAAAGCTCTGGAAAAATGAGAAGTATGTTCAAGGCATCTCTTGAACTGGGGACATTGCAGACACCTGCCTGGCTGAACAGAGTGACTTTGCAGAAGTCTGATCATAGCTTGAAAACGCAGGACTGAGCACGCTTCAGTTACAGAGGCTTCATGATGCCTCTGCTTGTGCTTTGTGACTGCATAGTAAAAGCATCTAAGTTTGGAGGTTTAAACAAGGGATAAGAGCTATCAGTTGATGCAGTTTCCTCCCCGTTAGAACAGGCTGAGAATACACACTGACAGCTCATGATCACTGCCTAAGCCGCTGTAATGTGATTAAATGCCCCAAGGATAGCAGCATAGTAAGTCTGCTGTGTTCATAAAACTCACACTAGGAGTATTTCCACTTACTGAAGGGGCTAAAGTTGAATGTGTAACGTTCGTGTGGCTTTGCTTTTCATCACAGTCGTTGCAGAAATGCGAGACTGTTCCAAATGTAGTGGAGGGTTTGAAGTGAAGTTGTATCTGGGCTTATAGACATCACCTCTTGCCTTTCTTCCTGCTGTTTTTCTCTCACTTCACCTCTGCAGAGAGGAACGGTTTGCCTTTGGTCATCACTATTTCCGTCCACATGAAACGCATCATTCCCCTTCTCGAAAGTTCTATCACAATGAGCTCTTCCGGGTGCCACTGTATGAAATCATCCCCTTGGAGGCTGTGGTGGGAACGTGCTGTGTTCTTGACCTCTACACCTACTGCAAAGGTAAGGAGAAATGAAATACAGTGCACCACTGCTGCTGTCGTTTAACCCCAACTAATTACCACGGAGCTGCTCACTCACCCCACAGTGGGATGGGGAGAGTCAGAAGAAGGTAAAATCCATGGTTTGAGATAAGGCTTAATAATTGGAATAAAAGTAGAAGAGTAAGTAATCAAAATACCTTCCAGTTTCCTCTGCATAATCGGAGAATCCCAGACTGGTTGGAGTTGGAAGGGACCCTAGAGCTCATCCAGTTCTAACTGCCATCCCACCAAATAGCTCTGCCATCCTCTATGCCTCTTTGACACTGTGGATGGTTTGCTGTGATTCTGCTGTACCATGAGCTTCCTCTTGAATCTCATTGGCACTTTTTCCTGCTCTGTTTCCAAACGCAGGGAGGCCAAAAGGTGTGAAGGAGCAGGATGTGTATATCTGTGATTACCGCCTGGATAAATCAGCTCACCTCTTCTACAAGATCCACCGGAACCGCTATCCTGTCTGCACCAAGCCCTATGCCTTTGACCACTTTCCCAAGAAACTCACACCCAAGAGAGACTTCTCAGTAAGTATTTCTTCTCTTGGCTTCCTTCCTTTTTACTGCAAGACTGGCTGTACTTGTGGAAAGCCCCTAGCTCCCTGTGAGTGAAGCTTGGTAGACCAAAGGAAGCGGACACATGAACATACACAGTTTGGAGGGAAAGTTGTCTAGAAAGCAAGCTTGGAAAGCAAAAATGATTGGAGATAGAGAATATGCAGGACAAAGGCCAACAGGTATTGAATGAACGGTGATGTCTAAGTTTGGAGATTGTGGTTTCTGGCTGAAATCTAGGTGCTAATTTCATTTAAGCCGCTCCTAGAACCGTGGAGTCCCAGACTGGGTTGGGCTGGAAAGGACCTTAAAGCTCATCCAATTCCAAGCCCTGTCCAGCCTGGCCTTGAGCACTGCCAAACTTCACTTCCTGAGTGAAGAAAATCTGAACACTCACTTTTTGGTCACAGTTCTGCAGCTGCACAATCATTTGATGTGTTTCAGAACCTCACATGACATCCAGTCCCATGTGAGTTGGGGAGGCTGGCTGTGTCCCATTCTTCCGCTGTGAATTTTCTTTGGTATTAACCATACTCTTTACTGTTCTTACAGCCTCATTATGTACCAGACAACTACAAGAGAAATGGAGGCAGGTGAGTCTTACCTAGCAGATTGTTCATTGAGAAGAGATATGATCATCCTGTCTGTCAAGTGTCCACTCTTTTCTGTACCCATTTCCCCTGGGTGCTAGGGAAATAAGAAGTTTAAATTATTTAAAGTAATCTCTCTAAATGAGGAGATAAAAAGGGAACAAGTGAGGAAGGATAGAATGTAGAAGCAGTGTTAGTGTTCCTTAATAATGGAGGTAAGGAAGCATGCGGAAGCTGGTTTGAAAGGTAGCAAAGGCAGCTGAATGTGGGAGATGGCAGATCCCAGGACAAGAGCACCCAGCCTTCCTGCACTGAGGGTTTGAATGTACATAGTAAGTCAAGTGACTGAGATTCCAGAACCCCCTCTGGCTGCTGACAAGTCCTTGGCTCACTAGTAACTGACCTTTCAGTCTGGAAAACCGTGGTAGTTAAACCCTTCTTTCCTTGCTAGATCATCCTGGAAAACAGATCGCTCCAAACCACAGATTAAAGACTTAAACCAAGAAGAAGATTCTCTTCCACTGATGGAGGATGTGTTGGGAAACCAAGAGCAACCCTCAAGTGAGATGCCTACCCTAGAGGAGTCAGAAAAAGAGGCAGCCTCTGGTGAGGGCTGTGAAGCTGAGAAGAAGGTAGAAGAGAGCAGCTCAGACACAAGGCAGCTCTGCACTCCAGAGGAAAGGCGGCATATTCAGAGGGAGAGACTGAATCAAATCCTGCTAAACCTCTTAGAGAAAATCCCAGGGAAAAACGGTGAGATTTTCCTCTCTGATTACACAGAAGCATTTCTTCTGCAGGTTTGGCTTCAGTTCACTGCAGACTGTGGAAATACAGTAAATGGGTTTGGCTGAATTCATTGCTAGTGGACATGACCAGGAATGAGTTTTCTTTGCAGTGATGTTTTCTATTGCAACAGCAGCAATTTCCACTAAATCCCAAAGCAACTTCCTACAGCTGTCACTGTGCTTATACCAAAACTCTCTGAAGACATTCCCCCCATCTCAGAAACGGAACAGAGACACAGTGAGACTGAAGGGAATTTGGAAAGTCTCTTTTGAACTTTAATGAGCTTTCCATTGGGTTTTAGGTAACTTTTGTAGGCATTGTCTAAGCTGTAGAATTAGGGTGCAGTTGCCCTGGTTAAACGTGTCTGGTTTTGATTTAAAGCTTAGGATGAGCTCTGTCCAGTCCTCTTTGTGTGCTGGGAGTTGATGCAAAGTAGTCATGGAATCATCGGTTAGATTGGAAGGGTCTTTGAAGATCGTCTGGTGCAAACATGACTCAGGGCAGGGCTGACTCCAAACTGCAGCCAGGTTGCTCAGCACCTTGTCCAGTTGCTATGGATGGAAATATCCTCGAAAGAGCTGTGAGTAGGGAAGTGGGGAAACTCTTATTGCTGTCACCTTCCTTTACCAAAAGCCTGTGCTCTGTTGCAGCTATCGATGTCACTTACTTGCTGGAGGAAGGATCAGGAAGAAAACTGCGGCGGCGAACTCTGACCATCCCAGAGAGCAGCTTCAGGAAGTGATGCCACCAGAGGAAGCTGTGGTCTGGAGTCTGCTACAAGGTCTGCTGAGGACTGAGGGCAGGAGCCCAACTTCCTCTGCACCAGCCAAGGAAAAGAGGGCAGCAGCAAACTGACAAATATACAAACAGTTAGCACTTAGATGTCTGGGTTGGCAGGTTGCCCTGCCCTGCTCTGCAGTGCTCTTATGGTGTGTGTGTTGTTGGGCGTGCCTTGTATTGATGTTAGGTACTGAGAAAAACCTCGTGGTTATTGTCCAGGATGGTCAAATTTAATTTATTTTTGCTTGAGATTCCCACTCAGAGGAAAAAAAAAAAAAGGAAAAAAAGAGGTAAAAAAGGACAGGAATGGGGGAGGTGAGAAGGAAAAGGACTGAGCTACTCTGAGAATATTCCCCACGTTCACCACTTAACCTGTGATTGTACAAGATACTGTTGGCACCACCGTGGCCCATGGCAGTGAATGAATCCGGATGGGAGGGTGGAGGCCCAGTGGCTTCCATTGCAAGGCGGCCCTAAAGTCGTGGCCTCTGATTTGCACAAGTTCCAAGAAGAGAGAAACGTCCCTGGAGATGCGACAGGGTCAGCGCGGAGCGGCCGATGCGCACGTGTGTGACAAGGAGCAACTTCCAAAGTCCCTTGGAGCGAGGCAGGAGTTGGCTGCTTGAGGCACTTGTTCCACGGCGTAGAATGGGGAGGGGGGGGATTCTCTTTCTCACTTGTTTTCTGCAGAGGTTTTCTACCGCAGGTCAGCCCCTGCCACCACCGTCGCTGCTGGTGGGTTGGAGAAGCTGTGGTTCTCGTGTCTCGTGTGTTGTGCCGATGAAAACCTGGTCAAAAGAAGCAAACCCCCCCCAAAGGCAGAGGAACCCTTCACTACATGAACCGTCAAGCAGTATTCCCAGCGAGTGTTTGTTGTGACCTGTAGGATATAGCAACTGCTAACACTACCCTCGTGTTCTGGTTGTACAGCTTAACCTGTCCGTCTCGGAACTGAAGAGCCAGCGTACCCCGTGCCGCCCTCCCTCTGCCCCGGGGGGTGTCAGCCCTGCCAGCGGCACCCAGGCACCCACTGCTCCCTGCATGAAGCTGCAATGTGCCCAAGTGTGGGGCTGCCCTGGGCCCCCCCGCCTGCTCCCGGGACATGGAGCAAAGGAAGGGGCAAAGGGAGGGGGGTCGGCTACGCTGCCCCTTGGAAATGGCTTTGCTTTTTTGTCCTTCAGGCGTACATATGCATATACAGTCCTGTTTTAGATGTTCTTCGAAGAAAACCGGTTTTTAATGTGCCAAGTTGTATATATCTGCTGCGTGGATGTAAAGCAATACCGTAGTTACATGTTCCTTTTTAATGGACCAAGCTCGTCCTAATGTACATTCTTGTTATTATGAGGATTATTTTACTCTTGGTGGAACATGGCTCATTCCATTCAACTTTTCCGTGTTGATTTCAAAAGGACAAAAAGATTAAAAAAAAAAAAAAAAAAAAAACAACCCACCAAAAAAAAGGCAAAAAAAAACCCTTTGAGAAAAAAAAAGGTAAAAAATAAAAACCACAAATATTTTATTAAAAAAAAAAAAAAAAAAGGAGAAAAAAAAACGACCACAAAACCTAAGAAAATAGTTTGGAATATTTTCTTACTGTAGAGAAGCACTGTACAGAACCAGGAGCCCTGAGTATAAAATACTCGTGCGTGTAGTAGGAATATCGCATGTCCCCCCCTTGCGTTGTCTCCTTTAGTTCCAAGCCCCAAATCATCGTCTCCAATGGTGTTAAACACTAAAAGAAAGAAGTTTTTAAGAAGCCGAGTGCGTCCGGAAGCGCCGCCTGAGCTCTCTCATTGTATCTTTCTTTTGTTGAAAGACTAAACCGCGATGTTTTTTAGACAATCAAACGTTAGGTAAGTGCAAAGACTTCGTTTTTTCTTACTGGTGTAGAAATTAAGGACCTTTTTTATTTTGGGGTTATTTTATAACAACGAGAAGACCGGAGGGTCGCCAGGATCGCTGTTTTCAGACCAGGAAGCACTACATTACTGCAAATAGATATGAACTCTTAGTCTGCATGGGTGTAGGCTGTGTGATTGCTGAAAATAAATGCTGCTAATATATTTCCTTTTTACAAAGCATATCTAAATAGATCATTGTTTTGATGTTAATCTTTGTAAATTATGTATTACCAATTTTAACATTGGATGTAATTGCATAAAAAGCCTGCATCTCAATCCTGAGAGAGTCTAGTATTAAATGGAAAATCTTTTCCTATCACTGCCTTCGTGGGCTTTTCCTTGCGCTTGGTCCGACTCTTCCCGTTGCTTTGCCAGGGGCTCTTGTCCCGGCTCTCGGATGGGTGATGGAGGTTGCAGGGGTTTGGGTGGATGCGATGCTCTGGGCTGGGGCGCGGAGCCAGCGCCGTGTGTGGCACACGGGTACCCGACCCCTTAACCTGCAGCTTTAGTGCCGGTTCTCCGGGTGCAGCCCCCGGCACCCAGAACCATCCCCTCCAGGGCAGCAGAGGCCGCAGCCCTCCGAGGTGGTTGCTGGGTGTTCGTGACTCCTCGTGTTATGCATGAAGCCGGTTCTCAACACCGCCCTTCCTCTCCATCTCCCAGCCTGGACCCCTGTGGTCCCTGCGCCATGGGTTTGTGTCCCTTTGGAACCAGAGCCACCAGCCCAAGCAGTGAAGTGCCGGTTTTACTTCAACCCACCTGAGGACCTACCTGGCCTGACCCCGTTCCAAGCCCAGGGTGGAATCCAATCAAGCTCCCTTAAGGTAAACCCCATTCCCATTAAGAGACGATGTCCCCCAGCTAAGAGGGAAATGGGAACAGGAACATCGCTCCCCAAAGCCGCAGCACCTCCTTCCCCCCTCAAGGACCCGTTCGCACTCGCAGCCACGTGAGTCACAACCTTTATTTCCAGCTTTTCCCCCTGGAATCAGCGCGTTCCCGCGGGTACAGCCATGTACAGAGTGCGGCCGGGCCCGGGCTGCCGGGCACGGGGCAGAGCGGTGGGGGACACAATGGCACGGGCATGGAGCAGGGACAGGGAGCTCCGGGCCCTGGCGCAGGGTGGGCAGCAGTGGAGGACGCAGGAGCGTGAGCAGGTCCCCCATGGGAGCCGTGGTGGGGCCGGGCACCGCGGTAGTGTCATGCGGGCGAGCAGAGCCCCGCGGGGGATGCTCTGAGGGCGGTGAGGAGGTGCAGGAGCCGATCCCTCACAGGATCAGGGATGTGTAACCCACGGGAACCAGGCCGGTGCTGCTCCCATGGCAGCAGCGGATCCAGTCTTCATCCACGGTGGAGAGCAGCTGCAGGACGTCCCCTTTCTGGAAGCTCAGGTGCCCGTCGGCCGTGCCCGTGTGGTCGCACAGCGCCCGGACCGCCCTGCAGGGCAAACAGCATCCGCAGTCACCCCCCGGTGCCCCTGGGACAGGCTCCCACCGGGTGCTCATGGAGGAGCTGCCATCGGACCATGGGTTCGATCACATCCCACCACCAGAGAGCGCAGGACCCACGACCTGACCCCCCCCCCCCCGGCAGCTTTCCTGCCCCAAACACCGCGGTGCCCCCCATCACCTGCAGGGCCGGGGTGAGTCCGACACAGTCCCCTCTGCCTGCTCCGGAGCGTGGCTCTTCTCGGCCGCCAGCCCCTTCACCACCGCAGCCAGGACACGGGCGCCGGGCGACAGCCAGCTCGAGGGTCTCCTGCGCACAGCAGAAGCCGCAAGCTCAGCCTGCGCTGGGGACCTGGGAGCCGCCGCGGCCCTGCCAAGCTCCGGGGAGCAAAGCGGCAGCAGCGCAGGACATGCGCTGACCCCAGAGCACAACGCCTGGGTAAGGGGCAGCGCAAAGATGTGAGCCCTGCGCCCGCTGCCTGGGAGGAGACCCCTTCCCCGGGCCTTGCTGCATCCCCCCGCCCGCTGCACTGGGCCTTACCTGGACCTCGCTGAGGCAGCATCGGGACCGGGAGGGAAGCTCCTGGCGGAGGGGACGGGTGCCCCGAAGAGCCGGCCCAGCCAACGGCCCCTGTCAGCACCGCGGGGCCCAGGAGGTGCTGCCCGGCTCCCACCCGCACCAGGCGGCGCCATGGGGCTCCCTCCAGCAGCGGGATCAGACGGCGCCGGGGATGCTCCAGGTCCCGCGGGCAGGAAGAGGGCTTCGGGGGAGGAGGATCCGGAGGTGTCGGCGCTGCTGCTGGGCTCTGGAGCGGGGGGCTCCGGGGCTGCTTTGGTCTGGAGCAGCCGCAGCTCGGTGCCGCTGGGGTCACCCAGGGCCGGCAGAGCCCGGCCCGGGCTGGGATCCGCCGCGGCCACGCGCAGCTTTGTCCACCAGACCGAGGGCAGCTTCTCCCTGCTGGGCGCGGTGCAGGCCCTCGAGGCCTGCCCCAGCTGCCCCCACCAGCCCCCGGCACCGGCCCCAGCATCCCCGGGGCCTGGCTCCGGCCGCTGGGGCTCCGGGGCGCCGTCGGCCCCCAGCAGCGTGCGGCTGAGGCGGTCCCCCCAGCGCAGGACGTGCTGCAGGGTCTGCTGCAGAGCGGCCCCGACCTGGGCACCGGGGACCAGCGCAGCAGCGCGGGGCTGGGGCCTTGGGCTGCCCCCTGCGCCCGCTGCCGTCCCCACGGCATCAGGGGGGGTCTGGTCCTCCGGGCTGGAAACTGCAGCGCTGCAGAGCCCCCCCAGGGGACGCTGCCCCGGAGCCGGAGCGGAGCCATGGGCAGGACACGGCGCTGGCTGCGGCCGGCGGGACAAGGGCCGTACGTCCATGGAGAGGTGGTGGTGTTCAAAGAGCAGGTCCAGGTGGAAAGTCAGCACGGAGAGGGGCTGGATGAGCAGCAGCAGCTCATCAGCGAGGTAGGGCACAGGGCCTTGGCTCAGCGCGAAGAAGGCCGTGGGGGAGTACAGCACGGAGATGACACCTACGAGAGACAGAGAGCGCTGGAGGGCTGCAAAGTGCCCTGGCAGGGCCAGCAGCGCTGTCCCAGCAGCTCAGAGGAGCTGCATTAAGGAGCACCACGAAAATGATGCCCTTTTCCACTATGCAAATCCCAGCCAAGCACCATGGGTGGGACGGGGCTGGGGTTGGACCTGTTTATGCATTGTACCTGATTATACCCTGCAAGTAAGAGAGGACGTGGAGGGGGAGCTTCTGGACATTGCCTCCTTACCTGGGCTCTTCTGCAGGTGAGAAATCCACTGCTCCAGCTGCTTAATGCTACAGAAGACAACGGGAACCCACGTTAGAGCTCCTGGGACTGTCCCAGGCTGCAGCAGGGGCCAATGGGGCCAAAACTCACTTCAGAAGGCCCAGAATAAAGGCATGAAACTTCTGCCTGGTGCTGTGGAGCGGGGCCAGCCCGGCCACGTGGCAGCACAGCGAGTGGAAGGAGCGCGCGCCGGGGCCTGCGGAACACACAACAGGCGCCGCTCTGGGCTCAGATCCCCCCAGCCCGGGGTGGAGAAGGATCCCAGGCTCCTTGAGAAGCCCACAGCTCCGGGAGCCCCGCACGGACCTGCCCTCACGGAGGCTTCCACCACGCTCCAGGGGGAATTCCTCCTCTGGCCTGTGATAACGTCCTTCTGGAAGGGCTTCAGCCCGTCCTCCACCAAGGCGTAGAGCGCAGGGCACAGGGTGTGCAGCAGCAGATAACCCACGTCAGGGCTGAGCCGGCTGTCGCCCAGCTGGGCCTGGAGCACAAGGAGAGGAGAGGAAGGGAACGGCAGCACCCACCCCCGAGCCCGCAGGGAGGGAGGGTGCCCCTGGAGGTCCCAAGGCCCCTCCTGCCCTCGCTCCTGCCCATCCCAGCACAGAGCCTCACCTTCTGCACCAGGTTCCGTGCGGAGCTGAAGTGGGCAATGACCTTATCCACAGCGGCGCTGATGGCGATCAGCAGGGCTGGGGGGCAGCAGAAAGGGGGGGGGGGGCAGAAAGAAAGATTCAGAGCAGCCCCGCGGGGGACTTGGGGGTGTTGGGTGAGCAGGAGCTCCCCATGACCCGGCTTCAGTGCGCGCTTGAGCCCAGACCCCCCCGTGTGCCGGGCACCAGCCGCAGCTCCGGACACCGAGGCACAGAGGAGTGCTGGGAAGGCGCAAGGAGCATCCAGGCTGTTGCCATGGGAACCGTGCCGGGATGAAGGACCCGCGGTCCCCAGGGGACCGGGCCTGGATGGAGGCGAGGGCGGGGAACGGCAGCGCCGCACCCCCGCTCCCCAGCTCCACCACGGGGCGGGGACTCAGCCCCTGCCCGCGGCACCGGACCGACCCCGGCCGACCCCGGCCTCCTCCCGCGCACCGGGAGCGCGCCCGGACCCGCGGCCGCTGCCGTTACCTTTCTTCTGCTCCCCGCGGGCTCCGTCCGTGCTTCCCGCTCCGGGCGGGCCCGGGGCCGCGGCGGCTCCAGCGGCGGACGGCGGGGGCTCGGCTGCAGGGAGCGCGGCGGCGTCAGGCGCTGCCGGGGGAAGGCGCAGCCCCGCCCCCTCGGGCCGGCCGCAGTTACCGGGGCCGGGGCCGGGCCCGGCCGGGCCGCGCTCGCCCATGGAGCCGGAGGCCGCGGCGGGGCGAAGGGCAGCGGCTGGGGCGGGCCCCGCCGCGGCCCGGAACGGGGCGGGGGAAGGAGGGGCCGCAGCGGCGGGGCGGCCCCCGGGGGGGTTCGGGGCCCGTCCGTCCACCGCCGGCCCCAGCCCCGCTCCGTGCCCGCACAGCACCCGAGCTCTTACCCTCCTTGCGGGGCCCGTCCCCTCTCTCGGCTGTCCCGGGCACCCGCGGGGTGCCGCCAGGTCCCCTGAGCCTCCGAATCGCGGCACCCTTCTCCCCGGGATGGGCGCTCTGCAGCGGCGGCCCCGCTTCCTCCGCGTCCCCGGGCTGCCCCTCCGCAATGGGCTGCAGTCCCGGCCGGGATCTCCTCCTCTTCAGCTGGTGGCTGTCCATAGGCGCCGGCAGCTGCCCCCCCAGAGGCACCGGTGGCGCCCCGCCTGCGCTGTCGCTGCCCAAGGCCACCTCCGGGAGTGCAGGGGGATGCTGCGATGCCCCCGGCTCTGCGCGCTCGGCCCCCGGCTGCCCCTTGGCCTTGTTGGAGGCGCTGCGGTACCGCAGCTCCTTGAACGTGGTCACCTCGCGCTGCCTGGAGCTGGGGGGCCTCGGTGGCGGCTCCTGTTGGAGCTGGGGCCGGGCCGGCTCCGGGCCCGCGGTGCTGGAGAGGAGCTCGCTGGGGGGGGGCAGCTCCGTGTCCGGGGAGAAGACGATGAGCCAGTCGCTGCGGTCAGCCCTGGCCTGGGCAGGAGCAGGCCCAGCGCCGTTCCTCTTCCTCTTCTGGGCCAGCTCGTGGAAGGAGGTGATGGTTTTCTTGCTCACGTCTCTGCAGAGGTCGCCTGAGCCGGGCTCCAGCTCCAGCGCCCGCGCAGGCAGAGGTGGCTGCTCTGCTCCGTCCCCATTGAGAACCTGCAGGCGCCGCCGGGGCCGGGGGGGCACCGGTGGGGGGATGCTTCCAGCCCGGGGCCGCAGCTCCGGAGCTCTGCTCAGAGCAGGATCCCTGCGCCCCGGCACAGGCGGTGCCGGGGGGGCAGCGTCAGCCTCGGGCAGAGGGTTGCAGTTGGGGTCGAGGTCGGTGCTGATGCCGGTGGCATCCCTCGTGCTGGGGGAGGTCTCCTCACACCGGGAGTCGAGCGAGCAGCCGCTGCGGAGGCTGTCGGGGCTGTCTCCGGTCAGGGAGGCCGGTCTCTGGGGCACCGGCGGGTTGAGGTTGGCATCTCTTCCATCACGCGTCCCACCCTGGCCACCGAGCGATGGCCCATCCCGGGCATCTTCTGGGGGAACGATGCTGGGAGGATCTTGGAGGGGTTGAGGCTCTTCTCTGGGGAGCCCTTTGCAGTACACAGAGACTGGGGAGTCATCCAAGCTGAAATCCGAGCAGCTACTGACAGAGGAGGAGGAGGAGGAGGAGGAGGAAGCCAGATCATAAGGGGAAGCCACATCCTCCCCAGCACGCAGGCAGGGGAAATCCTCTTGAGCTGTCTGGTTCTGGAGACCCAGCGTCGCTGCCGGCTGAGGATGGGACTCACAGCACCGGCATTTCAGGGAGGGGTTGTTGGAATTGGCATCCACTTGCTCACAGTTCTCCGGGCAGTCGCTGCAGCCGGTCTGGTCCCCTCCACTCACGGAGCCAGAAGTCTCTTGGAGCTCCGGGTGCCTGGAGAGGTGCAGCCCCAGGGAGATGTGCTGCAGATGGATGTGGTTGAGGTTGCACAGGAGGCCTTTCTTCGGAGCCAACATGATGCTGCCTCACTGGTGGTGCTGGGGCTCCTCAGAGAGCCCCACAGCGCCTGCCTTCAGACCATCCAGCTCCCTGCAAACAGCAACCGCCCCTTCAGCGGGCAGGGGAGGGCGCAGAGCACGAACCTGGAGAGGAACAGACGGGGCGGGAGGGATGACGGTGACTTTGCGGCAGCCCCCGAGCCGAGCCGGGAAGGGCCGGATGCAGGGGGTCGGTGTGGGGCCTGTGGGCTCTGAGATGGGACCGTGCCCAGCAGCGAGGGGACGCCCACAGCTCCTCCCTGCGCCCGGCTCTGTGCAGCCGGGCAGGGGCCGGTGGGCAATTCCCAGAGCGCGACCCGAGCGCGGCGCGGGGAGCAGCGGGCAGCGCGGGGAGGGTTGGATCCCCCCAGAGGTGAGGAGCATCCGAGGATGCCACCAAGGAGAAAACGCCCTTGGATCCTCCTCCGGGTCGGTGCCGGCCCCGGCCGAGGGGTGGCGGCACCGCCGCGGCTGCAGGGCGGCGCCACGGCCCCCGGCCCCGGCGAGGAGACGCCCGTCCGCAGCCTCCCGCAGCGCCCCCCGCCCGCGCGGCCCCGGGCACCGCCCGGCAGCGGCCGCGCAGCGCTGAGCATCCCCCGGCCCCGGCGCTGGAGCGGCCGCGGCCCCGCGGGTGCCGCCGCCCGGAGCCCCCCGCCCTTCCCCGCTCACCTCCTCGCGCTGCGGCGGCGACTGCGGCGGGAGGCGGAGCCGCGGCCCCGCCCCGGGCCCGGGCCCGCCCCGGCCGGGAGGAGGCGGTGGCGCCGCGCCCCCCCCCCCCCCCGAGCCCTTGCAGCTGGAGGAGCCGCGCGTGCCCGCCTCTTCCCCCCCCCCCGCCCCATCCAGCCCCGGCTCCGCTCCAGCCAACACCCGGCAGCGCTGCAGCCGCAATCACGGCTACGGACACGGGTAATCAATAACTTAACGTTTATTGATTCAAACCCCGCCCCCGGCCCCAAAACCCGGTCCACATCCAGCCCCGGATCCCACCCCACGGAAGCAGCCCCACGGGGTCAGGCATCAGTTCCAGCCGGGGGCAGACCCTAATGGCCACCAGGCCCCTTCAGCAGAGGCCAAGCAGTGGAGGGGCACCCCCACCATCACTTCTGCCGCTTGTAGATCTTCTGAGCTAGGCCAAGGAAGATGGCCTTGGGCAGGCGGTGGCTGTGCGTCCTGATCAGCTCCTGCAGGCGCTGGTAGCTGCTCTCCTCGTACTCTTGGAAAGCAGCCCTCATGCCCAGGGTGTCATAGAGCTCCTTCACCTTTGCCACCTTCTCAGGTTCCTTACGGCCATAGTTCTCCTGAGAAAACACCAGCACGAGTCAGGCTGAGGTCCAGCACTGGACCACGGCCATAGCTGATCCTTCAAAGGGTGGCAGGAGTCACCTCTTGCTGCCCCTGCTACTGCTCCAACCACTTACAACAAACAGACTGCACGTGTACAATAGGGCACTACACCCCCTCTACACCACATCTCCCCTCCTTCAGGGGGTTGTGAACCTGGTGGCGTTACCTCCAGGATCTGCCTCTGCTCTGGTGTGACCCGACGCAGACACTGCACCACCAGCCAGCTGCACTTATTGTCCTCGATATCAGTGCCAACCTTCCCTGTCACCTTTGGGTCTCCATAGCAGTCCAGGTAATCATCCTGCATGGAGATGGCAACACGCTGAGTGCCACAATCAGCATCTTATAGGCACTAATGGACAGGGAAGCATCACCTACCTGGATCTGAAAGAATTCACCCATCTCCAGCAAGATGGCTTTGGCATTGTCATGCTCCTCCTTGCTGTCAATACCAGCCTAAGGAAGGAAAGAATGAAGCCTTCCATCACCTGCCTTCCACCCTTTCCCATCTCCCAAAGCTCCTGCCCTCCTTGACAGCAAGGGCAAGTCCTAAGACACCGGCCAGACTCACCATGTACATGGCGGCAGCCACGGGCAGGTAGAAGGAGTAAAACGCCGTCTTGTACTTCACGATTGCCTTATACCTGCGGCAGAGGAGCCCTGCTCAGTGCCAGAGCCCAGGCCTTCCCCTCCCAACAGGGCTCTGCAGACCAGGACCAGCATCTCCCTTCAAACCACCAAGACTTGCTCCGCAGAGCTTGGCGAGATGTTGCCTCTCTCCCACCGTGTGGAAGGGTCTGTGAACAGAGCCACCCCGTGCCACCTCCATCACTTCCACCTCCTTACCTCTGCTCACTGAAGCGATTCAAATCCACTTGGGAAACGGGAGCAGTGATGAGGTCCAGCGTCTGCCCCAGCTCAGTCTGGTAGGCAGTCTGAAGAGGAAGCCCAGGATTGGTTCATGCAGCCCCCAGCAGAGCCCCAACAGCGCAGTGAAAACCCCAAACTCCAGCCCAGTTTCAGCTGCAGAGTGTGAGGGAAGGGCAAGGATGCCCAGGAACCCCAGCACGGGGATCTACGCGCTCTCAGATCCTAGGGTACCCGCACAGGGGGGATGCAGGGCCCGGGCTCACCTGCAGGAAGAGCTCCAGGAGGTGCACGTAGTAGGGATGCTCCCCGCAGTACTTCTTCAGCAGCCGGTACACAGAGGACTCCAGGAGGAGGGCATCGTTGATGGCATCAAGACCGATCCCCTCCTGCACCGGGCGGGCAGGGAGGTGTCACAAAACACCCTGACCCCCCCGTGCCTCCCAGGGGCCTCCCGAGCGCTCTCACCTTCTTGTACCAGCAGAGCTGCCCCCGGCGGGTGAGGGACGCGTCCATGATGTCGTCGGACACCAGGAAAAAAGCCTGGAGCTGCATGAGGCCGGGTTAGGGGCGAGGGGTCCCGGGGGTACCCCCGAGATCCCCGTCCCGTCCGGCTCTCACCAGCTCGATGCACCAGCCGACGACCAGGGCACACCGGAGGCTCTCCGCAGTCTGCTGCCCGGGGCTCGCCAGCTCAAGGAAAGCGGCCGGTACCGTCATTCCCCGGTTGCACTTCCCACCCGGGCCGTTGTACTCCAGCACCTGCGGGCAGACGGGAACGGGCAGACCGGGGCAGGTAACAGCGACGGCGCCGGCGTCCCCCGCGTCGTCCTCACCTCCTTCAAGCGGGCCACGGCATCGCCCACCTCGGGGTGCCCCAGCCCGCCCTCGGTCAGGTCGCGCACGATCTGCGGGAAGAAGCCCATGAACTCGTCCCGCTCCGCCGCCGCCCGCGCTCCGCTGCCGCTCATGGTGCCCCCGAGCGCGGCCGCAGCGCCGCGGACCTCGGGGGCGCCGCGTCCCGACCCGCCCCGTCCGGTGCCTCCGCCCCGCGCGGGGCACGCCGGGACCCGCAGTCCCGCAGCCGCGGGGCAGCCGCAGCCGCGCCCGCCGCAGGACTACAACTCCCGGCGTGCCCCGCGCGGGGAGGAGACAGCCCCGCCCGCCTCGGCCGGCGCCCCGTGCTCATTGGTCCGCTCCATCGTATGAGGATAAGTCCGGGAAGGATGAGCCAATGGAAGCGCGGGGAGGGCGGGACCGATGCTGCTGATTGGTGGAGGGAGCGAATGGAACGAGGGCCCGGGCGAGGTCCGAGGGCGCGGGGCGAGGCTGCGGAGGAGGCGCGGATTCCGCGGGGGGTGCATGGGAGTCCATAGGGGTACATGGGGGTCCATGGAATTGGGGTGCATAGGGAGTGCATAGGGGTGCATGGGGGTACATGAAACTGGGGGTGCATAGGGGTGCATGGGGTACATGAAACTGGAGGTGCATAGGGGTGCATGGGGTACATGAAACTGGAGGTGCATAGGGAGTGCATGGGGGCTGTGGGCAGCTGGGGGGTAATGGGCAGGTGCAGGCAGCTACAAGTGCATGGGGGGATGCAGGACAGCTTGGGGCTGTGCAGAGCTGCGCAGCGTAACGGGGGGGTGCAGTGCAGGGGGTGCACCCCACACCTTCGTGCACAGAAGAGAACCCCGGCGGCAGGGACAGGGCTGGTTCCCCATCACCCATCCGGGCTGAGGCCTTCGTCAGCCGTGGGCACAGCAAGGGGCACCGCGTCCCCCTCCCGGCCCCGCTGATTGCCAATCTGTGCTTTATCTGCTGTGATGCCCTAATCCCCTCTAACCCCGGTTTAATTAATCTCTGCCTTGCGGCCTGCTAATCCCCCCATCACCCCTACAGCCGGCAACGCGGGGGCTTGGGGACCAGCCAGCCCAGGGTGCCCTCGGGGAGGCAGCAGGCCCCTTCACCTCCTCCTGCTTCGGGGTGCGTTGGGTGCCCGAGCAGCCCAGCCCTCGGCAGGGGATGCATGGGCTGGGATTGTGCTTCCAGGGAGAAGCTCTTTTCCTTTCCAGCAGCCTCTGCAGAGCCAGATCCAGGCTCTGGCAGCCCATCCCAGCCTTCCAGCGGGGCGCTGGGGCAGGGGACTGTTGGCTACACATGCTCTTAATCAGGCTGGCTTCGGTGTAAGCTGAAATAATCAAATTAGAAAGAAACTGCTAATCAGCTCTGGTCGCATCGTGTGTCACAGAGCCTAAGTCTCGCCGGGGGTGCTGCAGGGCTGCTGCAGGGCTCTGCGGGTGGCCGTGGTGGGAGCTCTGTGCCACCAGCAGCCCATCTCGCGCTGCATGACCTTCATTTAATCTAGTTAATGCCCAGAGTCTGCTCTGCAATCAGGTGGTACCAAACCTCCCCATCCCCCCGGTAAGAAATGGAAGGGGAAAATAACTGAAGATTAAACACTAATCTCCCTAAAGGGACGGGGTGGGCAGGAGGGGACCTGTTGCCTTTGGGCTCCCACTGGACTGCCTGGGGCTGGAGGGCCGCGAAGAGGCCCTTCAGTGGGTACCCGAGGGTGCTCCACAGAGGACGGGGATTGGGTCTGCAGAGCATCCCTATGCCCCATCCCACCCCGCGGGCAGGCAGGGTGCTGGGGACGCCACCCCCAAAGGAGGCTCCCCCGGAACCAGCTCAGATTCTCTCTTTATTATTTAAATCCATTATGTACAACGACCAAAAATAAAAAAACGCTTTTAAATCCTCTGCGGTATGAAAACTACAAGCTCTGTACACCGACTGCCGTGAGTGCGAGTGGAGGAGCGTGGTCTTTGGTGGCTTAGGCTTGTGCCCGCGCACGCCGCAGGGACACCAGCACCCCCGGCGGCCCCTCCTGCCTCCACACCGGGGGTGGCTCTGGCCGCAACGGGGCAGAGCTGAGCTCGGCGCCGTCCGGGCCAGCCCGCGGGCTCTGCGGGGGCGCCTAAGGATGGGTTAACACATCTACATCACGCAGCCTGGGAACGTCTGACTACACGGCCCCGCCGCAGACCCCTTCCCGAGGGGCTGCCGGGGACACACATGGGGATGGAACGGGATGTGGGCAGGGAAGAGGCGAGGTCCATAGGAAGAAGGCAGTGCTGGACATCCCCTCCGCTGGAAGCGCCGGCGGGATCCCGGCCGGGCTGCGGTGGCCTGCGGGCTGCATCGGTCCCGGCGTCCCAAAACACGAGGGGGGGGAACTGAAGACCTCACTTTGAGAAAGGACCACGTAGAACAAGACCCTCGCCCGCTGCATGGGGGCCCTGCTCGGCGGCAGCCAAGCCCCAGAGCACAACTACAAGCCATGGTTCCTGACCCCAGTAGTGGGAAGCAGCTTGCGCAGCGTGGTGGGGACGGGAGGGGACACTACTTTAACCAGGACTGATAACACGGGTGGCCCAAAGCGACACTGCAAGCAGAGCTCAGCGGCTGGGCAGAGCCACAGCTCGAACACACATTGCTGACTACCGGCTCCCGAGAGGTGGTGTGGGTTGGCCATGGGGAACCGAGGCTCCTGTCCCCCAAAACAGAGACCCGGAAGGGTGAGGGGGGGCAGCTCCAGAGCCCCACACATTGCCCGGGCGCTGCATCTCCTCCAGACACCCTTTTTGCTCACCGCGGTGCCTGGAACTGGGACCACAGCACAGGGAGGGAGGAGAACCCAGGCTGAGCATCCCCTCAGGCAGCGGGGTCACCCCAGGGGTGCCCCCTTGATGGGGCATGGAGAGGGGCCAGGTCACAGCACCCGGACCTCTTGATGGAGACGAGATGCTCCCCCAAGCTGGGGAGAGGCACCCAGGGGCTGCTCCATGACAGACCCATCTGCCCCCAGCTCTGCTGCCTGGCACTCGTCACCCCAGGGGGACCCTGCCCAGGACCCCCGGGTCTGGGCACCCCAGGGCCTCAGGGAGGGGGACCTGGCTCCTGCCCTGGGCTCCAGACCCCTCACTCTGCCCCAGCACTGGGGCCTCTCCCTCCTCTCCCCAAAGCAAAGGTGCTGGCAGAGCTGTCCGGGGATCGAGGCAGGTGTGTGGCAGCCCCCGCTGCGACAGGACAAGCTGGAGGAGCCCCCACTGGCCTGGCCCCAAGGAGGGGCAGTGGGGAGCGAGGGCAGAGCGCAGTGGGGCACGGACCCCACAGAGCAGCTGTGGGGAGACGGCTCCCCAGGAGTCAGGCGAGGGCTCTGACCCGTCCTGTTGCCTCCAGGAGGAGGGTGGATGGTGATGGAGCAAGGGGAGAGCCCGGGTGGGACCCATGGGGCAGTCGGCAAAGCCCCCTCCTCACCCAGGGGCTGCCCCACACCCAGAGCAGCCGCTCCACAGCCACGGTGCTGCCTCTCACCTCGTCTTCCCCCTGCCTGTGCCGCCGGGTGCCCGGCTCCTCCTGCCTGTACCCGGGACTCACATGTTGGACTGGAGCTTGGGCTTCCCCGTTTCCACCTCGGGGCTGAAGGCCACGGAGCCCTTGCGGGAGGGACCTGCTGCTTGCCGGGACGCGGACACCGGGGACTGCGGCGTGGATGCTCCGGCCACGGTGCGGCTGGGTTGAGCCAGCGATCCTGAAGGCATCTGCTGCGAGTGCTGGGCTGGCACCCCCGGGCACGGCTTGGCCAGGAGCCCGGCGACCGAGGGCGAAGACCGGCGGGCCAGGCTCCCCGCGGACTTCCTGCCCTGCTGCAGGGAGCTGCCGTCGCCTTGCTGGGCCACTCTGTTGGGAAGGGAGGGCTGGGATGCGGAGAGGAGCCGGACGTCCTGGGTGAGCCGCCCCACCGGCAGGCCCTGGATGCTCCGGTGCTTCACCAGCTGCTGCGGCTGCATCAGGAGCGAGATGTGGGAGCCGGTGGCTCGGGACAGGCTGTAGTGGAGCGTTCTCCCGGGCGGCAGCGCCTGCTCCGAGCTGGGGGACGGCGCCCCGGCCGCCTGCTGCAGCAGCGACGTGGACACCGAGGTGCCTCGGGACCGGGAGAGCTGCGGCTGGGAGCCGGCCGGGGGCTGCTTGGCCGCGGGCGCAGGGTCCCCCTTGGGCGCCGGGCGCGGCAGCGCCTGCGCCCCGGGGCTGGGTCTCTGCCCCGCGCCCTCCAGCGGCTGCACCATGGGCGAGGACGGGGACCCGGCGGCGGGCGTCTGCAGGTGGGACTGCGGCGCCGACGGGGAGCTCATGGAGGAGGGCCGGGAGCCCCCCAGGCTGGGCTGGGAGCGGCGCACGGGCTTGGTGAGCAGCGTGGCCTCGGGGGAGAGCGGGCTGGCGATGGACGAGGGCGGCAGGAAGATGTGCGCCTGCAGGCTGTGCTGGTGGGTCAAGGCGATGGCCACGTTGGTGGTGGCAGCGGCCGTCTGCAGCGGTGCGTGCACCAGCGGCTCCCAGATCACCGGCTTGCCGCTCAGCTCCCGGCCCATGGCCATCTGCTGCAGGTCCTGGATGTTGTGTGCCACGTCCTGGTCGTGCTTCACGATCTGCTGGATCATCTCGTTGTTCATGGGCCCCGAGCTGTGCTCGGCTCGCTTGCGGAGCAGGATGGAGTTCTTCTTCCCTGTGTTGGGGGAGAGGCAGCAACATCACTGGGAGAGGCGGTGGGGAAGGGACAGTAAAGCCTCACCCCTGTGCCCCTGGGGAGGGTTTGGGCTGGAGCAGAGGGGGAAGCAGGGACAAACCAGGGGAGTCCCAGCTCCAAAGGTTCCAGGTTGGAGGCTGGAGGCCGTGGTCCTGCTTGTCCTCTGCAGGTGAGGGGGGTGAGGACAAGCAGCTGGGCAATGCCAGTGTAAATATGGGAGAAGGGAGTGGGTGACAGCCCCCTGTTGTACAGCATTGCCTGGATCTTCCTGGGAGGAGAGAGGGATGCGGGAGGCAGGCTCCTTCCCTGTGCTCCCCCTCATCCTTGTTGCTGGGCACCCATGGGGCTGAGGGGCCATGGCACAGGGGTGGCTGCGCTGGGCCCAGGGGCCGCTCCTCACCTATGCGGTCCAGCCGGTCCATGGCCACGGTCTCGAAGGCCCTGCGCATCATGGGGTACTCCTCCAGCACCTCGTTGAAGTTATCCACGGACAAGGAGTAGAGGCGGCAGTAGGTGTCAGCGCGCACGCTGGCCGTGCGCCGGCCCCGCGTCAGCAGGCAGATTTCTGCAGGGACACGGGTTTGGGTGTCAGGATGATGCACCCATAGAGCCATGGAACGGGTTGGGTTGAAGGGACCTGAAAGCTCATCCAGCTCCAACCCCTGCTATGGACAGGGACACCTTCCACTAGAGCAGCTTGCTTCAAGCCCCGTCCGACCTGGTCCTGAGCACTTCCATCTATCCCCTTCCCAACCGTGTCCCCAGATAAGGGCAGCTGGAATGGGGACAGGGCTGCCTGGCACTCCCACACCCTGCACAGAAACTGTGACTCATGAAGAGGGACAGACCCTGGAGCCTGGACAGCCACCCCGTGTCCTCAGCCAGGCACAGCCATGGGGACACCCCTGGCCATGGCTGCTCTGCTTGTTCTCTCCCAAATCTGTAGCCTATGAGCTGGCTCAGATGCTCTGCTCTAAACCACCCTCCTTTCCGTCAGAGGTGGGGTGATGCCCCCTCTGCCCAAGCCAGACAGGATTCTGGTCCCCCTGACTCAATCTGCTGGACAAGGTACCCCGTAAGAACAGGGGTGGTGGAATTGTGAGCCCCAGAGCCCAGCGTGAGGCGGATGCCCAGCTCCTGCCCCGCCGCAGCTCTTGCTCCCCCCTGCTCTCCAGGTGCCCCAGCCCAGCCTCACCCCCGAAGTAGGAGCCATCAGACAGCTTTGTCTCCTTGTTGCCCTTGGTGAGGATGCTGACCACCCCGTGCTGGATGAAGTACATCTTTTTGCCTACGGTGCCCTCGCGGATGATGAAGTCCCCGGGCTGGAAGACCTCGAAGCGCAGCTTGGTCAGCATGGCTGTCACAAAGTTGGGGTCCGCGTTGGCAAACAGGGGCATGTTGGCCACCAGGTTGCGGCAGTTGAAGTTGATGATCTCCTGTGGGGTTGGGGAGCACATCACCAACAGGGACATCGCCAAGCCTGGCCCCGGTGAGCACCCGAGGCACCAGCAGCGGGTGCCTGCCCGTACCTCTTTGAGCGGCTCGCTGAGCTCCCCCAGGATGTTCTCCTCGTCAAACATCTTGCCCTGGTAGCGGTGCTCGTAGTACTCGTGGATGCGCTGGCGCGTGTCCCCAGGCAGCTTGTGGAATGACATGTACTGCTCCACTTGCTTGTACTGCGGGGACAAGGCAGAGCCACTCAGGTGAACCACGCTGCACCGCGGGGCTGGGATCCAGATCCCCCCCAAAAGCCATGTCAAAGAATCACAGAATCCCAGCCTGGTTTGGGTTGAAGGGACCTTAAAGCTCCTCCAGCTCCAACCCCTGCCGCGGGCAGGGACACCTTCCACTGGAGCAGGGTGCTCCAAGCCCCTGTGTCCAACCTGGCCTTGAGCACTGCCAGGGATGGGGCAGCCACAGCTTCTCTGGGCACCCTGTGCCAGCGCCTCAGCACCCTCACAGGGAAGAGCTTCTGCCTTATCTCCAACCTGATGTCCAAGGCAGAGAACAGAACCCCGTGCACTCAAGATGCTGAGGGTCCCAGGGCAGAGGCCAGGAGGGGGCCTCACTGTGCTGAGGTGACCCCCAACACTACGAATGGGGCATCTCTCTGCAAATGGGCAGCCTGATGCGCCCGACTATGCCTTCGGGTGAGTGGCAGAGATGAGGGCAGGAACCTGCAGGGCAGGGCTGGTTCTGAAGCCAGACCCACTCCTGCTGGGGGCACCTTTCCCCGTGCTCAGGCACCCATCGCACTGACCTTCTCCTGGTACTGGCGCCGGGATGAGTCCAGCGACTGGATGAGGGCGGTGGCGTGGCCGATGAACATGGCATAGCACGTGGCGCCCACGATCATGCTCAGCATGGTGAGCCACACGTCGGTCATGCCCTCCGGCGCCTGCTGCCCGTAGCCGATGCAGAGCATGTGGCTCATGGCCTTGAAGAGCGCGTGTGAGTACTGCTTCCCCCAGGAGTCGTTCTGCGGGTGAGGAACAGCGGCGCTGGGGGCTGAACCCTCCATCCCCACCAACCCCAGCAGCAGCCACAGTGGGCTGAGACAGGAAGGTGATGCAGAGATTCCCTCTACCCCATGTCACTGCTGGGGCGCTGCGCTGAGCACATGGATCCGGGCAGCTCCAGCCTTGGAGTACAGGACGTGTGACCAAATCCTCTCTTCCCTACACGGCCGGTACTGCCCCTGCCCAGCGCACTCACCACCATGTGGTTGATGGAGACCCAGCAGTCCTTGGGGAAGTCCTGCAGCATGGGCACCAGGAACTGGAGGCAGCCGTCCCAGTGACACAGCAGCAGCATCATGCCGATGAGGTTGAAGATCCTCACCACAGCGCTGGCCAGGTCGTACGTCATGTGGAAGATCTGGGGAAGAAGCAGGAGCTGGAGCTACAGAGACACTGTCCCATGACAGCTCTGAACCCCCCAACCAGCCGTACCCCACAGCCAGGGGTCCCCAGCGTGAGGCGCTGAGCAGGGGCCATGCGTCCCCAAGGGGCTCTCACCTCCTCCCATTGGTGGATGTAGCGGATGAGGCGCGAGAGGCGCAGCAGGCGCAGCAGGCTCAGGATCTTGGTGAAGCGCACGATGCGCAGCGCCCGCGCTGTCTTGTAGACGTCAGAATCCACCTGCGTCTCCAGGTCAACGATGAGGAAGATGTAATCCACCGGGATGGAGGAGATGAAGTCAACCAGGAACCAGCTCTTCAAGTACTTCATTTTGATGGTGTGGGGATCGAGGATGATCTCCGTGTTGTCCTCCACCACGATGCCTGTCCGGAAGTTCAGCACCAGGTCAGCCAAGAAGAAAGTGTCTGAAAGCACGTTGAACACGATCCAGGGAGGGGTGTTCTCATCCTTGAAGAAGGTGATGCCCACGGGCAGGATGATCAGATTCCCCACCATCAGCAGCAGCATGATGAGGTCCCAGTAAAACCTGCAGGGATGGAGCACAGGGGGTGGCAGAAGCAGGGAGAGGCAGGAGACAGTGCGTTAGAAGCAACCCCGAGTTCAAAGTTAGAGAGCCCAATCCAGTGTGGAGAGATGGGCGCTCAGGACACACGCACACGTGCCTGCCCACACGCATGACTAACGCTGCTGCTCGCCTGGGACACACGTGTGCAGAGAGGAGCAGCTCTGCACCGGCTCTTGGTGGGTCTGGGGGAGCAAGCATCACCCAATGCGTGCAGGAATGGAGGGCTGCAGCTTGGCTGTCGCTGCTCCCTCTTCTGACCTGGGGCCAGTGAAGCTGTTGGGATTGCAGCATGGGGGAGCCAGGCAGCAGCCAAGCAAGGGTAGACAAGTGCCATCACCATAGGGAAGGTGGGAGGAACATGTCTAATCCCAAAGGAGCTACTCATGGGCACTGGGCAGGAGTTCCTCAGCCCTGGGCCTGCAGGACCCCTCAATCCACCTCCTTTCTCTGAGAGTGGACAAGCTCAGAGGCTTTGGAGGCAAAGCCAAGAGACACAGGGCAGCAGTTGATTGGTGTTTGGTCATGCCATGAAACCCAGCATCCCCATTCACATGCAAATGTGGCTGGGATGTTTTCATTCCTCACACAAACACATGGACATGCTTTGCTTCACAAGGTCTGCGATGGCTCCTGCTGCAGCTTGGTGGATCCCTGGGCTCCAGGTCTCTATGGGCACCTGGAAAAGCAAATCCAGCTCCCACCTTTGGGTGCCCCATTAGCGCCAGCCCCGGTTGTGGGTAAAGACCCGAAATCTTCAGAGGTGACCTCAGGGCAACTCTCAGTGCCTCTTGGACCCGAAGTGGCCTTTGCAATGACAAGAAGCCTGCAGACATTTCCTACCCTGCGTCCTCACCAGGCACCACTTTCTGCAAGTGGTGGGGAAGAGGAGGGAGCAGAAGTCATGGCTCCTTCCAGAGGGAGCACCATGGCAGGGAGGGGGCACCACCAACGTGGGGGCACCCTAGGACCCAGAGGCCTCGCACACATTAACACACTTGTGCCCACGGCCAAGATGGGCTGGGGAAGGCAAGAAGATGCTGGTCACAGCAGAAGGGGCTTGACCTGGCCGAGCAATTGCCTCCTGCACCCCACACTGTGCCCCAAGCGCTGCTCACTGAGCAGGGAGCCGCTGGCCCCCGCAGCTGCCAGAGCTCTTGATTCAGCCTCAGGCTTAAGCTATTTAGGGCAAGGCCCGTCCTTTGCTCTGTGTCAGGCTGAACACGCAGGGCCCTGATCTCAGTGGCCTTTATGTATCCCTATAATGTGATAAACACCGGCATAATCCCGCCAGCTGTCTACCTGCCAGCTCGCTCCATGGCACCGCTGCACAAGCTGCTCCTGCCGAGCGCAGGCTCGCGAACTTTGGGGCAGCTTCCCTGGGAAAAGGGCTCTGAGGGCTGGCAGCCCCCGGCGCCAGGCTCAGGAGCTGGCTACAGGTACCAGGGACCGCTCTGGGGTGCTCGGCAGGCTGGGGACATCAGCCGTGTCACAGCTTGCCGCGGGAGATGACTGCCTGGCGGCTCCATTCCCCGTACAGAAAGCCCACCCTATATGACTCAACATCCCCGTGACACCCAGTTCCTCCCACATCATCCGTCCCTGAGCCCTCCCCGTGATCCCGGTGACACCGTGAGCCAGGCCTGGCTCCGTGCTGGGCGTCCTGCCCCCTGCCACCAGCTCCCAGGCTCTGCAGGCAGCTCGCGGGGCCCGTGTCCCCACCGGGGTCACGCAGCTCCTCACCAGACACAGACAAACAGCGTCGGGAAGAGGGGGCTGCGTGGATGAAGGCCGGCGGCCCCTGCCTCCTCCTCCTCCTCCTCCTCCGCCCAGGGCCGCGGGGGCCCCGGTTGGGCTGGGCTGCCCCGGCCAGCGGGAGCCGCGGTGCCCGGTGTGGGGGGGACTGAGGCAGGAGAAAGTCACCGGCGTCCCCCGCAGGATCATCCAAGGACGGGGAACGGGCTGGGGCTGCGCGGCCCCGGGCTCCGGGGAGCGCCGGCCCCGCAGCTGCGGTGCGGAGCCGCGTCCTCCCGGCCCGGTGCTGCGGAGCCACGGTGCCCGTCACTTGTTGCCCCGACGGTCGCTGGCGGCCGGGCCGGGCCGGGCCGGGGCGGGCGGGGGAGCCGCGCTCAGCACCAGGGACAGCGGCACCGCGCGGGACCGGGCGCGGGTCCCACCTGAAGTCGCTGTAGGGATGGATGATCCAGGCACCGGCCGACTTCACCCGCTGCCGCTCGATCTCCACGGCCCGGTGGCTGCCGAACATGCGCAGCGAGAACTTGTTCACGGCGGGCTGCAGCATGGCCCCGAGCTGCCGCTGCACGAACGTGCCCGCCGCCGCCGCCGTGGCCGCCGCCTCGCCCTCCGCCACGATCTGCTCCGCCGCCACCGGCGAAGCCGGGGCCGCTCCTGTCGCTTCCCCATCCAACACCGGCGCCTTCTCCCGCTGCTCGGGGCTCTTGCCCGGTGCCGCGTCCATCCCTCCGCCGCCTCACGTTTCCTTCAAACGCCCTTGCCCGGGCGTTCTGCCCGCCGCCCCGCCGCACATGCCCGGCCCCGGGCGGGCGTGCGAGCGGGCGTTCACTTCGCCGGTCCCGACCGCTCGCTCACCGCTCACCGCTCGGTTACCGGGGTCCGCAGCTCCAAGGGCCACCCTCCTGGTGCGCACCCCGGGGCGAGGCAGCGGGGCCCCGCCGTTAACGGGGATGCACCGGAGGTACCGGAGCGGCGGCGGCGGCAGCGCGGGACCCCGCGGGCGGGGCGGGGCCGGGGTGGGCGGGGCTCCGGGGGACGCGTACGTCGTCCCCCGAGCCCCGCCCACCACGGCCCCGCCCCGCCTGACGCAGTTGCGTACGTGCGTACGCGGCCTGGCGGCGGAGGGACCCGGATCGGCGGCGGGGCGCGGCGGAGCTAGGAGCGTACGGAGAGGGGCCCGGGATTCCCGGGGGCTCCACGGCCGCCATCACGGATTTCCTGTGGGATAAACGCACCGGGCTGGCTGCGAGGACGGTGCGGAGCTGCGGGGCGGTGCGGGATGGGGTTGGGGTGGGTGGGGGGTGAAGGCCTCGGTGAGGCCTCGCCGTTGCTCCGCAGCCCCTTCCGTCGGTGCCAGTGCCCCCCGGTGCGTGAGCCCCGTTCTGCCGCTTCGCGGCCTGGTCCCGTCCCTCCTCCATCTTCTCCTCCTCCCGGTGCTTCCGCTGTTGGCGCTCGGCCGGTGAGGCCCCACCCGACAGCGGCGGAGCGCGGCCGCCATCATCGTCCCCAAACCAGTTCCAGAGCGGCTTTGGAACGCGCCGGTGCGGGCTTTGCCTGCTCGGGAGCGGGGTGCCCGGCCTTGGCGGGCCGCCAGCGCCGCCTTCATGCGTTGTCCTTAATGAGAGGTTGGACGAGGAGCCGCCGGTCCGGGGAGGGGGGAACCGTGAGTGGGCCCCGGCCGTGCGCTCCCGGGTATAGCGAGCCCGTGCCCTCCAGTCGCCACCTCGCCCTTTCGGTAGCCGGGTCTGTAATACTGGGATGGGTGTGCAGCCTGTGTGCCTGTCTGGGGGGAGAGTTCCCGCTGGGAGGTCTGTGGACAAATGGAGCTCCAGGCTTCTGCCTTTGGAGGCAGAGCAGGTGGAGGTGTTTGGTGGTTTGGAGCTAAAATAAGTGTGGGGAATGGCTTAGAGCTGGGGATGGGCGCAGGATCCTATGAGCTGGGACTTAGGTTGCCATCCCACCGAGGGGCAGTCTCCTTCCCTCTGGTGCTTGCATCAGAGAGGTAGAGGTGAGCGCTCATCCCACTGAGGAGGGGCCTGCAAGGCTCCATGAATGCCTTTGCATGTGGACAGGGTGATTTTGCTCCCTGGATGGGGCAGTGGGAAGCGTGGATGTCTCTTGCTTGGCAGTAAATCAGAGACATCTCTTCAGGAGCTCCCGTACAAAGTCCCTGCACAGCAGTACTGGGGTGCAAGGACTTTGGGCCAAGCACTTGGTGATATCCTGAGCTTCATTTCACCTTCCTTCAGTTCTCCTTGGTGCTGCTCTCTCCTTCCTGGGGAGCACCTTAGTTTAAAGGGAGAAGAAGGTGGAAGCTCTGAAGGTTCAAATGCTGCTCCTGGAGCTGTGGCCAGTAGAGATGAGTGCAAAGAGGTGAAAGTAACCTGACAACCAGAACTGCAGCAAGCACAGCCCATATGGGTGGTCGCATCCTGTCATACAGGGTCCTGGGGTCTCTCAGAAGCTCATCCCCTCCCTCTCGGATCCCCTCTGTGTGATCAGATGCGCTGCAGGTGGCCTCCCCTCTCCTTGCCCTGGCAGCTCCTTGGGTGCGGATGCTCTGCGCTGGTTTCTGTCCCTTGCCATTGCCTCTCACTGTCCTCTCCTGTCCCTGCAGATGCCTCACTCCCGAAGGTACCGCTCGTCGGAGCGCAGCAGCCGGGGCAGTTACCACGAGCGCTACAGGAGCCGCAAGCACAAGCGGCGGCGGACACGGTCGCGGTCCAGCAGCAGCGAGCGGGACCGGCGGCACCGGCGGGAGGACAGCTACCACGTTCGCTCTAGGAGGTGAGGCTGCAAGGCCGGGATGGGGCTCCTCCAGAGGCAGCTCCTCTGCTCTGCCGTGTGTTCTGAGTCGGGTTGTGCTCCTAATGGAATCCCCGCCTTGCTTCCCCTTCCCCAGCTACGATGACCACTCGGCAGACAGGAGGGCCTACGACCGGCGTTACTGTGACAGCTACCGGCGGAACGACTACAGCCGTGAGCGGGGGGAAGCCTACTATGACCCCGAGTACCGTCACTCCTACGAGTACCGGCGCTCCCGGGACCGCGAGGGCAGCTACCGGAGCTGCAAAAGCAGCCGGCGTAAGCACAGGCGGAGGCGGCGCCGCAGCCGGTCCTTTAGTCGCTCCTCATCGGTGAGTATCCTGCTGTGCTGGGCCTCCCCTGTAACCTTTCTCTCCCAGGTGCTGAGCTGGGTAAGTAGAAAACTCACTTTCTAACTGCTCTCTCGGACGCAGCTTGAGATGTGCATAGAGAAACCTTTGGTGCAGGTGGCAGCTCGTGTCCACCGTCCTGCTGCGCCTCAGCAGGGGCTGCCCTGTGCCAGCCCAGCCCAGGCGGCTCAGCCCCACATAGTGTTGCCCGCTCGGAGGTGGGAGGAGGACAGGCTGTGCCTTGCGAGGCTGGCATGTCCCCCCCGGGGTGGTGCAGCAGGCCTCGGCTCCTTTATCCCTGCAGAGCACTGCTTTTGTTCCGTGGTGCTCATTAAGAGCTGTCTAGGAACCCCAGCCAAGCAGTCTTTTGTGTGAGGTCCAGCTGATCCTGGTCCCAGAGTGCTCAGCCTGCCTGCCACTGGCAGCTTGGTCCCTGGTTCTGTGTTCTGTGGCAGGAAGCCTCCCTGTCTCTGAGGGTTAGGTCCTGCAGCAGAGCAGGATCCTTCTGGGTGGGCTCAGCTGATGTGGGGTGTCGTGTGAGGGGCTTTGCAAAGGAGTGAAGCTTGTGGACTGATCAATTCAGGTGGAGGCAGCAGCCATCACAGGCTCTTCCCAGCAGTGTCCCTGCCTTTCTCTTCTTGTCTGTTCTGCTGTTCACCTTCCACTTCTGTTAGACCCCAGACACGTTCTCTGCTCTGTATGTGGAGCTCTCAGTGTTGTCCGGTCTGTTCTGGCTGTATGTCCAGGGATGGGACTGGGGGCTGGATTCAGGTCCCAAGTGTGCTTGGCCGGCTGGTTGCTCCCAGGTGTGGGGATACTTAGCTGAAGAACTGAAGGCAGGAATTCTCTCTTCTCTGGCATAAGCCTCTTATCTGCCTCATCCCAGGCTGTCCCTGTTCCCTATTGGGCCTCTGCTTCTCTCCTGGAAGCTAGTCCTTCCAGGATCAGCTTTGTTAGGGGAGGGTGTAGGCAGCAGGGTCACATCTTCCCCAAGGCAGTCACAATTCTCTCTGGTTTGGATGAATCATTGTACTGAGAGTTGCTTCTGAAACCTCTGAATTCATCTTTGCCTGAGCGTTGGGGCTGGGGGACACTGTGGGGGGGCTGTTGGAATGGGATGTGCGGGACAGCCCGGGCCTTTGCTTGTGCAGGACTTGCCAGCACCCACCTTCTGCTGCCTTTCCCCAGCAGCTGCATGGGGCTGAAGGAGCCTCTGCCCGAGGCTCTGCCGCTCTCTCTTGGCGTCGCCAGGACCCGAAGGCCAGTGCCGTTGCTCTCAGAGCCCCGCTAGGAGCGAGGGCAGCTGCCCCCTTGCTCTGCCCTCCGCTAGCCCTGTTGTGACCGTCTCTGCTCTCACACTGGTTCGGGTGGGGCTGTTTGTAGGTTCTTTTTTTTTTGGTTCTTCTTTTTTTTTTCCTTTTGTTTTTCTTTTTTTTTTTCTTTTTGGCTACAACGAAAAGCAAACTGTTTTTTTCTTTTCTGAGCTAGTGTGTTGTATCTTGACATGTTCCCTTGCAATATCCCTATCGTTATATATTCCTCTGTGCCGTATGAATTGGCTGGGAATCTCCTCCTGCAACCCCTCCTCAAACAACCATGTGAATTTCCAAACCAACCAATGCGTGACGCTGGCTGCTGCGCTGGGTTGAAAATGTGATTGGTGAATGATGAATTCCCTGTCTGCCTGGGCCAGCAGCGGAGTCGACAGAGCAGCAGAAGGGCCAAGAGTGTGGAGGACGACGACGAGGGGCATCTGATCTATCGCGTCGGCGACTGGCTACAAGAAAGATGTACAGCCAAATCGTAACATAATTTAGCTCTCTAGTTAAGCTCCCATCGCAGTCGCAGATCTGTCTTATCTTTCTGTTTCATTTTATTTCCATTGTTTATTAAAGAGAAACCCTCTCCTTTTTCCTTCCCCTTTTGTTAAAGCTACGTTTATATTTTGTATTGTTACTGAAGTGCCAGGGAATTAGGGCTGTTGCCTTGTGCAGTCGGTGTCAGCCTTCCGCTGCTCCGGCCTCTCAAGCTGTGTGCAGGTTAGGTGTTGCAATGCATTCTCCTCTGCCTTGTGTATGCGCTGCATCCAGGTCGTGCTCACTCTCTCATCCGCTTTCCTCTCTTTCTCTCCCTCCCAGATGAGATTATTAGCACCTTAGGGGAAGGCACGTTCGGCAGGGTGGTGCAGTGCATCGATCACCGCAGGTACGTGGGCAGGGGCGTGGTGGTGAGGGGTAAAGAGAGGCCGTAGCTGGCAATGAAGCCTTTCATGCTCAATGTGGGAGCCTGGGGGGTGAAATGAGCCTCTTTGTTCCCAGGATTCCTCAGCTGGTCTTGGCACTCAACCTCTCGGGTTGCCCATATGTTGGAGGAGGGTCAGGGGGAGCTTGTGTGGGGTGCTTGTAAGGAGGGGAGAGGCACTGCTTTGGTGGACAGAGCAGCTTCCAGTGTCTGAAGGGGGCTACAAGGATGCTGGGGAGGGACCTTCACCAGGGACTGGAGCGACAGGACAAGGGGTGGTGGGTTCAAACTGAAACAGGGGAAGTTCAGGTTGGATATAAGGCAGAAGTTCTTTACTGTGAGGGTTGTGAGGTGCTGACAGAGGCTGCCCAGGGAAGTGGTAGCTGCTCCATCCCTGGCAGTGTTCAAGGCCAGGTTGAACAGTGACTTGGGCAGCACGGTCTAGTGTGAGGTGTCCCTGCCCATGGCAGGAGGTTGGAACCAGATGATGTTCAGTTCCTTTCCAGCCCAAACCATTCTATGACATCCCTTAATAAAAGCCGCCTCCTGGCCTGGGAAGGGTGGTGGAAGGCTGTGCTGCAGAGGGTGAAGCTGACTCAGAAAGCCCTTTTAGCAGGGCACAGGCTCTCTGGCCCAGCTCAGGGCTGATCTTGAGCTTTACCCGTGTTTCTCCCCCAGGGCTGGTGCCCGTGTTGCTCTCAAAATCATTAAAAACGTAGAGAAGTACAAAGAGGCTGCTCGGCTGGAGATCAACGTGCTGGAGAAGATCAACGAGAAGGATCCCGAGAACAGCAAGTGAGTGGGCTCTTGGTGTTACAATGGAAGGGGAAGACTTGCCTTAGCGCAGTTGCAGGGATGGAATGAGAGAGGTACTTGATGTTGTGTGGCTTGAGTCTGTGTGTGGCTACGTTTTGGAGGCATATTGGCTTGCTGTGGGATGAGAAGGAAAGGAGGAACCAGGCGCAGGAATAACCGCGGGGTGATTTGTGCAGCTCTGTTTCAAACCTCGTGGTTTTGCCCTCAGTCTTTGCGTCAGGATGTTTGACTGGTTTGACTACCATGGCCACATGTGCATCTCCTTCGAGCTGCTGGGGCTCAGCACCTTTGATTTCCTCAAGGACAACAACTACCTGCCTTACCCCATCCACCAAGTGCGGCACATGGCCTACCAGGTGTGCCAGGCTGTGAAATGTAAGTGCCCGCTGTGCTTCTCCACTGCTTCTTGGCTGACCTGGAGAGCTGTGCAGCTCCCAGCACTGCCAGTTCTGAGCCTGAGCCTTGCACTGCCTCCAGTGGTGAATGCATGCTTGGAGTGGATGCTTGTTTTCCTGATTGTAATGTTTTCCGATGCATGTGGGCTGGCAGGAGCTCAGAGCACTTCAGCATCCACCCCCCTACGCGTTTGGGTGATCAGTATGATAAATGTGCTTCTGACAAATCATCTTGGCCTGGAGCAGCCTATTCACACCCCGTTCTAAATGTGGGCTAAACTGATGCCAGTGTGAGCAGACTGAATCAGTGGTGTTCGCTCTTCGGGTGGGTGTAGCCTCACTTTGCTTCTGTTCCATCACCCGACTCTGTTTGCTCCCTCAGTTCTGCACGACAATAAACTCACCCACACCGACCTCAAGCCGGAGAACATCCTCTTTGTGAATTCCGACTATGAGCTCTCCTATAACCTGGAAAAGGTAACGGTGCTTCTGGGGTTCTTCTCTTGCGTTCTGCTGCCCCTGGCCTTAGCAGCAGGAGGGAGGAGTCAGAAATGGAAACAGGAGACACGGGGTTCACCAGCTATGTTCATGCGCTTGTTCAGGGCCTGTATCCTACACAAGATGTCTGTGTGGCCTGTGAGGGAGCCATAGGGACCCTGGGCTTACCTGGCTGATGGTGGGAGCTTGTTTGGGGCTGTGCTAGGGCTAGTGTAGCCTCTGAAGCCTTCCCCTGCCCTGTGGTGAAGCCTTAGCTGTGTAAGGAAGGGGCTGAGTCTACGTCGTGAAGCTCCTGAGTGACTGATGCTGTTCTCCCTTGTGAAGAAGCGGGATGAGCGGAGCGTGAAGAGCACAGCCATCAGAGTGGTGGACTTCGGCAGTGCCACGTTTGACCATGAGCATCACAGCACCATTGTGTCTACCAGGCACTACCGAGCCCCGGAGGTCATCCTGGGTACGTTCTCTTTGGTCTCTCTGCAGAGGCAGGCATTTGTCCCAGAGCACTGGGTGTTGCCTGCTGGATTAAGGAGCATTTTGCATCCACATCCTTCAGTAGCTGCCCTGGGTTTACCCTGGGAGATGAGAAACACTTCATTTAACATGCTCTATAGTGCTGTTTTACAGTGCTGGGGGGGTGGGCAGCAACTCCTAAGTTGGTATTTTGGCATTGCTACCGGCTGGGCAGTGTATTGCCACCAGTGTAGCAGGAGCCTGGCTGGAATGGGAATTGTTTTTCCAGTTTGTTTCTAAAAGGGAGAGGGATTTGGAATCTTAGGCCATAACTGTATCTTTTATTTAAAACACATTGTTTTCTAGAGCTTGGCTGGAGCCAGCCCTGTGATGTGTGGAGCATTGGCTGCATCATCTTTGAGTATTATGTGGGTTTCACCCTGTTTCAGGTGAGAACTGTATGCTGTATGGCTACTTCACAACTGATGAAAGAGGATGCTGGCTGTTCCCCGGTACAGCCAGGAGCCTCTGGGAGTCATGGGCTTCCCTCCATCACTGCAGTCTTGTAGAGACAGCCAAGGTGTTGCCCAGCAAGGGGTTCTGAGCAGGGGAGTGCCCAGGGCTGGAGCTGAAATGATTGGAATCTGTTCCATGCCTTCCCTTTATGTTTCTCTCTCTCAGACACATGACAACCGGGAGCACCTGGCCATGATGGAGAGGATCTTGGGGCCTATCCCTTCTCGGATGATCCGGAAGACGAGGTAGGCAAGGCTGCTTGGGTACCACAGGCTTGCTCCTGCTTCAGGGTAGCACTTCTCTGAGGAGCTGAGCTTTGAAGCTGCCTGCTGAGAGTGTTGCTGTTGCTGCAAGGCATTTGGTGTTGGGAGTAACCTGTTCCCGCCTCCTACTCTGGCAGAAAACAGAAGTATTTCTACCATGGCCGTCTGGACTGGGATGAGAACACCTCTGCTGGCCGCTACGTGAGGGAGAACTGCAAACCACTGCGGGTAAGGAGGGGTGGGCAGGAATCCTGCTTGCTTCAGCCTCTTCTCATTGCAGAGTCTTTTAGTGCCTGCCCCAGTTGTGAAGATCTCCTGTGGGCAAGGTTGGGCCACTGAGTCAGACCAGTGTGTTCCTGCCAGGAGCATTGGCTATCCCAGACATAAATTAGGAGGCTGCAGCAGCCTGAGCATAATCTGAGGTGGAGGAGGAGGGCATGGAGACCTTGGGAGAAGCGTGTGGGGAAAGATGGCAGAGGCAGGGGGAACTCAGCAGTTCCATGCTTGGTAAAGCGTAGAGCTCAGGTCTGGGGTTAGTGATGGTCTGAACAAACCAAACCTTCCCACATCTTGGCCATTCAGCCCAGGGAAAGCCCTGTGAGCGGGCCACGTGCAGCATCCTCAGCACTAACCTTCCCCTTCCGTCTGCCCAGCGATACCTGACCTCGGAGGCCGAGGACCATCACCGCCTTTTTGACCTCATCGAGAGCATGCTGGAGTACGAGCCCTCCAAGCGCCTCACCCTGGCTGAAGCCCTCAAACACCCCTTCTTTGACATGTTGGAGATGGAGCCCAGCACAAAACTGTGGGACTCGAGCAGGGACATCAGCCGGTGACGGCCCGGGCACCAGCCTGCGCTCACATTCTAGCCCCCGTGGAGGCCTGTGTCATTTCTATTCAGACTTTTGGTGCTTTTGGTTTGTTTTGGTTTTTTTTTTTATACATGAGTAAAACTCCCCTGGACAAGTTTGTAAAGCTGTTAATATGTGAGATACTGTAAATAGCCCATATTCTATAGCGGCCTCTGAGCACCGCGGGCCCAACCTCCTACTGTTGCTGCTGCCGTTATCACGAGGTGAGGGGGCCTGTATGTCCATATGTAAATACCTCTGTTCACGTGTTGCTCTGTCTCCTCCTGCCCTCCTTGGTGTAAATACTCCAGGACTCGCAGCTCGCTGTAGCTTATCTGGTTCCTTGTAAGTTATGAAACTGGTGGGACTGCGTGGGAATTATTTTTTGGATCAATGTCATAGCCCATCCCCACACCAGAGTTTTATAAGAATTTTGTACAGTCTTTGTGGAGAAATAAATATGAAGTGAATAAAGCCGCAGGTCTGGGTTTGAGCCAGCAGCAGCTGCTCTCGGTGATAGGTGTAGCAAAAGGGATGTCAAGCACCCGCCTCGGGGTCCATGTCTCTGGCTCTTAGCAGCCCTGCAGTGAGGCTGCTGCCATGGGACTTGCTGGGGCTGTTTCAGACGTGATTCCAGCTCAGTGCAGGCGCTTTGCCAGCGTGTCTGGGAGGGCGGTGCTGGGGGTGGCAATAACGGAGCACTCCTGGTCTGTTCTGAGCTTAGCGCTTGGCTGTGGCAGACACTTGATGACTGACACCAGGCAGAGGGATGAAGGGGAAGCCTGGCTTCACCTGGAGGTAGTGTGGGACCTAAAGGGGCCACGGGAAACCCGGGGAGGGGCTTTGGAGAAGGGACGTGGGGACAGGACGAGGGGAATGGGTTTAAAGGGGAATGGGTTTACCCTGCCCGAGGGGAGATGGAGATGGGAGCTTGGGCAGCATCTTCCCTACGAGGGTGCTGAGGCGCGGGCTCCAAGTGCTCAGCGGGATCCGGCGGGGGCGCGCTCCCGGCGGCGGGGGGGCGGGGAGCGAGCGTCGGTTCGCGCTCCCGGGTCACGCGCCCGCCCGGCCCAGCCCCGCCGCAGGGCTCGGCGGCGCTGGTGACGTCACGGGCGGCAGCCAATCGGCGGCGGCGGGAGGCGGGGCTGCGGCTGTCGGGGCTGAGGCGGCGGCGGCCTCGGTCCCGGTCCCGTTCCCGGTTCCGCCATGGCCCAGCGCGGCGGCCCCGCGATGCTACCGGAGAACCCGTTCCAGGTGCGGGGCCGGGGCAGCGGGGGCGGCGGCGCGGATCCCCCCTTCTCTCCGCCGCCTCACCCCGCCCCGTTGCGTGTTGCAGGACCCGGCGCTGCTGCCGCCGCCGCGGCCCGGTTCCGAGAGCGCGGCGCTGGACGCGTACAACCCGTTCGAGAGTGGCACGGTGAGGCCCCGGCGGGGAGGGCGGCGGGGCCGGGGGGGGCCGCGAACCGGCGGGCGGGCCCTCACCGCGCTCCTCTGCCCTCCGCAGCCGCCGCCGCCGTACCAGGCCCCGGCCGCGGCCGCGCAGCCCCCGCGCAGAGCCAGCCCCACCGAGCCCCGCAACTACGGCTCCTACGGCACGCAGGTACCGGGGCGGGGGGACCGGGGCGGGCGCGGGGAGCAGGCGGCAGCCCCAGCGCCTGCGCTTCCCCCCCCGCAGGCCTCGGCGGCGGCCGCCACGGCCGAGCTGCTGAAGCGGCAGGAGGAGCTGAACCGGAAGGCGGAGGAGCTGGACCGGCGGGAGAGGGAGCTGCAGAACGCTGCCCTCGGCGGCACCGCAAGTGAGTGGCCGGCGGGGCCGGGCAGGGACCGTCCCCGCGGGGCCCCCTGCGCGGGCACCGCCGCTCTCTGCCTCTCGCCTCCTTCTCCCTGCAGCGAGGCCCAACAACTGGCCCCCGCTGCCGTCCTTCTGCCCCGTGAAGCCTTGCTTCTACCAGGACATCCCGGTGGAGATCCCCGCCGACTTCCAGAAGACCGTTTCCACCATGTATTACCTCTGGATGGGTGAGTCCCGGCGGGAGTCAGAGCAGGAGTGTCCTGCGTGCTCTGGAGAAGCTGGGGTCCCACAATGTGTGCGGGACTGGGGCTTGTATGGAGCCTTGGGGTGCCCACACTGACATCGCCTCTCTCTCAGCCAGCACCATTGCTCTCTTCCTGAACTTCTTGTCCTCGCTGGCCTGGTTCTGTGTGGAGCCCTCGTCTGGCTCTGGGTTCGGCCTCTCCATCCTCTGGGCTCTCCTCTACACGCCCTGCTCCTTTGTCTGCTGGTACAGGCCCATGTACAAAGCTTTCAGGTGTGTATCTGCTCCCAGGCCAGCAAAGCAGCGGTGTGGGGAGGCTGCATGGCTGGGGCTTGGAGCGGAGTGGGACACTGGGGGTGCCCCAGCTCCTTTGGTGGCCTTTGGGTCCGGGGCTGTTGTGGTTCTGCGCTGAGCTTCGTGTTCTCCTGTGCCCCCCTGCTGTAAGGAAGGTTTGGGATTCTTTCCTGTGGCCTAACCTCGCCTGTCTCTTTCTCCCAGGAGTGACAGTTCCTTCAACTTCTTTGTCTTCTTCTTCGTCTTCTTTGCCCAGAACGTGATGTACGTGCTGCAGGCCATCGGCATCCCAAACTGGGGGTTCAGGTGTGTGTTGTGCAGAGCCGGGGAGCCCTGGCCAGCTGAGTACTGCAGAAAGAGAGGCAGCAGGTGGGCAGGAGGGAGCCTGTGGTGCGCAACTGCCTCTTGTGTTGCAGTGGCTGGATATTGAGCCTGATAGCGCTGCGGAAGAACACGGCTGTGGCAGTGATGATGATCCTGGTGTCCTTGTCCTTCACGGCAGTGGCTGTGTTGGGCATCGTCATGCTGAAGAAGGTGAGTTTGGCTCAGAGCTTGGGGCCGGAGCACCCTTTGGGGTGGCTTTGGCAGGCACAGAGACACAGCGCTGCTCGCTGGGGTGCCCTGGCCCTGAGCCTCTCCTCAATCCCAGATCCACTCCCTGTACCGCCGGACGGGCGCCAGCTTCCAGAAGGCACAGGAGGAGTTTGCTGCCGGGGTCTTCTCCAACCAGGCTGTGCGCAACGCGGCGGCCAACGCCGCTGCGGGTGCTGCCACCAACGCCTTCCGGGCGCCCTAGGGCAGGGCCCCGGCTCCTCATCGCACGTGGGCTCTTCCTGAGGGAGAGGAAATCCAAGTTGCACTTTCATTGGATCCCCGTGTGTCTGCATCAGTTCTCAGAGGCTGCCTCATCCCAGCTTGGAAGTGCTGGTGCCTGAATCGTCTGCTGCTCTGACCCCTTTCCTCACGGATGGATGGAGGCTGCGCTGGTTTGTGCTGGTCCCTCCCCTCAGTGGACTGGGGATGGAGCGGGGTGGGAGGTGCTGTGGCCAAGCCCTGTGCTTGTCATTGCCCTCGCTTCCAGCACTGAGCTGCTGGGGGCAGGAGGCTCCTCCAGATGTGTGACAGCGACCGAAATGGTTGCTCCCCTTCCCTGGGCATTCCCGTTTCCCCATCCGTGTGCCCTGGGTTCCCCTTGTGCCCCCAGCTTCTCCCTGGGGGCTTGTCCCTGCCTTCTCTCTGCTGCAGGACCCCATTCTCTGCCAAGAGCATCATCCGTCCCCTGCTTTCCCCAGGAGCCTTGCTCTGGTGGTGGTGGGGCTGGTTCTGTCCCCAGGGTGCTGAGCTGGGGGGCAGCCCCCATTCTGTCCCCCTTCTTTGTCCCCGTCTGTTACAGCTGAGCCTGCTCCAGGCACAGGAATAAGGAGCATGTGATGCACCGGGCACTGGTAGGGGGGCTGCTGGCCTTGAAGCCCCGTGCCCCACAGCAGCTGAGCCAGGCCTGTGGTGGAGCCCAGAACCAGGCTGGGCACCAAGGAGGGACCCCGGTACCCCTAAACCCTCGCTCACCTTCATCACTTTCTTGCCTCCCTGCCCAGCACTCTTCACCTGCAGCCTGTCCCTGTGTGCTGCCCTGTGTCCCCCCCGCTGTCACCCATCCCCTCGGGGAGCCCTGGGCTGGGTCCTGCTCGTTCTGCTTTGCCCCATCTCCTCTCAGTGCCCCGGGTTTGTCCCTGTTGCTCCGGGGCTGGCGGGGAGGGTTCGTGCCTTCATCCATGGGGCCGGTGCCTCGGCCGGGTTCCCGTGCGGGCCCGGGGGGGTCGCTGCTCCCACCGCTGCCGCCCCACCGGGGGCTGCTCCCGCCGCGGCCCCGCGCGTTGCTGTGCCCGACACCGCGCTCGGGTTTTATTTAAGGAATAAATGAAGTTTCACTCCGTGCCTCTGCGTCTCCGTGCACCGGGACCGGGGAGCGGGGGGCGGGCCCGGGGCCGGTGCCGCAGCCCCGGCGGGGCGGGCCGAGCCGCGCTCCAGCTCCCGGCGTGCTGCGGGTGGGGCGGCGGCGGCAGCGAGCCCGGAGCGGCGCTGAGCCCCGGCCCCGGGGGAGCGCGGGGGCCGCCGCCGGGGCTCGGCGGAGGGCGATGCGCGGCCGCGCTCCGCGCAGCATCCGGCACCGGGGGCGCTCCGGGCAGCGGGACCCCCCGCCCCGCGGAGGATGCTCCTGGGCGGCGCCCGGGCCCGCGGCCCGGCCCGAGGCTCCCGACTCCCGGCGCTGCCCCGGGGGCCCGGGCGCCGCGGCCCGGGCGGCGGTTCCCGGCGTCGGCAGCGCGCTATGAGCCCCCCGCGGGGGCCCGGCGAGACAGGGACGGCGAGAGAGGAGGGAGCCGAGGGGCCGCGCTCTGCCGCCCGCCGGGAGCCATAGGCCCGGCTCTCCCGGGGATGCAGAGGCACCGGTGAGGCGGGTTCTGCTCCAGGACAGCCCGGGCAGGGAAGCGCCGCCGTCAGCATCCTCCGGGAGGCGAAAGGTGGAGCCCGGCCCGTTCCCGCAGAGCGTCCGTTCCTTCTTCCCCGGGGCCGGCGCCGTCCTGGCGCGGTGCCGCCGGTTGCTCCGGGGCTGCGGGGCCCGCAGCCGCCGCTCGCCGCCCGGGGCAGCCATGCCCTCCCCTAGCGAGTCCAGCCGCTCCTTGACCGGCCGCACGTCCCGCAGCCTCACCCACCTCCGCGTGCAGCGGACCTGGCTGCAGATCCTGCTGGTGCTCGGCTTCATCCAAGTCATCCTGGGCGTTCTCATCGTCACCTTCAGCCTGGTGGCGGCCACCATCACGCCCTCCACCAGGATCCGGCACTCCTGCCCGTCCTGGGCCGGCTTCTCGGTGAGTCCGGGGCAGCGCGGGGAGGGTCCGGCCCGGCCCCCTCTGCCGGGTCCCTCTAGCTCCGTCCCAAGGGAGTGTGGCCCCGCTGCTCCCCCATCCTTTGCCTGTGGCTGCCGTGGTGCATTGTGGGAGAATCCCAAGGCTTCCTCCAGGGTGACAATGTGGGATGGGGACCCCAGGAGCGGTGCGGGGGGGGCTCTCCGGGGCGTGGAGGGAGGTGACTCGGTTCTAGCCAGACCCTGAGCAGTCTGTGCTGGGAGGGAGGGGAGCAGGGGGGGGACCGGGCAGCCCTGCGCTGCTCCCCAGCCCCGCACTGGGGTGCTCTGCCTGCTGCGTGTGTGGGGCGAGCGCAGGACCCCCGCAGGCCCCACGGTGCCCCTGCGGCGCGGAGCTGCCTGCAGTCCCCGCGCTCCCCGGGGCCCTGAATCAGCAGTTTCGCCTGGCTTGCATTGCTGGGGCTGCCTGAATGGCCCTGGGCTGGCTCCAGGCCCATGGGGCTCGGGGGGCTCTGTGCAGGGGCTTGGGGCCCTGCTCTGGGCCCCGCTGCCTGGCAGAGACCCCTCCTCATCCTCACCCCTGGGCCTGTGCATCTGCAGCTGGCGCTGTCCGGCCTTGTCGGCATCGTCTCCTGGAAGCGGCCTCTCACGCTGGTGGTAGGTGCTGGGGGGACACCAAGGTGGGAGGGCAGAGCGAGGGGGTTGAGCAGCCCCACATACCCCTGTGGATGCACGGCTGCATGTCTCAGCTCCCTGTGCCCACAGATCACCTTCTTCACGCTGCTGTCGGTGCTGGGCATCATGCTGAGCCTTGCCGGGTCCATTCTGTCCTGCCAGAACGCACAGCTGGTGAAGTCCCTGCAGGCCTGTGAGAGGGTGAGATGGGCCCCGGGGCAGTGGGGCACAGCTCAGTCCTGGCTGCTGGGCTCTGGACACACAGGGAGCTGTGGGGCAGGGGGCCGGTGGTGCGATGCGGTGGCTCTCAGGGCTATCCCTCATGGTGCTCCTTGTCCCCAGGAGAGGGACTCCTGTGTCTGCTGCCAGGCCCGCCCGGAGCCCCCCCCCGCCTCCTGCAGCCGGCAGAGCGAGATGCTCACCATGTTCCCCAACCCCGACTGCCACAGCATCCGTGTGGCGCTCAAGGTGGGACACCCCGCGTGGGGCCAGGGCTCCCTGGGGCACCCCACCACGCTCTGCGGGCACCTGCGCTCACCCCACTGCCCCTCCAGGACCTCCTCTTCAGTGTCTGCGGCTTGACCGTCTTCTCAACCATCATCTGCACGCTCTCTGCTGTTGTGTGCTGCATCCAAATCTTCTCCCTCGATATCGTCCATGTGGTGAGTCCCAGCCCGGGCCCAGGAGCAGATGGGGCTGGGACTGGCATTCCCTGGGGTGCCAGGGCAGGACCTGGCCCCAGCCCGGTTAAGGCTTGGGATGCGCATCCCTTGCTGGATCCCTGGGCAGGGGGTCCCACCTCTTCCTCCTCCCTTCTCCCTGCAGCTGGTCCCGCAGCGCTCGAGCTCCGTGACGCTGGAATGCACGTCCCCCCCCGACACCTTTCTGCAGAGCATGATGGACTTCGAGGAGTTCGTGCCCCCGGTGCCGCCCCCCCCCTACTACCCCCCCGAGTACACGTGCAGCTCGGAGACCGATGCCCAGAGGTACCTGCCCGGAGCCGGGCCGGTGGGGCCGGGGGTCCGTGAGCCCCAGGCAGGGCTTGTCCCACCCAGCACGGCTGTTCTGCTCTTGCCTCCACAGCATCACCTACAACGGCTCCATGGACAGCCCCGTGCCCCTCTACCCGACTGACTTTCCCCCTTCCTATGAGACTGTGATGGGGCTGCGGGGGGACAGCCAGGTAGGAGATGTAGGCAGGGGATGGGGCAGGCTCCTTCCTGCGCTGCCTGCGCCCTGACTGTGTCACCCCACAGGCCACCCTCTTTGACATGCCGCTCACGGATGGCTCTCACGCCTGCACCTGCGACCGCGTCCCCTCCATCGTGCTCAGTGGAGAAGGTGCCTGTGCCCTGCTGAGGAGCGGGAGAGGGGCTGCGGGGGGCCTGTTCCTTCCCAGCAGCTCTTCACTCCCTCCCGCTCCGCTGCTTGCAGTGTCCATGGACAGCGGGTCCCTCATCATGTCTGAGATCATGGACATCCCGGGGGACAGCAGCCCCTCGGAGGACTCGTGCCTGCTGGAGCTGCAGGGCTCCATGCGCTCCGTCGACTACGTGCTGTTCCGCTCCATCCAGCGCAGCCGCGCGGATTACTGCCTGAGCGTGGACTGCGTGCAGTGCAGCCACCACCCGCGCAGCCCCATGCTGGGCCTGCAGGGGCCCTTCGAGGAGGTGCCGCAGCCGCGGGTGCGCGGGGAGCGCTCCTACTCCTGCTCCACCGCGGCAGAACCCGGCCACGACGGCGTCCTGGCGGGGGGAGCCGTCACCCACAGCTGCAACCGGCTGGAGGGGCTGTCCCGCTGCGCCGGGCCCTGCTTCCCCGAGGTGCGGCTCAAGGACAAGGGGGCGCTGCGGGGCCGCGGCCGCACCTCGGGGGTCGGCGCGGGCCGCCTCGGGCAGCTCCGGCGCAACAGCGAAACCTCCTGCCCCGCGTCCCCGGGCCCCGCGCCGAGCCAGCGCCCGCTCGTGAGGGCGCACAGCGACCCCGGCGTCCCCGCGGCCGGACGCGCTGGTAGGTGGCGATGGATGCGGGATGGGGATGCTCACGGGCAGCCAGGGTGCAGCAGAGGTGTTCAATGGGGCTGGGTGAAATGATGTTAATTCAGGTTAAGTGAGGTTAAATCCCTGCTCCTGCTGCTCCAGATCCTGGGATTTGATCCCTGAGAAGAGAAGGCTCCTTAAGGGGAGACCTCAGAGCAGCTCCAGCGTGTAAAGGGGCTCCAGGAAACCTGGAGAGGGGCTTTGGACCAGGGATGTAGGGACAGGACAAGGGGAATGGCTTTAACCTGCCAGAGGGGAGACTGAGATGAGCTCTTAGGCAGAAGCTCTTCCCTGGGAGGGTGCTGAGGCGCTGGCACAGGGTGCCCAGAGAAGCTGTGGCTGCCCCACCCCTGGCAGTGCTCAAGGCCAGGTTGGACACAGGGGCTTGGAGCACCCTGCTCCAGTGAAAGGGGTCCCTGCCTGTGGCAGGGACAGGCAGGGGGGCTCTGCTGCGCTGGGAGGCGGGATTGCTGTTGGGTTATGCTGCCTGGGCTGGGGCTGGGCTCCGCACAGGGCTGCAGGATGCTGCCAAAGCCTGAGACCTCTTTCTGCTCCCTGCAGATTTCAGGGAAGTACTTTATACCAAAGCACTGGAGGACACCATGTCCAGCTCCTCGGCGGACACAGGTCAGGGCACTGGGATGTACTGGGCTATACAAGGAGGTGGGGGGGGTTCTGTAGCCCGTGGGGATCAGGCTCACCCTTTTGGGGCTTGGGGACAGGTCCCGTTGGGAGCAGCATCCCCGGGTGCGATGGTGATGTCCCCGCAGGGCTGTGCTCCGAGGCCTGCCTGTGCCGCCGCTCTCACTGTGACTCCCCCCCGCTGCTCCGGGCCGGCTCGGCAGGGAAGAGCAAGGCGCTGCCCTCCAAGAAGGTGACGGAGCAGCTCTCCAAGGGCACCACCCGATCCCTGGGGGACCTCAAGGTCTGCCGGGGCACCCGCGGGCTGGTGGCCCGGTTCCTGCAGAGACCCAAGCGCAGCGCAGAGGTGCCCGGGCACAGCTCCCAGGGCCACAAGCAGGTGGGTTCCAGTGGGACAGGGGCAGCTCCTCCTTCGCAGGGAGCCCCATCCATACCCTCTTCCTCCCTCTGCTCCCCACCAGCATCTGCACACCAGCCCTTCCAGGGTCTCTGTTCCCCTGCCGTGCACCCCATGGTGTCGACACCCCAGCTCCAGGCAGGGGCTGTGGGCAGAGCTTCCTCCTGTGTCACCGTCCTTGCCCAGCCCTCCTTGGCGTGACAGCTCCTTCCCTTAGTCCTCAGTTGTAGCCATGAGTGGGAAAATCATGCATGTTGCAATGGTTCTGGCTTTGCCCCTGAGTCACCACAGCCCGGAAACAGCCACTGGGATGTCCCAGCCTTGGCTTAAGGGATGTCGGACACCTTGCGCAGTCCAGGAGGCCCCAATGGGGCTCTCCGCCAGGGACTGCAGCAATAGGACAAGGGGTGATGGGTTCAAACTGAAAGAGGGGAAGTTCAGGTTGGAGATAAGGAAGAAGTTCTTTACTGCGAGGGTGCTGGGGAACTGGAACGGGTGGAAAGGAGAAGCTGTGGCTGCCCCATCCCTGGCAGTGCTCAAGGCCGGGCTGGAGCACCCCGCTCTGGTGGAAGGCCCGTGGCTGCAGCCGGTCCCCATGGGGCTGCAGGTTCCCTGGAGCGCCTGGTCCGGAGCAGAGCGGCCCCACGACGGCATCCACCTGCGGAGCTGCGGGGACCTGAGCTCCACCTCGTCCCTGCGCCGCCTCCTGTCCGCCCGCCGGCTGGAGCGCGGCCGCCCGCGGAGCCTCAGCGGGAGCTGCAAGGACACCGAGAGCGTCCTCTGACCGCGGGGACCCCCCTGCCCCACAGGGGGCCCCGCTCCGGGCCAGAGCCCTCGGACGCGGCCGCCGCCCCGGCGGGGCTGGGTCCTGCGCCGCTGCCCCTTCCGCAGGGCGAGGGGCTGGTCCCCTGCGGTGTCTGCTGCGGGGCCGTCGTGTCCCCAGCCCCGCGGCCTGCGCCAGCCGTGCCTGTGCCCTGCCCCGTCCCCTGCTCTGGCCATGCCTGTCCCCTGCACCAGCTGTGCCTGTACCCCCGGACGGCCACGCCTGTCCCGTCCTGTCCCGCACCGGTCCCCGCGCTGGCCGTGCCCGTCCCCTGCTGCCCGTTGCGGGGCCGGTCCCGCAGCGCTCGGGCCGCGCCGCCCCTCGCTAGAGACCGAATAAACGTGATCGCCGCCTCTACCGGGGCCGTGCCGCCGGTGCCGCGGGGAAAGGGGCGGGAACGGGTCAGCTGACGCTGGTCATATGAGGGGCGGGGCGGGCGCCTGGTCCCCGGTGGGAGCAGCTGGGACCCAGCGCCGTGCCCGAGCGGTCCCGGAGCCCCCCGGTGCCCGAGGAGGGGAGGAGCGGCTCCGCCGTCCGCGCGGCTCCCCCGGCTCCGCGGCCCCGTTACGGTCGCGGGGTAGGGCCGGGCCCGCGCCCTCTGCGTTGCCCAACCAGGGCCCGGCCCGCCCAGAGCCGGTGCCGTTCCTGCACCGGCGCCCCGGGCGGGGGCGGGACGGGAAGCCCGGGAACCCTTAAAGGTGAGGCCGGCAGCGGGCCTCGTGCTGCGGGCTCGGCTCGGGGTGACACCGGGACAGGAGGCTCCGTGCCCCGGGACCTGCCTGGGGACACGGAAGGGGCCATGGTGGCCACTGGGGCCGGTGCCCTGGGCTGTCGGCTGTGGCTGCTGCTGGTGGCCGTGCACTGGGCTGCAGGTGAGCAGGGGGGTTTCAGGGGTGGGGGCACCACGGGCAGCACCGGGGCTGGGGCACCTGGGGTGGTGATGGGGGGGCCAGAGCAGTGATGGGGTGGTGATGGGGGGGCCGGAGCAGTGATGGGACAGCTGTGGTGGTGATGGGGGGGCGGAGCAGTGATGGGACAGCTGTGGTGGTGATGGGGGGGCCAGAGCAGTGATGGGGTGCCTGGGGTGGTGATGGGGGGGCCGGAGCAGTGATGGGGTGCCTGGGGTGGTGATGGGGGGGCTGGAGCAGTGATGGGGTGGTGATGGGGGGGCCGGAGCAGTGATGGGACAGCTGTGGTGGTGATGGGGGGGCGGAGCAGTGATGGGACAGCTGTGGTGGTGATGGGGGGGCGGAGCAGTGATGGGGTGCCTGGGGTGGCAATGGGGTGCCCATCCGAGGGCAGAGGCAGCACCCAGGGCAGGCAGGATGCTGTAGCAGGGGCATGCCCAGCCCAGCCGCTGCCCGTCCCCTGCCCGTGTTCCCCAGGGGCCCGGCCCTGCAGCCCCAAGTACTTCGGCCGTGACGCCATGGTGTGCGTCTGCAATGCCACGTACTGCGACACGCTGGACCCCGTGGTGCTGCCGGCACCGGGCACCTACGTCAAGTACGAGAGCAGCAAGGCCGGGAAGCGGCTGGAGCGCAGCGAGGGGAGCTTCCAGCGCAGCCTGCGAGCCCCAGGTACCTGTCGCGGCTGTGGGAGATGGGCCAGACCCTGCTTGCCACCGGCAGTCCCAACGGCTCCCTCCTGCAGACCTCGTCCTGACCGTGGACACGGCGCAGCGGTACCAGGAGGTGAAGGGTTTTGGTGGCTCCCTCACTGATGCGGCCGCCGTCAACATCTTGTCGCTGCCGGAAACTGCCCAGGATCATCTGCTGCGCTCCTACTTCTCTGAGGAAGGTGAGAACGTTGGGAGGCAAAAGGGATGGCGACTGGGACCCTGCATGGGTGTCCTCCTGTCCCACTGCCCACCTCTGCCTGTCCACCCCTGTGCCTGCAGGGCTGGAGTACAACCTGATCCGGCTCCCCATGGCCAGCTGTGACTTCTCCCTCCGTGCCTACACCTACGACGATGTTCCCTTTGACTACGAGCTGAAGCACTTCAGCCTGGGAGATGAGGACACGAAGCTGAAGGTGAGCGGCGGGAGTGGGATGGGATTGGGTGGGATGGGGAGTGCAGGGGCTCAGCTCAACCCATCCCTCTGCCCCCTCCACAGATCCCCCTCCTGCACCGAGCCTTGGCCATGAGCAAGCGGCCGCTGTCGCTCTACGCCAGCCCCTGGACCTCCCCGACCTGGATGAAGACCAGTGAGTCCTTCGTGGGGAAGGGCACCCTGAAGGGGCAGGCGGGGGACAAGTACCACAAGACCTGGGCCAACTACTTTGTACGGTGAGGAGCACCCGGGGACAGGGGGGAGACCCGGTGCTGGGGTCACCCCGTGGCTCATCCCTTGCTCTGCACCCAGGTTCCTGGATGAGTATGCCAAACACAACCTGACCTTCTGGGCAGTGACGGCAGAGAATGAGCCCTCGGCTGGGCTGATCAACAACTACCCCTTCCAGTGCCTGGGCTTCACGGCCGAGCAGCAGCGGGACTTTATCGCACGGGACCTGGGCCCCGCGCTGGCCAACAGCTCCCACCGCGGCATCCGGCTCATCATCCTGGATGATAACCGGCTCCACCTCCCACACTGGGCCAAAGTGGTGAGCGTGGGGTCCAGCAGCACGGCGAGGGGCAGAGCCCCTGTCCTGGGTCACAGCACGTCCCCGCGGGGCTGGTGCGCTGCCCCATGGGACCCGGTGGTGGCTGACGTCCCCCTGCCAGGTCCTGGAGGATGAAGAGGCAGCTCGCTATGTGCATGGCATCGGCATCCACTGGTACCTGGACTTCATCGGTCCCATACAGGACACGGTGGTGCCCACTCATGAGCTGTTCCCAGACTACTTCATCCTGGCCACGGAGGCGTGCATTGGGGCCCATTTCTGGGAGAGGGATGTGATCCTGGGCTGCTGGGAGCGGGGGAACCAGTACAGCCACAGCATCCTGACGGTGAGGCCCTGGTGCTGCCACATGGGGCAGGCCCCAGAGGGTTCGCCCTGTGCCCTGTCTCCTGTTGGCACCCCACTCCTTGGGCACACATCTGGGCTGTCCTGTTGCAGAACCTGAACCACTTTGTGTCCGGTTGGACCGACTGGAACCTGGCCCTGGACCTGAACGGGGGCCCCAACTGGGTCAAGAACTACGTGGACAGCCCTGTCATTGTGGACAGCAGTGAAGGCATCTTCTACAAGCAGCCCATGTTCTACCACATGGGGCACTTCAGGTAGGTCAGGACCCCCCCGCCATGGGTTGGGGCCCCCCCCAGCATGCTGCCTGTGTCCCAACTCCACGGTTACTGTAGCAGCTTGTTGGGACAGGAGCTCTTCTGGGGTCTGACTCCCTTCCTGGGGTTGCTTTTCGCTCATGCCCCTGCAGTAAGTTCATCCCTGAGGGCTCCCAGCGTGTGGGCCTCGTTGCCTCCAAGGAGTCCAAGAAGACGGACCTGGAGTACACGGCGTTCCTGCGCCCCGACGGTGCCGTGGTGGTGGTGGTTCTGAACAGGTGAGTGAGGCACCCAGAGTGGGGCCCTGTCCTGCTGCGCCCTGTGCACCCGTGGAGCTGCTGCAGGGCTGACCCCGCTGCTCCTCACCCTCCAGGTCCCCGCAGAGCATCACCTTTGGGCTGGCTGATAGCGTTGGTCTCATCGCAGCCGTGGCTCCACCCAGCTCCATCCAGACCTACCTGTGGCAGCGGCAGTGATGGGGCTGGGCTGCCCATGGCTGGCCAAGGGCTGGATTCTGCCGGTGCTCCGCTGGCTCAGGTGTGGGACTGTGGAAGAAGAGTCCCACCACCGCAATGGAGCCGAGTGCTTGGATGAGCTGGGCAGCACCAGACACGTGTTAGGAGGTCCAGGGGCACTGGTGCCCCTTGGGGTGGAGATCCCCCAGGCTGTGAACTCTGTTTCCTGCTGCTCTGCCATTAAATGCTGATGCTGCCTCGATGTCTGATGGGGTCAGGGCTGCAGGGTCAACACAGCGTGCTGGGTTCAGGGGATGAGCCGGGCCTGGATGGGGTCAGGGCATCCACACCGTTCTCCTGAGGCTTTGCAGCGAGAGTGATGCCGCCGTGTGGGTGCCATCCCCAGCAAGGATGGGACAGCGCGGTCCCCACTGCCCTGAGCAGGTCCAGCGTGCATCAGGGCCCTCGTGATGGAGCTGGGGCAGCTTGAGCAAGAGGGATGAGGATGGGAGTGGGCGCCGAGCGCGGCGCACCCAGGCGGGAGGGAGGACGCGGGAGGGTGTTACTGAGCCGAGGATTAGGGCAGGGAGGTCACGGGTGCGGGTGAGGAAGGGCTGAGGCAGGCGCGATGCTGGCGGGGCTGGCAGTGATGCTGCGTGGGCCGGGCACAGCTCGGTCACTGCGGGATGTTGGCACATCCCCAGGACACGGCCCGGTGTGGCCCCGGGGACCCCGCGTCGTGTCCTGGGCAGAGCCGCGGGGCAGCGGGGCAGGAGCATCCCGCTCCCGCCGGAGGCGGTTTGTCCACAAGAGGGATCCCGCTCCCAGCGTCCCGCTCCAGGCATCCCTGTGCCCCGTGCAGGGCTGCCCGGCTGCTGCTCCACCTGCTGCTGCTTCCCTGCGTTCTTACTCACCGTGTTCCTTTAACGTGTTGCCTTTCCTGGTAATAAAAGCCGAGGGCGGATACTGAATCATCCCGGGACAGAGCCCTCTTCCCTGTGCTCTCCTCCGAAGGGCCAAATGGAGAGGGGGAGAATCCTCCAATGTCAGAGAATCGCAGAATCAGTGAGGTTGGAAAAGCTCTTTCAGCTCATCCAGTCCAACCGATCCCAGCACCGCCAGGGCCACCACTAACCCATGTTGCAAAGGGCCTCGTCTCCACCGTGCGTGAGCACTTGCAGGGACGGTGACTGCAGCACTGCCCTGGGCAGCCGGTTCCAATGCCTGAGCACCCTTTGGGGAAGGAATTGTTCCTAATACCCAGCACAAAGTGGCTTGAAGAGGGCGCCAGGCATCACCTGTGCCATGCCAAGGAGTTGCCTTTCCCCTGGGTCTCACTTTTCCTGCTCAGCAGGAAGCTCTTATCACCCAGGGTAGATAAGGACCAGCTCCAGCAGCCTCCGCAGCTTTCATTCCAAGGAGCTGCGGGGACCCGAGTTGGCCGCAGGGCTGTTGCTGGTGGGATGCAAGCAGAGATAGGCCCTGAAACAGGGAGGGAAAGGGCATCGGGAGCACCCCGGGTGGCTGATGGTGGCCGAAGCTCATTGTGGGGCAGCACTGACCCATTAACCCCTCCCAAAAGTGGGGCTCATTAGCTTGGGTGTATCAGCTGAGTCACAGCCGGGGGTGGGAGAGCCACGGGGCACAGGGACAGAGCCAGGAGCTGCCTCTGGAGCTGCCCGTGCCCGGGTGCCCCGGTGGCAGCTCACAGGGCTCAGCTCCGGTGGAGGTGCGGGAGCGCATGGCAGTGCTGCAGGGAAGGAGGAACCCCGATGGGTTCTATTGCCCCCGAGCTGCATCTGGGGTGCCAGGAAAGGAGAAAATCCACTGGGAAACGCTGCTGGTGGAGAGGGGGAGCCAGTGGGGGGGTTAACCCTGCTGAGCACCGCGTGGATGCTCACGGGCAGGTGGAGCTGTGGCTCCCCCCTTGGCCACCCCTGTGGGGAGATGCCGAGGGTGTCCCTGCAGCAGTGGGTGCACGAAGAGGAGCACCCATCCCATCCTGTCCATGGGAGCAGGCACGGAGCTGAGCTCTGCTCCTGGCACAGCCGGGGTTGGGGCAGCAGGTTCCCTTCCATGGGTCTGGCTATGTGTGTATGGGTCTGCTATTGCTGGGGGTGAGAGCAGAGCCCTGGCCATGCAGGAGCTGCTGCTACTGCTGCTGCTTGTTCTTGCTCTGCTTGCTTGTTCTTGTACTGCTTGCTACTTGTTCTACACCTCCATCATGTGCTGAGGTGGGGTGGGCGATGCAGCAGGCTGGGGGATGGCAGCGGCCCCAGCTCCCTTGTGCCTGCACCTACCAGGTTGTTCTGCTGCACCGGGCGATGCAGCCACGTTTGCCATCCTGGCCTGGGGGCTCTGGACCCTCCCCACGCTGGGTGCATGGCCACGGCCTGTGGTCTCTGGGGGGGAATGAGGGCACTGGGGTAAATGGCCCAAGGTGCTGTCAGAGCAGGGATTCATTCAGACCCTGCCTGGCCAAAGGAAGAAATCAGCATTCAGGGCATTGCAGTGGGTTCATGGGTGCCCCAAGCTGCATCCCCCTGCGCTGGGGCGCGTTGCATGCGGTCAGAGCTGCTAAAACGGGATCCCTGTCTGTCTTCTCTGGGGCCCAATGCCCTTTGCATGGCAGCAGCAGGAGAGGGACCTCCCTGCGCTCCCCAGCTCCATCCCTGCAATGGGAGATGTGCGGTGATGGTCCAGGACCAGCAGAAGGTGTGGGGTGGGGAGGGAGTGAGGAGGAGCTCTGGGGGTGGGAGAGGCCGTGCGGAGGGCGGCCTTGGAGCAAGGTGAGGTGGGGAGGCTGGAGCCGCCGGGGGAGGAGCAGTCGGAGCAGCCAGGGCAGTGCTGGGTGGGTGCCGGGGAGCGATGGCCCCACTGCACCCTCCTGCAAGGGGCTTTGGGAGGCAGCTGGGGAGCGCAGCCCGTGACCCCATCCCCACCCCGGCTGAGGGTGCCCCCACCCGCAGGCGCTGCTCCCCAGGGGGACACGGAGCGACCATGGGTGCTGTCAGTGCCATGGGCTGGATGCTGCTGCTGCTGCTGCTGCTGCTGCTGCTGCGAGTGCCGTGGGCTGCAGGTGGGTGCAGGGACGGCGTCTGGGGTGGCAATGGGGTGGCAATGGGGTGGTGTGGCTTAGGTGTTGGGTGGCCTGGGATGGGAGCCCGGTGCCCAGGGGGCAATGGGGTGCGCAGGGAGGGGACGGCGTGCATGGGACATCCCCAGCCCGGCCACTGCCCGCTCCCTGCCTGTGCTCGCCAGGGGCCCGGCCCTGCAGCCCCAAGTACTTCGGCCGTGACGCCATGGTGTGTGTCTGCAACGCCACGTACTGCGACACGCTGGACCCCGTGGTGCTGCCGGCACCGGGCACCTACGTCAAGTACGAGAGCAGCAAGGCCGGGAAGCGACTGGAGCGCAGCCAGGGGAGCTTCCAGCGCAGTGCCGTGACCCCAGGTACCTGCTGCAGCCGAGCGGGTGCCACCGCTGCCCCCGGCACCGTGCGCTGAGCTGAGGTCTCCATTGCAGGGCTGCTGCTCACGGTCAACGTCTCCACGTTGTACCAGCGCGTGAAGGGCTTCGGCGGCTCCCTCTCCGATGCTGCTGCCCTCAACATCCTGGGGCTGTCGCCGCCGGCCCAGGACAAGCTGCTGCAATCCTACTTCTCAGAGGGCGGTGAGCAGGGAGCATGGGGGAGCTCAGGGGGTCCCCGGCATGGCTGTGCCCCTGTCCCCACCGCTGGGACACCCATTGCCTGGCTGCTCCTGTGCTGCTCGATGCCTTTCCTACTCCACAGGGATCGAGTACAACCTCATCCGGCTCCCCATAGCTTGCAGCGACTTCTCCACGCGCCCCTACAGCTACGACGATGTTGCCGATGACTACGAGCTGAAGCACTTCAAGCTGGCGGAGGAGGATGTGAAGATGAAGGTGGGAGGCTGAAGCGCCTTGTCCCCTCTCGAGCCGGAGCTTCTGTGTGTGCCGGGACCCCCGTGACTGCGTAGGGTGCATGGGGACAGCCTGTGGGAGCTGGCACCTCCTCCGGGGCACGTCCCGGCGCATCCCGGCTGGCACCGGCAGGGCGCAGAGTGGGGCACGGTGCCATGGGGTGTTGCTCGCTGGTGCCGTTCTCTGCATGGGTTCATTGAGGTGCTCCAATCCCTCCCTGGGCCGGGTGGTACTGGGGGGGGGCTGTGACTGGAGCTGAGCCCATCCCTCTGCCTCCTCCTGCAGATCCCCCTCCTGCACCGAGCCTCAGCCATGAGCCAGAGGCCACTGTTGCTCTATGGCAGCCCCTGGACTGCCCCAGCCTGGATGAGGAGCAACGGGGATGTCCGTGGGAAGGGCACGCTCAAGGGGCAGGCGGGGGACAAGTACCACAAGACCTGGGCCAACTACTTCATCAAGTACCATCCCCTCTGCGCGGGATGGGGCGGGTGGGCAGAGGGAGGGATGGGGTGGGCAGAGCTGGCGCGGCTGATGCTGCCCTCCCTTCCCTGCACCAGGTTCCTGGATGAATACGCCAAACACAACGTGACCTTCTGGGCGGTGACGGTGCAGAATGAGCCCCTCGGGGCGCTCCTCAGCCCCTCCCAGTTCCCCACCATCGTCTTCACTGCCGAGCAGCAGCGGGACTTCGTGGTCCAGGACCTGGGCCCCGCGCTGGCCCAGAGCTCCCACCGCACCCAGCTCATCATCCTGGATGACCAGAGCACCCACCTCCCGCACTGGGCCAAAGTGGTGAAGGGCAAAGCCACCCTCCCCTGCTCCGTCCTCTCCCTCCTTGCCCCGTCCCACCGAGCCTTGGGGTTCAGATGCAAACCAAGCCATTGGCCGCTCCCAGCCCTGCAGAGAGCAGGAGGAAAACCGGGTCTGCTGGACCGGCTCACTCGGCAGCAGCCTCCTCCGCAGCGTGCCCGGCTGCAGCAGGGACGGGAGGTGGCATCCGCACCCCGGGTTCCTGCAGCACGGTGCGCACAGGAGCTGCTGGCCCCAGGCAGAGCTCCGGCTGCTTTGGCTCAGCCCTCGCGGTGCCCCCAGAGCTGTTTGTGGGAATTGCCTGTAGCTGAAAGGACACAGGACGTGTTCCTGCCGCGGGCTCGAGCGGGGCTGGGGCTGCAGGGGACAGCAGCATCTTCCTCCCTCGCCTCCAACAGGCAGGGTCGTGGTGCAAGAACACCCCGGGGGGATGCGGAGGGAGGACCGGGAGCCGTGCATGGGGTGAGGAGCCCAATGAGGGGCACCTCTGCCCCACACACCCATCGCTCTGTCCCATGAACACGTGGCCCTAAGAGACGCCGAGATGGGATCCATGCATCCATCCCCATGGGGCCCAGGTGGGCCTATTGCTCCCTACAGCTGCCCGAGAGGAGGATGGAGCCAGGAGGTGGCTGGTCTCCTAAGGGACAGGGGATGGGAATGGTTGGACTGGATGAGCTGAAGGGTCTTTTCCAACCCAGTCGATCCCATGGTGTGAGGCGTCTGCTCTGCTCCCCCCACCAGATCCTGGGCAATGCCACCGCTGCCCGCTACGTCGCCGGCATTGGGGCTCACTGGTACCTGGACAGCATCGTCCCACCGCGCTGCAGACTGGAGGCCACGCACAAGCTCTTCCCTCACCACTTCCTGCTCTACACAGAGGCCTGCAGCGGGTTCCTCACCCTCCGCTTCTCCGTGTCCCTGGGCTGCTGGGACCGGGGGCAGCGCTACAGCCACAACATCCTCACGGTACAGCCCCCCCAGCACTGCCTGCCCGGGGCTGGGGGCTCAGCTCTGCTCAGCCCCATCCCCTCCTGACCAGGTCCTGAACCACTTTGTGTCCGGTTGGACCGACTGGAACCTGGCCCTGGACACGAAGGGGGGCCCCAACTGGGTCAAGAACTACGTGGACAGCCCTGTCATCGTGGACAGCAGCAAGGACATCTTCTACAAGCAGCCCATGTTCTACCACATGGGGCACTTCAGGTGGGGCATGGCCGGGAGTGGGGCTGGGGTGATGCCACCAGCCTGAGAGGGGGTCCCCATCCCTGTCCTGCTGCTGTCCCTGCAGCAAGTTCATCCCCGAGGGCTCGCAGCGCGTGGGGCTGCAGCAGAGCCGCCGGTGCCTCTTCTGCCAGCTCGAGCACGTGGCCGTCCTGCGCCCGGATGGGGCTCTGGTCCTGGTGGTGCTCAATAGGTCAGTGGGGCATGGCCCATGGGGACACCCGGCCGCGGCCGTGCTGATGCACTCAGCTCCTCTCGCCCCCCCAGGTCTGGCCGGGAAGTGCCCTTTGGGATCCAGGACCCTGCCGTTGGCTTCATCGAGGCTGTAGCTCCAGCCAACTCCATCCAGACCTACCTGTGGCGCCAGCAGTGATGGCTGGGACAGTGCTGGGGCTGGTGCTGAGCCGGGGGACCTCTGGAGGTCCCCCTGCAATGATGGAAGCTGCTGATGACCACTGCCAGGGGCTCCGTGTGCTCCCTGTGCTGCGCCCCTGCTGCTCCGGTGCTTCCCAGCTCCCCCCAGCCCCCCTGCTCCGTGTCCTGGCCCTCGCTTCCACACGTGGCTCCCATGGACCCTTCGTGTGCGCCAAGCGGAGCCGTGACGCGGCCGCTCCGGTATGCGCCATCCCGTCAGTGTTTCCTCTACGCGCTCGGAAACAGCGCGGTTTTCCTCGGGAAGGGCTGCTCCGGAGGGCTCCGTGTGGGGCTGCCGTGTCCATGGCTGCAGCCGGAGCCGCAGCCGCCCGCCAGCTCCTGATGGCTTTCAGATGTGCTCTTGGTTTGCCCCAACCCGGCTTCGCTTCCCTCTTTATTAAACCAAAATCTCGCTGCAGAAAAGGGAATTCACTCCGTGTCCTGCGCCAAGCGAGGCTGATGCCATCCCACAGCTCACGCTGGCCGCATCCAGCCCCCCTCTGCACAGACTCCCCTCTATTCCGGCCGTGGAGCTGGCAGCCCACAATTACCTGGCCGTCCTGTTTGCTCTCCTTAAACACCAGTTACAGTATTTGCTCGCTCCAGCTTTTGGGAACGTTACCAGCGTCTTTGAAGTGATGGAATGAGAAAGCCAGAGCGCTCCTTGGCAAAGTCCCCTGTGTGTGAGCTGCGGAGCTGCTGATGCTGGGGGAAACTCATCAAAAGGGAGGTTTAACAGCTGGAGCGTGGCATGAAGGTGGCACCAGGCTCCGTCTGAGCCCTGCTCATGGAGCACATCCATGGCTGGGGGAATCACCCCCATCGCCCGCGTGTCTCTGGACCAGGGGTTGTCCCCTTGGTCACTCTCATCAGGGGAACACTGGGGCCGGGCTGATGCTGCCTCTCCTGTGGCTCCTGTTTCTCCTGATGTGCAAGTGCCCGCAATTAGAGAGATCCCAAAGGAGGAGGTGCAGAGCTCAGACTTGTTTTGATGATAATAAACCACTGCAGCCTGCTCCACCCAGCCCCATTGCGTGCCTGGGGTGCAGGTGTGAGGGGTACAGACACATGGCAGGGGGAAGCAGGGCCCCGGAGGGCAGCATCCGTAACCCCCCATTGCACCTTTGGCACCCTCACAGTGGCCCTGATGGTGCCTCTGCCCACTGCTGGTGCAGCCGCATAGAGGAGATGGCGGCTGCTGCCTGGTGGTACTCAAGGCTGAGCACCCATGAGACCCTCAGCCCGTTTGGGGTGTCCTGGGGGAGATGAGGTGGCTGCTGGGGGGCTCTTCCCAAGGGGAGCGCTGTGCTGGGGCTGGGTGAGGTGGCACTTGGGGGGCACCCCACTGGGACAGGTTTGGGAGCTGTGGTGAGTGTTGAAAGCTCTCGCCGGAGCCAGGTTGCAAAACCACCCCCAGGCTCCAGCTCGGAGCCCCGTGGGCTGTCCCGGCCCGACTCACCTTTCCTGCTCCACCGGACGCCGTCGCCTCCCACCACGCGGAGCCACGGAGCAGGTCCTGCCGCCCGCGCCCAGCAGAGACGCAGCAGAGGGATTCTGGGCTGCAGGTGAGTACCGAGGGCCCGGAGCAGCCGGTGGGGAAGGGGATGGCCCTGGATCAGGACCGCACCGAGGCAGTGCCCATGGAGCGGGAGGTGATGCGCGGTGCGGGCCCCTGTCCCCATCCTGCGCAGTGAGCTCCCTGTCCTGCACCATCCCATCCGCACTCCCCTGCAGCACCGGGTGTGGAGCTGGCTCATCCCATGCCCCCATGGAGAGGCTTCTTTCCCAGGGCAGGGTGGGAGGACCCGCAGAGAGCGGGGCAGTGTGTGACCCCTCGGTGCTGGGAGCTCAAGCCCCAAAGCACCGTGCGAGGACAAGCCCTGGCTGCCCCGCTTGTGAGACTGGGAGCGTGGAGCTGTTGGCTGCGGCACTGGGAACGTGTGGAGCATCAGGACATGGCACAGCCATGGGACAAGCAAGGAGTGGGAGGGACGTGACGGGAGTGAACTGAATCATGGAAGCACAGAATCAGTGAAGCTGGGAAAGCCCTTTCAGCTCATCCAGCCCCAACTGCCAGGGCCACCACTGACCCCTGGCACTGAGGCCTCGTCTCCATGGTGTGTGAGCACCTCCAGGGACGGTGACTGCAGCCCTGCCCTGGGCAGTTCCAATGCTGAGCACCCTCTGGGGCAGGAATTGTTCCTCAGCTCCATCTGAACCTGCCCTGGTGCAGCTCGAGGCCGCTTCCTCTTGTCCCATCCCTTGGGAGCAGAGCCCGGCCCCTCCTGGCTCCATCCTCCTCTCAGGCACCTGAAGGGAGCAATCAGGTCCCCCCTGAGCCTTCTCTTCTCCATCTGAGCCCCCCCGGGTCCCTCAGCCGTTCCCATCACACTGTGCTCCAACAGGGAACTGGTTTCTGAACACCGATCACCCCGCTCCCAGCCTGGCTCTTGTCACCAGAGGTGCGATGGGGCCGGGCTGTGCCAGGGTCCTGCGCTGGCTGCTGCTGACGCAGGCAGCGTGGCAAGCAGCAGGTAGGTGCTGGTGCCGTGCCCCGGGCCGGAGGGCAGCGCTTTGGCGTCCGCGGTGAGCTGTGCCCCCACCCGCTGTCTCCCCCCCGCAGGCGGCCGCCCCTGCGATGCCAAGGACTTCGGGCAGGGCTCGCTGGTGTGCGCCTGCAGCGCCACGTACTGCGACACGCTGGACCCCGTGGTGCTGCCGGCCCACGGTACCTACGTGAGGTACGAGAGCAGCAAGGCCGGGAAGCGGCTGGAGCGCAGCCAGGGGAGCTTCCAGCGCAACGCCGCCACTCCAGGTACCCGCTGCGGCCGGACGCGGGGCACGGAGCCCATCCCTGCCTGCGGCTGCGGCACTCTCTGTCCCCGGCAGATTTCCACCTCACCCTGGACACGGCGCAGCGGTACCAGAAGGTGAAGGGCTTCGGCGGCTCCGTCACAGACTCGGCTGCCATCAACATCTTGTCCCTGTCCAAGGATGCTCAGAACCACCTTCTCCGCTCCTATTTCTCCGAGGAGGGTGAGCCCGAGGCAGGGAGATGCTGCGGTGCGGTGGGGCTGGTCTGACCTCCTCTGCTCAGGGTCTGGCTCCTGAGGCTCCTGCGAGGGGCTGCTCCCCCCAGAGACACCCCAGGGGTGTCCATCACCACCCGCCCTGTCCCCAGGCATTGAGTACAACCTCGTGCGCGTCCCCATGGCCAGCACTGACTTCTCTGTCCGCCTGTACACTTACGCTGATGCAGAGGGCGACTTTGAGCTGAAGCACTTCAACCTGACGGAGGAGGACACGCGGATGAAGGTGAGCCCCAGAGGGCGAGCCCAGGTGGGGCGGGATGGGATAGAATTGTCTGGGGAAGGGAAGCACCTTCCCACTGATGGGGAGGGAGGGCGCTCATCCTGCTGCCCATGATGCTGGCACTGAGGCATGCCCAGAGCGCCTGCTGCCATCCCGGTTCTCCGCAGATCCCCATCCTCCGGGCAGCCCAGGCAATGGCCAAGCAGCCGCTGTCTCTCTACGCCAGCCCCTGGACCTCCCCAGTGTGGATGAAGACGAATGGCGCGATGACGGGGAGGGGGACACTGAAGGGCAGCCCTGGGGACAAGTACCACCGGGCCTGGGCCAAGTACTTCATCCGGTGAGGGGCTGTGGAGCACGGTGGGTGCCGAGGGCACGGGGCCAGCGCTGCCACAGCAGAGCCATTCACCGTGTGCCGCACACCCAGGTTCCTGGATGAATACGCCAAACACAACCTGACCTTCTGGGCGGTGACGGCAGGGAATGAGCCCACTGCTGGGGAGATCATCTTCTACCCCTTCCAGTGCCTGGGCTTCTCCCCCGAGCACCAGCGGGACTTCATCGCACGGGACCTGGGCCCCGTGCTGGCCAACAGCTCCCACCGCGACGTCCGCCTCATCATCCTGGATGACCAGAGGGTGATGCTGCCCTACTGGGCAGAGGTGGTGAGTCCCCACGGCCGCTGTCCTGGCCCCACGTGGCTCTCCCAGCCACGGGTGCTGGTGACCCTCTTTCCCTGCCAGGTCCTCAAAGACCCCGTGGCTGCCAGCTACATCAGCGGCATCGGCATCCACTGGTACCTGGACTTCCTGGCACCCATCGACCTCACACTGTCCATCACCCACCACCTCTTCCCGGATTATTTCCTCCTCTCCACCGAGGCTTCCGCCGGCTCCTACTTTTGGGAGCCCAGGGTGGTGCTGGGCGGCTGGGACCGCGGCAGCAAATACAGCCACAGCATCCTGACGGTAGGGCTCGGCTGGGGACACGGATGTGCCACCCCCCTGCGCCCGCCATGGCTCAGCACCATCATCTGCCCCACAGAACCTCAACAACTACGTGACGGGCTGGACCGACTGGAACCTGGCCCTGGACACGAAGGGGGGCCCCAACTGGAGCAAGAACTACGTGGACAGCCCCATCATCGTGGACAGCAGCAAGGACATCTTCTACAAGCAGCCCATGTTCTACCACATGGGGCACTTCAGGTGGGGCATGGCCGGGAGTGGGGCTGTGGTGATGCCACCAGCCTGAGAGGGGGTCCCCATCCCTGTCCTGCTGCTGTCCCTGCAGCAAGTTCATCCCCGAGGGCTCGCAGCGCGTGGGGCTCGCTGTGTCCAAGAGGTGCCACCGCTGTGAGCTGGAGCACACGGCGTTCCTGCGCCCCGACGGCGCCGTGGTCCTGGTGGTCCTGAACCGGTGAGTGCCTGAGCCCTGTGCCCGGCCTGGAGTGTGGCTGCCTCCTGACCTGCGCCCCCTTCACCTTCTCCACAGCTCCCCCGTGGACGTGTCCTTCGGGATCTCTGACCCACGGGTTGGCTTCATCGAGGCCACGGCGCTCAGCGACTCCATCCAGACGTTCCTCTGGAAGCAGCCAGCCTAGGATGGATGTGGCTGCTGGAGAAGGGAGGTGCTGGCACCGGGAGTGTGGTGCTGGTGGGGGGCTTGGGGACAGGCCCCTGTGTGGGGCTGGGGGCACCGCAGGGGACCTGGTTGATCCAAAGGCTGTGATGCCTGCTCTTTTCTAGATGTTTTCGTACAATAAACAGGTTTTCTACATCCTCGCCTGCAGCCCCTCTGCCCTCCCTTGCTGGACCGTGCTAGGGGCCAGAGGAGGCAGGTTTGGGGCTGGGGTACCTGCTGTGAGCTCTATGGGCTTCTACCCAGGTTCCTAGGGGCACCTTGGGGACCGGGTCCATGCTGCAGGGAGGCAAAGGGCTGTCACCCCAAGGGACAGCATCTCCCCCACTGCGGCATCCCCTGGGCAGGCACCAGGAGCTGGCAGGGACCAGGAGCTGGCAGGGATGGGGAGCTGCGATTGAGCCCAGGGCCCGGACGTCAGCAGCTCCAGCCAGAGCAGGCGGCTGCGGTTTCTGCTGCTGGAGCAGCCTCAGCCCTTCCCGGCTAATGGGAACCGGGAGCGCCGGGTACATACTTCCCGAGTGACGTGATGGGGGGAGCGGGCACGGGGGGGCTGCACTGACTCATCCCCTTCCCGTGGGGCCCCTCAGACTGGGCCAGCACGGGGGAGGCTCCAGCGCTGCTCCTGGCACCGCGGCTCCGCTTCCACCGCACCGCGGGCCCCCCCCGGCCATCACACACCGGGGGGCGGGGGGGGCACAGCCTGTCCCTGCCCCGAACGAGCGAGCGCTGTTTCCTGGCCCCGTTTCCATCGCGGCCACACGGGGTGTCCCGGGGGAGCCCCGCGGCGCTGCGGGGACACGCGGTGCCGGGGTGGCCGCGGTGCCCCCGCTCCGCAGCGACCGCGCGATGCGCTCTTGGCCGCGCCGGCGGCAGCGGGGTCCCCGCTGCGGGGGGGCGCACGGGAGGCAAACAGGGCCGGGAGGGATTCCTGCTGCGGCCACCGCCGCTCCCGCCCGCACCCTGTGAGCGCCAGGGGGGCAGAAACGGGCGCGGGGCCCCGGGTACCCATCCAGCAGCAGGGAGCGGGGCTGCGGGTGCCCATCGAGCATCCTGAGCCCGCTGAGTGAGGCTGGGACGCACACATCTCACCTCCATCCCAGGGGAAGCAGGGGCTGAGGATGGAGGTGCAGTGGCTGCGCAGGTTCTGCAGGGACTTGAGAGCTCAAGTGCCCTTCCAGGCTGTGCCACATCCTGCCAAGGAGCCCAGGTCTCCATGCCACAGCTCCCAGGAAAGCCAGGCCGGCAGCAGCATGGAGGGGCACACACACACCAGCCCTCCAGAACCTGCTGCCTGCTCTGCCAGGCAGCTGCAGGGCAGGGATACTGCAGGAGAGGGGAGATGATGGGCTCAGCCCCACAGCTGCTGGAGAAAGGACAGGGGGTGCTGCTGAGATGCTCACAGATGCTTTTAGGAACCTCAAAACCCACCGCCTTCCCCTTCAACCCATCCCCAGAGAGCCCCAAGGCTGGCGACAAGAGCTGGAGCTGCGGGAGGATGCAGTAGTGAGACAGAGCAGGCATGGAACGGGACATCAGTGCCCACTGCAGTGCTCCAGCTTGTGCAAGTGGGGAGACCGGGAAGGGAACCACCGAGTTGCTGGGAGGACGTGAGGGCACGTGTGATGACGGGGAGATTTATTGGCGTGGCAGCGCGCTCCCATGGAGAGCTGCGGTTCCCGGCGGGACGCGGAGCGGAGCATCCCCAGGGAGCGATGCTGCCACGCTCCGGTGTAAAAACAGTCAGTTCCAGGGACCAGAAGAGGACAAGCGGCTCTTCCTCACTCCTCCTCCTCCTCTTCCTCCTCCTGCATGGCAATGGGCTGGCGGGCGCCCGGCCCTGCGCCGCCGCGCTGGATGGAGACGATGCCACTGAGGAAGGCGTAGCCCAGCATGGCCACCAGCCCCACCAGCACCGACAGCAGCTGGTTCCGCCGCTTGTGGGGGTCCTCCTCGGCCTCGTCGGTGCCCGCGGCCCGCGGGGCGCTGCCCGGGTGCTCTCCTGGGGGGTCAGAGCCAGGATGTGGTGAGGACACAGGGCACCCTGAGCCCGCTGGGGGGGGGCATGCATCTCACCTCCATCCCAGGGGAAGTAGAGGCTGAGGATGGAGGTGCAGTAGTTGCACAGGTTCTGCAGGGACTTGAGGTGCTGCTGCAGTTTCCCATTGGGAAGTTTCGCCTTCAGGAGCGGCGCCAGGCGGCTGAAGACGAAGGCATCGAGGGAGGCTGGCCTGGGGCACAGAGACCTGCCCTGAGTCACTGCCCCAACCCAAAGCCATCAACCCCATGGGCCACCCCCTGTGCCCCAGGGGATGGCAGGCAGCGCCTCCTCCCTCTCTGCTTCCAACCCCAAGGTGAGGACAGGCAGAGCAGGATGATCCCACTCTGGAGCTGGCTCCAACAAGAGATGGGGCTGGTGGCATCTCCTGCTGCCATGGAAGCCTGCCTGACCCCAAAGTGACACGCATGGGCTGCAGGTCCCCTGTGGACCATGGGGTCAGTCCTCTGTGCGTGTGTGTGGAGCATCTTCCCCCCTGCAGCCACCTACGAGTCTCCAAAGAAAAACTTCTGGGATCCGAGGCGCTGGGACAGGAGCGTCAGACATTCCCGAGCATCCCGGTACAGCTGGAGCAGGAGGAAAGAGGGTGTCACCCCCTAGCCACGCAGTGGAACATGGGGAGTGGGATGGGAATGCTCAGCCAGGGTGAATCCTGGAGCCCAAGGAGGAGCTGCTGCGCCCCAAGCACATCCCCTCACCTCCTTCTCCAGCTTCTCCTCATCCTCCATGTAGCCGTCTCCCCACAGAAGCTGCAGCCGCTCAAGGTGCTGCTTGTGCATGCAGTTGGGCAGGAAGAAGTTCAGGGGGAAGGGGATGGTTTCCGCGTACCACTTCCGTGTGTGCTCCACGTAGTTCTTTGCGTCCACCCAGAAGGTGTGGATCTGCAGTGGGGAACAACCCATGCCCAGGCTATGGTGGGGCTGAAGCCGTGCCCGGCGCTGCTCACACAGGCACAGAGCGCCCCAGAGACCACGAGGGGCTGAGGGAGCAGCGGGGTCACCATCACTGCCACAGCAGACCCCAGCAGCCTCATCCCTGCTCCTGCCGCTCCAGATCCTGGGGTTTGATCCCTGAGAAGTGAAGGCTCCTGAAGGGGAGACCTCAGAGCAGCTCCAGTGCCTAAAGGGGCTAAAGGAAACCTGGAGAGGGGCTTTGGACCAGGGATGTAGGGACAGGACAAGGGGAATGGCTTTAACCTGCCAGAGGGGAGATGGAGATGGGATCTTAGGCAGAAGCTCTTCCCTGTGAGGGTGCTGAGGCGCTGGCACAGGGTGCCCAGAGAAGCTGTGGCTGCCCCATCCCTGGCAGTGTCCAAGGCCAGGTTGGACACAGGGGCTTGGAGCACCCTGCTCCAGTGGAAGGGGTCCCTGCCCATGGCAGCGGTTGGAGCTGGAGGAGCTCTAAGGTCCCTTCAACTCAAACCATTCCCTGGCTCTCGTGGCACACCTGAGCCCAGCGGCATCGCTCAGGGAGCAGATCCCACAGTCCCTGTGTCCCCCCCATGCGCAGGGAGCCTCACCAGCACCGGCAGCAGCTTCTCCTCCAGCAGGGACACGAAGGCCAGCGTGTCCGCCCCTTGCGCAGCAGAGAGGTCGTAGTCGGCGTTGTACTTCTGCAGAGCAACGCAATGGGCGCGATCCAGCAAGGAAGCGCCAACTCCTGCCCCTTCCTTCCAGGGTCTCCGGTGCCCTGGGGGTGCCCCTCATTCCCCCCATACCTGTTTCCTGAGGTGAGTTATGATCTGCTCCATTTTGGAGATGGTGCCGTTGTCCTTTGTCTTCAAGGCTGGCAGGCGCCCTGAGCGCAGGAGAGGGGTAGGTGCAGGCATCATTGCTGGGGCAAGAGGCCTCCATGCTCGGGTAAGGGGTGCAAGGCAGAGGGGCACGTGGCAGTGCGAGGGGGTGCAGCGGGGCAGGGGGCGCAATGGGGCGGCGGGGGCAATGGGGTCTGGGGTGCAATGGGGTCGGGGTTGTGTCGAGGTGAGAACGGAAAGGTGCAAGGGTTTGAGGGAGCAGAATGCAGTGGGGGTGCACGGGGGCAGGGGGTGCAATGGGGAGGTTGCACTGGGTCGGGTGGTCCCGGCTGCCGGGCGGCGCCGGTAGCCCCGGGGGGGGGGGGGGCCCTTACCGGAGGGGCTCCTCCAGGGGCTGGAGACGCGGTGAACCTTCAGCGGTGCGCCCGTGAACCGCGCGTACGTCTGCAAGAGGAGAGCGGCGGCGGGAGCGGGGGCTCGGCCGGCCGGGACGCACCGACCCCGGCCCCGCCGCCGCCGCGGCCCCGGCCCCGCCGCCGCTCACCAGCACGGCCAAGCAGTCGGGGTCCACCGAGGGCAGCCCCCAGCCCCCGGCCCAGCAGAACAGCTCCATGGGCGCCGCCATCTTCCCGCCCGACCCGGAACCACACGGGCCGGCTCCGCCCGTCCCCACCGCGGGGCGGCTCCGCCACCGGCCGCGCCACCGGCCCAGGGCCGCCCGTGTCCGAGCGGAGCCCGCGGGGCAGGGGCGGCCGCTCCCCGTGTCTCAGCGCCCCGCACGTGTCTATGGAAGGGGAACGGGGCCGGGAGCCCGCTGGCACCGGAGGGACGGGAGCTCCCCGCGGGCGGCTCGGGAGCAGCCCCCGCCCCGTCCCGCCGCTGCCCGGGGCCGCTGCTCCGCGCCGAGCCGCTGGCGCGGGGCTGGGGCCGGGAAATGGCGCTGGAGCGGCCGCGGGCCGTTGTTATGGAGCCGGGGAAAACAGCGGTAAACACGGCCGGGGCCGCCCGCCCGCCTTGGCCGCGGCTCAGCGGGGAGCGCCCTCAGCGCCCACGGGCGCTGCAGCGGGCTCCGGCGGCACGGACCGGACCGGTACCGCGCGGCACTGCCCAGCCGAGTGATGGCCGCGGGGCCCCGCGCTGCTGCCGCCGCCCCAGGGCACGGCGGGGCTCCCCCGGCGGCCCCGTTCTCCCGGTCCAGGGCGCAGGGGCAGGCTCTCCCGGGGTGAGCTCACCGCGCTGCTCAGGGGCTTGGGCCGGGGCCCGGCGCTGATTTATGCCGCTGAGCGCTCCCAGGCGCTGGCTCCGCTCCCGCCGGGGAGCACCGCCCGCCCCGGGGGCTGGCACCGGGGGACACCCCGGCAAAGCAGCCCCCGCCGACCCCGCGGCCCCGGCTCTCCCGGGCTGGGATGCTCCGGCGCTGCTGGGGCGGCTCTGGCTCGCTGTAAGGCGGCCCCCGACCTGCCTGACCTCCCGGTGAACCGGCGCGCAGGAGCTGCGCCAGGGGCGGGCAGTGCGGGCGGCCGGTGGCTCACCCGCGGCCCCGGTGCGCCGCGTCCCGCCCCGCTCCTCTCCCCTCCACCGGCGGGGCCGCGGCCCGGAGCGCCCGCCGGGGTCCCCGGGATGCGCGCTCGTGATTGACGGCTCTTTGTTTCCTCCTCGCCGGCAGCCCCGGCCCCTCCCCCGTCGCGCCACCCCGCTCCACCGCGCTCCGCTCCGCACCGGCGGCATGGGGGCACCGGCGGCCGCGGGGGGCCCGGCGCTGGGCGCGCTCCTGGCGCTGCTCCTGCTGGGCGCCGCCGGCGCAGCTCGTCAGGGGCTGCAAGGTAAGGGGAGACCGGGGCGGCCGCGACGGGCCGAGGCGAACGGAGACCCCCGGCCCCGCTCCCTGGCCCGGGGCCCGCTGACAGCGGCTCTGCTCGCCCTGGGAGCTCTGGCAGCCGCGCTGCGGGCGCCGGGGGACGGAGGCACACAGGGACAGAGGGACATTCATCCGCGGAGCGCGGGGCGGCCGCCGGGAGCAGAGCCGCCGATCCCGATGCGAGCTCGGGGCAGCGGGGGCTCCAGCGGTGCGCGGCTGCCGCTCTCGGGGCTGCTGCTGCTCTGCCCGGTGCGGCTGCACGGAGCAAGCGGCGGGACCGGGCTCACCGCGCCTCCCCGGAGCGCCCCGGGCCGGGCAGTCCCTGCAGGAGCTCCCGGTCCCGCTGCGGCTTGGCGGGGCCGGTCCCGGGACAGGGTGGGGGCGGTCCCGCGGGTTGCATCCCCTCTCTGCGGGGCCGTCCCGGCTGCGGGGTGCCCGGGGCCGGCGGGGAAGCCCCGGCTGCGGAGCGGGGTGGGGAGCAGGGCAGGCTACGGGCAGCGGTCCCCGCTGGGCCGCCGCTGCCGCCGGTGGCGGGGGCTCCGCGGGTCCCTCCCGCTGGTGCGGCCGCGACGCTGCCGGTCCTGGAGCGCCACCGCGCGGGGTCGGCGCTGGGCGGGGCCCGGGGATCTCGGGGCTTCCCCGGACCCCCGGGGCCCGGCGGTCCAGGGACCTCCCCCGGCTCCGGGCCGGGCCGCGTGCCCCGCACCGGGCATGTCCGGAGCTGCGGGTCCCGGTCACGGTGCGACCCCCGCGTTTGGCTCCTGCAGTCATCGACCTGCTGCTGGTGAGCGAGGCCCGGCAGATGGCCAGCATCACACACAAGATCCGCATGGAGCTCCTGACCGTTAACGACGTTTACCTCCTGTCCACCTTCCGCCTGCCCCCCAAGCAGGGGGGGACCCTCTTTGGCCTCTACTCCAAGAAGGACAACACGAGGTGGTTGGAGGTCTCCGTAGTGGGGAAAATCAACAAAGGTGGGTCCGTGATGCTCGCAGGGAAACGGAGACCGAGTCGCTGCCACCCGAGGGGCGCACTGGGGACGGCAGCGGGTGCGCGCTGGTCCTGGGGGTCCGCCGGCGCTGAGGCAGGGAGGAGCTGACGGCCTCATCCCGCTGCTCCGCAGTCCTGGTGCGTTACCTGCGGGAGGACAACAAGCTGCACTCGGTGAACCTGCAGCACGCGCACGTGGCGGACGGGCAGAGCCACACGGTCATCGTGCGCCTGAGCGGGCTGCGCGGGGACATGCTCAGCGTGGAGCTCTACGTCGACTGCAAGCAGATGGACTCCAGCGTGGGGCTGCCCGAGCTGTCCGAGATCCCCCTGGCAGAGGTGGAGTCCATCGAGGTGCGCACCGGGCAGAAAGCCTACCAGAGGATGCAGGTGAGTGCTGGGACCCCCCCCTTGCTGTGCCTTTGGGGACAGGCAGAGCCCCCCCCACCTGACCATGTCTCCCCTTGGACATCAGGGGGTCGTGGAGTCGATGAAGCTGATCCTGGGGGGGTCCATGAGCCGTGTGGGGGCCCTGAGCGAGTGCCCTTTCCAAGGAGATGAGTCCATTCACAGTGCAGGTAATGGCACATCTGACCCTTGCACTGGGCAGAGCAGGTACAGGGTCACCCATGTGCTGTGACACACGAGGTAGGAGGTGACAATGTGCTGCACAGAGGGGTGCTCCTGCCCCAGTGCTGTGCGTGCATTGACCAGGAGCAGCCCTTCGCTGCTGGGCTCTTGGCAGCACTCAGTAACTTCTCACCTCTCTCCTTGGCAGTGGCAAGCGCGCTGGCCTCCGTCCTGGGTGAGTCTCTGCTCTGCTTCCCTCCTTTCCCGGCATGAGGGCAGTGGCAGTGTTTGGGGCTGCACAGCCCACCCCGGTGCCCCACGTGCCTGCTGGCCTCAGGATGTGGTGGATCGAAGGGATTACTACAGGGGAAGGGATCCTGTGTGGACCAGGGAGGAGGAGGATGGGCCCTTGCTTGTCTTGTCCTCCCAGTTCCCAACCCATGGCCCTGGGAAGCTGCATCTGCCCTGGGGCTGACCTTGTTCTTTTGCTCCTGGCCAGGCGAGCAGACCAAGGCACTGGTCACGCAGCTGACCCTGTTCAACCGGGTCCTGACGGAGCTGCGGGAGGACATCAGGGACCAGGTGAGGCAGGGGTGGTACTGGCTGTCCCCCAGGAGCACGCTGCACCCCCTGGCACTGTGCTCTGCTGCTGCAGGTGAAGGAGATGTCCCTGATCCGCAACACCATCATGGAGTGCCAGGTCTGCGGTGAGTGCTGGCGAGGCTCTGCTCCCACCTCAGGGGGCAGAGGGCGGCCCTGTCTCACCCCTGCCCGGCCCTCCCTGTCCTCAGGCTTCCACGAGCACCGGTCCCGCTGCAACCCCAACCCCTGCTTCAGCGGCGTGGACTGCATGGAGACCTACGAGTACCCCGGGTACCGCTGCGGGCCCTGCCCGCCAGGGCTGGAGGGCAACGGCACCCACTGTGCCGACATCGATGAGGTGGGTGCTCTCCAGATGGTGCTTCCCCTCGCCCCGAAGGGCTCCACTGGGATGCCCCAGGGCTGTGGCCATCCTGAAGTGTGGAATGCCGTGCCAGAGGGTGAAGTGGTGTTTCTCCCTCTGCAGTGTGCCCATGCCAACCCTTGCTTCCCTGGCTCCAAGTGCATCAACACAGCCCCCGGCTTCCGCTGCGAGCCCTGTCCCCGTGGCTATCGCGGCAACACCGTCTCTGGCGTGGGAGCTGACTATGCAAGGGCCAGCAAGCAGGTGAGTGTGGCGCTCAGCCCAATCCCTGGGGATGCTCCAGTTGCGGACCTGCAGGAAGGGGTGGAGGAGGGACAGGAATGGGCAGAGCTGCAGGGAAAGGCCCCATGTGATGGTTTCTCCCACCCCACTCACAGGTTTGCACGGATATCGACGAATGCAACGATGGGAACAACGGGGGCTGTGACCCCAACTCCATCTGCACCAACACGCTGGTGAGCAGTGCTGCCCCACGGCCTGGCACCTGCGGCTGCTCCGCTCCCTAATCCCGACCCTGCCCTCCCTCTCCCAGGGCTCTTACAAGTGTGGTCCCTGCAAGTCCGGGTTTATGGGGAACCAAACGTCCGGCTGCATCCCGCAGAAGTCCTGCAGCACTCCCACCTCCAACCCCTGCGACGTCAATGGCTTCTGCGTGTTCGAGAGGAACGGGGAGATCTCCTGTGCAGTGAGTGAGGGGAGGGGGGCAGGAGGAGGGCGAAGCCGGGGGGTGCATGGGCAGCACTTGGTCCTGCCATGGCCTTTTCCTGCTTCCCAGCTCCCGATTCCTTGTTTCTTCAGTGCAACGTGGGCTGGGCTGGCAACGGCAATGTGTGTGGGCAAGACACGGACCTTGATGGCTACCCGGATGAGCCCCTGCCCTGCATTGACAACAACAAGCACTGCAAGCAGGTGGGTACCAGCGGCACCGCAGGGCAGGGGCTGTGCTTCACACCCCATCTCCTCCTGTTTGACACTGTCCCCGCAGGACAACTGCCGCCTGACACCAAACTCGGGGCAGGAGGATGCTGACAACGACAGCATCGGGGACCAGTGTGATGATGATGCTGATGGTGATGGCATCAAGAACGTGGAGGTGCCTGTGGCTCTTGGGGCTGTGCTGGGCAGGGGGCTTCTCTCTTTGGCTTGGTGCTGGCTCCTTCAAGATGCTTCTCCTAGGGCTCTGGGATGGTCATCACTGGAGATGTCCTCCTGCACTGAGCCGTGCAGGACTGTGGCCTCTTGCCCACCAACCACTGCAGCGTGGGCATCCCTGTCCTCTCTCACAGGACAACTGCCGGCTCTTCCCCAACAAGGACCAGCAGAACTCGGACACCGACTCTTTTGGGGACGCCTGTGACAACTGCCCCAACGTGCCCAACAACGACCAGCGGGACACCGACAGCAACGGCGAGGGCGACGCTTGTGACAATGACATCGATGGGGACGGTGAGTGGCTCTGGGGGCTGTCCTGCCCTGCGGCACCCCAGGCTGTGGGCATCCACCCAGTGCTGTCCTTGCAGGGATTCCCAACATGCTGGATAACTGCCCCAAGGTGCCCAACCCTCTGCAGACAGACCGCGATGAGGACGGGGTCGGGGACGCCTGTGACAGTTGCCCTGAAATGAGCAACCCCACTCAGGTATGGTGGGGGCCCGGCGGGGACTGGGGGTCCTCAGGCAGCACTGAACCAGGGCACTGCTCTCCTCCAGACAGATATGGACAGCGACCTGGTAGGAGACATCTGTGACACCAATGAGGACAGGTAGGGACCACGCTGCGGTGGGGTCACCACCCTGTCCCATCCATTCCTGGCTTGGAGGCCTGGGAGAGGGGATGATGAGGTCTTTGGGGATGGCAAGGGTGCTGGGACACGGTGCTGGGGTCCCAGAGTGCAGCACTGCTGTGACCCTGTTCTTGCTGCCAGTGATGGGGACGGGCACCAGGACACCAAGGACAACTGCGCCGAGATCCCCAACAGCTCCCAGCTGGACTCAGACAACGATGGGCTGGGGGATGACTGTGACAACGACGATGACAACGATGGCATCCCTGACTACACAGCGCCCGGCCCAGACAACTGCCGCCTCATCCCCAACCCCAACCAGAAGGACTCGGATGGTGAGCGCGGGGCGGGCGGGAGGAGGCAGAGCCACACACGGGCTCATCCCGGCCTGACCGGGCTGCGTGTCCGCAGGGAACGGGGTGGGCGACGTGTGTGAAGAGGACTTTGACAACGACACGGTGGTGGATCAGCTCGACGTGTGTCCCGAGAGCGCCGAGGTGACGCTGACTGACTTCCGAGCCTACCAGACCGTCATCCTTGACCCCGAGGGGGATGCTCAGATCGATCCCAACTGGGTTGTCCTCAACCAGGTGTGGGTGCTGCCCCCTGTGTTTCTGGGGCCGGAGCTGGCAGGGGGGGAGCAGAGCAGGGCCGGGGGGTCCCTGAGGACGCCCCTCACCCGGCTGTCCCCATCAGGGCATGGAGATCGTGCAGACAATGAACAGTGACCCCGGCTTGGCTGTCGGTAAGAGATGCTCTCCCACCTCTAGGCCCTGTGGGGCAGCCCCTATGCTCCTGTCCCCCTGCGCTGGGGGGTGAGGGCTGGTTCTTTGCCCCGTATGAGGGGTGGAGGGAGCTGGAGGGGGGGGGGCATGCTGGGGGAGAGGTGTCCTCGCAGCGTTTGCCTGCCTGTAGGCTACACAGCCTTCAACGGGGTGGACTTCGAGGGCACCTTCCATGTCAACACTGTCACCGACGATGACTACGCCGGCTTCATCTTCAGCTACCAGGACAGTGCCAGCTTCTACGTGGTGATGTGGAAGCAAACGGAGCAGACGTACTGGCAGGCCACCCCTTTCCGTGCCGTGGCTGAGCCGGGGCTGCAGCTCAAGGTGGGTGCTGGCCACCCCTGGTGCCAGGTTGGGGTCCCTCCCCATTGACACCCCGTGCACCCACAGGCAGTGAAGTCCTCGACGGGCCCCGGGGAGCACTTGCGCAACGCGCTGTGGCACACGGGCCACACGCCCGACCATGTCCGCCTGCTCTGGAAGGACCCGCGCAACGTGGGCTGGCGGGACAAGACCTCCTACCGCTGGCAGCTGGCCCACAGGCCCCAGGTCGGCTACATCAGGTGAGCAGGGTCTGGATGATGGGATGGGGCTGCTCCAGCCATGGTACAAGGGGAGGATGCTGGTGGTGGGGAGCGCGGTCCAGCCCCGGTGGCACCACAGCACTGGGGGGATGCCCTGGGGAGGGGTCCAAGCCCCAGTGTGGTCCAGCTCTTGGGGCTGGAGGACGCTGTTGGTGCAGAGGGGTCCTGCCCGGTGGGATCGCGTTTCCCCTTTAAGGCTCCCGGCGGGGCGGCCGCCGCGGGGGGGCTCCGTGGGCAGGTCCCGTCCGCCCCGCCGGGCCCCCGTGGCCATTGTCCCGTCTCCATGGCGACCCCGCGGCCGCCGGAGCCTTTCACATGCAAAGCGCCCGACAAAGGCGGAGGGGCCGGGGCTGGGGGCTCCATCCCGGCCGCGGCGGGGGGCCCGGCCCGGGCCGGGGGGTTCAGCCTATCGCACCCCCCGCGGGATGCCCCGTTCCCGGGCCGGGGCTCTCATCCCACCGGGTACCGGGATGCCCCAGCTCGGTGCCGCCATCCCCGTTCCCCGCTTCAGCCCGGGTCGGGATGCCCGGCGCTGCCCCCGGTGGGGTCCCGCTGACCGGCCGGGCCGCACCGTTCCCTCCGCAGGGTCCGGCTGTACGAAGGCCCGCGGCTGGTGGCCGACTCCGGGGTGATCATCGACACCACGATGCGCGGGGGGCGGCTGGGGGTCTTCTGCTTCTCCCAGGAGAACATCATCTGGTCCAACCTGCAGTACCGCTGCAACGGTGAGCAGGGTCCCCCCGGGAGCCCCCCGCTTTCCCCGGCCGAGAGCTCGACGAGCATCTCCTGCGGGGGGTGGCTCGGCCCCGGTTTACCGGAGCTTCTCCCCCCCCGCTGCGTCCCCGCAGACACGATCCCCGCCGACTTCGAGCCCTTCCGCCGGTTGCTGCTGCAGGGACGCGAGTGAGCGGCCACGCCCGGCCCGGTTCCCCCCTCACTGCGCCGGCTGCACCGCTCTGGGCCCCGCTCCCGGCCAGGCCCCGCTCCGGGCCCCCCGCGGACTTTGCACTGCCGGTACCGGCGCGGCCCCCCCCGCTGCTGCTCCGGTCCCTGCCCTAAGTCTGGCCATAAAGTTTTAAGTGTTTTCTAGCCTGCGCGCCCCGTTCCTTTGCGGGCGGCGGGGGGGGGGGCTCCCGGTGCCCCGAAACGGCTCTGCTCCCCCCCCCCCCGGTGCTCTCCGGTCCGGTGGTCGCGGAGGGGGGGTGTGGGTGCCGCGGCCGGTGCCACCGGCGGAGCCCGCAGCGGCGGGAGGCCGGGACGAGTGCAATATTGGTAGGCGAGAGCACAACACTGCACCGCATCCCGTCCCTCCCGCCGCCGCGGAGGACGCGCACCGGACCCGCCGCTCGGGCCGCTCCGTGGGAACTGCGCGGTGCGCGCCGAGCCCCGGCGGCACTGCCCGGTCGCCATGGCGACGGCTGTCCCGGCAACGCTGCGGAATGTGCCTCCCCCCCCCCCACCCCCTTCCTTCCCTGCTCCCGCCCGCCCGCCCGGGAGCGCGCGGGGCCGCCACCGGCCCGCCCCCCCCCACCCCGCCCCACGGCGGCGACAATGGGCGCGGCGGCACCGGGTCCCGCTCTTAAAAGGGCAACGCGGTGGGCGCGGGGCTGCCCCACCGGTGCCGGGGGCAGTGACCGGGGCAGCGCTGCCCGATCCCGACCGGGGCCGCAGCGCGACCGGGGCATGCGGGAAGCGGTACCGAGCGCCTCCCGGCCCGTCCGGTGCACGGCGCGGCGGGGCTGTGCCGCCACCACACACACACGAACCCCCCCCAGGCTGCCAGGGACATCCGCGGGCTCCGGTCCCGCTCCCGGTTCCCGTCCCGGGGCGTGCTGCGAGGACCGCGTCCGCCAGAGGGCGCCGCAGCTCAGTCGCAGCCGGGCGGGTGGAGCCCGGCGGGACCCAACCGGGACCCAACCGGGACCCAACCGGGACCCAACCGGGACCCAGCGGCCCCTCGTACGGCGCCGGGCCCGGGGGTCGCTGCAGCGGGGGACGGGGCCCGTTCCCTGCACCAGGCCCCCCCCCCACTTCGAGTGCTCCATCGGTTCTGCCGAGGGGAACGTTGAACGGGTGGGGGGGGTCCCGGGGACGGGAGCTGGCGCAGTGCAGAACGCGGGGGGTCAGCACGAATGGAGGCTTCCGGGGGGGGCCTGGGGGGAGGAGGGGGTGTCATGGTCACCCAGAGGATGCCGGCCATGCCCTGCCGCATCCTCCCTGCGCGGCCCCTGTGCAGTGCGTCCCGTTGGGGAGCTGTGGAACCCATGCTGACGAGCCGGGCACCCACCCCTTGGGCACCGCGGAGGGTCCCCTCCCCTCTGCTCCCCTTTGCACGGAGCCCCCCCTGCTCGCCGTGCCAGGGCAGGGCAGGGCGCAGGGCGGGGGGGGCCTGGCCAAGCCCTTCCCGAGACTTGGGGCCTTCTCCTGGAATCGGGGCTGTTCCGCAGGGCGGGCGCAGGGAGGGACCAGAGCGGTTGGCGTGGTCGCGCCGTGCCAGGAGCACGTGTCACCGGGCAGGACGGGGGCACCGGCGCCACCTCGTACCCCTGGGGTGGAGCATCAGCATCCGGCTTGGCGCCGGGCATCGCCAGGGGCTGTGTCCCAAGAGGGATGAGGGTCTTATGCCTGTTGTGGCACCCAGGACCGGGGGGGTGCACTGGGACCTGGCAGGGAGGTTACTGGGAGGTACTGGGATTTTATGGGGCCCCGGGCCCCACCTGCGTAAGCATTTCGGGGGGGTACCACCGGTGTTTATTTGAGTGTAGGGCGAGGCAGGGGCCGCCCGGTAATGATTAACTCACGGCTGAGACAGAGAATGCGCCCCCCCTCCCCGGTACGGGGAACTGGGGGGCTCTGTCCCCCCCTTGCTCCCCACCAGGTCCTGGGGGCCGTGGCATAGCCCATGGGGTTCATGTGGGTTTAACCCCCAAACCCCCCTGCCCAGGGATGCAGGGATTCCCGGCAGTGCCCGTTCTCTGTGTCCCCACCCGTGGCGTGGGGGCGCTGCTGGTGGTGACCCCCGGCCCGGGGGACCTCGCGGGACCCGACCCCAGGGGTCAGGATGCTGCGGGAGCCCCATGGCGCCCCGTGCCCGGTGGGAAGCGGCGCGGAGGGACCCCCCCTCGGTGGCGCGGGCGGCGGGGTGGGGCCTCCCCACCTGCCTCAGGTGCTTCTATAAAGCTCCCGCCAGTTCCTGCTGCCGGGACCGGAGCGAGCAGACCGCGCGCAGGGGAGGGCTCCGGCGCCCCCGGATCAGCCCCATGGCCACCACCACCCTCCCGCCGCTGCTGCTGCTGCTGGCGCTGGGCGCAGGTGAGGGGCTGCGGACGGGGACACCCCGAGCCCTCGGGAGCGGGGCTGGGGCGATGCGGGGCGGGAGCTGAGCCCCTGGGGCTGCTTCTGAGCGGGGACCGGGGGCCCCGGCACCAGCGATGTCACCGCCTCTCCCGCTGCATCGCTCCGGGGCTGTTACCCCCAGCGAAGCCGGGACGTGGGGGTCTCGCACAGCCGGTGGCTCCCGCCGGCCGTGTCGGTGCAGCCGGGAGCAGCCGGAGCCGGCTCTGCCCGGGGCTGGAATTCAGGTGTGTCTGTGAGTACCGGGACCGCGGGCTCCCCTCCAGTGCCTTCAGCGGGGCACGGTGGTGACCCACAGCAAAGGGGGCTCATGGGGTGAGGTGATGGGGGGCTGCAGGGCTGGTGCTCCCCGTAGTGCCACATGTGCAGCCCCAGCCACGGGGTGCTCTGGTTGGCTCCTGAGGTCGTGGTGGCTCCCGGCGCCCAGGGAGCATCCAGCCAAAGAGCCGTATTGGGTAAATCATTCCCAGCCGCCGACTCCTGGTGTTTTCCTTTAGGTATCTGTGCCATGACCATCACCACCGAGACCACCGCAGAGACCACCACCACCACTGACACAACCACCACAGAGACAGCCACAACCACCACAGAGACGACCACTGAGACGACCACCACCACCCCCATGACCACCACCCCAAACATCATCACCACAAGGAGCAATGGGACACAACCACCCCCTGCTACAGCCTTCCCCAGCACAAGCAACACCACAAGCTTCCAGCCCAGCAGTGCCACTGCCAACAGCACCATGGTGCCTACCCCAGTCAGCCCTGCCACCCCCTACACCAACAGCACCACAAACAGCAGCAGCTTGGTCCCCACCTTCAGCACCAACAGCAGCACAGTGGTTCCCACCATTGCCACCAACACAACCAACAGTGGCACCTTGGGTCCCATCTCTGACACCAACACAACCAACAGCAGCACTGTGGCTCCCACCATTGCCACCAACACAACCAACAGCGGCACCTTGGGTCCCATCTCTGACACCAACACAACCAACAGCAGCACCACAGCTCCCACCATTGCCACCAACACAACCAACAGTGGCACCTTGGGTCCAGTCTCTGCCACCAACACAACCAACAGCGGCACCTTGGGTCCCATCTCTGACACCAACACAACCAGCAGCAGCACCACAGCTCCCACCATTGCCACCAACACAACCAACAGCGGCACCTTGGGTCCAATCTCTGCCACCAACACAACCAACAGCAGCAGCACAGCTCCCACCATTGCCACCAACACAACCAACAGTGGCACCTTGGGTCCCATCTCTGCCACCAACACAACCAGCAGCAACACCGTGGCTCCCACCATTACCACCAACACAACCAACAGTGGCACCATGGGTCCCATCTCTGCCACCAACACAACCAACAGCAGCACCGTGGCTCCCACCATTGCCACCAACACAACCAACAGCAGCACCGTGGCTCCCAGCATTGCCACCAACACAACCAACAGCAGCGCTGCAGCTCCCACCTCTGACACGGACGGTGGCACAGTGATTCTCATCTCCAGCACCAAAAGCAGCAGCACCCAGGCCGTCCCCACGCACAGAACCTCTGTCACGGCCCCTGCAGTGGCACCGGGCAGCAGCGCTGGTCCCAGCCCTAGCAGAGCCACCGCGGCGCAGCTGCTGCTCAACATCCCACTGTCCTTCCGCATCCTCAACAAGAGCTTCAATGAGAGCCTGCGCAGCCCCGTGTCAGAGCAGTACCAGAGCCTGAGCCGCGCTGTGCTGGCCATGGTGAGTTCCAGAGCAAAGTCCCCGGTTCTGTGCCCTGTGCAAGTGCCCCTGGTACCCACTTCAGCAGCACTGGTGCCATGATGGGGAGCACCAAGGGGATGGGATGGATGGAGGGAGGGATGGGGTCTCCATCACCCTCATGCTCTGTTCCAGTTTGACCATGTCTATGGCAGTGGGCAGAGCTACAAGGGATGCAGCGAGCTCCGTTTCAGGTGAGTGGGGCTGCACCATGCAGAGTCCCTGGTGCTGGGCACGACCTGGGCACTAACACCTCTCCCATGGGCAGCCAAGGCTCTGTGGCCGTGCAGTCCACCCTCGTGTTTGGCCATGGCAACACCATCATCTCCAGCACTGCTGTTGAGCAGCAGCTCAGGAACAGCCTGGACCAGAATGGCTTCATCATGGATCTGCAGCTGGATAACATCTGGAGTGAGCAGAGCTTTGGGATAGGGATGTGAGGGAGGATGGAGCCCCACGGGGGTGCTTTGGGGGTCTCCCCGGTGGTGGGGGGCAGCCTCCAGAGCCAATGCAGGCTCCCAGGGCACTGGGAAGACCAACTGGACCCCATGGAGGAGGCCCTATCCCGGGGGTCTCTCGGGGCTGTTGGTCCTGGCCAGCCCAATGGCTCTGCCCCAGTGCAGACACGGCTCTGGTCCTCTCAGGCAACGCGGAGGAGATGTCACCAGCGCCGGTGCCAGGCTGGGCCATTGCTCTGCTGGTCCTGGTCTGCATCCTACTGCTGTTGAGCATCCTCACCTGCCTCCTGCTGGTGAGTCCCCATCCCCGTCCCTCCTGCCGCTGTGTCCCTGTCCCCATCCCTGTGCCATCAGCCCCCCAACCCCATCCCTGTCCACCCAGACAATCTGCGCCTGCCGCCGGAAGACCCGTGGGAAGCTGGACCTGTTCAGCACAAAGGATTCCTACCACCCCATGTCCGAGTACCTGCAGTACCAGAGCCACGGGCGCTACGTGTCCCCCAGCAGCAAACCCAACCCCTACAGCCAGGTGAGTGCCCAGCACCGCCGGATCCCGGCAGCTCCCATGGCCGCTGGTTAATGGCTAACAGAGCCGCCGGGGCCGGTGGCCCTGGGACGTGCGAGGTAACTTTCACGCCTGGATGGAGCAGCGGCACCGGCGCTGGCAGACCCGGCCTGGCCCCGGGGAGCTCCACGGCCTCGGGTGGCTGCTGCTGCTGCTCTGCCCCTTCCCAAGCGCCTTCGTGTCCCAGGCTGAGCCTCGCATGTGCTGGTGTGGGGGCATCCTTCTGCATGGATGGGGAATGGGCTTGGCTGGGGGCTGATTCCTGTACTCAACGTCTGTAACCTGCAACCCCCATCCTGCACCCGGTACCCAGCACCACATATCCTGCCCCTTGCACCTAGCACCCCATCTCCTGCACCCCATCTCCTGCACCAGAAGCTCTGTAAGCGGAGCTGCAGGACAGTGCCAGGAGCTGCCAGCACATGCACAGGCCCTGGCTCCCCTGAGCAATATGGGGTGCAGGCCCCCCCCCCCGTGCCCCCCATGCTCTGCCCATGCACTGGGGCTGCGGCGGGAGCTGCATCCAGCGGCATGGCCCCATCGAGCAGCTTCGCCTAAGCAAACACCAGGGGCCTGGGTAAACATTTACCTTGGCTCTGCCTGGGCTGGGCTTATCTAAGTGCAGGAAGAGGGACACAGCCAGGGCCATGGCACGGCTCCTGTGCCCAGGGTGCCCATGGGTGTCAGCGGGGGTCATGGTGGGGCTCACTGTGCCCATAGGCAACTATGGGTGCCCACTGTGCAGGGTGGGGGGACACGTGTTTGGGCTGACCCAATGGTGATGGGGGGGTTCCTGCGCTGAGGAGGGGGCTCATTCCAGGTCGCTGGCAGCAACGGCGCGGGAGCCGGCACCTTCACCTACACCAACCCTTCTGCTACCTCCGACAACCTCTGAGTGACACTGGGACACAAAAGGAGAGGGCTCGGAGGGGGGGCAGCACCAGCCCCGGGTTTGTTCCCCCCCCTCCGCCACTGGCAGCACGAGCTGGATGGTTCTGGAGCAGCCGGATTCATGCGCATGACAGAACTGGATGGACAGGGATTGGGATCCAGACTGCGAGGAGCATCCCTGCGCCCCCCGCTCCCTGCACTCGCTTGGCTTTGCACCAAGGGGGGTGTTCCGGCTCCTCCCCCCCCCATTCACCCCTCAATTCAATGGCTCTTTTTTGGTGTTATTTTATGTAAATATATCTCTCTTTGTGGGATGTGGGCTCCAGGCTCGGCTCGGGGGGGTCCCGTGGGTGTTTATCCCATGCCCAGGGGTGCTGGGACAGCCCCGGGCTCTGTGCTGGGGGTGCTGCTCCCCGTGTCCCTCTGCTCACACCCCTGCTCCTGGTTCCTATCGCATGAGCAAACACGAACTGTTCGGCACAACCGGTTGCGCTGCGTCACGCAAAGGTGACGATGGGAAAGGTAACCGAGGGGCCGCAAAGCAGCAGCCGGGTCCGAGCGTGGCTGAGCCCGCTCCGAGCCCCACCTGGTCCAGGTTTGGGATGCTCCGAACCCACAGCGAGCCCCGAGAGGGCTTTGGGGAGGAGGAGAGGAGCAAGCAGGGCTGGGGGGCAGCAAGGTGGGGAGGGGGCTGGAAGGAGGACCTGGTCTGCTTGCCATGAGGAAGGGAGTGGGGCACTGACCGAGGGCAGCCCCACAGCAGCCCCACTTTGGGACTGGGCCTGGGGGGTTTTGGCAACCACTGGAACAGCAGAAGGAGGAAACAACCTTCCCAAACACGATCCCTTGTAAAGGCGGGCATGGGGCCAGCGGGTGGGGGCCGGGGGGGCCTGCCCTGCAGGAGGTGGTGCCACAAGCCCCAAGGCTGGGGGGGGGGAGGTAAGGGGGTGTCTCTGCTGCTTCTGGTTCTTGTGCCGTGCTGGTAACCAGAGTTGCCAACAGCAACAGTGGGACCAGCATCCTGCCAGCGGGGATGGGGATGGATGGGGGGGCTGCAGGGAGGGGGTGCACGGGGGAGTGGCACGGGTGGAGCACCCGGGGATGGGGATGAGAGGACCCTGCCCCAGCGGGGGCAGCACCGACGGTGTCACCCCCAGTCCCGCACACCCAGGGCACGGGGCGAGGGGGAGTGTGGCCGGGAAGGGCGGGTCCCGTCCCCCCCCACACACCCACCAAAGCCCTTCCGGCCCTGGGCAGGGCCCGCAGGAACCGAAACTGGGCACGACAAAGAGCTGCTTGTTCAAGGGGAGCCGGCCCCGAGAGCGAGGGACCGCGGTCCCCGCGACAGGGACAGGGACAGCCCCACATGCAGCCCCTCCTCGGGCCGTGCTGCCGCAGGACGCAGCTGCGGGGGATGTGGGTCCAGACCCCGATACCACCCCAAAGGATGCCCCAGTGCCCGGTGCCCCCCCCGGGCTGGACCCTGGTCCCCACCCTGGGCTTGTGCAGGGAGACGGTGCTGGAGCGCCCTGATACCAAGGGGATGGGCAGCAGCGGCCACGCGGCCGGGCAGGGACCGGACACGTCAGCACTGCCCGAGCCCTGCCCTGGGCAGGATTAGCCCATGCTGGCCACAGCCCCAAGGACGACTCAGCCCCACAGCCCTGCAGGGTGGCTCGGGAGGAGTCTGGCATTGCAGTTTATTGTAGGAAACCATGAAAATACAGCGACTGTAACAGAACCCAAGAGAAACGACAGCAGCTCAGATGGATCCCGGTGCAGGAGCACCAGTGCAGGAGCACCAGTGCAGCATCGCCGGCGTGGGATCACCGGTGTGGGACCACCGTCCGGGCCGGATGCCGACCGCACTGCGGTTAAGGGGGCCCAGCGTGTCCCTGCGGAGCATGTGCAGGCAGGGCCCGGAGCACGGAGCTCCCCAGGGGACATGGGACACGCTGCAGCCCCCTCGCAGAGCAGGGGACGCCCCCGGTGGCTGCGCCCGGGGCAGCCACACTGAACATGAGCCATTGTAGAACAAGTCTCCAACACCTTGGTCCAACCCAGCCCCACCCCCCCACTGCCCCCCAACCCGGCTGCTTCCCCACCCCAGCCAGCACCCAGCGGCGCACCCCCCACTGTCACCCCACTGTCACCTCACTGTCACCTGTGGTCCCCCCTCCCTGCACAGCCCCGAGTCCCGCTCACGCCCCCTCCCTGGTCCATCTCTAGGGCTGACCCCCTCCCACAGCCTTGAGCCGAGCTGGGAACGGGGCACGCAGAGAGGGAGAGGAGGGGACGGCAGCGCTGTCCCTGTCCCCCCCGTCCCCCAAACCCCACACCCGGCCTGTTCCCAGCGGCAGGGCCCCCCCCGCGCTCTGCGCCCCCAGCCCCGGCGCTCAGCGGGGCTGCAGCGCGGCTCAGTCCAGCTTGGCGAAGCTCCCGATGGTCACTTTCCGCTCCTGCTTGCTGGCCACCAGCTCCTGGAGGTGCAGGGCCCCGCCGCCGATGAAGCAGAAGGCCGGGCAGACGGGCCCGGAGCAGTCCACGCCGCACTCCCAGAGCTCGCGGAAGGACACGGCGTCGTAGAAGCTCACCTTGCCCTGCTCATAGTCCAGGCAGATGCCGATGCGCGGGGGCAAGGGCACGGTGCAGCCGTTGGGGTCGCGGGAGGTGAGCGCCGAGCCATGCGACAGCAGGATCTTGCCCATGCCGATGGTGAGGAAGGCGTAGGGAGGGGGGGCCTCCACCGTCGTGTCCTCTGCTCCGCTGTCGTGGCCGCTGTCGGGGTCGTACCTGTGGCAGGGGGACGGGTGAGGGACGATCCAGGGCTCCCCTCGGCACCCCATAGCCGGGAGGGCACCAGCGCTCACCTGGGGCTCACCACGTCCTGTGGCACCTGGAACCACTCCTGGAGCTTGCTCTCCAGCCCCACTCCCACCTTGACCAGGTAGGAGCTGGGGTCCACGCAGCAGGCCCAGTAGCTCTTGCCCTGCGTGATGGCCACGTCGCCGATGACCAGGTCGATGGAGAGGTGGCAGCTGGTCATGAGGCGCTCAGCAGCGAAGAGCATGGGGATGCCGGGCACGCTGCGCACGGCGCGCTGGTCCTTGCTGATGGCCAGGCGGTCGCGGTTGAAGCCCCAGCGGTTGTCCAGGAAGAAGTTGAGGACTGCAGGAAGGGGGAGGAAGGGTGAGGACGGTGCGAGCAGCCCACGGGATGCTCCGAGGGCTGCTCCGAGCCCTCGGCCCCTCTCACCTGGGGCGGGCGGCGTGTGCAGGTAGATGTCCTCGCTGTACTCCCCGAATCCCGCCTTGTTGCAGCCCTTCACCCGCAGCACGTACACGCTGTCGGTGTCCAGGTACTCCACGAGGGCGCTGGTGCCGCGCACCTCCTCCCGCCGCTGCCACAGCTTCAGCCCCTTGGCCTTGGTGTCGGTCTTGCGGTACTCCACCGTGTAGTGCCAGGCGGGCGGCGAGTGCTGCGGCAGCCGCCAGCACAGGAAGATCTGGTCATAGGCGTAGGTGCGCTGCGTGTCGATGACGGGGGCCTCAGGTGCTGTGGGGAAAGGCACCGGCGGGCATCAGGCAGCATCCCCCCCCCCGGCAGGCGGGGAGGCAGCCAGACGCAGGGAAGGGGCATTCCGGACGGACGCACGGACGCACAACCAGGAGTCTAAAGGGATCTGACTGCAGAGACCGTGTGGAGGCACCAGAGAGGAGCGAGAGTCGGGGAGACAGAGGAGCTGCTGCTGTGGGGCTCCAGGGACCAGACAGGCTGAGTGCAAGTCGGGAGGGAGGAGAGAGAGAAAGAGAAAGAGAGGATGGAGGCAGCAGGAGAGGAGGAGATGAGGATGGTGGTGTGAGGGTGCCAGCGGCACGGTGGGAAGGAGGGTGGGCAGATGAGGGGATGGCGGTGGGAAGTGGGACGAGGAAGGGGGACAGAAATGGGGTGAGGAGGGGATGGAAATGGGGTGAGAAGGTGGTGGGAGAGCAGGAGGAGCGGCAGCAGATAGAGGAGTGGGGCAGAGCCACCACCTGCCACCACCAGTGGGCCGGAAGGGGATGAAGGATGGCAGAGGAGCAGGATGGGGATGGAGGATGGCAGCGGAGCAGGGATGGGGCAGGATGGGGATGGAGAATGGCAGCAGGGATGGGGCAGGATGGGGATGGAGAATGGCAGCAGGGATGGGGCAGGATGGGGATGGAGGATGGCAGCAGGGATGGGGCAGGATGGGGATGGAGAATGGCAGCAGGGATGGGGCAGGATGGGGATGGAGGATGGCAGCAGGGATGGGGCAGGATGGGGATGGAGGATGGCAGCAGGGATGGGGCAGGATGGGGATGGAGGGATGGGACAGAGAGAGCGGGGCGGGCTCTGGGGCAGGGATGTGACTTGCCTCAGTTACTTCAGTGACGACTCGGCAGCGGGCGCAGCCTATAAACAAAGAGAGGTAGAAGCAGGTCTGAAAAGTGCCGCCGTGGTGCGGCAGGGCCCCGCGGCTCCTGCCCGGGGGGAAGCGCTGCCCTGCCGCAGCGCAGCCGCCGTCCGTACTCACCCTCCGGCGCCGCTGCTGCCCTTACATAGCACCACAGCCCTGCCTGCGCTGCCTCTGCACCCGGCACGGGGCAGGGGGGGTGTCTGGGGGCTGTAGGGGCTGTCCCTGACGGGGAGGGGGGACCAGCAGACCCGCGAGCAGCCGTGGCCGAGGGGCTGCACCTCCGCATGGGCGCAGCCGGTGCCCGGCGCTGCTGCCGTTACCTCGGATGAAGGCCAGGTCCGTGAGCAGCTTCAGCTCCCTGCTGACGTCCAGCTGGAAGTGGCTGAAGGAGGCTGTGGCCGCAGGACGGAAGCTCTGCAGCGAGTCGGTGGCCCTGAGGATCCTGCAGCATGGGAGAGCGGGGTCTCAGCCAACAAGAAGCTGAAAATGAGCTGCTTCAGAGCGTGCTGGAGCCCAGAGCCCCCCGCGTGCACCCCCAGGGCAGGAGCAGCAGCTCAGGGAGGGGATCCTACCCCTCTGCTCTACTCTGGTGAGACCCCCCTGCAGCACTGGGTGCAGCCCTGCAGCCTATGATGCTCACCCTGCCTTGGGTACCGCAGCGCCCTGGGTCCCCGCAGCCCGGTACCTGTTGTGCAGCTGCTTGGCAGCCTGGACGAAGCAGGGGTGGTCGGTCTCCTTCAGCACCTCCTGGGCATAGCCCACCATGCCCGAGTTCTCCAGCATGGCCTGGTGCTCCTGGATCTGGCTGTGCAGGCTGGCCAGCCGCTCCTGCTGGCACTCCTCGATGGCCTGCAGCAGGGTGGCCCGCTTCTCCTCCAGCATGGAGCACAGCCCCTGGATCAGCTGCGACACCTCCTCCTTGGCCTGCGAGCCGTTCACCTGCCCACAACGGTGGGGTCAGCACGCTGCCTGCCCCAGGGCTGAGAGGGACAGCCCAGGGACAGCCTGGGGACTGCAGGCACCTTCCACCCTCACCTCTGTGTGCTTCACCGTCTCCTCCAGCTCAGCAATCTGGGTCTGCACCATGTCCTGGCTGCTCAGGATGTAGGCGAGGCTCTTTGTCAGCTTCTCCTGCAGGGAGGGAGGGGAGGGGAGGCGCTGGCAGCTCCCACACCCCCACCCCACACCCCCCATGGGGTGACCCCAATTCCCCCCCATCCCTGCCCCAGCAGCCCTTACCCTGAGGGCCTGGTATGCGCTGAGCACAGGGGTGATCTTGTGGCTGGTGTGAGTGCGCCGCACACGGCAGAGCTGGCACACCAGGCGCTGGCACGTCTTGCAGTAGTGAGTCACCTCCTCCTTGTGCTCTGGGCACATCAGCCCCTGCGTGTGGCCATAGGGGAGCTCAGTGGGGCTCTGAACCCCCCCACCCCAAACCCTCAGCACCCCAAAGGAGTGGGCAAGGAGCCGGTACCTTGGGGCGGAAGGTGAGGGTGGGCGGCGTGGGCTCGTGCTGGGCTTTCTGCGTGCCCCAGGGGTGGTAGAGCTTGAAGCACTCGTTGCAGAAGCTGGACTTGCACTCGGTGCAGCCCTTGGTGGCCTCCAGCTGCGGGGGCTTGCAGAACTGGCACATGATGGCAGCGCTGATGTTGATGGTCTGCCGGTAGCGCTCCACCACGCGCTCCAGGGTCAGGTTGCGGAACAGGCTGCCCAGGCCCCGCTCGCCCAGGTCCACGTCCCGCCGGCACGCGGGGCACGGGAAGCTCACGCTCTGCGGGTGCACCGGGCCCCGCTTGCGCCCGGGGTAGGTGCCGAAGCCTGCGGGGGGGAGGCGGGGAAGGGCATCAGGCCGGGGCTGGGGGGGGGCAGCACCTCCAGACCCGCGGTGCTGTCCCCGTCCCCTCCGGCCGCTGACCTGACTTGAGGAGGCGGTCGAGGCGGTCGGGCTTGGGCACAGCGCGCCGGCCCAGGCGGGGGCTGCGGGTGGCCGGGGTGGCGGCGGGCGAGGAGGGCTCGGAGGTGGGGTCGCAGCAGAGGTAACCGTGCTGCAGCAGCACCTCGCTGGCGCAGACGTGGCACACGTTGTGCATGCAGGGCAGCGCCAGCGGCTGCTTGTACATCTCCTTGCACACCGGGCACACCAGCTCCCGCTCCATGTTCTTCATGCTGGTCTGGGGAGAGAGCGGGGAGCGTCATCGGGTGGGGATGGGAGCGGGGCTGGGAGCAGCAGCAGGGACAGGGACCAGCACTGGGACCAGCAGCAGTATGGGGACCAGGGCTATGACTGGGATGGGGGCTGGCATCAGCGCCACAATCAGGACCAGCAGTGGGACCAGAGCCAGGACCAACCCCAAGTGCATGAGCAGGGCTGGGAGCAGCACCAGGGCCAGGAGAGGGACTGGGAGCAGCAGCATGGTGAGGATTGGGATTAGGAGCAGCACCAGGGCTGAGATGGGGATGGGATGGGGGATGGGACCAGTACCAGGATCGGGACCAGCACCAGGGCCAGGATCAGGCCTGGACCAGCACCAGGATAGGGCCCAGGGATGGGATCGGGATGGGGCTGGGGCTGGTCACGATGGGCACCGGCAGCGGGCTCAGAGCCAGGCCATGATGGGGAGGGGGGTCGGGATGCGCCGGGTCGCGGTTCGAGCCCCTCGAGGGCAGCGCCGCCGCCTCGCTCGCCCCCCATCGCGCCCCACCGCGTTGCCATGGCGACGCCAGGCCCGGGGGAGCGCGGCCGGGCTCGGCCGCCCCTCGGTGCCCCCCTCCCGCCGCCGCCGCCGCCGCCGCTCACGCTGATGCGGACGAGCGCGTCCATGATGGAGGTGAAGGTCTGCAGGTCCTCGCCCTCGGCCATGGCTCCGCGCCCGCTCCCGGCGCCGGTCCCCGCGGCGGCAGCAGCGGACACCGCGCTCTGTTGCAGGGAGCGGCGGAGCCGGGGGGGAGGGCGGGGGGCGGTGGCGCGCATGCTCAGCAGGACCGGGGGCTGGAATGGGGGGGGCGGCGGCACCGGGAGGCTCCCGCAGCGCCTCCCGGGCACCTCGGGGAGCGTTCGGTGCTCGGAGCCCGTGAAACCGGGACCGGGGCCGGTACCGGGGGAGGCGGCGGAAACGGCGGCGCCTCTCCCCGCCGCCAGGGGGCGCCGCAGCCCCGCGCCAGGACGCCAGGGGGCAGCACCGGGGCGGGGCGGGGCCTCCCGGCGCGGGCGCAGTGCGCGGAGCGGCGGCACCGGGACGGCACCGGGACGGCACCGGGGGCACTATGGGTAACTGCGGCCGGGGCAGGGGGGGCACCGGTAGCGATGGGGGGGGACCCTGCGGGAGGGGGGGCTCGGTCCCGGTGCCCCCGCTGAGGCGCCCGCCCCCGGTCCCAGCCGTAGGCACGGGCACGTCGCTGGCGCTGTCGTCGCTGCTGTCCCTGCTGCTGTTCGCCGGGATGCAGATGTACAGCCGGCAGCTCGCCTCCACCGAGTGGCTGACGATCCAGGGCGGGCTGCTGGGCTCCGCGCTCTTCGTCTGCTCCCTCACCGTATCCTTTGCACCGGGGGCCGGGGCTGCGGCGCCTCCTCGGTACGGCCCCGGTACGGTCCTTAACCCCCCGCCAGGCCTTCAACAACCTGGAGAACCTCGTGTTCGGCAAGGGCTTCCAGGCCAAGATATTCCCGGAGAGTGAGTGCTGCGGGGCGGGGAGGGGTTTGGGGTGTCCCTGCTCTGCCGATGGGGCTGCAGCGCTCCCTCCTGCTCTTCCCGCAGTCCTCACCTGCCTCTTGCTGGCTCTCTTTGCCTCCGGCCTCATTCACCGCGTCTGTGTGACCACTTGGTAAGTGCAGACCCGGCTCCGGAGGGTGAGGCGGGGGGACAGGGACTCGCAGTGGGACGGAAGGGGAAGGTTGGTTCGTCCCGGCGTGTTTCTGCCTGAGCCCTCTCACCTCTTCTTCCCTCACAGCCTCATCTTCTCCATGGTCGGCCTCTACTACATCAACAAGATATCCTCCACCCTCTACCAGTCCGCAGCACCCATCGCTGCTCCCTCCAAGGCCGTCGGCAAAGGCAGGAAGAGGAATTGATGTCCTGCAGCCCCTTCCCCGGGGCAGCCCCCTCCCCGCCGGGGCAGCCTGGGGCTCCTGGCCCCCCAGTAAAGCCATTTCTTTGTAGCTCCGTGTCTGCGGCGGTGGCTTTGGTCCCTCTGCCCGGTTTCCTCTCACTGCTGTACGGCAGAGAGCGGTCCCGCTCTGCCTGCGGCGGGTTCCTTGCTCACCGGTGCCAGGGGGGCTCTGCTGGGCGATGGAGGGGGCCACGCTTCATCCGCTGGCGCAGCCATTGGGAACAAAGGGGCCGTGGGAAGGCTGCGGGAGCTGGGAGCCGTGGGAGGACCGGCAGGACCCGCTCCGGACGCGGCGGAAGCCAGGTGCTTCCTGCGGCACCGGGGGGGAACGGGAGAGGGAACGGGGGGGGGGGGGGTGGAGGTCACCCTCCCCGCCGCCAGGCGGCGCTGCACGGTCCTCAGCTGTGCAGGCGCTCAGCGACGTGGCGCTGCCCCGGACTACGGCTCCCAGCGACGTCACTTGGCGACGTCAGGAGCGCGGGTTCCGGGACGGACGGAGCCGGTACCGGAGGGGGAGGGCCCGGTGCGGGTGGCGGCGGGGCCGGGGCTCGGGGCCGGCTCTGACGGGCGCTCTCCCCGCAGGCCGCCATGACCAAGCTGGGGCAGTGGCTGTGCGGACTCGTGCTGCTGGGCTCCGCCTGGGCAGCGCTGGCGCTGGCGCCGCCGGGCCTGCGGTTACCGGCGCCGTTCCGCCAGGCGCTGCTGCCGCTGCCCGTGTACCTGCTGGTGGCCTTCGGCTGCTACGCGCTGGCCACCGTGGGCTTCCGCCTCGCCACCTTCAACGACTGCGAGGAGGCGGCGGCCGAGCTGCGGGAGCACATCCGTGCGGCGCGAGCGGACCTGGCCCGGCACGGGCTGCGCTTCTGAGCCCAATAAACGGCACGGACGGGGGGGTCCGGTGCGAGGCCGCTCTCGGAGCCCGGCTCCGGGGCGGGGATGGAGGCTGCGTTGCCGGCACCGGCCCCAGCCCCGCGGCGGCCCTGCGGGCACAGCGCGGTCCCTTCAGATGTGGTTCGCGCCGTCGGGCGGGAGCTGCCGCAGCCTCCTCCCGGCCGCCGTGCCCGGATTCCAGCGGGAGGAGGAGGGAGCTCCGCTGGGTGGAGCGGGTGGCGCAGCCTCTTCAATGCAGAGCACCCGGGGCCGGGGCTGGGGCCGCTTCACTCCCCTGCCCTCCGCGCGGCGGGCGCACCCCGTGCCCCGCAGCACCCGGGGGGCTCAGCCCCACGCTGAGCTCGCTGCGCGGTGACACAGGGCCGGGACCTCCCCCCCGCGGCTGCTTCGCGTTCCAACCAAAGGCCTTTCTTGTCCTTAATGAGCGCCCCGCAGCCGGGGGCAGCTCGCGCGGGGCGGGAGCACTGCGCGTAATTAGCAGGAGGAACTAATGAGCTGTTTCCTGCGCAGCGGTGGCGGCGCGGAGCAGGGTGGGCAGCGTGGGGGGTGGCACCGACCCGGGGTCGGTGCTGGGGGCAGAGACCACGGGGCAGGAACTGCAGCGACTGTGGGCTGCTCAGGGCCCTCCGTGGGCTGCTCAGGGCCCTCCGTGGGCTACTCAGGGCCCTCCGTGGGCTGCTCAGGGCCCTCCATGGGCTCGTGACCCCACACACGGAGGGTGGCAGCGTCTCCCTGTTGGGTACGTGCTGCTGCGGGCGCTTGCCTCCATCCTCGCCATGGGGCCACGTCCCGGTGCTCCCAGCACACGCAGCTGGAGCCACCCGGAGCCCGGCCCCTGCTCCCACTCCTTCTCCCCATCCCGCTCTTGTCCTGCTCCCGCTCCCGGTCCTGCTCCCTCCGTGTTGACTTTTCCCAGGCCACGCATGAGGTGTGAACCAATCGGCAGAGCCGCTCAGGCTCTGCCAACATCCTCGTCACCGCTTCCTTGATCCGCCTGTGCCACCCTCCCTTAATCCTGCCCGGGGGGGGGGGGTTCTCCTGCCCCATGGAGGGCTCTCCTGCCCCACAGGGGTCTCTCCTGCCCCACGGGGGGTGTCTGCTGTCACCTTTCCCAAGGCTGTGGTGGCTGTTGTGTAACTCGTCACCCAAGCACGCTCCTGTCCCCCTGCTCATGCATTTGCCTGGTGGCTTCATTCCAGGTCATTGTTCATCGACTTTGGGTCCACGCCAACGTGTTCAAGCCACAGAGGCCTTTTCCGTCCCCATTGTGGCCAATGGCCCCTTGGTGCTGCTCGGGGGGGTCAGCGCAGCCTCCCCAGGCACTGCCACCATCCCCTGGGTCCCATCCAGCGCCGATGCTTCCAGTGGGGGCTGCTGGAGCCGGCGGAAAGAGCCCCCAGACCCACACCAAGGGAAGGAACAAACTCGGCACCGGGAAGTCTCTGATTTATTAAAGGCACTTCAATGGGTACAAAGGAGACGTGGGGCTTCCCGGCAGCACCGGCTGGCCCCGGGCATGGAAGACTGTCCCGTGGGATATGTGGGAGCCTGGGGCGTGCTCCTGGCACCCCAAAGGCATCGCTGAGCCCAACCCGACCTGGAGGGACCAAGGGCTGGGGGGGATGCTGGTGAGAACGAACCACAGGGGCAGGAGGTAGCTCCTGGTGCTCAGCACTGGAGCTGGTCCTTACTGGAGCAGGATGGGATGGGGGGGTCCTTCATGGTCCGGTGCCCTCAGGCGGGGAGGGGTCTGTGGGGCTTGTCCCGGTACCGCCAGAAGAGCCAGAACCTCACGACGCTGGTGACGATCCCTGGCACATTGGGGACCTGCAGGATGGGGGGAGCGTGTCCGGATCCACCCACGGGACGAGGGGGAGCGGATCCGGATCCATGCAGCTCCTGGTGCTGCTGGGGGGGATTTATTTGCCTTATAGTGGTTAATTAATGGGAATCGATCCTCGTGTCCCTGAGCCCAGGCATGGGCTCTGCCGTGTGACACAGTGACAGACCAGGGTCAATCCAGTGCCACGGCTCAGCTGAGCACCAGGGGTGGGATGGGATGGAATGGGAAAGGACGGGATGACATGAGACAAGAGATAGAATGGGATAGGATGGGCTGAGACAGGTTGGGATTGTATGGGATGAAACAAAGATGAGACGGGATGGAATGAGATGGGAGAGGACAGGACTGGATGGGATGGGACAAAATGGGACAGGATGGGTTGAGATGAGACACAAGACAGAATGAGATGGGACAAAATAGGACAGGATGGGATGGGATGGGACAGGATGAAATGGGATTGGATGAGATGGGATGGAATGCAATGAGATGGGACAGGAAGGGAAGGGGAAAGGGAAGAGAAATGAAGGGGAGCATCCTCATCCCCCAACGCACCGTGATGTAGGGGTCTCGGAGCTGGAGGCCATAGAGGGTCCAGCTGGAGGAGGCCAGGCAGGTGGTGACGGCGAGGGGGAAGGACAGGCAGCGCGTGGACCTGCTCTGCACCACCCTGGCCTGCGGCAGGACCAGGCTTGGGCCGGGCAGCGCCAGTGCCACCGCGGCCCCCCCCAAACCACCCCCCCGGCCCCACGCACCAGGTCTGCGAGCGGCGACAGGTACATGCTGATGGTGAAGGCGCTGCAGAAGAGCCCCAGGCGCGCCAGGCGCGTCCGCGCGTCCCCCACCACCAGCGTGAAGTAACCATAGCCCGTGGCCAGCACCGCCAGCAGCGCCAGGCTCTGCAGCAGCACCGCGCGCTGCGGGGGGACACCGTCAGGGTGAGGGTCCCCCCTATTGTCCCCCCATCAACCCAGGCTGCCCCCCACCTTCGTGGGGCTGTAGTAGAGGTACACCAGGATGTAGAGGGTCTGCAGCGCTGCACCAATGGTGTTGACGGCGATCAGGGTCCAGTCCTGCTTCAGGCACCCATAGCCCAACCAGCTGAGGTTGCTGCGGGGCAAAGAGGCGCCTGGCAATGGGGTGCTGCCCCCCAGCACCACCGTGTGCCCCCCAACTCCAGGTACCCCGCTGTACTTGATGTCGGTGGTGAGGAAGGGCAGGAACTGGATGTTCTCCACGCTCTTGGTTGCCAACATCTGGCGCAGGTCGGACCTATGGAGAGCAGAGCAGGGCAGGCTCCTGGGTGCCAGCACCATGGTCCCTGCAGGCAGCGGGCACCCCAAAACCTGCACCCCCGACTTCTGACCATGCCTTCGCCCTTTTGAACCCCCAACCCCACCAGTGCCTGCTGCACCCCTCAGGTCCTCTCCCATTGCACCCCCAAACCCCCTGCAGCACCCAATGGAACCCATTGCACCCCGCACTGTCCTCCCCACTGCACCTCAACCCTCTCACAGCCCCCATGGGCGTCCCCGCGCCCCCCAAACTGTCCCCACTGCACCTCTCCCCGTAAGCCCCCCAAACTAGTCCTAATGCCCTCCCACTGCATCCCACACCCTTTCTGTAGCCCTCCTGCACCCCCAAACTGGCCCCACCGCACCCCATGTCCCCCATTGCCTCCCTGCACCCCCAAACTGGCCCTATTGCACCTCACGTCCCCCATTGCTTCCCTGCACCCCCAAACTGGCCCCATCTCACCCCACGTCCCCCATTGCCTCCCTGCACCCCCAAACTGGCCCCATCTCACCCCACGTCCCCTGTTGCCTCCCTGCACCCCCAAACTGGCCCCATCTCACCCCACGTCCCCCGTTGCCTCCCTGCACCCCCAAACTGGCCCCATCTCACCCCACGTCCCCCGTTGCCTCCCTGCACCCCCAAACTGGCCCCATCTCACCCCACGTCCCCCATTGCCTCCCTGCACCCCCAAACTGGCCCCATCTCACCCCACGTCCCCCGTTGCCTCCCTGCACCCCCAAACTGGCCCCATCTCACCCCACGTCCCCCATTGCCTCCCTGCACCCCCAAACTGGCCCCATCGCCCCCCCGCGTCCCGCTCACAGCCCGGTCCCGAACATGGCCAAGGTGCAGCCGATGCAGGTGGCGGCGAGCAGCGGCGGCGGCTGCGGGGCCATGCTGGGCCGCGGCACCGGGCACCGGCGGGGGCGGCGCTGCCCGCGCGGGGCGGGGCGGGACGCACTACCGGGGCGGAGCCGAGCACCGGGCGGGGCTCCCCCGCATCGCCCCATGGCACAGAGGGGCCGGGGGGGGAACGGACGGGACTCCCCCACCCGCAGAGCCCGCCCCCCCCCCAAGGACCCCGCATCTCCACGGGCTCGCAGCGCACCTCCCCGGGAGCCTCCATCACTGCGGTCCCCACACCCGGCCGGAGCCCGTGTGCCTGCATGGGTCCCACACCCCCGCGACCCCACCTCCCCAGGAGCCCTATATCCCTGTGGCCCCCCTCCCCAGGACCCCCCATTCCCACCCCCCTGGGTCACACATCCCTGTGACCCCCATTCCCTTCGATCCCACCTCCCCAGCACCCTGCAGCCCCAAGGTCTCACCCCACTGTGATCCCAAAGCCCCGAGACCCCCACTCCCCTCCCCCCCCGGGGCTCTGACTGTACCTCGGCCCCCTCCCCACCGGCCCGGGCCTGGAAGCTCATTCCGATCCGCAGGGAAGGAGACAAAACCCCCACCCGAAGCCTCGGGGTCCCCAGATGGAGACAAGCGATGGCACCAGCAAACCGCGGCCCTTTTCCATTTCAAAGCCTTCCCCATCACCAGCCAATTGAGGAACTAACCAGCACAAACACCCCCCGTAGGCCATCGCTCCTGGCAAGGCCAGGCTAGCTCAGGCACAAGGGGTGGGAGCCAGAACCCCCCAGACCCACGTTCTCATGGTCTTGGTTATTTATTCAAGACAATAGTATAAAAACTCCCGTTAGAAAGCTGTACAAACGGGGGTGCACAAAGCACCCACCCTGGGTGGTGCTGGGGGGGCCCTCCAGCACCGGGGAAGGTAAAGGGGGGGATGTGGGGGATGAAGGATGGGGAAGGGGGATGCTCGCACAGCTCCGCTCTGCTGCTCACACACATCCAGGCTCCCAGCGCCGGGGACACCGAGGGACCGCGGCCCCGCCGGCAGGACACGGTGGAGCCCCCCCCGCGGTGAGCGCCGGTCCCGGCCCAGGGGAACCAGCCCCAGGCTCCCCTCCAGTCCGAGCCAGCTCCAGCCCCGGGCTCCTGCTCAGCCTCGACGTCCTGCGAGGGCCGGGGGAGCCGGGGGGGTGCGAGGGCTTTGGCTGCTCAGCTTTGGCTTCGGGCCCTCCAGCCCTCTAATACTGACAAACCCTTCCTGCCGTCGCCCAGACGGGCACAGGGCGAGCGGCCCTGGGGCACACGAGGACCACGGGGGTCGCCCCCCGCTGCATCCCAGCTCCATCCCCAGCAGCCGCAGCCATGGTCCATCCGGGCCCGGCGGAGCAGTCACAGCCCCTGCGGCACCAGAAGGGGCACGAGGAGGCTGATGAAGGTGAAGGGGCTGCTGTTCCTCATGGCTGAATTCTGCCCCACGCTCCTCAGCACGTGCGCAGCAGCATCATCTGTGCCATGGGGACAGAGGAGCTGTGAGCATCATCCCCAAGGGAGCTGCCGGGACCCACATCATCGCCCCATGCAGGGCCTGCCACCAGCTCCCCCGGGGACAGCAGTGGGGCCCAGCACAGCCCCACAGCCACAGCCCCATCTCTGCCTTGCAGTCACCAACCTACCTGCCTGGATCCTGCCCTTCTGGGTAGAGGCAGGGACAGGCGGTGCTTGAGCTGCAAAGCAAACGCAGGGTCAGGCTTGTGGCAGCCCCCAGGGACCCCCCATGGCCAGGCTGCACCAGGGACCCCCCCCCACAGCCACCAGCACCGCCCCTGGTCCATGCTCGGGTGCCCACACCGGGGCTGGCTGACTCAGCGCAGGAAAGGAGAGCAGGAATGGGGGGGGATGCAGGGGGGTCCACGCAATACTCACTGCCTTTGCCGGCCACCATCACCTTCAGCTTCAGGCATGCTTCACCGTGGTGGTGAATGGGTTTGGCTGCAAGGGAGGAGGTGGGTTAGGGCCATGGGGGGGCCCAGCAGGACCCCCCCACCCCGGCAGCCCCCCGGGCTCTCACAGATGTAGTAGTAGCTGTGCCCCTCCTTGAACTCCTTGCCCAGCGTGAAGGGGGTGAAGCGCTGGAACTTCTCCGAGAACTTCTCGGGGCCGTGCAGGGCGCTGGGTTTGTCGCATTCCCACCGGATCTGCTCCTTGGAGCGGGGCTTGCAGGCCTCGTACTCCTCGGGCTCCACCAGGTAGAGGGTGTAGCGCTCCATGGCGCGGGGGTCCACGCTCCCCTCCTCGTAGTGCGGGCAGATGATGTCCAGGTAGTCGTTGAGCCGCACCTCCACCGTGTAGTCGCTCCACAGAAACCTGCAGCGGGAGGGATCAGCTCCACGGGGAGAGGTGGGAGGGCCCTTCCCATGCACCCCCAAAGCCCCCCCACTGATGCATTAGGCCGAGGGGCAGCAGAGCAGCTCTTTGCAAGGGGCAACCTTCGGTCTGCCGGTCCCTGGGCAGTCCCACAGCGCCCAGGCTGGCTTTGGGAGGAGGAGTCCCCCCCGTTCCAGCACCCCCATTCCCAGCGCACCCCGGGAGCAGGGAGGGGACCTGCCCCAGCGCTGCTGGAGCCAGGAGGCGGCGGCAGCGATACCCGTGGGGCAGCCGGCCCGGCTGCAGCGCCTGCTGCTCCCCACACCCCAGCCCGGGGGGGTGGCAGCCGGTCAGGGGCCTCGCTGGGGTCCCCTCTTAAAGCACATCCAGCCAGAGGGGGCACCCGCTACCCCCCAAACCCTGCTCACCCCTGGGGGGGAATGGACACACTCAGCCCCACAACAGGATGGGGTCGGGGATGGGGTAACCCCACAGCCCCATAGCCGGGACTTGGGAGCAGCCGGGCCTTGGGGGGCGCCCATCCCGGCCTTTCCCCCCCCCGCACATCCTGCCCGGGCGGCAGGAGCCGGGGCCAGCCCCGTGTTTGTCAACACGCTTCCCTGTGCCCCGGCGCCGGGGCTGGCGCCGCGCCACCGCCGCGGGGAAGGAAGAGGCCCCGCTCCCGCTCGGCCCTGGGAACGGAAAGGCCCCCCCGGTCCGCACCTGGGCCGGCCCCGCCGACCCCCCCCGCACCGGGCGACCGCGCACCTCCACCTTCCCCCGGCCCCCCGAGGCTCCGGCCGCGCCGCCCGCCCCGGACAAAGGCCACCGGGGAGCGCCCAGCCCCGGCAGGGAGCGACGCCGTCCGCGCCCTCGGGGCCGCCGGTGGAGGTGCGGGGGGGGGGAGCCCGGTGCGGCGGCACTCACCGGGGGTTGGAGCTGTTCCAGAACACCGTGTGCCGCTCGGCCGCCGCCGCCGCCCAGCACAGCCCGAGCCCCAGCAGGGCCAGGGGCAGCCACAGCCGCTCCATGCGCTCCGCGGGCCGCTCCGCCGGGCGGGCACCGCGCCCGGCCCCCGCCTTAAGTACGGCCCCGCCGCCGCCGCCGCCGCGCCCGCCCCGCGCCCCGCCCCGCGCACCGGGCGAGACACAACAACAACACCACGGGCAGCGCGGGGGGGGCCGCACCAAGCGCCGCCGGTACCGAGCATCGAACCCCCGGTACCGGTCCGGCATCGCCCCCGTGGTGCTGAGGGTGCGCGGCGGGGGGGGGTCACTCCCCCGGGGTGATGGGAGGTGCGGGGTGAGGCCCCCGGGGGATGACGGCCCCTCGAGATAGCTGCGAGTGGGGTCCGGGTGATGGGGGGACCCTCGGAGCTGCCGCCCCTGCCCTCCCCCTGGGACCCCCCTTATCTGGGGTGCCGGACCCCAACTGAGCAGGGCTGGGAGTTTCAGTGGCTGCTAAGGAGGTGCTGGGGGTGCAGGGGCAAGGGCAGCTGCCCCCATTCTTGCCCTTATCAGCTGCCTCTGCCCTCCCAGGGCAGCGCTGCACAAACCCCACGCGGGTCCCCTGCTGTCGTTTGCTCTATACCGCCACATCCCCCTCTTGCCCTCGGTGCAGGGTGAGGGGCTGCAGTGTGTAGGGCAGAGCAGGGGCGCTTTATCCACCTCCATGCGCCCCAGCGCAGATCCCTCCTTGCTCAGCCCTGCAGAAGGATGCTCCGTGGTGGGAAGTGATAACTCAGCCGCATTTGCAAAACAACTTTCCTCTTGTTTATGACATAATGATCCATTGATCGTGGGTAATGTTGCGTGCCCGCCGCCGCAGCCGTGCGAGCAGCGCTCCCCTGGCACCCGCAGGGGCTCAGGCAGGCGCCGGCACCACGGCCCTAACCGCAGAGCAGCTCTTGGCCCGGGCAGCCCAGGGCTCCCACGAGGCCGAGGTGTGGGGCTGGTGCCCCACATCCCCCCCGCACCCCCCATGTCCTCCCCATGCCCCAGCCTCTCTCCCACAAGAGGGGGACCTGCTGCTTCCCTTTCATCCAGCCTTGCTGCAGCCAGGCCTGACATCATTCCCTGCGCCGCGATGACTGTGCGAGGCCTCCTGCTCCCGGGGAGCTGGTGCTGCCGTGGCTTGCACAGGGGAGCGCCTCCCGGGAACACCCCTGGGATCACAGCACCAGAGCGCGGCACGTGCAAACCGCAGGGACTGGCACAGCCGGATGGATGGTGCTGGGAGCCGGGTCCCGGCATCGCCCTGGTGCTGCCACCAGCACACAGAGCCAGGCCTGTGCTGGGTGCTTGTGGAAACTGAGGCAAGGAGCAGCAATGGGGGATCCAAACTGGATCCGTTCCCTGGGATGTGGTACCCAGCGCCGGGCAGGGCCACCACCACACAGAGCCAGGCCTGTGCTGGGTGCTTGTGGAAACTGAGGCAAGGAGCAGCCATGGGGGATCCACACTGGATCTGTTCCCTGGGATGTGGTACCCAGCACCAGGCAGGGCCACAAGCACACAGAGCCAGGGCTGGGAGCCAGGTCCCAGCATCACTGCCCTGCCTGGCCCACAGCAAGGACATGGCCCCAAATCGGTGGCTGCACTGGGGAGGAAGGACAAGCTTGTGTCCCCTGTTAGGGACAGCCCCAGGGATGAGCTGGGGCTGGAGGGGGCACCGGTACCTCCCAGTGCTGCATCACTTGGGGCTCAATGGTGGGGCATGAGCCATGGCAGGAACAGGGTGGGTGTTGGGGTGGGCAGCACCCCATATAGGGTGGGCAGGATCACATATAGGGTGGTCAGCAACCCATGCAGGGTGATACTGACCCACAGCAGCACCACGGGTGCCAGCGGTGCCATGCATGTGCCCATGGTCACGGCCGCGCCGCTGGCATGTGCTGGGCAGGGACCGCCCCTGGTGCCCGGTTCACAGGACAAAGGTGAAATCATTTCACGCCGTTCCCGGCACCCCCGGTGGCACGGGGCAGGTGTGGCCGAGCAGAGGCCGCTGAGCTCGTGACCAGGGGTTTATGGCCTCTCGTCCAAGAGCGAAGGCCGCGGTGACGTGCGGCGCTGGCTGCGTGCAGCCCGGCAGGTAGACGTGGCCCCGACGCCAGAGCCGCGGCCCCGGGGCTGCCCGGCCACGCCAGGCCCTTTTGCTTGGCCAGAGCGAGCGGGATGCTCCCAGCCCCGCCTGGGCAACACCGATGCTGCCATGGGCTGATGCAAAGGGATGGTCCAACTGTGCCCAGCCCTGAGTGGAAGCCCCCCCAGTGCCCCAAGAGGCTCCTGGATGGTCCGGTGCCACGCTGCACCATGCCTGAGGGCACGGAGCAGTGCAGCCGGTCCCCACCGAGTGGGAAACGTGCCATGCAAACACAGCAGAGCGGTGCCAAGGTTGGCGCAAGCAGCGGGAGGGATGTCGCACGCAGAGCTCACGGTGCCACACGGTGCCAGGGTGGCCGTAGGTCCCCTGCTCCCCAATGTGATGCACCCCAGCACGGCTTTGGGCTCCCTGAACCACTGCACTGCGTGCCACCGGCACAGCCCTTTGCCACAACAGGGATTGTGCTGGCCCCCACGACTGGGTTTGTTCCTTTGGGGATGCAGCCGGACCCCGCACCCATCGCCCCGGGGGCAGAGGCTGGTGACACCCATGGATGGGGGGTCCGCAGCGGGGCCAGGCCCGCAGGAGCAGGCAGGGAGGGCCGTGGGGAGCCCGGCGCCTGCCGGCAGCGCCCAGGACCCGTCGGACGGGCTCTCCGGCTCTTCCCGCACCAGGACAAGCCCGGGCCGGCGGGACACGGAGCCACCGCCCAGCAGCGCCGCTGCCGGGGGGGGAGCGGCCACCCCAGCGCCATGGCGGGGGGAGCCCCCCGTGTCCCACCCTGCCTCGGGGGGCACCGGGGCCCCCCAGCCCAGCACGGTGCTCCCTGCACTGCTGGGGCCATGGGGTGCTGGCTGCCGGGCTGGGTGCGCCCCACTGCTCCCAGGGACACCCCCTTCGGGGTGAGCCCAGCCCCAGGGAACCCCCTCCCCTCACATTCCCTTCCCTCTGGTGCTGGAGGCACTGGGGGCTCAGGGGTGTCCCTGTGTCCTGGAGCCATTGTGCAGTGTGTACTGTGAGCCCCCAGTCCCAGCAGAGCCAGAGGTGCTGGGGGGGGAGACAATGTGAGGAGCCCCATGGGGCTCCCAAACACATTGGGGTGCCGGCTTATGGCCTCTCGCCCCATGCAGCCGGTGATGATGGTGAGGAAGGTGATGAAGATTCTCCTGTACCCACTTCTCCCCAGCTGCCAACACCCCAGGGACCTGGGCCCAGTGTCCCGCCTGTGGCCCACTGCCCTTACCTGCAGGCTGTGTCCTTGCTTCCATCTGCGGGCAGCACCCATTCCCAGCTGGATGCTCCATGCCTTGGGGGCAATGTGGTGCCCCCATGTGCCAGAGGCGCTGAGCCTATGGCGATGGCACCCACTCTCATGGGCCATGATGTGACAGGGGGTGGTTTTTTATCCTTTTATTAGGTTTTGTAATAGACTAAGAGCAGAATATGAAAATCACCAGCCAAAGCACTTGAAAAAAAGGTTCAGACTGTTTTTTTTGTTCTGTTTCGGTTTCTTTTGTCCCCAAAAAGTGTCTGTGCGTTTGCATAGGTCGGGTCTTCACGGAAGACGAGGAAAATCCAACACGTTCGACTATGTACAAGCCAGCCCGGGGCCGGCACCGCTGCCTATGGTACAGTGTAGATATATCTCTATAGTCGCTCTCTGTACAGTATGTATAGACTCTATATAGGTATGTACAGGCTGCCCAGCCCTGGGGGCCCCAGCCCTGGGCACCGGCAGGACGGTGTCAGTGGCCGGTGCAGCACCGAGCCGCATCCCCGCAGATGTGGCCGCATCCATTGGGAAGAGTGGAAGCGCCAGGCGGGATCAGCCCCTGCCCCACGGGCGGCTCTGTGGGCAGGGGGTGGTGGTGCAGAGGGGACGGGGGTCCCGGGGGTTCCCGCTGGCTCTCAGCAGGCTGGGGGGCCCCCATTTGCACCGGGAGCTAGGAGGCCAGCAGTGTCATGAGGAAGAGCGCAGCAGCCACGGCCAAGGGCAAGTGTTCCCGCTTGGGGCTGGTGCCGCTGATGCTCTTCTCCAGCTTGGGCATCTCCGGGTTGAAGTTGTCTGTAGGGAAGGAAGGAAGAGCAAGAAGAGGGTGAGGGTGGCATTGGGGCGGCCCCAAACCCCTCACCCCATGGCTGGGGCACCCCCACGGGTGGCGGTGGCGGGGGGGGGCACACACACGCGGCGCAGTGGGGCCAGGGGCTATTCTGGACTCACCCAGGTCCTCGATCTTCACCTCGGGCCGCAGGGTGAACTGCGGCAGGGTGGGCACCGGCTTCTCCCCGGCGTGCGACGCTGCAAGAAGGAGACAGGGATGGGGACAGGGACGGGGATGGGGATGGGGACAGGGATGGGGACCATGCTCCCGGCCGCCTTGTGCCACAGCGCCCCCCGGGGGGGACCCGCCGCCCCCCGCAGCCCCCGGGCACTTACTGGAGGCGCAGCACACGAACACCTTCATCTTGAGGCAGGCGCGGCGGTGGTTGTGCGTCGGGGTGGCTGCAAGGACAGAGCGGGCTGGGGGGGCTCCGCTACGGGAGGCCCCAGCCCCGGGCACCCGCGGGGGACGTGCTGGGATGGGGTATGGGGGGGCTGGCCCTGCCTGGGGTGAGCACTGGCTGGGGGGGAGGCAGCAGCCTCATCCTGCAACCCCTGGAGTTAAACCTGCAGCAGCGCCTGCACCCCCAACACCCACATCCTGCATCAGCACCCCCAACCCACCCATCCTGCACCAGCACCCTCCAGCACCCCCATTCTGCACCAGCATACCCCAGTACCCCAATTCTGCTCCCCCACACCCTCATCTCTCCCCAAGCTCCATCTCACCCCCGCATCTCAACCCCCGCCACACCCCCAATTCTCCCCATACCCCCACCCCTTAGCCTGGGGCACCCACTCCGGTGGTACTAGTGGGGGTCTTGGCCAGGATGGGGATGCAGGAGGGCCCATGTGGGTGCTGTGGCGGGGTACGTACAGATGTAGTAGTACTCCTGCCCGGCGCGGAACTCGTAGCCCAGCGAGAAGGCGCTGTACCGCTGGAACTTCTCCGAGAACTTGATGGGGCTGTGGGGCGCGTGGGACCGGTTGCACTCCCATCGCTTGAAGCCCTGGCTGGTGTTGCAAGTGCGGTACCCCTCCGCGTTCACCATGTAGAGCACGTACTGCTCCAGCCGGTGCTCGGGCACCGAGGCATTGTAGTGCGGGCAGTAGATGTCCAGGTAGTCATTGACGTTCACCTGCACGGTGTAGCCCTCCCGCCGCAGGCTGAAAAGGGATGGGGGGGCAGCGGTCAGGGACCCCCCCTGCACCTTCCCAAACACTGTGTCCCCCTCCTCAAAAGGACACGGAGGCTGGAGAAGGGGCAGGTCTCAGAGCAAGGAGCTCAGGGGATGCTCAACCTCTGCCTGGAGCCCCTGACACACTGGGACCCTTCAGCCCCATGGACCCGCATGTGGCACCGCCGGCTCGGGGGGGCGGGGGCGCTGCTGGGGATGATGCTACAGGTGCCACATGCAGAGTGCAAGACAAGAGGCGCAGGAGGCAGCGCTGCTGTGTCCCGCCGGGAACCTGCCGGCAGCATCAAGGAGGGGACGGACACAGCGGGACAGACAGACCCGGCCGCAGCGATGGGCACCGCGGGATGCGGCTCCCGGTCCTCACCGCGCAGCCCTGGCTGCGGTGGGTGCCCGGCGTTCCCCAGCCCCACCGCGGCCCCGGCCCCGCCACGCGCCGCGGCTCAGAGAGAGGATTTCTCACCCCGCTCCGGCTAATCCCGTTAGTTCGTTAATGCCATAAAGGGTGGCCCTGGGGGAGCCTCATTTACATTGATTAGGAGCAGCAATCCCCTCAGATCCACTCAGGAGAGGCTCCGCTGGCTCCTAATCCGCGGCCAATGGAGATCCCGGCCGCAGTAATCCCCACCGCCGCGCTGACCCGCTGCTCCTGCCAATTAATTACAGCTCTGCCCGAGCTGCAGCGGCAGCACCGGCCCTTGCTCCACTGCCCGGCCCGTCCGCTGCCCCCCCGGGCCCGCTACTTTGGGGGTCCCTCACTCGGCAGCATCCCAGGACGTGTGGATCCCTGCTGTGCATCGCTCAGGCTCGGGGCACCTTTCCCCACTTGTCATAGGATCATGGAATGGTTTGCATTGGAAAGGACCAAAAGCTCATCCAGTCCCAAGCCCCTGCCACGGGCAGGGACACCTTCCACTGGAGCAGCTTGCTCCAAGCCCCGTCCAACCTGGCCTTGAACACAGAGTTCTCAGCCTGGCACCTCCCGTCCCCACCAGTCAGAGCAAACCCGGGTCTGCAAACGCAGCACTTGGGGTCCCCTCACCCCACGGGGGGGGTCCCGGCCCCTCTGGGAGCGAAGCCGGCTGCCAAGGCTGGGCAGGCAGCGGGCAGGGCTGCGTGTGCAGACGCCGCACCCAGCACCAGCGCCCCTGGCGCTGTTTGGGGAGCCCCGGCACCCCGCCAGCGCCCGCATCACCCAGAGCCGGGCACAGGGAGCCAAAGGGGTCCATGTGTCTGCCGGCAAAGGGAGGACCCGGGCAGCGGGGGCCATGGGGGGGGCCCGCGGCCCTCATCGCCCATGGGGCAGGAAGCCCCACGCGGCACCTCCCGCGCCGCGCAGCCGCTACCCCGGCACCCGGCGGGCAACTCCTGCGCCAGCGAGGTGCTGAGGCAGCCACCCTTGCTCAGCAGCGGGGCGCCGGGACCTTTCATCTTCCGCCTTTGATGTGGTGGGGAGAGGAGGGGGGGGAAAAGGCTTCTTATTAAAGAAATGGCCCCGAGGATCAAATCGCAATTAACTCCACGCGGGATGCAGGGCCGGGACGCGGGCGTGCCCCAAACGGGGCCGGTGCCCACCGCGGCCCTGCCATGGGAGCCAGGGGCCGGAGGAAGCGCGTCTCCTGGTCTCTGTACCCTCAGGATTGACACCTTGGTCCATCTCCCACCCTGTCCTGTGGTGCTGGGATCCTCCCCCTGCAGCGCCCAGCGCTGGGCCCCCCCAACCCCTGGGTCTTCACACTGGGGCTCATTAAGAGCGTGGCTCCTGGTAAACAGCCTCGCTAACGAGCGTTGCTGCATTGGAGTGCCCCACTGGACCGGGGCACACCAGCACCACAGCAAAGGGGAACGGGGCACCCCAGATGGGGATCAGGAGCCCCGCTCTCTATGGCAATGAGTCCCATGGGAGCTCACAGGCATCAGAGCATCGGCACCAGCTGGGGGGGGGGAAGAGGGGGGCAAGGAGCATGGCCCCAAATGGGTAGAACCAGGGGCTCTGGAAGCAGCTTTGGCCACAACACCGTGTCCCTGCCATGCTTGGCTCCTACACCGCGGGTGCAGAGCAGCACCTACAGAGCTGGGTGCCCCTAATGCCACCCACAGAGCACCCTGAGCTGTTTCTGCAGCAGTGCCCGGCAGCACAGGGCAGGAAGCACCAGCGACAGGCGACCTGTGTGAGGATGGAGCCCCCCGTCCTGCCGGGGCCGCGGTGCAGTGCCCGAAGGGTTAAGCGCAGGAGCGGAGCGGGCAGCATCACTTCTGCACGACTGCGTTTTTAGAGCAGGGCTTTGCGAAGGCAGTGGTACCTTCCAGCAGCCTGTCTGCGCTGGGCAGATGGATGTCCCCTGGCAGCACCGTCCCGAGCACGGGCTGGGCTCGGCGCCCACCGGCCCTGCACCGGCGGGACCCCGGCTACCTGGTGCTTCACCGCTGAGCCGGGGCGGCAGCTCCGCTCCCACCCGCTGCCGTACACCCGTGCGGAGCGCCGCTGCGCTGCCGGCAGCGCCTGGCGCACTGCAGCACGAACCGGCGCACCAGACCCCTGCCCGGACCCCCGCGCCACGGACCCTCATCCCCGCGGTGCGGGAAAGGCCTTGGAGGGGGGCACAGCCAGAGCCGGGCTCAGCACCCGGCGCTGCGAGGACTGATGCGGGTGAGGGCGCGGTGCCTCCCAGCACGGATGTGTCCCCCCAGGCCCAGCTTGGCCCCTTTGTTTGGCTCCAGCAGCGTCGGCCTTTTGGCACATCCGGGGCGCATCGATCAGAAGGGAACAAAAAAGCGCCGTTGATTTATGTGGCTCCATTCCAGCGGCCGCGAGAGGTGGAGGCGCATCCATCCCCGCGGCCCGTCCATCGGGACAGGCGGACCGGGCTCGGCCTGGCTCCCCCTCCCCAGCCCCAGCCCTCCCCACGCAGCAGCGCTGCACAGTCACGGCGCCCAGACGGCCGCGCACACGCGTGTGCAGACAGTGCCTGCGCCGCAGCCCACGCGCACCGGTGGCACGGTGCCACGGCACGGCCTGGCACGGCACGGCCCGGACCGCCAGTCCGCCCGGCGCAGCCACCACAGGCATCGCTGGCACACGGCGTCCCCGTGGCCACCTCCGGGCTCCGGGATTGGAGATGGGGGATGTGGGCACCAGGCACTGTGGGGCCGTGGGGCAGTGCCCACCGTGGGGTGGTGGGCACAGCCCTCAGCAAGCAGCCCCGGACCCCCAGCACTGCCCCACAAGTACCCACACCCCCTCCATCCCTATTGACAGCCACACGATCCCTTTAATCCTTGCTAAAGCCCGGACCTTCCCCTTTGCTAACAAGATCAATGAGGTTTCTAATTGGGTTTTAATTAAACCATCAATCTGCAACCAGTGACTCAATTACCAGCCTGGGCAGGAGCAGGTGGCCCCGGCCCTGTTGCACCCCAGGACAGCCCCCATGGTTGCACCCCATGGGATGCTGCAGCCCCTTCTCCCGTGGGAACACCGTGGGCCCTGGCAGAGCTGCCAGGGCTCGGTGCTGCCTGGCGCGGTGACCCACGGCACCCCCAGTGCCACAGCTGGCACTCACGGGTGGCAGGGGCTCTGCACCCCATGGGACCAGCCTGAAGGGCACAGCCATGGGGTGGCAGGTGGCAGCTGATGAGCATCGAGCTGATGCAATGGAGGGATGCAGCAGGGCACAGCCCTAATGTCAGGGTTCAGCCCCAGCGTCTACAGAGGACACAGTGATTTGGGTGCCCCTGGGCCCTCCCAGGCCCCCCCAGTGGGTGCAGAGCGGGGCCGTGGCTCCTCTCCTGGGACAGATGCTCCCCAGGCAGCGGCAGCTCCACACAAGGGCTCTCGAGAGCCGGCTCCAGCTCTCACCGCCTGCAATACAAACTCAGCCAGATGAAAGCTGGGAGCATGGTGGTGGCATCAGCAGCTCTGGGGAGGCCACACATGATACTGGGGCCTCCCTGGGCACCGGTGGGCTCTGATCCCCCTGCGTCAGCCATGCACCAGCACCCTGTGCACCCCCGTGTCACAGCACCGCACTCTGCTCCCCCACGGCACTGGGTGCTATGAGGCCTCAGGCACCCAAAACAGAACCAGGGTCACAGTGTGGCTCTGCTCTGGGGGGCTCCAGGGGGCTGCAGCAGCGGGAGGGGGAGCTGGCCATGCCCGTGCCAACACACGGGGGCAGAACCTCCGTCCCCTCCTTGGCACCTGGAAGACCCAACAGGCATCCTGACACGTGAGGGCCTGGCTCGGCTGGGGACCCCTCAGCCCCACACCATGGGGCACCCCAGAGATGCATGTTCCCACCCCCAGGGATGCCACCCTCTCAATGCCAGCGCTGGGGCAAAGGCCGCCTCCACCTTTGCCCCCTGTGCCACGTGGTGCCTGTTCCCAGCAGGATTTGGGAGCGGGGGGGGGGGGGGGGGGGGGGGGGCAGGAACCGGCCGAGGACCATCCCATGCCCCCGGGGCTCACTCAGTGCCACGGGCAGAGGCAACAGGACAGACAGAGAGTGCAGCAGGACCAAGGACCTGACCGAGCAGGAGCAGAGACATCAGATCCCGCCTTCACACCTCCCTGGAGCAAACCCACCTGCGAGGGGTGCACTGTGTGCTCCATGGCCTGCCCAGCCCCACAGCACCACCGCTGTCCCCCAGAGCACCCCTGGGACCACAGTGGTCTCCACGGGGTGGGCCCTCACCAATGGGAGCTGCGGTGGGAGATGCCATCAATTTGTGGGCGCCCATCACAGCCTCCGAGGAGCACCTCGGAGCTGAGCCTGCAGCACCCCCAGTCCCCAGAGAGCCCTGTGGGGCTGTGCCAGGGGGGTTCATTGCTGGGATTTGCTGCGGCCCAGGGAGCCTCATTCCCCCCATAATTTATCCAATCCAGACACTTTGCCGCGCGGCCGTAATTGCGGGCGAGCTGCCGCGCTGCCTCACAATAAATATCAGCTCTGGAGTCCCTGGGACACGTCTCTGCCGCAGCCGCCCCCACCGCGTCGCCCGTGCCCTGAGCCGGACGCTTGCAGCGGCCGCACCAGAGACTTGTGCGCAGCAGGTGCGGGTGTCTGGCTGCGACACCCCACATCCGCACCCTGTGTGTGTCCCCCCCCCCTCTGGGGCAGCGCCGGGTCAGGGCGCGTGGCTCTGGTGATGGGGGGAGAGGATGCCCCTTGGTCTCGGTTGTGGCAGGGTGACGGCACCCGCCAACGCCCCGGCAATGTCACGGTGAGGGGGTGAGGCCATGGGTGAGAGCGTGAGGGTGCAGGGGATGCCGGAGCGTGGCCAAGCACCTCGCCATTGTGCTGCGCCTCGGCACGTCGCACACATGCACGATTTATGGGGCCCGAGCTTCCGTCTGGAGACACAACCTCGATGGGAGGGGAAGGAGATGCGGGGAGGGGGACACACACACATCCCCTCGGCACACAAAGGGGTGCGGGGCGAGGGGACCCCGTGGTACCCTGGGCACACCCCAGTACCGGGGGATGCTCGGCTGGGTGTGAGGCCCCGCCACGCCCTCGCACCGGGAACGGGTTCAGCTCCAGCTCCCCACGGACTCACCGAGCACCCGCGGCCCCTACTCCCATCCAGCCCTGCCCATCGCACCTCACACCCGGGTCAGCCCCATCGCACCCCCCCCCTCGCAACCGGGAAAAGTGGGGGGGGGCAGGGGGCGAGGGCAAGACGTAGCCCCGGTACCGGGCACGAGGGCGGTGCCGGGGGTCCAGGGCCACCACCCGGCTCTGCTCCCGGTGGCGGCTCCCACCACACCTCCGCCCCCCCCGCCGTCACCCCCGCACCGGGAGCTCCGGGCCCCGCCGCCCTCGGCTGCTACCCAGGGATGACCCGGGAGGGCGGCGGGTACCTGCCGGCCCCCCCGCGCGGTGCCGCCGCTGCCGCTCCCGCACCCAGACAGGCGGGGGGCGCGTCTGGCGGCGCGAACGCCGCACCGAGACCCCTGCGTTGGCCGCCGCACCGAGGCGGGGGGACACGGACCCGGTCGTGCTCTTCCCGCGGTGCCCCGGTGCCCGCCGCGGGGCGGGTCAGCGCCCTCGGGGAGGGAAGGGGGGGGTTCATCCCCCCGGTGCCACCGACCCCCTCGCGCCGGGAGCAGCCGAGCCCAGCCCCGGGGACCCGCCGCCGCCGCCGCAGGTCGGGTCGGTCCGGCCGGGCGGCTGCCGCCCCCCCCGGCGCGGTCCCCGCCTCCGCGGGCAGGGCGAGGTGCGCGGGGCCGACACCGACACCGGCACCCTGGGGCCCGGCAGCCCCGCCCGCAGGGGGGCGCCGCGCCGACACCGACACCGGGGGGTCCCGCAGTCCCGGTGCGCCCCCCCCCGACCGTCCGCCCCCCGCTGCTGCCGCCGCCGCCCCCCCCCCCCTCCGCCGCTGCGCGCATCCTTCAGCGCGATCGCTGCGCGCCCCCGCCGCGTCCTTCCCGGCGGCGCCCCCCGGCCCCGGGGACACCCCCCCCTTACACCGCCTACCGGTACCGGTCCCGGCGGCCTCCCCCCGCGCCAGCCCCGCACTCACTGCGGGTTGGAGCTGTTCCAGTGCACGGCGTGCCGGTTGCCCAGGGCCCCCAGTGGCCCCCGGCCCGGCAGCGGCAGCAGCAGCAGCAGCGGGAGCAGGGGCAGGAGCGCGGGCAGCCGAGCAGCCATCCTGCCGCCGCCGCGGAGCCCCGCCGCGATCCCGATGAATGGAGAACGGAGCCGGAGCCGCCCGCGCCCCGCGCCCCCGGCGCCCAGCTCCGCCCCGCGCGCGCCCGCCGCCGCCGCGCCCCCGCGCGCGCGCCCGCCGCCGCCCCGGGCCCGGCTACACCGGCACCGGGCACCGACAGCGGGCATCGGGCACCGGGGCCGCGTCCCACGATCCTGCTGGGGTCAGGTGCCGCCGGGGTCTTACCGGGATCCCAAGGATGGGGACATCAGGGACGGCTCCTACTGATATTGGGGTCTCAGCGGGACCTCTGCAGGTGTGGGGACCAGGACTGCGTCCCACCGGGATCAGATGCTGTGGGGTCTTAACAGGACCCCAGGGGTGGAAGCACTGAGTCACACTGACATTGGGGTCACCCTGGGTGGGAGCAGAGGGGCTTGGGCGCTGCCCTCATGGGTCCATGTGCCTGGGGGCTCAGTGCCCAAAGGGTCCTTGCGGTGCTGCTGCCAGTACCATGAGGGTCACACGTGTTCAGGGAAGGGTGGGCACCCATCCACTCACCGCCGGCATGGGGCCAGGGTGCCAGCATGGCAGAGGAGCAACAGCCATAGTGCCAGGGTCTCCAACTGCTTCATCCTGCCCCAGGAGCCTGCATGTGCTCAAGCACCCACCCATGGGGCCTGTTCCCTGGCTCTCTCCCGCACCCCTGCCTTGTTTTCCCCCCAGGGATCAATGGGGCAGAGGTACCCCGGGAGCTGTGGGGCCGGTGGGTGCTCTCGAGGTGCTGATCCCCCCTGGTGCAGGAGGGGATGGAGCTGGATCCTTGGCCAGATCCCTTAGCAATTGTGGCACGGCACCACCCGGCGGTTCCATGTGCCAGGTGATCCATGCCCTGGCACACGTGTGCGCACGCAAGCAGGCACACGCAGCTCACCGGGACCTGCCCCATGGGAGCACCGGCACCGACCCAATGGGCCCCGCTCCGGTTGGATTTGGCAGCAACGGGGGCTTGCAAATGAAGCCAGGAAGGAGGCATTGAGCCAGGGCTGAGCTGGCTCATGGTCAAGCACCATGTCCTGAGTCCCCGTGTCCCCACTGCCTGGCACTGTGGCTCCATGGCCTGGGCAGGTGACACGCTGCTGCTGCCCAGTGCCATGGTCATGGGGTTTCTGGCTCCCCAAAGCTGCAGGGGAGCTCGGGATCCCTTGAGGCCCCTTTTTGTGCTCCTAACCCCCCTTTGGGTATGTGGATGCTGCCCCTGCCCATGGAGGAACATGAGGGTGGTGGTGGCCAGGGTCTTGCTTGAGGTCCCCCCACTCTTCCTCAGCACCATGGGGACCCAGTGCCAGTGATGCTGTGCCACAGCCCCACAGCCCCATTCGTGCCGGTGGCACCAGGGACCCAAACCCCCGCCGGAGCCCTGCCGCGAAGGGGGAGGGTGCCGGCGGAGGGGCCCTGAGGACCAAAAAAAGCCTCTTATTAATTATTCATCTGGAGAAGTGAATTGAGGAAAACACAACCCATGGAAAACGGCCCTGGGGGGGGAACGTGGAGGGTGCTGGGGGGGTGTGCAGGGGCCGGGACACCGGGGCTGGGGGCGATGCCGGTCCTTCCCGGTGCACCCGCAGGGCTGGGGCATCCCGGGGGGGCTGCGCACCTCTGGAAGGGCCCCGGCAGCACCGCGCTGCCACCATGGAAACGCCATGGCTCGGCAAACCCATGGCAACACACACCTCCACATGGAAACCCCCCCGCTCATGGCAACGCGAGTGCCGCCGCCAGCACCCGCACGCAGCCGCGCTTACCCTGCAGCTCCGGGGCACCCCGGTGTGCGGGGCCACGGCGGGATGCACCCGGAGCTCCCGCAGGGACAGTGGTGACCGCAGTCACCCTGCGTGCACTCGAATGTGGGTGCCGGCAGCCCCCAGAGCTTGGCGATACCGAGGGGGCTGGGATGGGTTTGCTGACCACAGCATCCCTGGTGCAGGCACTGCGGCCGGGTGCTTTGCTCCCAGGAGGACATGAGAGGCCTCAAGGTTTCCAGCAGCACTTGAGCGCGACGCAGCCCTGATGTCCCCCTTCTCCATCACCCTGTGCAGGACCAGCAGGTCTCTGCTTCAAAGCGGGGGGGCTCAGGCAAAGCCCCCATGCACCGGCTGGGGCAGTGGGCACAGGGGACCCGCTCTGCCCTCCCTGGTTAATATTTAACCGCGGCTTCCTGTGACAGCATGTCGCAACCGCAGAGCAGAGCCGGCATTCAATAAATCATCACGCCGGGCTGGGAGCTGGGGGGGGGGGGGGGGGGGGCAGCGCCCAGCGGAGCGAGAGGGGGAGCCCATAAATAATTCATTAAATAAATAAACATGGCGAGAGGAGGAGGCAGGAGCGGAGTCGAGAGCGCGGCCAAGGCGGGCATCAAATATTCACCATCCGCACCTCCACGGCCCCAAACGTGCTGAGCTCAGGGCTCCCGACCCGTGCCGGCACGTGACCGGCTGGACATGGCAAGAACACGCGAATGGCACGTGGTGCCACGCTGCAGGGGTACGGCACATGGAGCAGGGAACAGCACCAGAGCATCCGTATGGAGCCCCCGGCTCCTGCCCAGCTCCTCCAGGCAGCGCTTAGTGCCCATGGGCAGCCACGTGCTGTGCATCGGCTGCCGCCCTGCCATGGAGCACATGGATGGGCTCTCATCCGCCCCACTCCTCGCTGCCCCTTCCCTTTCATATCCCTGTGTTGGTCGTTAAATTTGAATGAAGGCCTCATGGATGGTCGCGCCGCGTCAGCATCTCGGTGAGCACTGGGTGAGTGGTACCCCGGTGCTGAGCCCCCCGCACCCAAGCAGAGCCCAAACCTCCCAGGGCCGCCCTTGGCGTGATGGCAGTGAGATCCAGGGTGCGGATGCGGCACAGGGGGGTGAGGACGGGTGGCAGCACTGAGGGACACCTCCCTATTGAGCCATGGGTCCAGCCAGAGCAGCCTCATGCTGGGGCGGTGGAGGTGGGCATGGGGGTGAGCCATGAATTAGCACTTCAGAGCTGATTGATGTGGAGCAGAGGAGGGTTCGTGGCCAGCACAGAGCAGGGTGGTGGTGCTGGCACAGACTAAATCAACTTCCTCGCTGGGCTGGTTCACGGCGCTGCGGCTGCTCCTGCTGCCCAGCCGGGAGGAAGCCGCAGGCTCCCTGCCCTGGGTGCCTTGTGCCTGCTGGCCGGAAGCCTGACTCGGCCGTGCCACATCCCTGGGCACGCAGCGGTGCCGGGTGGGAAGTGCCGGCATCCTGCTCCTCGTGGTTCCCACGCCGCCCTGGCACATGGCCATGCCACAAGTGGGTATCCCACAGGCACCAGCAGCACTGCACTGCGCTCACCTCCCGCCAGCCCATGGCACGGTGGGTGCCCCACTGGGTGCCAGGGTCCCAGTTGCCCCCTTTGCTGCATCCCATGCTGGTGGTGAGGGCTACCTGGCAGGCAGCGCCTGAGTCAGCAGCCAGCACCGGTGACTCAGCCGGCTCCTCTCTTCTCCTCCCGCGTGGAAAACCTCCATCCCGGCCTCAAGATCGCTCCAATATGAGCCACTGGTGGCAGCTCTGGCCTTGCTACCCTGCTCAGCACCTCCTGCTCTGGCATGGCCATGGCAAGGATGGGAGCGAGGGCTGTGACAGGAGGGAGCCGCCTGGCGTGGGCAGGGTGAGTGCTGCAGCACGGCTCCACGGGGAAGGGACAAGTACATGGAGGTGGGGCTGCAGCCACTGGGACCAGCACTTGGCTCCCCACTGGCCACCCCGTGTCCTCTGCACCGGCCCAAGCTGCAGAGGCTGCAGTACGCACCTCCGGAGGGGTGCCCAGCACCCATCAGACCCAAGGAGGCAAGGTTGGGCAGGGTGGTGATGGAGAAGCCAACCACGGGACTGATGGCGCATGTGGCTGCGCCACGGAGAGCCATAAATGCCCTGCACTGAGCCACAGGAGCACCCGAGTGCCCAGCAAGCATGGGGACACCGCACACCTCAGCCCCCACAAGGGACCTGCCCTTACCCAGTCAGACCCGGCGCCGGTTCTGGTACAGGGTGGTGGTGGTGGAGACCGCGCCGGCCCCACTGCAGCCCTGCTGGCACATCCCTGCAGCCGCCTGCTTCCAGTGCCTAAGTGACGTTAATCCGATTGAGGGGTGACAGGCAGCATCAATATCCTGCTGCCGCCGTCCATAGATCACACCACAATCAGCATCTGTGGCCGCCGGGACCAGGAGCACTGGTGGAGGTGGAAGGGGGTGACAGGGAGGGGTGGCAGGCTGGGGACAATGGTGTGGGTCTGCTGTGACCTGCCCCAGGATGTCCCTGTGCTCCTGCAGGTGATGGCCTTAAACGCTGCCAGGGATGGGGCAGCCACAGCTTCTTTGGGCACCCTGTGCCAGTGCCTCAGCACCTTCACAGGGAAAACCTTTGCCTTATCCGCAACCTGAACTTTCCCATTTAAACTCATGGATCCAGAGAGGGTCCCAGCACCAGGACCCCAGGACACGGCAGAGCCACCTCCAGGACTGCAGGCCCTTAGTATGCAGCGGGTGCAGCTCAATGACGCTGTTGCTGCAAGGGCAGCTCCTGCCCATCCCACCCCTGGCACAGCAGGATTATTGTCCATCAGGATTAAGCAGGCTGGGGAGGTGCTGGGAGGGGGACACAGCCCTGCTGAGCTGCTGCTGGCACCCCAGCACATGCAAGGGCACAGGGAGATGGGTGCAGGCAGGGATGGACAGACACCGCAGCATGGGATGGAGTGGTGTCGATGGACGGACACCCCAGCATGGGATGGAGACATCTCAGGCAGCATCTGCCTGCACCCATTGCCCCAGGTGTGCAAACCCAGCGTGGGGTTGGCAGCTCCTGTGGGGCTGATGGAGGTGACTGGTGGTGCCGCTGCTCCGACCCAGCACTGCAGGACACGGGTGGGACACGATGGTCCTTGCCCGGTGCAGCCGGCACGGCCGGTGCGTGCTCCCTCATTGCCGAGGAGGGCTCGGTGCATGCTCCGGTTAATGAGCCCGGCTCCCCCCAAAGCCCCTGCTGAGCGCTCTGCTCAATTATAACCTTGACGATGCAAATCATCAGGCTGCTGCTTGGGGAAGAGGCAGCTCCGGCCCTGGGCACCCGGTGCTGAGCCCGGTGTGGTGGTGCAGAGCCGCCTGGATGCGGTGGCATCACACAGGGGTCACATCCCACCGCGCTCCGAGGACCTTCACCACCCGAGGCAGGTGCTGGGCTCTGTGTTGGGACCCCAGGGTGCCGGGGAGCCCCTGTCCAGTGCTTGGTGTCCGGTGCACCGTGCGCAGTGCCCGGCTCAGCCGGTGCCACGCTCCCCGGGGCTCGGCGCACGTGTCCCCTTGTCTCGGCGTGTCCCCTCGGCATGGAGAGCCGCTGGCCCCGTTTCCATGGTGACACGGAGCCATTTCCCATCTCCAGGATGCTCTCGGCGGCTCTCGGTGGGGATGGCAACGACCGCCCTACACCCACGGGAGACGGGCAGGGACAGGACCCGCTGCCCCTTCCAGCCCTCTCGGGGGTCACCCGGTCCCTTGTTCCACCCTGTGTGCCTTGGCGCTGCCCTTGTGATGGCCGCGGTGCCTCAATCCATCCTCATAGGGCTGGCTATGGCCATGCCCCCATCTCACCTCCCCAGTCCAACACCTCTTCGTCCCTCTCTCCATCCCAGGGCTGCCCATCACCATCCCACATCATTTCTCTGCTCCTGGTGATCCATTTTCCCTTCCCAATTCCCAAGGGTTTAATTCACACCACTCAGGGGGACATGGACCCGATGACTGAGGGCACCCAGGAACCCTCACACATGGGACCCGCGTGCCCACCCCAGTGTCCTGGCTGGCATATGGGTGGCAATGGGGAGCTGGGAAGAGGGGGAAATGGCACCGGGGGGATTGTGAGACAGAAGGGACAGGCTAATGGAGCCTCTTCCTTTAATAGATTCAATTTCTGCCGCGGCTGGCTGCGGGGCGCGGAGCCATCAACTCGATTCAGGGGATGGGGAATCTGATTTGGAGCGGCCGTGCCATCAATTAGCTTTTATTGATGGCATTGCTCATTGGAAGTCGATGGGATTTGAAGCCGGCAGCGGCTCCTGCATACCAAGCAACGCCCGCTCAAGGACAGGGCCCCGGTACCCACCCTGGGGTCCCCACAGGGACCCCTTGGCCTTGCCTGGGAATGCCCCAGGGGCCTGGGGCAGAGAGAAGGGCAGCGCCAGCACCCGTGTGTGGGTCCTGCAGGGCACAGCCCTCCAGCACCTCTGCAGAGGGGTCCTGCAGGGCCCCATCACCCCAATATTCCTGCAGGGGGGTTCCATAGGGCCCCATCACCCCAACATCCCTGCATGGTGGATATATCCCAGCATCCCCACCCGGCAGCCCCTCAGGACATGGCTGCCCCCAGCATCCTCCATAGGGGTCCTTTGGGCATGGTCCCCCCAAGCTGGTACCACACCCAACTGGGGGGGTCCCACAGGGCACAGCCTCCCACAGGACCCCCAGGGCATGGCCCCCGCTGCGCCCCCCCACAGTGGGGCCAGCCCCACAGCCCCCCATGGGTGCGGGTTTGGGGTGCGGGGGGGGCAGGGCGAGCGGCGCGGCGGGGGAGGGGCGCGGCGCGGTCGATGCTGCTGCTCTGCCTCTTGCCAAGCCGTTCCTCCGGAGAAGCCATAAAACCTGTCTGACGTGCCCGGCCCCACTGCGGCAGCGCCGGCACCGCCTGCCCGCGCGGGGACGGGGCTGCGGGGCCCCGCACGGGCCCCCGAGGAGGGCAGTGCAGGGGGGGGCTGCAGCCGTGGGGTGCGGGGACAGGAGCCGGTGCCTCCCCGGTGTCCTCCCGCATGGGGATGAGCTGCTGCTGCCGCTGCACCCTGGGGCCATGACCGGGATCAGCTTCTTCCACAGCATCGGCGCCCCCTCGGTGCTGGGTGAAACCCCAAGTGCAGCCCCCGCAGTGGGGCACGGCCGTGGGCACGTGGACAGATGGACACGGGACAATGGACCCACGGGCAGCTCGTGCAGGGCGGAGGGCAGCAACCGGGACCTGGGTACCCCAACCCCAGCAGCCCTCGCCCTGGGCTCCAGGTCCCACTGCCGGGGGGTAACTGCAGGCAGCTCATTTGTAATTAAAGCTGTCCCTGTGACATGAGCTCAGGGCTCAATATCAAACCGCTGCAATTAAACCCCCCCACATTTAAAGGTTGTGGAGAGAGGCTCAGGCATCCCACAGTGCCCACTCCAGCATCCCTGAGGGACAGAGGATGTGGGCAGGAGGGGACCAGGGGCTGCACAGCCGAGGGCGCAGCGATCTTGCAAACACTGTATTGCTCGGCTCAGTCACTACCAGGGGTTAAAACCGAACCGAAGGGGCCGGTGACGGCATGGAGGAAGGCGTCTTCCCAGAAGACAGATCGGTGTGTCCTCGCCGGAGGACAAGGCAGCAGAGGGGCCTCCATCCAGCACCCGGAGGAGCTGTTGCTCCGCTCCGGGGCCTTGGGGGGTCCCCAGCCCCCCTGCGTGGAGGGTCCATGGGGGAAGAAGGCACAAGATGAGTCGATTGCCCTGGGGCAGAGCAGGTGTCCACCACACAGAGCCTGGCACCGGGGCAGGGGTCCGGCAGGGCCGACGCGTGGCGATGCCAGTGGGAAGCGAGGTCCTGGGAGGGCAAGAGGCTCTCGTTAGGGGCTGCTGTGGTGCAGCAAAGGGGGGGACAAGCCCCGGAGCCCCCTGTGCCCCCCTCACCTTCCAGCCCGGAGCTCCTGGCCCCGGCTCGGCTCTGTGGAGGTCCGGAGGGTGAGTCATGGCCTGGGGCTGCCCCAAGGCCTTGGGGGGAGAAGGGAGGCGATGGAGGAGGAGTCTGGCAGTGGGCGGTGGGGCAGAGGACCCGCGTCCCTGCCATGGGTCACATCCAGAGCAGGGCCAGGAGCGGCAGTGCCAGGCACAGGGCGCGGGGCTGCGGTGGGGCTGCGATGCTGCGGCCAGGCTCCGCGTCTGCCGGGGCAGGAGCACAGGTCAAAGCGAGCCGGACCCCCCCGGGCCCCCCGCTTGCCCCACACTCACCCTCTGGCCCCCCGCGCCAGCGGGGCTGCGAATTGGGAACCTCCGTCACCGGCTCCGGCGCTGAAACAAACCCCGGTGGTGTCAATGGAGCCCCCCGGGCCCCCACACCCCGCAGCGGGAACCAGGGCAGGGGGAGCCCCCCCCCAGCTGGACTCACTGGTGCCTCTGCAGCAGACGGAGACGCGCAGCTTCAGGCAGCGCCCGGCGCTCTCGGGGCTGGGCACGGCTGGGCAGAGCGGACACATCAGCGGGCCCCCCCCCCCGGTACGGCCCCTTCGGAGGGGACCGGACACCCCCGGCGGCCAGAGCGGGGCTAGGGCTCCCCCTCCCGGCGGACGGCGGGGCCGCCCCCTCCGGCGTCTGGACCCCACCGTGTATCCCGATCCCCCCCCGTGTAACAATCCCTGGGCGCATCCCAACCCCAACTCTGGCTGCACCCGGCGCCCCAGTGCAGCTGGATGCTCCCAAGCTCCTCAATCACGGCTGATCCAGAGCCTCCCCCCTCACACACCCCGTGCACCCAAATCCCTGCTGCATCCAGATCCTGGGGTGCAGGCAGATCCTCTGCTCCATCGATGCCCCTCAATCCCCCAGCCTCTGCTACATCCAGAGCCCTGGTGCAGCCGCACCCTCCTCTGGCCCCCACACAAGCTGCATCCAGCCCCTCAGCGCACCCCGACCACCCATGTGTCCCAAACCCCATTCTGGACCACGGTGGGACCCTGACTCACAGATGTAGTAGTAGGTCTCCCCCGGCTGGAACTCAAAGCCGAGCGGGAAGGGGGCGAAGCGTTGGATCTTCTCAGAGAAGCGGACGGGCCCGAAGGGCGCCTGGGGCTTGTTGCACTCCCAGCGCTTGAAGGCGCCAGGGGTCTCGTAGCAGCCGCGGTAGCCCTCCCGGTCCACCATGAAGAGTGTGAAGGTCTCTGCCCGCCCGGCGGGCACGGACCCCTCGTAGTGCGGGCAGTAGATGTCCAGGTAGTCATTGATGGCCACCTGGATGGCGTAGTCGTCCCGTAGGAACCTGCCAGGCAGGGCAAGCTGGAGAGCGGGCTCTGGGGGTCCCGCTGTGCCCATGGAGGGACATGGGGCAGAGCGGGCAGCCAGGCTTTTAGCAACCACCGGGCACCATCCGCTCCGCACAGCCAGGCGTCAGCTTGGGTCAGCTGCAGGAGCTGGATGCGCTCGGCCAGGGGGGCACAAAGCCCCTCACCACAGGCGCCTGCTTCATTGTGCCAGCACTGATTGATGCTGACACCCTGACGGGGCTGCCCAGGGTAAGGCCTCCTGTGCTGGGGCACCAGTGTGGGGCTGGCAGGATTATGGGGGCTCTGCAGGCAGGGAGGGGGACCGGTGCGGTGCCTGCGCGGGCAGGCAGGGCCTGGCGCAGCGGTGGCAGCATGATCTCACGCCTGTGCAAACACGGTGTGCGGCCAGGCCGGGATGGAGCACACACGTCTGCAGGCACACACATGCGTGCACACACACACACACACGTGTGCATGCACGCACATGTGCACACACATATACACACACGTGTGCACATGCTTGGTCCTGCTCCAGGATAGGAGCGCTGCTCCCCATTACCAACCTTTGCCAACTGGCCACATCCTGGGCATGCACTGGCCTTGCTGGCAGCACTAGGATGGGGCTGCCAAGCTGGCACCCGGCTGGCAGGGGCACCCCATTGCGGCAGGAAAGGGGCTGATGGGGGGGCTCCATAACCCTCCTTAGCCCCGGTGCAGGCCCATGCAGCAGACACAGGCTCCAGGCAGTGGGGCCGGTGCATTCATCACTGGGGTGCCAGTGCTGCACTGGGGGGGTCCGGCCGCCATCACCCCCCGGGTCAGGGACTCCAGGAGGGCAGCGCCGGGCACAGAGCCCATGACTCAGAGCATCCATCGCCAAGCGACGCGGCCGGGACGGGCCTGGGCAGGGCTGAGGCCCTGGCCCCCGGCAACCTCTGCCCACCCCTGCCCGCGGCACCCATGGGTGGGGGAAACCCGCTCATAACGCAGCATGAGCGCCCCCCGCCCTGTGAGACCCCCGTGGGGGAGCGCGGCCCCCGGCTCCCTGCTCCCTGAGCTGGGAAATGCCCAAAATGGAGGAGGCAGGAGGAGGGAGGGGACCGGACCCCGGCCCACCGCGGCGGCAGAGCCGGCGGCAGCAGCGGGGATGGGGGGGCACAACGACCGCACCGACACCGGCCCTGGGGACGCACAGCCCTGGCGGTACCTCCCAGGGTGACCCCAGACCCAGTGCCCCAGCTCGGTGCCACCTGAGGATGCCCAAAGCTCGGTGCCACCGAGCGCAAGGCACTGCACGGCAATGGCCCCATCGCGGACCCGGCCCCACCGGCTGTGAAACACCCAGAGCTCGGTGTCACCGGGGCCCAGCGCCACCAGCAGTGCCCCACCACTCGATGCCACCGACCAGGTGACACGGTGCTGCCCGGAGCTCAGCACCACCGGCAGCACTCACTGCTTGGTGCCATCGGGGATGCCCGGGGGCTCGACACCACCGGCGGCACCCACCGGCTCAGTCACTCCCAGGGGTGCCCCGTGGCTCAGTGCCACCGACGGACACTCACCTGCTCGGTGCCCACCGGGAGGTAACTCACCGGGCCGGTATCACGCGGGGATGCCCGGGAGGGGCGGGGGGGGGGCTCGTCACTACCGGTCGGTGCTCCCCACCTCGGCGCTCACCGGGGCCCGCCAGCTCCGCCCCGCTCCCCGTTCCCCCGGCGGCGCGGGCGCGAGGCTCGGCGGGGCCCGGGGCGCACAAAGGCGGCGGCGGCGCGGGGGGGGCGGTACCTGGGGTTGCTGCTGTTCCAGTGGACGCTGTGGCGGGGGCTGCGCACCGGCGGCGCCCAGAGCAGCGGCGCCCAGAGCAGGAGCCCGAGCAGCGGCGCGGGGCGCATGGCTCCGCCGGCGGCGGGGGGCGGCGGGGCCGGGGCCGGGCGGGGGGCGGAGGAGGCCCGGCACGGCGGAGCCCGTCCCACCCCGACAACTTCGGGCCAATCCGCGCCGCGCCGCCGCCCGGCAACTTTCGGCGAGTGCCATTAACCCTTGTGGGGGCAGCACCGGGACCCGGCGGTACCGGGACCCCTGCGCTGACCCGCGCCTCCGGCATCCATCGGCACCGGGACCCGCATCCCCGTAACTCCCACCCCAACACCGCCCAGTACCGGGACCGGCGCCCCCGGGACCGCGAACATGGACCGACCCCGGGGCCCGCCCCGCCCATCACGGGCACCGGGAGCTCCCGCACCCACCGGACACCGGCCCCGGCCCGGGCCCTGTGGTGTGCAGGCTGGGTGTGTGTGGGGGGTGTGTGAGTGTGTGCACGGGGTGGGGGGGTTGGAGGTGTGCACGTTGTGTGTGCGTTGTGTGTGCGTTGTGTGTGCGCGTTGTGTGCGCGTTGTGTGCGCGTTGTGTGCGCGTTGTGTGCGCGTTGTGTGCGCGTTGTGTGCGCGTTGTGTGTGTGTGTGTGTGTGTGTGTGTGTGTGCGCGTTGTGTGTGCGAGGGGGGCGGTGCCGGTCCGTGCACACGTGGGCAGCTCTTACACACGCGTGTAGCGCCTCGTGCACACGTGCGCGCACACGTGACCTGCAGCTTCTTGCACACGCGTGTGCCCGCGTGCGCGGGGCGGGGGTGGCTCCTGCACGTGCCCGTGCACACGTGGCTTGGGGGGGGGACTGCGGGGGGGGGGGGGCGCAAGTTGCCCACCAGAGGGCGCAGCGCACGGCGGGGGGGGGCACTTCCGAGGGGCGCCGCAGGGGCTGCGGGGAGTTGTAGTTCCGCGGCCGGTACCGGGGACGGGGCCGGTGTCGCTCCCCCTCAGCCCCCGCCGTGGCTCCGGTGCGGCGGAGGCAGCGTGGAGGCAGCGGACGGGCAGCAAACAGCCCCTTTATTGGAGTCGATGGGGCACAAGCGGGCGGCGAGGCCCTGTCCCGCAGCTCACACATCCTGCTGGGCACCTGCGGGTGGCGGGGGGGCCGGCCTGGGGAGAGACCGGGCGGTAACGGGAGGGGGGGGCCGCGGAGCCCCACAGACCCCCTCAGCCCCGAGATCCCCACCCTGACCCACCGCGCTGCAGCCCCACCGTGCATCCCCCTATAGCCCCCCTTGACCTCCACTTCAGGTTCATGAAACACCCAAATCCCCCCCAGCCTCAGCACCCCACTCCGCCCCCCTGCAGACCCTCCCCTTGCTCACCTGGAGGGAATCACTGTGACATAGGGGTGACTGAGGAGTGTCTCACTGTGGGCCAGCGACGGTCCTGGGGGGTCTGAGGGCAGCGGCCGCTGAGGTGGGGGGGGCTTGGCCAGACCTGGGGGCTGCAGGGGAATGGGGGTGTCAAAGCTCCCATATTGGCCACCCCACCTCGATGGGCTCTTGCGGGGGGGCACAAACCACCTCCCTTGCCCCCGGGGGTGCAGGGGGAGCCTGGACAGGCACACGCCATCCTGCCCCACACGCCGGTGCCACCACCACCGTTACCTGTGTGCCTGGCACCACGGGGTCTGCAGGCAGTGGGCGTGTGGGGGGGGGCGGCCTGTCCGAGGGGGGGGCCTGGGCAGAGAGAGCAGGACAGTGAGCAGGGGACAGCTCAGGGGTGACAGCCATGGGGGGCACCGGGAGCCACACTGGGGCTGCGGGTCCCCGAGAGCTGGTGCGCAGCCACGCATGCAGCAGTGCGCGGGACCCCCCCAACCCGGGCGTTACCTTGGGTGGAGGGTCCGGCGGGAGAGGCCGGGAGGGCGGCTCGGGCCGTGCCGCGCCGAGGGCAGCCGGCTGCAGAGAGAGGGACAGGGCAGGCGCCATGCGGCCCCACAGCGGGGCAAGCCGTGCAGCATGCGGAGACCCCCCTCCCACCGCCAAGCACAGACCCCCCCGGCCCCGCTCAGCCCCAGGGTGCCCAGTGCTGATGCCAGGCGAGTGCAGCCAGTGCCGAGCACGGCACCGGCATCAGCAGCGCGGTCCAGGCTGTGCCAGGCTGCTCCTGTCCCGGGGCACTGCGGAGTCAAACCACGCGGCCCTGGCACAGGGGATGCTCCAGGCTGGTACCCAGGGATGCCGCCTTGGCAACCACCAGACTGAACCCTGGTACCCACAGCAACTGCAGCCGGTAACCATGGCGACAGCATCACTCTCGCATGTATCCCCCCCATCACCATCCCTCACCTTGCTGCTGTGCATGACCTGCAGCTCGGTGGCCTGATGCCACTGTGGGGGTCGGGGACGCTCGGGGGGACCTTGGCTGCCTGACCGGGGCTCCGGCTGCGAGATCCTGTAGGGAAGAGGCAGGATCAGGCCCCGCCTGCTTTGGGTGGTTGGGGGGACCCCACATGGCAACCAAGCGACACCGACACCAGCAGAAGCCCAAGAGAAACGAACCCCTCGGCGCCGGAAGATGGACACCCTGCACACCCCAGGGCTGCCCCACACCCCACGGGCACTGCCAGGGGAAGATCTCAGCACCGGAGGCCTTGCGAAGCAGGATGGCTCAGGGACAGCCCCACGCCAGGCTCCGGCAGTGACGTTACCCGCTCCAGCCGTCTGCGGCTTCTGGACCCAGGAATCGGACCCGGGTCTCAGCACTGTGGGGAGAAGATTGGGCGGCTCAGCCCAGGGCCAGGGGGACAGCGGGAGGGAGGAACCGCAGTGACACAGGGCAGGGACGAACTGCGGTGACACGGGGTGAGGATGCATGAACAGGGTCTGCTGCCTGCGCTGGGGGGATGCACACAGGAACACACACACAGAGAGCCCCTTGCCTGCTCGGGACACGCATGCAGACCGCTCACTCAGCCGCCACGGGACACACACGTATGTGCAAAGGCACATGCAACGCGCCCCGCTTACCCACCACACGTGTGCATGCCCGCATGCAGGCAGGCGGCTCCAGTGCCTGCCCAGCACATGCATGCACACATGATGCCCGTGTACCCCATTACCTGTACTGGCAGGAGGTGCCTTTGCTGAGCTGGCAGAGGTGCTTGTGCAGCCCGGCACGGCGCGCGCAGCACAGTCCCAGCACCAGGGCCAGCATCAGCAGCGCGCTCAGCAGCAGAGCCGTGGGCAGCGCGCTCCCCCCTGCAGAGAGCAGCGCGTCAGTCCCTGCTCCAGCACCACAAAGCCCCATTCTCTGTGCCGCAGCGCCCGCCAGCCCCTGCCCTTACCTCGCTCCATGGCCGTGGGGCCGCTGTCCTGGCTGCCTCCTGCACCAGGGCTCTCGCAGGTGGGGGGGGCCCAGCCCCGCTCGCAGTGGCAGTGCCCATGGTTGTTGCATACCTGAGTGGGGGCACCGAGGGTCAGCCCCTGCCCCGGCCCCACATCCAGCACCCGCTCCCCTGCCCCACGCGCTCACCCCGTGCCCGTGGCACTTGCTCTGGCACTGCTGGTCACCCAGCACGGACACGTCCTGGCACCGGTGCTGGAGGCACATCTGAGGGGATGAAGCATCAGCACCCGCGAGGGCCCTGGTCCCCCTCCCGCTGCCCTGGTACTCACCTTGCCAGGGCCGCAGGCAGTGCCGGGCAGCACCATGGCTGCATCACTCACGTCCTCACCCCCAGGCACCAGCATCCCCTGGCAGGACCCTTCTGGTCTGTCCCGGCGGGTGCTGCTGCGCTGGCACTGCAGCATCCCACAGCCAGCGTCCCTGTGGAGGCAGGGGGTGCATAGGGGCAGAGCAGGGTGGAAAGGGGGCTGGAGCTGAAAGAGCTTTAAGGTCCATCCAACCCAACCCAGGCTGGGATTCTGTGGGGAAGGAACAAGGGGAGCAGGGGGTGAGGACATGAGTGTGCAAGGGGGGACAGCACTCACCGCTGGGCACAGGCGATGTAGGAGCCATTCGGGAGCTGCCCGCAGTGCCCGCGTTCATCCCCTCTCATGTTCAGCGAGGCCATGCAGGAGCTGGAGACGGGGCTGGCGCCTGCAGCGGGAGGTCAGCGCACCCCAGCACCACCACCAGGCCCGTGCCCCCCAGTCCTGACCCCGCCGTACCCGTCCCCAGCAGCTGCTGGCACTGCCCCTCGTAGGTGGTGCAGGCGCCACCGAAGCAGAGCCCGCGCGCCGCGGCGCAGGGCTGCCCGTCCTGCAGGAAGGCGTCGGGCGGGCAGTGCGGTGAGACCCCATCGCAGAACTCGGGCAGGTCGCACTCGCCCAGCGGCTCCCGGCACTGGTGCCCGGCGCGGCGCAGCTGCAGGGGGGGGGGAAACAGTCAGACAAGTGGGGGGACCCCCAAGAAACCCATAGCGGGCAGCAGCGCCCGTCCCCCCTCACCTGGCAGTCCTGGCAGCAGCTGTCCCCCGTGGCACACTCGGCGCCAGGCATGAGCTGGCACGTGCTGCTGTTGCAGCAGGGATCAGTGCATTCCTGCCAGCACAGGGGCTGCGGTGAGCCAGGGGCACAGCCACAGCCATAGGGGACCTCAGCCCACCCGGAGCCCCCCCCCCGTACCACGCTGAGGCCGCAGTCGCAGCCCTCGCCCGGCTCCAGGAAGCGGTTCCCGCAGCGGGGGCTCCCGGCCAGGCGCCGCGGCTCGGGCACGTTGGAGAGGCACCAGCCCCGGCCCTGCCGCAGGCTCTGCTCCAGGTCCTGCCGGCTGCAGTTGCTGAAGCTCAAGCCCGGTGTCAGCCTGCGGAGCCAGAGAGGGACCGGTGAGGCGGGGAGGGGGCTCGGGCCCGGCCCCCCCGCAGCCCCCCTGCTGCCCTCACCCCGTGGGCACGGCCATGATGCAGCCGCGGTCCTGCCGGAGGTCGCTGCAGGTGCAGGAGCTCCCGGCGCCGTCGTGGCGCATGCCCAGGTTGTGCCCCAGCTGATGGGCGACAGTGGAGGCGACGACGAGGACGCTGACCGAGTGGTCCTGCAGGACAGGGGGGTCAGACCGGGCCGGTGGCGGGGGGGAGGACAGCAGAGAATGGGGGCACTGACCATGCTGACGCCGCCAGAGCGCGCCGGGGAGCACATGGAGGCTTGAGCCGACATCCCCACCGAGACGTCCTCAAAGCGGGCGCCCCTGTAGAGAGTGTGCAGAGGGTGGGGGGGCTGCCTGCGCGCCCCGGCCCCATCCGCAGCCCGGCCCCACTCACGTCAGGAGCTGCGCGTTGTCGTGGGGCAGCCTCGGCAGCAGCTCCTGGTGCCGCCAGCGCAGGAACCGCTCCAGCGCGGCGCGGGCGCTGCTGCCCACCATGAAGAAGTCGTCCTCGCTCCACACCTCCACCGCCAGCAGCGCCACCCGCACCCCCAGCGGCTGGAAGAACTGGGGGGGACAGGGAGGGGGTCAGGGACCCCCGGCACCACCGCAGTGAGCGCTGGAGGGTGCTCGGCGCCGTGGCAGCCACTCACCGCATCCACCTGGTTGGCGATCTCCAGGGTCCGGGTGCGGACGCGCCGCAGGTTGGGGTAGTTCTGGAACTGGAGGTGCAGGGAGAGGTGTCAGGGGGGGCCCCTGTGGGAACGGGACTGCCCCACATCGCCCAGTGCTCACCGCGGCGTGATCCACCACCATCACCAGCTCCACGAAGCGCTGCTCTGCTGCTGCCCGCTTGCCCTGTGGATGAGCGGAGGTCAGGCTGGAGGGCAAGGGGATGCTCTGCAGTGGGGCAGGACCATTGGTGACCTACCCTCTGCGGCCAGGGGGGCTCCGTCGTCTCCTCCTGGGGGGGGGCCAGGGGGTCCTGCCCACAGGCCCGCGGTGCCAGCCGGGGCTCCGGCAGCCGGTGCATGAGATGCAGCCCCTTGGGGCCGTTGGCCACCGGCTCCAGGCTGTAGCTCCTGGTGTCCGAGAGCCAGAGGTGGCCGCTGGGGAGGGAAGGGGAGAGGAGGCATCAGCAGCACAGGAGAGGAGCCAGGCACAGGGGCGCCAATGCCGGAGGCTCACCTGAATCCAGCGCAGGCGCAGAGCCTGGCCCAGGAGCCGGGGACGTCCTGCACCGTCCCCTGGTAGCAGCAGTGCTCCTGCAGCAGAGAGGGGGGCTCAGGAGCCAGCCCCATCCTGGGGTCTCCCGGGGCACGGGGACACAGCCGGGGACGTGGGGTGCCCGGGCCCTACCTGCTCGCTGGCCTCCTGCATCACCCGCGTGCCGTTGGGCAGGTAGTAGAGCAGCGCCCCAGTGCCCAGCACCAGCTCCCTGCCACAGAAACGCGTCACCCCCGCAGCAGGGCCCCCCGCGCACCCCATGGTGAAAGCGGGGACCCCTTGCGGAAGGAATTGTTCCTCTTCTCCATCTGCACCCCCGGGACCCTCATCCCACTCCCACCATGCACCGACTCACCAGTTCTGCTCCAGCTCCAGCACCAGCCGCGTCCCCTCCAGCTCCAGCAGGACCCGCAGCCGGGCAGGGAACCCCCCCTGTCACAGGCAGTGGTTACAGGAGGACCCGACCCCACCTCGGGGGGGTCCCACCCCCCCATCACCACCGGTGGCCCTGGCACGTGCCACAGGGAGCGGGAGGGATCCCCTGCCTGCCCCGGCCCCCACCCCGCAGGAAGCGTCCCTCCCTCATGGGCTCATTGTCCCGGGAACGGGGAGGGGTGGATGGAGCCAGGTCCCCCCCCCTCGCACCCCCGCCGTTGCTTCCTGCACCGTGCAGTGCGGCGGAAACGCCAGAGAGACTCCCAATGGCCGCGGGGTGGGACGGGCCCTTCCGCCGGGCATGGGGTGGGTGCCCAGACCCGCACCGGGACAGCGCCGGGAGGGGCTCTGCCCACTGCGGTGGCGGGTGCTGGCAGCCCCCACCCCACCGTCAGGAGCCCCTGCATGGGGACGCAGGCAGGGGCTCACCCGGGTCACCTCCTCCAGGCTGAGCGTCCGGTCACCCTGCAGGACCCCCGGGGTCACGTACCAGGAGCGCCCCGGTTCTGCGTGGTGCTGCCACGAGCTGTCACCTGCATGAGGCACAGAGCCTGGTCATGGCTTCACCTCCATCGCAGCCTGGACCCCCACTGTCACCTCCATCGCAGCCTGGACCCCCACTGTCACCTCCATCGCAGCCTGGACCCCCACTGTCACCTTCATCGCAGCCTGGACCCCCACTGTCACCTCCATCACAGCCTGGACCCCCACTGTCACCTCCATCACAGCCTGGACCCCCACTGCCACCTCCATAGCAGCATGGACCCCCACTGTCACCTCTGTCACAGCCTGGATGCCACTGTCACCTCCATCATAGCCTGGACCCCCACTGTCACCTCCATCACAGCCTGGACCCCCACTGCCACCTCCATCGCAGCCTGGACCCCCACTGTCACCTCCATCGCAGCCTGGACCCCCACTGTCACCTTCATCGCAGCCTGGACCCCCACTGTCACCTCCATCGCAGCCTGGACCCCCACTGCCACCTCCATCGCAGCCTGGACCCCATGGCCGCCCATCTCATCCCAGCTGCCTGCAGTCCCTCAGCACAGCACAAGTCCCCGGCACCAGGGCAGGGGCTCGGGGTGGGAGCAGGGACAGGAACCCCACGCTCACGCCAGCAGCTCCCGGGGTCCCCCCCGGCCGCACCCCCCAGGGCAGCGGCTCCAGCAGAGGTGACCCCCGTGGGGGGCCGCGGGCCCCCGCCTCGGGACGGGCTTCCCGGGGTCCCTGCCAGGCCTTGCGTCAGCCCGGGGACCGGGGCAGGGCGGCACGGCCCAGGCTGACTCAGAGCCCCCCCGCAGCCCACCCACCCTTCCGCCCGCTCCCCAGGCTCCCCCCCCCTACCCCCCGCCCTGCTGGGGCCCCGCAGTGCTATAGGGGTGGGGGTCCCCCGCAGACCCCTGTCCCCACGGTCCCACGGTGCAGCCGGACCAAAGCGCAGCCCCCGGCCCGGAGTCCGCTCCCCGCCGCTGCTGCCGGTCCCCGAGGATCTCCCCGCGATGCCGCTGAGGAGGCGAGGGCCGGACCCCCCCGGGCTGGACCCGGACAAACGGGACCCCCGGCACCGCTCACCTGCGCCGCTGCCGTTGGCCCCGGTGCTGGAGGCGAGGAGGAGGAGGAGGAAGCGGAGGAGCAGCAGCCGCCGCGCCCGCGCCCCCATCGCCGTCCCGCAGCCCGAGCGGGGCCCGGCGGCCCCGGGCCGGCGCCTCCCGAGCTGACCGACAGCAGCCGCTCCCGCCGCGCATGGCACCGCCGCCACCGGCCGCCGGCACAACCCGGCCCGGCCCGGGGGGAGGAACTTCCTGCGCTGCCCCCGCCCGCCGCTGCGCCGGAGACGCCCCCGAGGGGGAGCTGCGGGGCCCCGAGCGCTGCGGTGGAGGCGGAGATCGCCCCCGTCCCGCACCGCCCAGATCCCACCTTCACCCCCCCACCCCGCGGAGACCCCGCTCCCATCACCCCCAGACCCCGCCTGCCCCAGCCCATTCGTCTCACAGGACCCCTGCATTCAGCACCCCTCGCCCAGAAGACCCTCCCCCCCCCCGCTCTTTGTCACCCTTCCAGCCCCTTTCCCCACTCCCTCCCCTGGAGCCCACCGCCCACAGATGCACCCCACAGACCCCACTTCACATCGTGCGTGGGGGGACACTTTACTGCTGCACCCTAAGTCCTCCCCAGGGTGCAGGTGAAGTCCGTTCCTGCGGGGTCACGGGCACCCCGCGCCTGGTGCAGTTCCAGCATTGGCAGCACCACCCCACCAGCGACGTCCCCTGGGATGGGGCTGTTTGGGGCTCGGGATGAGCCACTGCCCTATGGGGCAACAGACCTCGGATCAGGGGACAGTGAGGGCGTTCCGAAGACGTGACTGCGGGCACTACCCACCCCAAAACCTGCCCCCCCAGCAGTGCCACGGGGCTGCCACTCTGCTTGAGGAAGTAGAAGGCAGCAGCAGCAGTGCTGAGGGCCCCAGTGGTGCTCCACAGGCACTGCTCCATCAGGGACATGCCCATAACATGGATGGCCAAGTGGTGGCAGAGCCAGGACCCCCAGGCATGGTGCTGGCACAGGCTGCAGCGGACTGGGCAGGGGTCCCGCACACCACCCACCCAATGCCGGCGCCCAGGAAGAACTTGCTGCAGCGGCGCTGGTCTGGCCGGCTCCGGAGGAACCGGCTGCACGGGGCCGGTAGCAGTGAGACCGCTGCTCTCTGCAGGGCTGGGTGGGGAGGGAGGCATCAGCCCGGCCCCCTCCCGGTGCCTGCGGGCAGCCCTGGCCGGGAGTGGAGTGGGACGGATCTCACTCGTGTTGGATGGCTTCTGCCTCCTGCACTCCTCCGCCCCTGCCCAGCGCTCTCGCCCAGGGGCCTCTGCTGGCTCCATGGTCCCGCGCCCCATCCTGACGGCAGCAGGATGCTCCCTCTGGTACCAACAACAGAGGGATGCTCCCCTGGTACCAACAAGAGCAGGATGCTCCCCTGGTACCGACAACAGCAGGATGCTCCCCTGGCACCGACAACAGCAGGATGCTGCCCTGGTACTGACAACAGAGGGATGCTGCCCTGGCAACAACAGCGGGATGCTCCCCTGCTACCAACACCAGTGGGATGCTGCCCTGGTACTGACAACAGAGGGATGCTCCCCTGCTACCAACACCAGTGGGATGCTGCCCTGGTACTGACAACAGAGGGATGCTCCCCTGCTACCAACAACAGTGGGATGCTGCCCTGGTACTGACAACAGAGGGATGCTCCCCTGGTACCAGCAACAGTGGGATGCTGCCCTGGCAACAACAGCAGGATGCTCTCCTGGAACTGACAACAGCAGAATGCTCTTCTAGAACCAACAGCAGTGGAATGCTCACTTGGCACCGACAACATTGAGGTGCTCCCTGGAACCAACTCACTGAGCTGCTCGTTCAGTTTGCTGTATCCCTGCGCCTGGAGCCTCGGGGAGCACGAGGAGCCCCGGGGGAGCGCAGCCCAGCATGGGGCTGGTCTCATGGCTGAGGCAGAGGGGCCGGAGCCCAGCACCACGGTCCCAGCAGACACAGCTGCCACAGGAGCCAAGCAGGGTGCGCGAAGTGGCCCGCAGCGCTTGTGGCTTTGTGCTGGGCATAGCCCTGGCCAGCCTCTATGGGGCCCTGGTGCTGCTGGCTCAGGGCCACAACATCTGGTACTGCCTGATCACCACTATCAGCCTGGGCGCCCTGCTGGGGCTGGGCATGGCCTTCTCTGCCAAGGCGCGGGTCACGGTGCTGCTGTCGCTGCCCCAGATCTTCACCAGTAAGCAGACACTGGGAGCCACAGGGAGGGATGGGGGGGTGCTGGGTCCCGGCTGAGCCCCAGGACCACCCTGTTCCCGCAGGGGAGGGGAAGATGCTGCTGCTGCTGCTGGCGCTGACCACGGCCGTGCAGGGCCCCTGTGCCAACATCCTGCACAACTTCTCCCGCGCCGCAGAGTCGCTGGCGTGTGGGGCCGAGCTCGCCCTCAACCAGACAGCCGAGAGGCTGCAGCGTGCCCAGGAGCCGCTGATCAGTGAGATGAGGGCCCAGGGGGATGCGGTGGGATGTGGGATGGGACTGAACAGGCTGTCCAAAGAGGTGGTCAGTGCCCCATCCCTGGCAGTGTTCTAGGCCAGGTTGGACACAGGGGCTTGGAGCAAGCTGCTCTAGGTAAAGGTGTCCTGCCTGTGGCGGGGGATTGGAACTGGGTGATCTCAAGGCCCCTTCCAACACAAACCATTCCATGATTCTAAGGGACAATCACTTCCCGCAGCAGTATCCGGCCCTGGGCTGCCCCTCGGGGTATGCTCAGGGGTCTCCTCTCTGCAGACTTTCTGTCTAAGATCAAGGAGATCGCACAGGAAGCCAAGGCCGTGGGTGACCGCGTCCGCAAGTTCTTTCGTTCCATCATGGATGCTGTCAGCCACATCGGTGAGCTGGGGGTTCCCGAGGGTCTCCCTTGGCTGCAGCACCCCCCACCCTGCTCTCAGCCCCATCACCTGCCCGTCCCCCATTGCCTGCTCCCATCCCACAGCCCGAGCCCTGCGCAATGTGTGGCTGTGGCTGGCGAGCATCGGCCAGGTGTGCAACGAGGAGCTAGGCTCGCCCTTCTATCGCTGCCTGAGCCTCTTTGAGGAGGCCAAGGACAACTGCGAGCGCGCCATCCCCTTCCTTTTCTTCCTCTGCTACATCATCACCGCCTTCAAGCCTCTCTGCGGGATGGCCAACAGTGCGTGGGTCCCTACCCTTCTGCGGTGGGGTCAGCAGCGTGGCCCCGTGCCCGCCGCAGGGGTCCCACCCTGGCAGAGATGGCAGAGATCCCCCCTATCTGCAGTTGCCCTCGTCTTCTGCATCATCCCACAGTACATCCAGAACTTCATCCAGACCAATGTTGCTGCCCGTGAGTAGAGTGGTGCTGGGGGGGTCCCTCTGCCCTGTCCCCGCTCTCACGCTGACCCCCAGCACCGCTTGTCACCCCCACAGCGCTCAACAACGCTCTGGACAGCGTCCGCCGGGAGTTTGAGTTCAACATCTCGGCCGTGCACGAGTTTGACATCAGCTTCAACGCCAGCAAGAGCCTGGGAGAGGTGGCCCTGGACATCATGGAGGGTGTGAGCCAGAGCCTGGAGCCAACCCGCCAGGTGCTGGGGCTCTTCCTGAACGTCTCCTTCCTCGCCATCCTCTACATGTACTTCAAGTGAGTGGGCCGGGGTCCTGCTCTGGCCCCCCCTGGGGACAGGAACCCCACATGCCAATGCCCAGTTCCCCCCTTGTGTCCCCAGGGCTCTGCGGTACCGGCACCGGTACCTGCAGGATGAGACCTTTGACAACATCTACATCACGCGGCGCTTCAGGGAGCTGGACCAGCTGCGGGCAGAGCAGGGCAAACCCACGGTGCTGCCTCTGACAGCGTGGGAGTGCGGCCGCTACATCTCACCAGGTCAGCCCCATGCCCGGGGGCACCCCCAGACAAAACCCCTCTGCCCAGAGCCTGGCTTCACATGGCTCCCGTGCGCAGCCGGGCTGTGGCTGTCGCGGAAGGAGCATCGCCAGTACGGGCTGCAGCTCTTGGGGTTCCTGCGCCACATGCTGCTGGGCTTCTGCATCATCCTGGCCGACTACAGCCTCTTCTGGCTGCTCGATCTCATCCGGCACCAGCTGCGGGGGGAGATCGTTGCCAGGGGTGAGCAGCACCTATTGTGCCAGAGCAGCACCCTTGGGTGCTTTGTTGGCTGGGGACCAGGGCTTTGGGGGGTGCTCCATTGTCTTGGTCTGATCCGTTGTCGCCCCAGCGCCGGCGGTGGTGGGTGTCAGCGTCAACGGGTCTGGCTACACCAGTGAGATCTACCGGGACTTGGTATCTGCCTTCGGTGTGCTGCAGCAAGGCAACGTCTCAGTGGTGTCCCAGCGCTGCCTCATCCAGCCTGTGGAGCCCGACTACAGCACCTACGTCTTCATGGGTGACAGGGGGTGCTGCACCCACAGCGTGCTTGGCGTGGGGGGGCACCGGAGGGATTGCCCCTGTGTGACTCATCCTGCTCCCACCAGGAATCCTGTACGGCATCTGCCTCTTCATCTCTGTCTTTGGCAATTACGTGGCACGGCTGCGCCGGCTGGTGTGTGCCACCTATTACCCAAGCCGCGAGCAGGTGAGGAGCCCCCCCCAGCTCCCCAGCACCCCGCCAGCAGCCGCCTGCCCTCACCCCATCTCTGCCGTGCCAGGAACGCACGGCGTTCCTGCACAGCACCATCCTGGCACAGCGGGCAGGGCTGGCACGAGCCCTGTTCCGAGCCGCCACGTTGCGCACAGCCGATGCTGGGAAAGGCAACCTGTTCCTCCTCCTCACTGCCAGGTAAGCCCCCCCGGGGGATGTATCCATGGGCTTGGAGCCATCCTGGACACACAAGCACCTTGCTGGGCACTGCAGAAGGGCAGTGCCGGCCCTGGAAAGGGCAGAGCCGGCAGCGAGGGCACTCTGCTTGCAGGGTGCCCTGCTTTGCCCGCCTGGCTCGGCTCTTTGGCATCCAGCAGAAGCGCTGCCTGGCCTGCGGGGTGACAAAGCAGCCCGACTTCATCACCTGCATCACAAACGGATGCAAAGGTAGGATCCCCCCTAGACGGGGAACAGACGGCCCCCAATATCTCCCACCCCTCTCACAGCGCCGTTGTCCCCAGGGCTGTACTGCAGAGACTGCCACCAAACCCTGAACAACATCTGCACCATCTGCATGGGCCCGCTGACCTACCCGGACACTGGGGACAAGGAGATGTGAGCAGGGGGTGCGGGGACCCCGCAGAGTCCGGGGACCGGGTCACTGCTGCTCACCCCTTGCCTTTCCTTGCAGAGACTCCAGCGATGAGGAGACGGTGGGGCTGTGGGTGGGCGCTGTGCGGGCGCGGCGCGGCCAGGAGCAGGGGCGGCTGCTGCGGCAGCGCATCAGGGAGCTGGAGAGGGGCTTGGGGGGCTGCCGGCGGCTGCCCCCCCACCTGGCAGCGCGGCTCCGAGCCCAGCTGAAGGAGGAGGCGAGCGGGGAGAGCGACGGGGGCAGCAGCGGGCTGGAAAGCGAGAGGAGCTCCGTCTCCAGGTGAGGGCCGGCGCTGCTCCCGGCACCCATCGGCACTGGGGGTGCCGGTCCCCGACACCGCTTTCCCCTGCCCCAGCCTGGACTTTGGCTACCAGGAGCGGCGTGAGAGCAGCGGCAGCGAACTGGAGGAGGTGGTGGCCCTGCGGCCGCCCAGCGGCACGGACAGGGCTCGGTGACGCCCGCACGGTGCCACGCGGCGGCGAGGACACGGAGCCAAGCCCCGGCACGGGGCTGGTGAATAAAGTACCCGGGTCTCGAGGCGTCCGGTGTCCTGAGCTCGTGCCCGGCACCCCCATGGCCGTTCTGAACGCGTGGGGCCCCCTTCTCCACTCCCACAGAGCCCCCTGCCCCATGGTGCCCTCAGCCCTTCAATGTCCCCACCCGTACTGTGCCCCAGCCCTGCTCACCGCGCCCCCCCCAGACCTGAGTGTTGCTGCTTGGGGAGGGGCCGTGGGACAGAGAGACACCGGTGCGGGATGGACGGAATCGGGCGAGGGGGGGTCCCTGCTTCTCCGTTTATTATCAAGCAGCCTTCGTTTAAAAAAAAACCGACACACGAACAGACAGACAGACAGAGGCGACGCGGCGGGGCGGGGGGGGCCGCCCGCCGAGTATTCGTTTGGTTCCTGACACCAGAGAGGTTCAAGTAGCCGAAAGATTCAAGTTCACCATAAGGCACTTTAAAGCCATGACGGGGGCCGAGCCCCGCGTCTCCATCACCCCTCCCGGCACCCCATGGCAAGGGACAGAGGCGGGGGCCGGGCAGCGCTGGCGGCAGCAGCAGAGGGGCCGGGAGGGGGTGGAGGGGGGGGGAATATATTACATCATTCTTTTAAATATAGATAAACTCTTATTTTAGGCAAACAGTGCCGGTCCCCTGGTCCCCCCCGGGGGGGATGTGCCCGAGGGGGAGGGCATGTGCAAAGGGCAGAGGGGTGACCGCTGGGGTCCGGCCACCCTGGGGGGGTCCCACAGGGCCGCGGTGGTTTATAGGGAGTGGGGGCAGTCGGGTGGGGGCCGGGGCTGCCCCGCACCCGGGCGGGCTCACCCGAATAGTGCAACCAAGAGAAAGCAGCCGGGAGTGCAGGGGCGAGGGGGGGCTCGCCGGGGAGGGGCTGCTTGGGGCGGGGAGGGGGGGGGGACACAAGCGATGCGCAGCGCGGGGTGGGGCCGCCAGGGGGCGCGCTTCCCGGTTGGGGGGCGGGGGGGTCGGTCCGTGGGGGCCCCCGCCCGGTCCCGGCCCCGCTGATGTTGAGGGGGTTTTGTCCCCAGAGGGTTGGGGGGGGTCTCCCCTGTCCCGCTTTGCCTCCCCCCTACTCCTCACAGACCCCCGGGGGGGTTCCCGGGTCCGGCGGTGGGGGGGGAGGGCAGCGGGGACCCCCCTCCCCCATTGTGCAAATCGGCCAGGGGGGAGTTTCCCCCTTTGCATAACTGCGAATGAACCGTGACGGGATAAACGGGAACAGAACCCGCGGCGGGCACGGCGCGGCACAGCGCGGCACAGCACCTGCCGCCACAGCCGCCCTACGCAGTCTCCACCTTCACGGCGCCGTCCGGCTGCGGCCCTTCCTCACCCTCCGGCTCCTCTTCCTCCTCCTTGATCCTTCCCGGACCCCAGTAGCGGGCAAGGGAGAGGCGCAGCCCCTCCAGCCGCCCGTTGGACAGGTCGAGGCCGGGGGGACCCGCCGGTGGCGGCGGCGGCTCCTCGCGGCGACGGCGCCGGGTCCGCACCTCGAGGCAGTTCTGGCCCTTGAGGTGCCGCTGGAGGTGGTCGTCCTTGGCGAAGGCCTTGTGGCAGAGGTAGCACTCGTAGGGCCGGGCGCCCGTGTGCAGGTGCATGTGGTTCTTCAGGTCGTAGCTGTGCAGGAAGCGGGCGCTGCAGTGCTGGCAGGAGTAGGGTCGCTCGCCTGTGTGCTTGCGCATGTGGATCTTCAACTTGTCGTTCCTGGAGGGGGGGATACAGGCAGACATGGGCACGGGGAGGCCGGCAGCCCCTGGCAGCAGCCACCTGGCTGCAGGGGGGTGGTGCGGGCAGCCCCCTGGCAGGGATGTGTGGCAGGGATGCTCTGCAGAATGCAGGGCTCTGGTGGGGCAGGAAGCCATGGTGGTGGTGGGCAATGGGCCCCTGGTTGTATCGCACCAAGGATGCAACCAGGTAGCGGCAGGGGATGCTGGCCTGGGTGGCAGGCAGGGAAGCTCATAGAACTATGGAATGGTTTGTGTTGGAAGGGACCTTAAATCTCATCCAGTTCCAACCCCGTGCCATGGGCAGGAACACCTTCCACTAGAGCAGGCTGTTCCAAGCCACGTCCAGCTTGGCCTTGAACACTGCCAGGGATGGGGCAGCCAGTGCCAGCGCCTTCATCCTAACATTTCCAGCAGCACTCCAGGAGCGCAGAAGACCCCATGGACCTGCGCTGCACTGTGCCACGCTGCAGGGGAGGTGCCATGGGGGATGCTGTCCGGTACCCCTCAGGCTGCACTCACCTCGTGAAGCGGACCCCGCAGACCTGGCAGGCGAAGGGCTTCTCCCCCGTGTGCGTGCGCATGTGGCGGGGCAGCTTGCCGGCACCGTGGATGACCTTGTGGCAGACGGGGCACTCCTGGGGCATCTGCGAGCGGCGCTTCCGCACCAGCTTGTCAGGCGTATCCAGCCCCGGCGCCAGCGACTCGTGGTGCAGCGAGCTCAGGTACGCCATCAGGTCGGGGTCAATGGCGTCCTCGTCGGAGGCGGCCTCCTCGGGGGACAGGGGAGGCTGGTAGGGGAAGGGGAAGGGATGCGGGGGCAGCTCCTCCTCCTCGGGCAGCTCGAAGCTGTCGTAGGACAGAGGCAGCCCCTCGGGCAGAGGAGGCGAGGGCGGCTGGGGGGGCGGCGGGGGGCTGCTGCAGCCTTCGGCCTCGGCGGGCGGCTCCTCGGCGTGGTTGTTGAGCCGCGCGCCGCGGGTCTGCAGGAACTTGCGGGTCTTCTTGCTGCGGCGCGCGGCGGGGCGCGAGGGCGGCGGGGCCAGCAGCTCGCCCTCGGGCAGCGCGGCAAAAGCCTCCAGGTACTGGCGCGCGCGCTCGCAGTCACCGTCATCGGGGCCGGGCGCCTCCATGCCGCTGCCCTGCAGGATCTCCACGCAGGCGGCGATCACGCAGGGGATCTCCAGCAGCCGTGCGGCGCGCAGCACCTCGCCCATGTTGGCGCTGCTGATGGTGAGCGTGGCCGTGTAGGCGAACTCCAGCAGCGCGCCCAGCGCCTCCGGCCCGACAAAGTCCAGCTCGCAGACCTCCTGCCCCGGCCCCGGCCCGGCAAAGAGCTTCTTGAAGTAGCGGCTGGAGGCGGCCAGGACAGCGCGGTGGGTGCGGTACTCCAGCCCCTGTGTCTTGATGGTGACGTCGCAGAGCAGCCCCATCTGCCGCTGCTCATTCAGGCAGCTCAGCAGCTCGCTGCTGTGCTCGGGGAAGGGGATGCCGATGAGGTCGTCCTCTGGGCTGGCCATCATCCTCACCTGCGGGAAGGACAGGGATGCTCACTGACCAGCGCCGGGACCAGCCGAGAGACAGCGCTCGGAGGAAACGCCTCCACGGCGGAAGCATCGGCCCCGCCGAGAAGCCAGGGTGTGAAGAAACCTCCACAGCACAGGACTTGGTGGCGGTGGCACGAGGGATGCTGAACCCGCGCAGGTTGTGGGGCGCTGGGGGCTGCCCTCACCCCCCACAGCCCATACCAAGGCTGGTGGGCACAGGGCCCCACCGCAGCCCCCCACACGCTTCCTCCACTGGCAGCACCGGCTGCCCGCGTTCCCCCCCGCGCCACCACAGCAAAGGGGGAAATCTCAGCGTGGTGCCTTTGAGCGGGTGCCGAGGCGCGGCGCTTCCTGCGCCAGCCCACCCACTCCCGGCCCCCCGGCACGGCCATGGTGCAGCCGCCGGCTCCCGGCAGCACCGTGCTGGGAGCACGGCCTCGCTGGCACGGCGCGGGTGGGTGGCAAGTGCCGGGAAGAGGAGCCCGGCTGGGCTGGGAACGGGGGCCACGCTTCCTGCCACCACAGATTAGGATCAGTACCTGCGCCGCCAGCTCCTGCCCCCGCTCCCGGTGGGGGCCGGGCCCCTTTCCCTCCTGCTTTGCCCCAGCCTGGGGCCGCTCCTCGCCCAGCCAAGCCCTGCCTGCGCCAGCCCGGCCTTTCCCACGCTGCGCTGGCAGGGCTTGGCCCCAGCCACAAACCTGGCAGTGCCGGCACTGGCACCGGGGTCCCCATGGAGCTGCGCTGGGAACATGCAGCATCCCCATGGAGCCGGTGCAAGCAGGCGATGGAGTCTGTGGGAAGAGGGAGCCCGATAACCCCCTGTCCCACAGGCAGGAACGGTGGCTCCAGGGCTGCAGCCTGGCCTGCAATGCTGTGGCCTGTCACGGGGAACGCTCTCCCTGCTGCCTGGTGCTGCTGGGCGACACAGGGGCTGCTGGGTGATACCTGGCCCGTCTCCCAGACAGCGGGGCTGCTGGTGACACCAGAACTGCCGGGCGACCCGGGTCTGCAGGGTGACACCGGGGTGGCAGGTCCGTCCTGCCTGCACCCTGCGGAGGGCAGAGGCAGGCACACAGCACCGTGCCCGGCTCCGGGCGCTGCCAGCGCCGTGCCGCGTCACGCAGACCCGGTGCAGGAGTGGACATCGCCGCGCCAGACCCACCCGAGCCCGGCCGAGCCCCGGCGCGCTGCGCCGGCCGCGCCAAGCCGCGTGGTGCCGCCGGCGGGCGCGGGGGACGTGCCCCCTCTTGCCCGCGGAGGGGCGGCGCGGCCGCGGCCCCCGGCACAGGGGCCCATCCCCGCGCCGGCCGCTCCCTGCGCTTGGGCGGCCGCCAGCTGGGGCTGCCTCGGCAGGCGGCTGGGAACGGCCCCGGAGCAACCGGCTGCGAAGCCGCCCCAGCCGCTGCCGAGCAGGCCCGACCGGCAGGGCAGGCGGCAGCCGCCCCTGAAACTGGGAGCCGGGCAGCGCCGACCGCCCGGGCTGCGGGCGCTGGCGCCAGGCGCTCCACGGCTGCCCCAGCGCCGGGCAGGGGCCCGTGGTGCCGCCGGCCGGGGTCCCTGCTGCGGCGGGGGCGAGCGGATTAGGGGTGATTAAACCATCATGGCCCGGAGAGCCAACAGGCAGCGACAGCCCCCGGTGGGATTAGGCAGGATTAGCAGCGGGGGCAGGATTAGGGGAGGTGAGCGCCCTGAGACACTCCTGGGGCAATGGAGGGGGACGATGGGGACATGGTGCCCGTGAGGGCAGCCCCGAACACTGCGGACCCCAAAGGTGGTTGCAGGTGATGGTCCCATGATGGGGGGCATCCATCTCCTCCTCCAGCTAAATGCCAGCGTCAGTGGGATGGATCCGCTGGTCCCCCACCGCACCCTCAGCCCTGTGAGGCTCCCAGCATAGGGATGATGGTGCCACCAGCATGTGCCCACCTTGGGGCTACCACACCTGGGGGTCCCTGAGCACAGCACCGCAGCCTAAGCCCCATCCATATCCACGGGATGGGCACAGCCACCAAACTCACAATGTCATGGTGCTGCTGGGAGCAGCCTGAGCAATGCCGGTGCCACAGAACCCGCCATGATGCAGGCCCAGCACAGCCCAGCAAGGAGCTGGGACCCCTGCGCGCAGCCGTGGGGCCGGATGGGGCCGTGGGGCCGTGGACAAAGGCACGGAGCTGGCGCAGGGCGGGGGCGAGGCGGCGGCAGGAGGGGGATTTTCCATCGCCCCAAACCGCCTCCTTCGCCGACACCCCCACCCCCCGCGCATCCTCCCCGCTGGAGAAGTCACATGCTGAGCGGGTGCTGCCATCGAGGAGATCACAGCAGCGATAAGGAAACGGGGGGGGACGAGGTGTGAGGCTGCCAGAGACACCCCCGGCCCCCAGCGCTGTGCTGGAGCCGATGGCGCAGGAGGCATGGGCCAGGGAGGGGGGTGGCGGCGATGCCCGGGCCCCCAACGCACCGGGGCTGTCTCGGTTACGTCAATGCCTGCGGCTGGGCCCATCTTGGCTGCGGCAGCCACACAAGGCCGAGGAAAGGAGGGGTCGCTCCCCACGCAGAGCCAGTTCTCATGCCGGGGCGGGAGGCAGCAGGAACAATGCCTGCCCGGGTCACCCTGACATCGCGCTGCCTGGCACAACCATGGTCAGCCCCATTCACCTCCCAGCTCCCCAGGCCAAGGGGGTCTGGCTGCCCCGGCACAGCCACACGCAGCAGGGCAGGGGTCCGGCCCTGAAGCATCCACCCTGTGTGCGAACTGGCTCCATCCCATGCTGCTGAGCCAGGGTGACACTGTGCGTGCCGGCATGGTGCCAGCCCTTGCCACCAGCTTTGGTTGGGGATGGTGGGCGATGTGGGGTGGGAGGGGGTGCATGGGGTTCCCCCCATCTGACCCCCCGTGGGGAAGGGGTTCCAATAAGCACAGCCCCCACCCTGGCTGCTTGCAGTCACAAGAGTCGCAAACGCTGTCGAGGGACTTCACAGCCGCACTGGGGAGAATGAGTCACCCAGGAAGGGGAGCGCGGCGCCAGCCATGGACCTGGCCCCGGCCCCTCGTTCCACAGTGCCCCCTGTGTACTCCGGGAGCCAGGAAGGGGTCTGGGACCTGCATCCCCCCTGCCTCGGCCCCCACTGTCCTGCCTGAAGCCAGTGGGGAGCGGCAGTGGCACCGGTGCCAGCTGCTTTGGTGTGAGGGGGAGGGCATGGTGAGGGGCTGCGCACCCCCTCTGCCCACCCAGCAGAGGGCTGGGGTCCGGCTGGGCTGGTGGCCCCGAGGTGGGCAAATGCCGGGGTGCGTGGGGGTACCGGTGCTGGAGGGAAGGTGCCGGGGAAGCAAACGGCTCTTTGAAGAGAGAAGAAAACAGCGAGCAGAGACGAAAGGAAATGGTTTGAAGAGAGAAGAGGATAAACAGAGCCCCCGGCCCCACAGCACCACACCGGACACCCACTGCCGCCATGCTCCTCGTGCCCATGGTGCCACCCCCCGGCAGCTTCCAGGCCCCTGGCACCACCAGTGCCGCGTGGGCATAGCCACCATGGCCACCGAGGAGGGGTCTGAGCGCCACGGCCCAGCTCCTGCGGCCCGGTGCCAGGGTACCGGGGTGGAGGCTGGGCAAGGGCAGCAGCCACAGCGCCAGCACCTGCAGCAGGGACCAGCCCCACCGAGCTCCCACACCAGCTCCCTGCCTACCGGCTCCATGTTGGCACCATGGCCCCATCCCAGCACCACAGCCTCCTCCTGCTGCCGTCCCCACTGCCCATCCCAGGCGCATCCAGCTCCCGGCATCGCCATCACAGTGTGTGGGCCCTGCCCTGCCAGGCCTCGGTGACCTGGACCTCGCCATCCATCCCGTCCCATCCCGTCCCATCCCGTCCCATCCCGTCGCACCAGCAGCGAGGGCGGTGCAGGGTGCAGGCGACGCCAGCATCCCGGCAGCCTCCCGCCAGTGCCAAGGCAGCTCTGCCCGGCCCTCCCCGCTCCTGGTGGCACCACGCCGTGTTCCCACCGCCCCGGCACCTTTATGACCACGCTGTCCGGTGGTGCCGGGTGGGTACAGGGCTCACCTGGCAGGGGTCCCGGCAGGGCTCGGCACCGTGCCGCGGCCGGGCTGGCGGCGCGAGCGGCAGGGAGGGGAAGGCAGGGTGCTGTGTGAACTTGGCCCCGCTCCCCGCTGCACTTGAGCGCAGGATCCCACCTCAAAAGGAGTCGACGCCCACACCCCGGGTCACGCACCTCCCAGCCCCGCTTCCCAGAACACACACAGCATTAACCCTTCGCGGCCGGCGCCGTGCCGTGGGGCGCCAACCCGGAACCGGGCAGGGGGCATCCCCCGGCCCCTTCCTGCAGGAGGAAAGTCCCAGCACCGGTGGCACCGGCACTTTGTGCCTCGAGCATCCCCTCCCCACCGCCAGCATCGCCGCCCCGACGCCTGCCCAGGCCCCCCACGCTGAGGCGTCGATGGGCGCTGCCCTCCCGCTGCCCCAAGGCAGGGCGCTGGGCCCTGGGTGCTGGCCGATGGCCGCGGCCGGCCCGGCCAAGCAGGGAGGGCGCCTGCGCTTGGCAGGAGCGGGGCTGCCACCACAGGGCTGGGCTTGGTCCGGCGTGCCGGGGCCTGCCCAGTGAGCTCCGGAGCTGCCCCCCGGTCCTGCCGATGCACGTCCCGCTCTGCCCCTGGAGCAGGTCCCTGCGGTCCCACAGGGGATGCTGTGATCGTGGGGAGGGGGGATTCGGGTCCTGCTTGACCTCCTCCACTCCCTGTGCCAGGGCACCCGTGGGCCCCTTGTGCCCCCACAGCCCCCAGGGGCCAGCTGCAGGTTCACGCAATGCCCCCCCCATAATTACACCCTCTGCGTCCCCAGCTAAACAGCAATTAGCAGCACAGGGAGCACTCCCCACACCCCACCGCCAGCATCCAGAATCCGCCCTGGCCACCCACACCAGCATGGCCAGTGCCGTGCCAGGGCCCTGCCGTGGGGCTGCCCCCCAGAAAGGGGAAGAGCCCTGCCGCGGGCAGGGAGGGGGCCTCCAACCCCAGCAACGCTTGTGGAAGGAGCTGGGTTGTGCAAGAGCCCGACCACACGAGCGGGCAGTGGGGATGGCAGAGGGGCACTGCCCGCAGCAGCACATCACCCATGTTGGGCAGCTCGTCCCCTGTCACTGCAGTTCATGGGCTGTGATGCTGCAGGTCAGCGTGACGTAGGGAGTGCAGACACCATGTGGCCACGGAGCAGCGCTGGTGCAGGTGGTGGTGGTGCAGGCAGCATGGCGCCAGGGAACAGGGATGCTGCAGCCTTGCCCATCACACGTCCATGATGCCTGAAGGCCCCATAGGGGAACACAGCCCAGGGGCAGCATCCCAGGCGGGAGGAAGGGGAGGGATGCAGCACCCCGCTGCCAACCCTCTGCCTGCCCTTTGCTCCCCATAAAGGAGGGGAACGGCGCCAGCCCCCCCGGCGAGGTGTGCCTGGTGCTAAGGGCGGGAGATAAGGTGGGCGAGGCGGGCAGGGAGGGGCACGGATGGGCACGGCATGGGCACGGAGCCTGACTCAGGGTTCCTGCTGGTGGCCAGGCCCCGCTGGGTGACTCACCACGTCCCCCCCACCCTGGGGGTGTTGCAACCGCCCATGCGCCGACCACAAACTGCTGCTTGCCCCAGCTGAGGGGCACTGAGCGGTGCCCACCCCTAAGGGACCAGGCGCGGGGGGTGCTGGCCCCTGGGGAGGATGGGCTGACCTTCATCCATGCTCCTCCACACTCAGCCCCTGCCTTGGCCAGAGGCACCCTGACCACTGCCACCACTGATGGGACACGGGCTCCAGCAGCATCCTAGCTCCTGCACGGCACCAGCGCCACTCCTGACAGTAGGATGCTGCCCAGCCATGGGCATCCCCATCTCCTGCACCACATCCTCACATAGGAAACCCCAACCTGCCAGGACAGTGGGTCCCCACAGCCGCCTGCTTATCCATGGGTGGCCAGGACAGATGTGGCCAAGGGCACGTGGCCTCTGAGCGTCACCCATGGGCTCCCTGCTGCGAGCATCACTCACTGCGAGAGGCCATGTGAGGCCAGACATGGGCTGCCCCCAGCTGCTCTGTGCTGGGCCTATGGATGGGAGCAGGCAAAGGGAAGGAAGCAAGGAAAGAAGGAAGGAAGCAAGGAAGGAAGGGGTTGCTGAAATGGAACTTGGGGACAGGGAGAACAGGAAGGAGACGGTCAATAGCAAACCCCATGTTTGATCACCACACCACAGGGTGAAACCCACCCCAGGTGCCCCAGCAGCCAGGGCTGCAGTTGGGGCAGGAGGTGTCCAGTGCCCAGCCGGTGCCCAGCCTACCCCCGGCAGCAGCAAGAGAGGCCCGGTGGAGCCAGGCCCTGGCTCGCACAGCCCAGCCTGGCCAGGACCTCACTGGGACGGAGCAAGACTCTGCCTGCGGCGGCAGCAGAATGAGGCTCTGAGCTCTCAGCCTGGGACCGGCAGCGCTGCCCGCGGCGGGTCCCATGCACCGACCCCAGGGTGAGCCGGCTCTGGTGCTCTCCCTGCAGTGCGCGGTCACGGGAGCCCCTTGGAGAGCCGCCAGACCCCCAGTTCCGCCGCTCCGCAGAGCCCTGGGGGGGCCCCCAGGCTGCAGCATCCCCTCCCCACCGGGGGGTCCCTGTCCCGGCAGCACCCGGAGGCTGAGCGCCGGCAGCCGGCACAGGACAGGACCCAGGGCTCCATCCCGGCTCCGGGGCGGCGCTGGTCCCGGTGGGGTCACCCGGCAAGGACAGTGCCAACCCACAGCCCCCCCTCCACACCCCTCGAAATAGCCCGGCTTCCGCCCCCAGGGCTCTGCCTGCTGCCAGCTCCCGCTGCCCACGGCTGATCCCAGGGGAGCACGGGGGGAGGGGGGAGGCAGGCAGCTCTAATCCCCCCCCCGAGCCCACGTAGCGCTCCCAGTGGGGCTGTGCCCGGCACAGCTCGACCCACGCAGCACCGCGGGCAGAACCACGGCCAGCCCCGTGCCGTGGCGAGGGCAGGCGGACGTGGAGCCCCACTGCGGCACACGGGGCTGCCCCCAGCCCCGAGTCCCCCCAGGATGTTTGTCCCCACCGCGCTGGTTCACTCGGCACAGCCCAGACGAGACGGGAATCCCCTTCCCCTCCCCTTCTCGGGACAGAAGCGGAGCATCCTCCTTCCCATCTTCACCGCAGCCCCGGGTGATATCCATGGGAGGGGAACTGAAGCAAACTTGCCGGGGTGCCACCGTGCCCACCGTGTGCCAGCCAGCGCGGCCACGCTCCGAGCCCGCCGGTGTCCGGCATCCAGGGCAGGCAGCGCTGGCACCCACCTTGCCCTGGACCCAGCACCCGGTGGCAGGACCCCTACTCACCGCGCCGTCCAGCCGCTGCCCGTGGGGCCTGGGGACATGGCAGGGACGGCCGGGGCAGAGCAGAGCTCGCGGCGCAGCCAAGGCTGCCGGGAGAGGCCAGCGCTCGCCTGACCTACTTCTCCTTCCGCATCACCTGCTTTCATTTTCCCTCGCCGTGCCTTGCCCCCGGCCCGCACACGGCCCCCCCCCCCCAGAGCCACGCCACCGGCCCCAGGGGTGCCGGGGCCCCCGGGGCAGCGAGCCCCCAAACTGCCCATCCATCCCCGCGCAAGGGGCACGGCCACGCACCGGCCGCGCTGAAGGTCACCGGCACCGGCTGCCTCCCCCGCTGCCTGCGCGGCCACCCGAGCGTCATCTCCCTGGCACGAAGCGAGTTTGACGGGTCTCAGCCCAGCCCCTCGCCGGGTCCTCCGCTCGCCCCGGGGCTCGCTGGGGTGTGGACAAGCAGCTCCCGGGGCATGGCGGGGACGCGGGGAGCCGGGCGGGCGCCAACACCCCCCTCCAGACGGGGCGGGCTCCCCCCGGCAGCTCCCGCGGTGGGGTTACCATGGGAAGGCGGCGGCGGCGCAGGGGGAGCGCGGGCTCCCGGGGGCTCCCGCCAGCGGCCGCGCTGCCAGGAGAGATTTCTCCGTGGTTTCATCATCCGCCGCCCGCCCCGGAGGAGAAGTTCCTGCTCCGCGCACGGGGCAGCGGCCGCCCCTCGAGGGCCGGGGAGCGGGGGGCTCTGTTGGCCCCTCACCCCTCGTTGCGCCCGCGCCCCCCCCCCCCCCGCCATGCTCGGGCCCGTCGCGCTCGTGCCACGTGTGCACCGAGGGTGCACAGCACCAGCTGGCAGAGCCGTGCTGCCACGGCCTCGGGCTCAGCACCACGGCCCTGCCACCCCGTGCCCAGGCCGGTGGTCCCGGAGGGTCCCCAGACCCCACCATTGGTGTCCCCCCACCCATCTGATCACCTCCCTGTGCCCATTCACCCGCTCTGCGTCCACAGCCTCAGGGAGGGCACCCCAGCCCCGACGCCCCACACCCTCCCCTGCCCCACAGCTTCCCCTTCCCCATGCACCCGCTTCAAGTTCCTGAGCCAAACCCCTCCCTTGGCGCCCAGCACCGGCATCACCACCGCGGCCTGGAGCCGCCAGCAGCTGTCGTGTGCCAGTGCCAGGGGACCCCAGCCCTGTCCCCACGCCCCAGCCTGGCTATGGTGGGGGACACAGACACATCGAGACTCACCCCACGCCAAACCTGGCACTCTCGCCTGGCAAAAGCCACTCTGGGTCAAGGGCGGCCGTGGCCCAAGACGGCGGCTCTGCACTGGCGTGGGCAGCGGCAGGAGGGTAAATACCGCACCCCGCCTCGGGCAAACAGCCGGCCGGGGGGAACGAGCACAGCAGCTCTGCGTGCGCGGGGCAGAGTCCACCGGTGCTCGGCGGGTGCCACTGAGGCATCGGGCTCGGTGGGCACCCCTGTGGTAGTCCCTCACCAAAGGCCAGCAGTGAGGCCCCCACCACTGCTGCCAGCATGCCAGGCCCGGCAGGTCACTGGCATGGCGCAGGGTGCCAGGACACAGAGACGCCCACCCTCCGCTCCCATCTCTATCGGCACCGGCACAGTGGGGCTGGTTCCCGAACTGCCTCCCCGCCGCACCGGTGCTGCCGCTGCCCGGTGCACACGGGGATGCAGCCAAGCTGTTCATCGGGCCAGGAAGGGCGCTGGGATGGCGGCAGCACCCGGTCGCCTATGGGGTGAGCGCACGGGGGACCGCAGCTGAAGGGCAGCACCGGAGCCGGAGGGAATCGACCGGTGGCACCCGTTTCCCGCAGCCCCGTCTGGAGGGACCGGGAAGACCCCACGCGTGGCCGCCCTCCACCCCATGGGCGACGTGACCACCGGCTCCAGCGCGGAGCAGATGCCGGGAGCGGGCGGGTGCTCCGCACCCCGCCGGCAGCATCCCGGCCCCACGCGACTCACCGCAACCGGGCTGCGATCAAGCGGTCGCCGCACCGGCAGCGGTACCGGTCGGTCGTTGTCCGCGCAGCCCCCGCCGGTCCGGTCCGTTCCGCTCCCACCCGCGCTGCTCACCTGCGCGCCCCGCCCGAGCTGCGGGACGGTCCCGGGGCCGCGGCCCCGCCTCCGCCTTCACCTGCCGCCGCCGCGCCCCGCCCGCGCCCCCCCCGCCGCCGCCGCTGCCGCCGGGGCTCCAGGAAGCGCCCGCCCCGCTCCGCTCATTGGGCAGCGCGCCGGCGGTCCGGCCTCCTATTGGCGGGGGGGGGCGCCCATCAGCCCCGCCACAACCCCCCGGGAGGGCGGGGGCCACGCTGGCCCCCCCCCCCGGGAACGGGGAGCGCTGGAGGAGGGGGGCATGGGAAGAGCTGAGTCAGAGCCGGGGGACGGCGGCGATCACCGGGCCCGGCCCCGGGACTGGGGGGGGCAGCACCGGCCCTGCCGGCGCCTCGTCCGGTGCCAGGCGCCGAGCCCCGCGGCCGGCCCGCCCCGCTCCGCTCCGCCCCGCGGGCACGGGGGGGCGGGAACCGGGCACGGGAGAGCCGGGCACCGGGCACCGGGCACCGGGATGTGTGTGGGGAGACCCGGGCACAAGGAACCGGGTACCGGACTGAGCGGGGGGGAGACCCCGGCACGGAGCGCGGGCAGCCGGGTGCGAGGGACACGGCGGGGCCTCCCCCACTCCCGGCGGCACTGAGCAGGGCGCGGCGGCAGCGGCCCCCCCGAGCGGCCCCTCCGCAGGTGCCGGGGCGGGGACCCCGCGCAACCTGTTTGGCCGCCGCCGGCCCGCGGGAGGCGGCGGGGCCCGTCCCGTCCCGTCCCGGCGCTCACCTCGGCTCACCCCGGCCCCCCCCCCTCCGCAGCTCCTCCTGACTCAGAGCCCGGCCGCTGCCCGGCGCTGGCGGAAAGTGTGAGGAGCCGGAGCCGCCGCCGCGGGCTGCCAAGGCAAACACCGCCCCGCGCAGACGTTATGTCAGCCGGGCGGGCGGGCCGCGCCGGGGGCACCGATCCACCACCGGGGTCCCCCCCGAGCTCCCCGCCCGCCGGGGCCCGGTACCGGGCACCTGCCACCGCGCCTCGGGACGCCGCTTCGTCCGCCGGCGTCCACCTGCCTCACCGCACCCCCCCACACCCGCCGCCACCTGCATCCCCGTCCGTCTGCCCGCACGCCCTGCCCGGACCCGCACCGACCCGGCGGGCCCGGGGCTCCCGCCGCGGGGAACAGGGAAGAGGGGAGAAACCCGCGGAAAACCCGCTCCGCCCTCCCGGCCCCGCCGCCCCCCGGCCCGGCCCCGGCGTCCCGCGGCCCCGCCGCTCCCCGCAGCCGCTGCCGGAGCTGTCGGTGCGCTCCCAGGGGCCGCCGCCCGCTGCTCCGCAGGGGTCCCGCACTCACCTCCTGCCCGCGGGTCGCGGAGGGGCCGGTGCCGGGCGGGGGCCGCGGGCCCGTGTCAGCCGGGCCGGCGGCGTGGCAGGAAGGACCGGGCGGTCATCGCGGCCCGGGCGCGGCCGCCTGCAGAGGGCACTGCCGGTCCCGGAGCCGGGCCTCGCTGGCGGCGAGCGCGGCCCCGCGCGGCACGGACGCGCCCGGGGACACCGAAGGGGTCTTTGGTGCCGACGGCACCGTTTATTTGGGTTACAGATACCGGAACGTCCCGAACTGGCCATAGCACCCACCTCGCACCCATCAGCTGTGCTCAGCTGCCCCACACCATACAGCTGTGCTCACCGGCACCACAACCTGCCCCACACCATCCAGCTGTGCTCACCTGCCCCACAACCTGCCCCACACCATCCAGCTGTCCTCACCTGCCCCACAACCTGCCCCACACCATCCAGCTGTGCTCACCTGCCCCACAACCTGCCCCACACCATCCAGCTGTGCTCACCTGCCCCCCAACCTGCCCCACACCATCCAGCTGTGCTCACCTGCCCCACAACCTGCCCCACACCCATCCATGTATGCTCACCTGCCCCACAACGTGTCCCACAGCCACCCTGCCTGCCATGGCCCTGGTCCCCCCCTCCACTGCTCAGGCCTCTGCCCCCTTTCCCTCTCCTCCTGCAGCCCCCAGTTCCTGCCCACTCTGAGTTGCTGCTCTCACCGGGGGGGGGCACTGCGGGGGGGGGGGTTGCATCAAGCGTTGCTCTTTTTTTTTTACAAAATTAATATAAATTAAAATAAATTTAACCATTAAAATAAAATAAAATAAAAGAGATTAAATAGTGCCCTGCGCCAGTGGGGGCTCTGGGGCCGGGCAGTGGGGGCCAGGCACTGCGGGCACTGGCCCCCGCCCCAGCGGCGGGAGCAGAGGGTGCCCTGGGCCATGACAGCCGCACTGCAGGGAGAGGCTGAGGGCAGTGGAGGGTCCCCCCAGCTCATGCCCCCCTTTGCAAACCACTTGGGGGGGGCTCTCCCTGGCACCCCCCCGCCCCGCGGCCCCTCAGCGCGGCCGGTTCAGCAGGACCTCGAGCCAGCAGGGGCAGGAGGTGATGAACTGCCGGGAGTAGCAGGGCCCCCAGCCCTTGGCAAAGCTGATGCGGACGCTGTGGGGGTCACAGGGGCCCTCCCCAGGGAGCCGCCGGCCCCCGGCGCCCCCCACGCGCTCGAAGTCGAACACCTTGGCCGAGTAACCGGGCAGCACCTTGAGGACGGGGAGCCCGCGGGCGCCGGGGGGGCCCAGGGTGGGCGAGCTGACGAAGATGGGGTGCTCGCTGCGGTTGTAGGCCCACACGCCCCCCGGCTCCCGGCTCAGCAGCAGCCCGCGGCCGATCTTGCCCCGCGCCCGCCGCACGGCCCGGCTGCGGTGCGCCGCCGGTAACTGCCCCAGGCAGAAGCCGCTGCCCCGCGGCAGCTCGCAGAACACGTTCACCGCGGCCTCGTGCACGGCGTAGAGGCGGCCCACGCGCGTGCGGTGCTCCCAGTAAGCCAGCTCGCACCAGCAGCCGTCCTTGGGGGTGCTCCGAGAGAGGCTGGTGTCCGCTGGGGGGGAGAGCAGCGCCGTCACCACCGGGCACAGGCACCCATGGGCGAGCTGTGCGGCTGGAGGGACCGAGGGGAGAGGGCCCGGGGGCGGTCCGTAGCCCCATGGGTCACACCGGGGCCGGGGCAGCGTGCGGGTGGATGGACGCGGCCCCGCAGGGATGCCCCAGCGCGGGCTCTGGCACCGGGGTGGGTCCAGAGCACGGGGCCAGCAAGTCCCGGGCCGCAGGCCCCCGGGGGGCACAGTGAGGGGCCCCCCGCGGCCGGTGCCGGTGGCCCGCGGCCAGGCTGGAGCCGCGGCCGTGTGCGTCAAGGCGCATTGTGTGTGTCCCCGCGGGCAGCGCTTCCTCCGGCACCGAGCCCGGCGGCGCCAGAAACAACAGGAGCCGCGGTGGGGGGGCCCCCGGCAGGAACCCCTCGTCCTGCGCCAGAGCCTTTTCCTCCCAGCGGGGGCGGCTGCCAGCCCCGCTCCCCACTCCCCAGGCTCCGTGTGCCCCACCGGAGCCGGCGGGGGTGCCCGGCCTCGTGTCCCTCTGCCTGTGGGGCAAAGCGGGGGGGATGAAGCAGCCCCCGGCACAGCGGGACCCTCTTACCGCGCCAGTGCCCACCATCGTAGCTGAACTCCAGGAGCTGGGTGCCGGGGAACGGGGGCTCACCCGGCCAGGAGGGACCGCAGGACACCTTCGAGTAGGGGGGCGGTGGGGTCTCTGGGGGAGAGAAGGGGATGAGGGGCTGGGACGCGCATCCCGACCCCCGCCAGAGCCCGGAGCCGGCCCCACCGGGCAGCACCCGGCTGCGGGCAGCACTCACCGGGCACAGCCAAGCGGCTGAAGTGATGCGGGTTGCAGCAGAGCGCGGCCGCGTCCCCGCAGCCCCCCCGGCCCCCGGCGCAGTAGCAGAGGTGCTTGAGCTCATGGGGCTGCCGCAGGTCGGGCCAGCGGTAGAGGCGGCAGAGCAGGACCTGGGGGGGCAGCGCCTGCTTGGGGCCTCCCCGCGACTCCCCCCGCGGCGCCCACACGCAGCCGGACTCGCAGGCGCCCCGGCTCTCCACCGCCTGCGCCAGCAGCTCCAGCTCCTCGTCCTTCAGCTTCTTGAACAGGGCATGAGCCGCCGGTTTGAGCGCACCGGGGCCGTCCTCGGGGCCTGCGGCCGCGCAGCGCTGCCGCCACAGCCGCCTCACCAGCGCGGCGCGGCGTGAGCGGAACATGGGAGCCGCTGCGGGATGGGGACAGGCGTCACCCCGCGCCGGGTCCCCGCAGTGACGGCCCTGCCCCGTCCCCACAGACCCCCGAGGGCGCAGCGCTGCCCCGGGGGGACGGGTGTCCCCAAAGGTCATGCGGGGATGTGACCCCAAAACCGGTACCCGGCGCAGGGGAACCCACCCGTGGCGAGGGCAGGGGTCTGTGTGTGTCCCGTCCCCCCCCCAGGACTGGGAGGGCGTCCCTAGGGAAGAGGTGCCTGGGACAGGGTCTCTAGGAAGGGGTCCCTGGGGATGGGGTCCTGGGGAACAGGGTCTCTGGGGATGAGGTCCGTGGGGATGGGGTCGCTGGGGAAGGGTCTCACTCACGGCACAGCAGGCGGCAGATCCGGGTGCGCGGGGCCGGGGCCGGGCACGGGGCCGCGCTCTCCGGCTCCGCTCTGCCCGCGCCCCGCCGCTACCCGGGCTTTTTCCTGCGCCGGGACGTTCTCCCCTCCCCCGGACCTCCCCGCTGGGGAACTCATTGATTCGCCCCGTCCCGGCCGGCCCCGGGGCTGAGCCACCGCGGGGCTGGGGCAGGCGCCAGGCGCGTGGGCTCCGGCGCTATGGGGGCTGCCGGGGGCAGCCGGCACCGGTGCTTGGCCACAGCGGCCCGGGCAGGGGGGAGCCACGGAGGGCACCGGCCCGGCAGCCCCCGGCCCATGTAGGCACAACCTGAGCCCCAAATGACACCCAAAGCGGGGTCCCTGCTGCCCCCCAGCCCTCCCCCTGGCCAGGGTCCCCCCCCACGGGAGCTGGGCGAGGGTGGGAGCCTGCTCCACAACAAAGCAGTTAATGTAAACGGGACCCTTATCCCGCGCCGGGCTGGGCTTCCTGCTCCCAACTTCCCGCCGAGATAAGGGAGGCCGCGCTGGCGCCAGGCGCTGCCGCCGGAGCTGCAGCCAGGCTCCGGCACCCAGGGGCACGGGGACCCCTTTGTGACCCACAGCACAGCCCCACACATCCCACCGGCTGTGACCGCCCTGCAGCTCCAGCCACAGTGGGCCCGTCAGGGACATTCTGCTTCCCGCTGGCTCTGGGCAGAGCCAGAGCCAGGGCAGGAAAGGGCCTGGAGCAGGGACAAGGGGAGATGCTCTTCAGACAAGGGGCTGAGTCATGGAAGGGATAAAGCCGGCAGAGGGACAGGCAGGACACACAACTCGTGCCCCAAGGGGCCCCACGCAGAGGTGACATTGGGGGGTGCCTGGGCGAGGGCTGGGACAGGACATCGCCCCCCCAGAGCCCTCCCCAAGCACACACAGCTGCTCAGGTGCTGCTCAGGTTTATTGGGGTCTCTGTGGTGGCAGAGCAGGGTCCCAGCGCTGGGTGTCCATCAGCTCCATCAGCAGGGGGCAACAAGCAGTAAGGACTGGGGAGAGGAGAGAGGTACAGTGGGTGAGGACCCCCTTACAGCACCACAGCTGCACCCCTCAGCCCCCAGGAGCACCATGGCCAGGCTCCTGTCACCCCCCAAGCACCACTGTTGGGCTCCCAACACCCCCCAAGCCCCATGGCCAGGCCCTTGCCCCCCAAAGGCCCCATGGCTGGGACACCAGCATCCCCCCGAGCACCATGGCCAGGCCCTTGCCCCCCAAAGGCCCCATGGCTGGGACACCAGCATCCCCCCGAGCACCGTGGCCGGGCCCTTGTCCCACCCCAGCACCATGGCTGGGACACCAGCATCCCCCCGAGCACTATGGCCGGGCCCTTGTCCCACCCCAGCACCATGGCTGGGACACCAGCATCCCCCCAAGCACCATGGCTGGGCCCTTGTCCCCTAAAGGCCCCATGGCTGGGACACCAGCATCCCCCCAAGCACCATGGCCGGGCCCTTGTCCCACCCCAAACACCACAGCTGGGGCCCCGTCCCCCCCCAGCCCCACGCTGAGCAGGCAGTGGAGAGCAGGGCACTCACCCGTCACTGGGCAGGGCAGGCAGGAGGTGCCGGGGGGCGTCCATGCCCTAGTCCAGCAGCTCATGGATGCACCAGCTGCAGAGCAGGAGGTACACGCACTCCCGCAGCAGCCGCAGCAGCCAGGAGCCCAGGCGCAGCCCCAGCGAGGCGCCGGCGGGTGCCGGCAGTGCCACAGCCCGCGCCGCTCGCCTCGCGGTGCCCAGCGGCCAGGCTCGGAGCAGGCGCATGGCCAAGGGCTCAGCGGGGTCTGATGCGGGGACGCGGCCGTGCGGGTGCGCGGCAGGCGCTGGAACCTGCTCCATTCTCTGTGCCTCAAAAGCCTCCACAATAGCGGGGATGCAGCAGGGGAAACAGCCCAGGAGCCCCTTTGTTCTGAGCTGGCCTCACCCCCCCTTGTCCTGCTGCCCCCCCCAAGCCCCGAAGGGACAGGCAAGGCCGAGCGCGATGCAGACGCAGGCTGAGCGCAGCAGGTTTATTCAGTGCTGGCGGGCAGCAGCTTTATTCAGTGTCATCCCCAGGGGTGCCCGCGGGGCCTTCACTGGCGGGACGTGCGTTCCTCCTCCTCGTTTTCCAGCTCGTAGGCAGGCCGGTACCGGTCCCGGCCCTGGCTGTCGGTGTAGCGCAGCGCCGGGTTCTTGAGCGTGTTGGCCATGCTCCCCAGGGACGTGTACCTGCAGAGGGAGAAGGCAGCTGCCAGGCTGCACCCCGGGGTACTGCGTGTGCCAAGCCGGAGGGCAGCACCGGACACTAACCCCTTGTCATACAGGACGCAGTAGGGGACAAAGAGCTGGCGCAGGAACTCCCAGATGTCCCGGTAGGTCCAGTCCTGCAGGCAGAATTGGGCAGGGGTTGACACAGAGAAACCAGAGAAGAAACTGCCCCCCTACAAGAGCACACAGGGGAGCCCCAGAGCGCTCCTGTCCCTCCTGGTGCATCCCCAAATGTAGGAAAAACCCCTCTTTGGGCAGGAAGGAGCCGTGTGGCAGCACCAGGCAGCCTGGCTGCAGTGAGGGGCACCCATCTGTGCAACAGGGTGGGAAATGCTCTGGGGAGAAGCCCTCCGGGATGGGTGTGGGTGGGTTAATGCCAGCTCCCAGCTCCATCACTTCAACCTGCCCCAGAGCAAGAGGAGGCCACGTACCAGCAGCGGGTTCACCCGCATGTACGGGGGCCAGCCGGGGTCCGTTAGGCACATGGGTGTCAAGGTGCACGAGTAGGGGTCCGTGCGCCGCGTCCCCATCAGCACGGCCTCGATCTGTGGCTGCTGCTCCTTCAGGCGCACCAGAGCCTCCCGGATGGAGCCCTCCACAGTGCAGAGCTGCACCTTGTACCTGTGCGGGCAGGGTGGGAGCTGCTGCAGGGCTGCGGGGCCCCCTGCTCACCCCACAGCCTGCCCCTTGCCCCCCGCACCTCTGCACGGTGGCCTGGATGAACTGCTCCATCTCAGGGAAGGGGGACACGGTGCGGATGTAGAGCACCTGCAGCTTCTCCTGCCTCGCCGGGTACCGTCTGCGGAGAGACCCATCACGTATGGGCTCCGCACCCCAGGAATCCACGTGTTCCCCCAGAGCAGGGCAGGTGAGAGCCCTGGTTGGAGCCCATGGGACCCCCTCAGCCTGCCCCAGGCCAGGTACCTCTCCACAGCAGCATGGACGAGGTGCAGCAGGGCAGTGCAGTCCTTGCCCCCATTGAAGCCCACGCAGATCTGGGCCAGGCTGTACCGCTCCAAAGCCTCCTCGATGGTCCGCAGTGCTGCTGCCACCTTCTGCCCCAGGGCTGAGCCTGCCGGGACCGGACAGTCGGTGCCTGCCTCAGGTTACGCTGCCTTGGCGCTGCCCCAGGGCCTGCGGTACCTCGGCCTTCGGGCACGTCTTGTCTCCAGACACACCATGGAGCCTGGAGCCAAGAGCTTGCATAACCCAGAGGTCTGTGCCATGGATGGGACAGGGATCCTGCCAGCACCCGGGAACCATGGCACAGCTCCCTCCAACACACGCTGTGCTCTCAGGGACCGGCACCGGGTGGCCTGAATTGGGGTTCTGGGTCCCACTCCCACCTGTGGCTGCGGCAGTAGCAGGGCCTCAGCACCCCTCAAGAACCCCAGAACAGGCAAACTCTGCTCCCAGGCTGGTCTTCCCACTGCACTGGTCCTGCGAGGCTGGGCACTGCTTTACACTGAGGGTGGTAAAGCCCTGGCACAGGCCGCCCAGAGAGGTGGTGGATGCCCCATCCCTGGAGACAGCCAAGGCCAGGCTGGATGTGGTTCTGAGCAACCTGCTCTAGTTGGAGATGTCCCTGCCCATTGCAGAGGTCGGACTGGATGAGCTTTGGGGGTCACTTCAACCCAAACTGCTCTGAGATTCTATGATTCCCTGTACCTGACTCAGCCAGGCCATAAACCTCCGTGGCCGCTGGCGCGATGCAGTCCGTCACCAATGGCACAACAACGCCGGGCGGCAGCTTCTCCATCAAGAAGTGATGCGCTTCCTCCAGGTCCTGCTCCGACTCTGAGTCCAGCATCAGCTTCACCCGGTAGTAGTTACTGGCCCAGTCTGGGTAGGAGCCCAAACTGACACGGCCCTGGAAGGCGGCATTGACCTGGTCCAACGCGGGTGCGATGAGCGTCTCGTCGGCCGCCACATAGACGGCGCAGGAGTGGAACCGGGTCTGCTCGCTGCGGAAGAGGTGGGCAAAGCCGTCCAGGGCGCGCTCCATCAGCGCAGGGATGCCAGGGAAGATGTAGACGTTGCGCACACTGACCAGCGGGTACTTGAAGGTGCTGCCCACACCGTAGTTGAGGCGGGAGGACTCGGGGACACGCGCCAGCTTCATCTCGGGGCACTGCGCGTCCATGGTACCGAAGAACCGGTGCACCAGCGCCACCAGCTCGGGATGGGGAGCAACCTGCTCGCCAAAGGCCCTGGCCACGGCCTCGAAGGTCACATCGTCGTGCGTGGGGCCGATGCCCCCCGAGGTGAGCACGAAGGTGAAGCGGGCGGCAAAGGCGGCCACCTCGCCTGCGATGGCCTCCACGTCGTCGGGCACCACCGAGATCCGCGCCACCCGCACGCCCAGGGCGCGCAGCCGCCGGCACATGAAGAACGAGTTCGTGTCCTGCGTGTGGCCCTGCGGGGGAACGGAGACACCGGTGACGTGGGTTGCGGGGTCCCGGGGCACCCCCCTCGCGCCCCCCGCAGCCCCGGCCGCACCTTCAGGATCTCGTCGCCGATGACGATGATACCGGCGGTGCTGCCCCGCGCCGCGGCGGGGCCGGGGGCCGCCATGGGGCGGGAGGAGGCGGCGCGCAAGACCCCGCCCGCCCGCAGCGCGCCCCGCAGCGCTCCCCACATGGGCCCGTCGCGCCGCTCCGCCGCTCAGGCCGCGGCCCCGCCTCACGCTCCCATTGGCCAGGCTGCGCGTCCGTCACAAGGCGCTGCAGGCGCGGATTGGCCAGGAGGCGGGACCCGGCAGGGACAGAACCATCGCGGTTGGGCGAGGGAACGGCGGCCGCTCCCCCGTTGTGGCCGTGGGCCCGCCCGGCGGGAGAAGGCACATGCGCGGCCTCGGGGCCCCGGGAGTTCCGCCCCCCCCCCCCCCCCCCCGCACCCCCCTCCCCAGCCCCAGGCAGGAGCCGTCCCCCGGTACCGGGAGCTCCCCGCCGACCCCTTTCCCGTTCCAGCACACGGGAGCTCCCAGACAAACATCTCTTTATTGACGTTAGAAACAGGCACCAACGCCGGGGCTGAGCCGCCGCTGCTGCAGCGCCCGGGTAGCGCCGGGAGGCGGGGGGCGAAACTCCCCGAAGGTGATGCTGAGGAGGAAGGTGCTGGCTCGGCTCGGGCCGGGGGCCTCTCACTTCTCCGGCTTCTTGGGCAGCGGCCGGCGGAAGAGCAGGATGTGGGGCTCTGCAGGATAAAGGGGGGGGCGGTGGTGTCAGGCCGGGCCCCGCGGCCTCAGCCCCCCCCGCCACGGCTCACCTGGCTCGTGGATCATGTAGTGCACCCAGCCCTGGCTCTGCTGCACGCCCAGGTTCCGCCACTCCGACTCCGAGAGCAGGTGGGTCTTGGGCACCAGCTTCGCGATGTCCTTGGGCAACATCACGTGCCTGCAACGCCGCGGCCTCAGCGGGGACCGGGAGCACCGGGCCCCCCCAGGGGAACCGATACCGGGACATCCACGCTCCGCAAGCGCGCCATTACCGGGACACCCCGTCCTTAGTAAGCAGCCACTACCGGGACATCTCCTCCCTTGCTCCCACCCCGAGTGAGCCACTACCGGGACACTCACCCAGGCAGCGCCGTTACCGCACCACCCCCCCCCAGCAGAGCCGTTACCGGGACAACCCCCCCAGCAGAGCCGTTACCGGGACAACCCCCCCGGCAGCGCCGTTACCGGGACAACCCCCCCCCGGCAGCGCCGTTACCAGGACAACCCCCCCCGGCAGCGCCGTTACCGGGCCCTCCCCCCCAGCAGCGCCGTTACCGGGCCCTCCCCCCCAGCAGCGCCGTTACCGGGCCCTCCCCCCCAGCAGCGCCGTTACCGGGCCCTCCCCCCCAGCAGCGCCGTTACCGGCCCCCGCCTCACCGGTACTCGAACTCCTCATCATCGTACTTGTCCGAGTAGTAGATCTGTTTGTGCGCCATGACCCGACCGTGCACCCACCCCCTCCGCCGCGCCCTCACCTCAGCGGCCGTTGGCCCCCCCCCTCGCGGCGCTTTCAAACGCCACCGCCCCGCGCGCTCATTGGTGAGCGCCGCACAGCGGGCGGGGAGGGGCGCGCTCCCATTGGCTGCCTCTCGCGGGGCGCCGCTCGCCCGCGGGGGCTAAACCGGCGCGGTATTGGACGAGCCGGATCACGTGGCGGGGGCGCGGTGAGGCCGTGCTGGAGGGTGCGGGCCGGAAGTGAGTTGCTGGCGCGGTGCGGGGCGGTGCGGGGCCGGGCCGGGGTGCACCGGGACCGGAGGAGGCCGGCGGGGGACCCATGGTGCCCCGGTGAGCGGGGGGGGGCCGGCCCGGGACCTATGGTGCCCCGGTGAGCGGGGGGGGGACCGGCCCGGGACCCATGGTGCCCCGGTGAGCGGGGGGGGGGCCGGCCCGGGACCCATGGTGTCCCGGTGAGCGGGGGGGGCCGGCCGGGACCCATGGTGTCCCGGTGAGCGGGGGGGGCCGGCCGGGACCCATGGTGCCCCGGTGAGCGGGGGGGGGGCCGGCCCGGGACCCATGGTGTCCCGGTGAGCGGGGGGGGCCGGCCCGGGACCCATGGTGCCCCGGTGAGCGGCGGGGGCAGGCCCGGGTGGGGGGAGCCGCCGCCAGGCACCGCGGCGGGGCTGGCGCGGCCTGCGCAGCCCCCAGGGGAGCGGCGGAGCCGTGCGGCCGGGTCCTCGCCGTTCGGTGCCCCGCGGGGCCTCCCCCCGTGCCGGCCGCTCGGTTGTGTCCCGGTCTCGGTTCACTCCGTGCGGCGGTCGCTGTGCGTGCCCGGAGCCTCTCGCTGCGCTCCGGCTCGGATCGACCTGTGCGGGGTGTTCAGGGGCAGCTCGGGCGTCGCTGCCGGGGCTGGGGGGTCCCCGGGACCCCATAGCGCAGCCTCAGCGAGGACAGGGCGCCGGCGCGTTTCCAAAGGAGCTGTGCCCTCAAGCGCTGTCTGTGCTCAGCAGGGACAAACCTCGGAGCAGTCCAGGGTGATGCCGGCCGGGGTGGACGTTCCCCGTTGCGGGTCTCTGCCCCGGCCCCCCAGCATGTCGTGTCTGTTACAGCCTGTTCCTGCCTCTCCCATTGAGTTGTGGGTTGTGCGGACGCGTGTCCTGGGCCCTGCCAAGTTCGGCCCCCGGTGTCCGAGCGGCCTCATCCCCGCCAAAGGGGTCTGGCGTGGTGTTGCCAACCCGCGCTGCTGCACTTGCCAAGCAGGGCCCTCCTTATCGCAGTAATCATGTTAGAGCCCGCCCAGGCTCCGGTGCAGGCCCCAGATAAGGGCATGATTGCTGTAAGGAAGTAAATCATGTTGCTGCCCTGCACTGCTCGGCCTTGGCCGGGCACTGGGGGTGAGAAGGGCAGGGGCTCTGGAGCTGCTCCTGCTTTGCTTGCCTTGTTGTTTTTTGCCTTGCAGAGCTTCCTGCCCTTCCTGGCTCCCCCCTCGGAGCCTCTTCCCGTGACTTTCTTCTCCACTGCTCGCCTGAGACAAGGGGGCTGCAGTGCTGGGGGCTCTGCACGCCCTTGTGGTGCCAGCCAAGGGGGTGGCAGGAAGGGGCAGCTCTGCCCTCCCCATCCCAGGCTGCGTTTGCTCTCCCTGTGTGCGTGTGGCCACTCTGTGCTCGTTTTGGGGGTTGGCTCCAACCCCCAGTTTTATTTGCTGCTGTGGGCAAGGTCTGAGCAGTGTCAGGCCTCACGCTCCTTCCCAGCACATCCCAGCTCCGTCCCCGCTTGGATGGGAAGCAGGAGGCTTCCCTGGATCTCTTGCCCTGCGTTGGCAGTGCTGCAGCCCTGTGGTCAGTGAGGAGGAGGAGGAGCAGGGTTTGCCTCGGTGCGAGGGCCAGCAGGGCAGGGCTGGCTAACTCCCTGTTTGTCCCCGAACCGCAGGTCGGATGCCACACGAGAGGGGCCGTGTGCTTCTGTTCCCTGCCCGGGGCCTGCCCTGCCCTCTGCAGCGATGGAGTACGTGGTAAGGACTGCGGTGGAGGGCGAGGTGGCTTCGGTGGTGGATCCTGCCTCCCCTCTCTCCTTGCTGGCAGGGCCTCAGCCTCCTCCTCACATCTCCGCTGGCATGTCCTGGCCCCTCTTCTCAGTAGCAGAGAGGCGCTGGCAAGGAACACGTAGGTGCCATATGATGCTCTTGTGATCAGAGTGGTGGTTTTTTGCTTCCTCCCTGCCCTGGAGGCGTGGGGATGGCTCCGTTATTGGACCAAGAGGGTCTCTTGCCCCCGGCAAGGCGCGTACGTGCGGCAGCAGCCGGCACACGGCTGCCTGCTCCTCGCTGCAGCTCCTTGCCAAACCGCTGGTGTGTTCCAGGTCTGTGACTCAGCTCCCACTTTGTGTTTCCTGGGAGGATGTAGGGCCAGCGCCCAGGAGCACAGCCTCAAGCGTCCCCTCTCTGCTTCTCTGCTCCTCGCCTCAGGCTGCATATGAAGTCCCAGCCCCAGGCACCCAAAAGTAGCCCTTGTCCGTCTGCCTGTCCTGCGCGTGGTGCGCGGAAGGGCAGCTGCCTGCTGGATGGGGTTCATTGCTGCATCTTCAGGCAGGGCCCCTTGTTCTGTGGCCTCTGCCTTCCGTGCTCTGAGCCTGCTGGAAGGGGCTCTTGGATGCCCTGGAATGGGCTGTGGTGGCAGTTCCTCATCTCTCCAAGGGCTGAGAGCAGCAATACATCTTGTGACTGCCTAGTGCAGGGCGATATGGGCTGAGTGGCCTCAGGAAGTCCTGATACAATCAGAAATGATTCCATCCTGGAAAAGCAGAGGCCTGTGTGTGGATCCGGGGGTATCAGGGATGGCTGCGCCGAGCCCCATTGTCCGGGCCCTGAGCTGGTGGGAAGGGGCTGAGGAACCCCCACCATCCCCTTTGCAATTCCCTTCTGCTGTTCCCTGGGGAGGCGCTTGTGCTCACGGAGCCACTGCTGCCGTGCCAAGGGATCCTGGCCCCACATCCGCTGGTGGCCGGGCCCTCGGTGGCTCCCCCCGGCACCGGGGGGCTGCGGCTGCCCCTCGCGGGGCTGGCGGCTTCCTGGCTCCCTGGCCCCGGCTTCCTGCTTTTCTTTAGTGCCGTGGCCACGGGAAGGTCACAGCACGGGGGCCCGCGGCGGGGACGAGCTCGTCGGAGGACGGCACTGCGGGCTCCCGGCGCCAGTGGCGTCTGAGGTGGGGCTGGCGTCGCGGTGCTCCCGCACCGGGAGGGTGATGGACCCACCGGCGGGAGCCACGGCCCCTCGCACAGTGCTGGAGCCTGTTTTCAGCTCTGTCCTGGCTTCATTTCCCTGTCCCCGTGGCGGGGTGCCAGAGCTCGGGAAGTGGTGCCGGCAGCCGGGTCCAAGCAGGGAGAGCCCTTCCCTTGGGCTGGATTTAGCCGGGTTTGGCTCTGTGGCTGGTACTCAGCAAGGGCTCGGCCTGTGGTGGGTCAGAGGGGTTGAAATCCTTGCTTCAGCCGTGTGAGGTGGAAGCAGGGAGAAGGAGAAGGAAGCAGAGAGCTTTTGCCGCCTGGGGGAGGCTCATATGGATCGATGGTGCCTCCGGTGCGTTGGGAAGGGGGGCGCGGGTGCCCCCGACCCCCGCACCCGCTGCTGGGGGCTCCCCGCGCTGCAGGGGGCCGCGGTTTGCTCCCCGATCGCTCCCTCCCGCTGGCTCCGCCTGTGACCTTGATTTTTCCGCTCCAGATAGGCGCAGGGTCCCCTCCCCTCGCCGCCAGCCCCTCCTGCGCTGCAGCCCCTGCCCGTGAGTCAGCACGGCCCTTCCGAGCAGCAGCGGCCGCTCAGCCCCGCGCCCGCCGGGCTGCGGGAAGCAGCAGCCGCCTCTCCCGCCCGCGCTGAGCCCACCTGTATCCTGCTCCTCGCGCCTCCTCCTCCTCCTGCTCCCGAAGGATCGCTGTCCCTGCATCCCCGCCGGCTGCGAGCGCCGCTGGCACCTCGGCATCGCGGCCCCCTCCCGGCGCAGGGCGCCGCTGCCCCCCGGCAGAGCCCGGCGAGCCAACGGCGGCTGCCCGCTGCCGGCACGTGGGTTGCGTAGCTTTGGCCACCACAGAAGGACCTTGTTCGCTTCTGGCCGGTGCTCGCAGCGGGGCTGGGCCGGGCTTGGACGCGCTCTGAGGCTGCCTTGTCTCAGGGCGTTAAATATTCATGCTCCTGATTTCCTCTTAGCGGGGCTGGAGCGAGCTGCGGGGCAGCAGCGCGGGACCGGGCCGAGGGGCTGCGGCCAGCCCCGCCTCAAGACAACGGGATTTGCGGCGGAGCGACGCGGGGCCGTGGGGCTTGAGGAGCTCCGGGCTGGGGGCCGAGTGTGCTGAGCCCCCCGGGGCGTCGCCGCAGCCCCGTTTCCTCCGCGCCGCAGTGGGGTTGCGCTCCGTCCATCCGGATCTGCACATCCTTTGCTGACGCCGCTCGGGATCGATCCGGCTGCGCCGGCACGGAGCCGAGCAGCCCCCCGCCCCGCCGCCTGGTGCCCCGGGGCCGGCTCTCGCTGCCGGCCATGCCGGGCTGGTGCAGCCCCGGCGCGGAGCTCGGCCGAGGCTTGTGCCTGGGGGCAGCTTCCGCGCTGGGACCCTCCATGGGGCCCCCGTGAGCCCCGGGCGGCTGCTCCAGGCGGGCCGGGCCGGCGCCGGCCCTGCTCGTTGCGCTCGGCATGGATCTCCTGCAGAAGAGCAAATACAGCCACCTGCGGAACGAGTCCGTCTCCTCTCTGGAGGAGGCCGTGGGGGTCCCGGGCTCCTCGGTGGAGCCCCTCCTGGGCACACGGCCACTGTCTGTCTCCTCGTCCTCCTCCTCCCTCGGCCCCGCGGCGCCTCTCGGGGAGCTGTCGCCCGAGTCTGAGGACAGCCCCACCACGCTCTGCTCCTTCTTCCCCAAAATGGCCAACCTGAAGCTCTCCAACCCCGCCAACCTGCTCAGCCTGCGCGGCTCCTCTGGCAGCGGCAGCCTCGGGGAGCCCCCGGCACCGGCACCGGGGGGAAACGCCAGCCCCGGCTCAGCGGGACCTGTTGCTGTCTGTTCCCAGGATATGAACAAGCTGAGCTGCGGGAAGAAGACGCGGGTGGAAGGCGGCCAGCTTGGGGGAGACGAATGGACCCGCCACGGCAGCTTTGTCAATAAGCCCACCCGTGGCTGGCTGCACCCCGATGACAAGGTCATGGGCCCCGGGGTCTCCTACCATGTCCGTGTGAGTGCTGGGGGCGGGGGGGAGGGTGTGTGGGAAGGGTGATGGTGGGGATTTGGGGACCTGCTGGTATGCTCCTTGGGGGTGGTAGGTGGGCAGTGGGGTTCCTGGGGTGGTGAGGCTGACCCTGCTCTCTCCCCCAGTATATGGGCTGCGTGGAAGTCCTGCAGTCCATGAGGGCTTTGGACTTCAACACCAGGACGCAGGTCACCAGGTGAGCTCTGCCTCTTTGGGAGGGTCTGAGCCCCACGCAAGCTCCTGGAGATGTGTGGGGCTTTTGGGGGGCGGCTGGGCTGCCTGCAGCAGCCACGTCAGATTAACACCAATATGCTTCCCCTGCTCAGAGAGCCCTGTTTGTCACCCTGTCCCTTGTGTGCTGGTCCAGTGGGGGGGGGTGGTGTCACTGCTTGGGAGGGGGCACTGACATCCTGCTTTGCTCCCTGCAGGGAGGCCATTGGGCTGGTGTGCGAGGCTGTGCCCGGTGCCAAGGGAGCTGTGAGGAGGAGGAAGGTGAGGCCGGGCTTGGGGGGGTGCTCAGCAGCATCAGTGCTGAGGATGAGGTGCCCATCTCTGCCAGGGGGAGCTGCAGGGTTTGGCCTGGGTACCCCTTCCCCACACTGCTTTGTGTCCCCAGCCCTGCGGCCGCTCCCTCAACTCCATCCTGGGCAAGAGCAACCTGAAGTTTGCTGGCATGCCCATCACCCTGACCATCTCCACCAGCAGCCTCAACCTCATGGCCTCTGACTGCAAGCAGGTGAGGGCAGGGGGCAGCCGTGCCAGGGTCTTCAGGTGAGCAGGAATCCTGCTGAGGGACAGGGGGTGTCCCCAGCCTCTTAAGAGATGTCTTGGTGGGCTGTGACCTGCTGGGTGCCCATCTCCCCCCAGTCCCTGGTGGCAAAGAGGTTGGGGCGATGCCCCAGAGACTGAGAGACCCAAATCCCGTGTCCTGGGGCCAGTGGGTTTTGATCCCACTCCCTGTGGCCCTGCTGGTGCCCCAGACCTTCTCCTGGTGGCCTGTGGCTCACAACACCACAGCGTGGAGGAGTGTATATTGGGAGGAGCAGGAGGTGCCACAGAGGAGCTCCCGGCGGTGTCCAACAACCTCTCTGCCTTGCAGATCATTGCCAACCACCACATGCAGTCCATCTCCTTCGCTTCTGGGGGAGACCCGGTGAGTACAGGGGGTCCCCATCACGTGTGCCCTGCCCCGGGCTGGGGCTCGGTGCCTCCCTGCACCCGTCTCACCGCTGGTGTCTCGTCCACAGGACACAGCCGAGTACGTCGCCTACGTTGCCAAAGACCCCGTCAATCAGCGAGGTGAGGCTGCTCTGGGGGTGTTGAGGCTCAGCTCAGGGTGGCACCGGGCCCCTGTGAGGAAGCTCTGGGGTGCGCAGGGCAGGCTCGAGGGATGGAGGACTTGGAATCATGGAACGGGTTGGGTTGGAAGGACCTTAAAGCTGATCCAGCTCCAACCCCTGCCACGCGCAGGGATACCTTCCGCTAGAGCTGGTTGCTCCAAGCTCTGTCCAGCCTGGCCTTGAACACTGCCGGGGATGGGGCAGCCACAGCTTCTCCATTCAACCCTTTCTAGTTCCCCACCACCCTCCCAGGGAAGAGCTTCTGCCTAAGAGCTCATCTCAGTCTCCCCTCTGGCAGGTTAAAGCCATTCTCCGTGTCCTGTCCCTACAGGCCCTTGTCCAAAGCCCCTCTCCAGGTTCCTTACATCCCGTTCAGGCACTGGAGCTGCTCTAAGAAGCAAGCCTGGGAAGTTAGATCTCATTTATCATGTCTCCCCCAGCCTGCCATATCCTGGAGTGCCCCGAGGGCTTGGCACAGGACGTGATCAGCACCATCGGGCAGGCCTTTGAGCTGCGCTTCAAGCAGTACCTGAAGAACCCCCCGAAGCTGGTGACACCCCATGACAGGTAAGGGCAGTGGAGGGGGAGGCAGGAGGGTGCCTGTGGTTGGAGGGGGCTGTCAGCTGCTCACCTGAGCTGTGCCCCTGCCAGGATGGCTGGGTTTGATGGATCTGCCTGGGATGAGGAAGAGGAGGAACCAGCTCCTGATCACCAGTACTACAACGACTTCCCTGGAAAGGAGCCTCCCATTGGGGGGGTTGTGGACATGCGGCTGCGGGATGGGGCTGCTCAGACCCCCAATCACTTGGGCGCCACGCTGGTAAGGCTCCGGGCACGGCCCTGTGGGGAGTTCCATGGTACAAGGGCGATGCAGGGACCCCATGGTGTGTGTCTCTCCAGCACCTCTGTCCCAGGGGGTGCCTGGAAGGGGTGGGCAGTGCAGGGGGACTCACCTCCACCTCTCACTGCAGCCCGTCGGCCAGTCCAGTGGGGAGTACGACCCCCAGAAGCAGCACGCTCCTGCCCAAGGTAATGGGGGGGCCATGGCTGGTCCCATCTGCCTTTCTGGACGCAGTGGGTGCTGGGTTTGGGGCTGGAGCCCTGCTCACCACGGTGCTCTTGGCAGGAGCGAGAGAGAAATACCCGGCTCCGGTGAGTGCATCCGGCCGCACGGACCTGTTTGATGACCCATCTTATGTCAACGTGCAGAACATGGACAAGACTCGCCAAGCACCGGCTGCCAGCACCCCAGCGACGGCCAACGGTAGCACCCAGAGAGACCTCTTTGACATGAGTGAGTGGGTGTGGGGCTGGGGGGCGTGCCAAGGGGCTTGACCGCGGTCCCAGCACCGCTCCTCTCTCCCTGCAGAGCCGTTTGAAGATGCTCTGCGTGTCCCCCCATCTGTGCCCGTGGGGCTGCCCCCTGCCCAAGTGGTGGCCTCCATGGAGGAGCAGCTGAGACGAGAGCCCTGGTACCATGGGAAGATGAACCGCAAGGAGGCTGAGAAGCTGCTGAAGGTGAACGGCGACTTCCTGGTGCGGGAGAGCACCACCACCCCGGGGCAGTACGTGCTGACCGGCCTGCAGGGTGGGCAGCCCAAGCATCTGCTGCTCGTCGATCCCGAGGGAGTGGTGAGTCCATGCAACGCCCCAGGGATGGAGCTTGGCACAGTTTGGGGGTTACAAGAGCCTCGAGGGATTTGGGGAGCTCCTGGGGAATGCCTCTGGGTTGGTTTGGGGGCTGGAGAGGGTCCGGGGCTGCGTGGGGACCCCTTGGGCCTCCTGCTGGCAGCAGCGGCCTCCTGAGCGTTCTTTCCCTGGCCCCCAAGGTGCGGACAAAAGACCATCGCTTTGAGAGCGTCAGCCACCTCATCAGCTACCACATGGACAATCACCTGCCCATCATCTCGGCCGGCAGCGAGATGTGCCTGCAGCAGCCCGTGGAGAGGAGACTCTGAGTGCCTCGGGGTGCATCCCCCCCCCCGCCCCGGCCCCACTCCTTGCCCAGGGCACCCTTGGACTCTGAGCCGGGTGCTCAGCTGGGACTAAGCATGGACACGGCCGGGGCCTGTCCCCGCTGGTGCGGTGTGAGCTGCCGGCATGGCCGAGGGGGGGTCTCTTCTTGCCAAAGCCCCTGCTGTGCCCCCCAGCTCCAGCCTTCACACAGCAGCTCGGTTCCTGCCACAGCCTGGCCCTGCTGCTGTGCCGCAGCCGCTCGCACCCAACGGTGTGGGCACGGGGATGGTGGAGCTGAGCCCTCGGGGTGCAGAGGGGGGCACCCCCCCCAGCCCCATTCTGACTGTACCCGGTCACTTTATGTGTTAACTCTGTGCCTTGACCCGCAGGTCCCACACTCTTATGCAATGGTGGGGGGCTGGGGATGGAGCCCCCCCTCCCCGTGCTCCCAACCCCACCGTGCTCCTTCCTGGGATGTGCCCCGGCAGCCGGGGGGTGGCGGGAGGGCCCCCCCCATGCATGGTGTTCCTCCCCAAGCCAAAGCGCAGCCCTGCCCCGGGCCCTGCTCTACCAAAGGAACCGGTGCTCGGTATTAAAGTTGGTATTTCTCTAGGCCGTGCCTGGTGTCACGGCGGCACCGGCCGCGGCGTCGCGCACCCACTGGCACGTGGCCCCCTCCGTCCGTCCCCCCGCGCCTGTGCCGTGGTCCGCTCCGCTCCCCCCGCGGGCGCTGCGCGTGGTCCGTTTCGCCCTGCTTCCCCCCGCCCAGCGCTGGAGTTGGTGCGTTCCCCCCCCGCGGTGCTATGTGTATGGTTCCTCCCACTGCGCGCTCCCGCCCCGCATCGCACTGCGCTTGGACCGCGCTGCGATTGGCTGCGCCCCGCCCTGTTGCGCGGTGATTGGTTCCTCCGGCACCGAGCCGCGCTCCCGCGCGGTGACTGATTGGCTCCGCCCCGCCCCTCGCGCGGTGATTGGCTCCGCGCGGGCTCCGGTTGCGGGTGGCGGCGGCGGGGCCATGGCGCGGTGGCGGCGGTGAGGGCCATGGCGGCCCCGCACGCGGAGAAGCTGGAGGGAGGCGTCCCGGCCCCGCCGCCCCCCCCGGGGCCCCCGCACCCCGCGGGCAGCGCCGCCACCGGCGGGCCCGGCCGCAAGCAGGGGAAGGCAGGTGAGCGCGGGCGGACCGGCACCGGGGGGACCGGGACCGGGCAGGGGGGGCTCGGCACCGGGCACGGGCGGCCCGGCCCCGGCTGACGCGGCCCCGTTGTCCCCGCAGGGCTGCAGATGAAGAGCCCCGAGAAGAAGCGGCGCAAGTCCAACACGCAGGTAGGGCACGGCCCGGGAGCGGGGCCGGCGCCGGGAGCGGGGCCGGCGCCGGGAGCGGGGCCGCTCTGAGCGCCACCGCCTCCCGCCGCAGGGCCCCGCCTATTCGCACCTCTCGGAGTTCGCGCCGCCGCCCACCCCCATGGTGGATCATCTGGTGGCCTCCAACCCCTTCGAGGACGACTTCGCAGCGCCCAAAGCGGGTGCAGCCGCCGCCGCCGCCGCCTCGTTCCTCGGCAGCCCCGTCCCTTTCGGCGGCTTCCGCGTCCAGGCCGGGATGTCCCCGCAGGTGCCCCCCGGCTACGGCGGCGGCCCCCAGCCGCTGCGGCGCCAGCCCCCGCCGTTTGCCCCCGGGCAGATGGGCCCGGCCTTCAGCATGGCTCCGCAGGGCCCCGGCTACGGGCAGCCCGGCGCCGTGGGCTTCCCGGGGCAGCCCTTCGGGCAGCCGCTGGGGCCCAGCTTCAGCCCGCCCGGGGCGCCGCTGCTGCAGGGGCCGGTCGGCAGCTTCGGGCCCATGATCTCCCCGACGCTGGGGCAGCCCCCGCGGGGGGACGTGGGCCCCGGGCAGGCGCTGAACGCGCCCCCCGGGGGCCCGGCTGTGGGGCAGCGCTTCGGGCAGCCTGGCGGCCTCTTCGGACAATCGCCCCTGCAGCGGCCCGGGCAGGGCGGGCCCCCGCTGCCCCCCACCGCCAGTCCCTTCCCCGGGGCTGACCCCGGCTTCCCACCCGGCGGCGAGGAGGGGGGCAAGAGCCTGAACCCCCCGCCCGGCGCCTTCGCCCCGGAGCAGCACTCGGGCTCTCCCGCCGCTGTCAACGGCGCCCAGCCCGGCTTCACCCCCGGCAGCACCGGCCGTGGCGCCGGCACCCCCGAGACCAACAGCCTCCCACCGCCCCCCCCGGGGAAGGCAGCGGGGGGCTCGGGCCATCAGCCGCCCCCGGGGCTGGTGTACCCGTGCGGGGCCTGCCGCAACGAGGTGAACGACGACCAGGACGCCATCCTGTGCGAGGCCTCGTGCCAGAAGTGGTTCCACCGGGAGTGCACCGGGATGACGGAGAACGCCTACGGGCTGCTCACCACCGAGGCCTCGGCCGTCTGGGCCTGCGACTTCTGCCTCAAGACCAAGGAGATCCAGTCCGTGTACGTGCGGGAGGGCCTGGGACAGCTGGTGGCTGCCAACGACGGCTGAGCCGCCCCCCCCGACCCTCCCCGCCACCGGGCACGGACTCACCCCTGGTTCTGGCACCACCTCCAACTGGAGAGATGGGACCAGGCACCGGCTCGGTACCAGTTGTGCCATCACCCGCCCTTTGCGGGGGAAGGGGGGGCTCCAATGCCCCCATTATGTACTCGGGGCAGTCCCGGTGTTCTTTTCCTCTCCCTGGTGCTCGGGATGGTCCCGGTGCCGCTCCCCCCCCCCGTTATCCCGTTTTAGCCAATCGTTAATTGAAACTTTTGTACCGTCGCCATAAAACGCTCAATCGCGTGTCTGTGTCTCGGTTCGTGCCCGCCGCGGGGGGGCGGGAAACGGGGGCGGTGTCCGGTACCGGAGGGGGGGCTTCACGCGCCCCGCCCCGCCGCCATCCCATTGGCCGCTGGCGTCACGTGCGAGCCCCTTCCCGAGGGCGGTGACCGGCACCGGGGAAAGTTACCGGCGGGACCGCGGCACCAGGTACCGCCCCCCCCATCAGCATCGCCCCGGGCACGGGGCCGCGAGCGGGGCCGCGGCTCCAACGGGAACAGCCCCGGCCGGGTGGGGGGCCGGGTGTCCGCGGCGGGGTTCGGAGCCCCACGGGCCGGTTCCGGGTCCCTGAGTGGCGGCGGGGGCTGCCCGTGTATCCGGTGCCACCGTTCCCACCCGGTACCGCCGCCTCCCCGCGGGGCTCGGTGCCCCCGGGCTGGGCCCCGTGGCCCCCCCCAGGCTGGGTCCGGTGTCCCTCGTCCACCTGCCCGGCGGCTTCACTCGGCTATAAATACCCGTGATAGAAACCACGGTGTAAGTGGAGCAGCTGCTGCCGGTGCTGGGGGCCCGTGGGGGGGGTGCTGCCTGCGAGCACCGGCGCTCCCCGATCCGGGTCCGGGTCCGGGTCGCGTCCCTCCGCTGTCTCCCTGCAGGTGGCTCCGGGCGGTGCCCATGGCGGAGAAACCGGAGCCCCGGGACTCGGAGAGCAGCAGCCGGGAGCCGGCGGGCAGCGAGGTGAGGGCCGGGCTGTGGACACGGGCCGCGGGCACGGGGGGCCGCGGGGCCGGGACCGAAGGTGCCGCCGTCCCCCTTCTCGCAGGGGCTGCCTGTGGAGACGCTGGGTCCGGAGCTGGAGCCGGAGGAGGAGGATGAAGGCAGTCGGGACCCCGTCGCAGGCAGGCGGCAGCGTGGGGCCGGGCAGGTCGGGGTCCGCGGGGCCGCCGCTCACCGCCGCTCTTTCCTTTTCCAGCAGTGGCCTTCGAGGCCGCAGCCGTTTCCCCCATCCCCGCCGGGCTTGGGCAGAGCGGGGACCCGGGGCCTGGGGTCCTGCCGGGGGAACGCGGGACCCCGCAGCACCCGGAGGAGCACCCGGACCCCAGGGCCGAGCCCCCCCGGGACGGGTCCTCAGAGCCTGGTGGTGATGAGCAGGAAGAGCCCGATGCTGAGCCCGATGCTGAGCCCGATGCCGGGGCTGAGCCCCCCAAAGCAGGTCAGGCCCCTTGGGGGCCGGGCAGGGGGGGCCGTGCTGGGGGGCAGACCCTCCCTGGAGGTGCCCGTCCCTCCCCAGAGCCACCAGTGGAGGATGGGACCTGCACCAGCAGTGATGACGATGTGGAGGGGCTGCGGCGACGGCGGGGCCATGAGCCCCGTCCTGGGCCCCCCCCTCCCATGCCAGCCTTGCAGCGGGGGACTCCGGGCAGCGGGGATGAGGACAGGCTCAGCATGAGCAAGTACCTGCTGGGGGCCGTGGCGCTGGTGGCCGTGGGGCTGCTGATTGTGTCCGGTGAGTGGAGTCCTGGGGCAGGACGGGGGTTCTGGGGGAGGGTTGGGGCCCTGCATCCCCCTCATCATCTCTTCTTGTCCTCAGGTGGCGTCTATGACCCAGCAGATGGTGGGTGCTGGGCAGGATGCGGGCATTCGGCAGCACGCATGTGGCTGTGGCTGGATGCCTCCCTCCTGCCTGGTTCCGCTCCGCAGACCGCACGGAGCACGTGGAGAACCGGGATGTGGCAGCCGGGGAGCAGGAGCCGCTGCTGCCCATTGATAGCAATGTAAGGAGGGGTCTGCAGCAGAGCTGAGCCCCCTGAGGTGACCAGGGGCAGGCGGCACCCCCGGCTCCATCCTTCCTCTCCCCCAGGCCTCGCAGAAGAAGCTGCCGCCTTCAGGTACCGGGGACCCGCAGAGCCCGCAGTCCCTGAGCCTGCTCCTGGACAAGCTGGCCAAGGAGAACCAGGAGATCCGGCTCATGCAAGCAGAGCTGCAGGTGGGGCTTGGGGAGCCGGTGCTGTGTCCTGGTGCTGCTGCCCCCATCCCACCTCGCTCACAGCCCTGCTGCCCCCCAGGCCCACAAGGAAGAGCTGCAGGTCCTGCTGCACAAGAGCGAGGGCAGAGCGGCGGCGGCCGGGGCGCAGCAGCAGAGCCTGGAGGCAGAGAACGGGAGGCTCCGGGCGGCGCTGGAGCGGGAAGCGGCCGCGCTGCAGGAGGCCCGGGCTGAGCTGCAGCGCCTGCGGGCGGCCGCGGCACCGGAGCAGCCCCCTGGTCCCGGCGGGGAGGCGGCGCGGCGCGAGGGCGCGCGGTTGGCGTCTGTGCGGCGGGAGCTGGCGGGAGCCCTGGGGCGGGCACGAGGCGCCGGGGGGCTCGAGGCGCTGGTGGCGGAGCTGAGCGCCCTGGAGCAGCGCCTGGGCCGGGAGCTGGAGGCGGGGGGGCCCTGGAAGAAGCCGTTCAAGGCAGAGAAGAAGGAGAGCAAGCGGCGCAAGCGGCACGGCACCGGGGAGCACGAGAGGAGCGGGCACGGCAAACCCCATGGGCATGGCAAGGATGCCCGGTTCCCCCGGGAGCACAAGCCGGGCAAAGCCTGGGGGAAGCCGTCTCGTGAGCCCCCCTTCAGCCGGTACCGGGCCCCCCAGGGCTGCGTTGGGGTGGCCGAATGCGCCCGCAAGGAGGGCCGGGAGGTGCTGGGGGCCGCGCTGGAGCCGGTGCAGAAGACCCAGTTCCTGCGGCTGCTGGAGGGGTTCATGGGGCGGCTGGGCTGGGGGCAGCACTTCGGGGGGGTGGCGGCGCAGCTGGACGGGGCCTTCAGGGCCGATGGGGCCTTTGCCCACGACCGCCTGCGCTTCACCGACTTCGTGGATGCGGTGGAGGAGATGCTGGAGGAGGTGGCGCGGCGCGAGCGGGGCCGCAAGGACGCGGCTGATGGCTTCGAGGAGTTCGTGCTGCGTCACTACAGCAGGTGAGGGGCAGCGGGGCCGGGGGGGGCGCGGGGCGCGGCCCTTGCTCCCCATCACAGCCCCCCCTTCTCTTGCAGCCCCGGTGGGAAGGAGCGAGGGTGGAGAGCCCCTGGCACCGCAGGGTAGAGCCGGGGCGGCAGCCCCGTCACAGCCTTGACCCAGCGCCCCTCATGAAGGGCTCCCCACGGGCTGGTTTTGGGGGGCTGGGGGCTGCAGCCGTGCCCCACGGGGGCCGTGTCCCCAACAAGACGCACCGTGTGATGCTGCTGCCACGCAATAAAGCCACCGCTAGGCAGAGCTGTGCCTGCTGGGGGGGAACGGCGTGCGGGGGGAAATGGGGTGCGGGAAGGGAAGGGGGTGCTGGGGAAAGGGGTTCAGAGGAGGAAAGGGGGCAGCGATGCGGGGGGGGTCAGGGCAGGTTTGGGGCGCTCCCTCTGCACGCCTCGTCCAGCAGGGGGCGCCGTGATGCGGGCTCGCCGCCGGAGGGGCGGAGTCAGCGGCCCCGCGCCCAGCCCCGCCCTCCTAGGGCTGTACCATCGGGCTCTCCCACGGGGGGGGGGGCGTGGCCGGGGCGCGGATGGCGGCGCCGCGCGCGGTGCTGCTGCTGAGCGGGAAGAGGAAATCGGGGAAGGATTTTGTGGCCGAGGAGCTGCGGGGCCGGTACCGGGGGTGGGATCGGTACCGGGGAGGGTTTGTACGGGGGGGGGAGGGTCGGTACGGGGAGGGGTCGGTAGCGGGGGGCGGGGTTGGTACCGGGGGGCGGGGCCGGTACCGGGGGGGGGGTGGTCGGTACCAGGGGGCGGGGACTGGTACCGGGGGGCGGGCCCTGTACCGGGTGGGGGTTGGTACCGGGGCAGGTATCGGGGTCGGGGCAGGTACCGGGACTTGAAGTACCGGGAAGTGAGCCTGGTACCGTGCCCGGTGCCGGTGCCTCGGACTCCTCTCCCACAGGCTGGGCCCCGATGTCTGCGCCGTGCTGCGCCTCTCCGGGCCCCTCAAGGAGCAGTACGCCAAGGTACGGTGCCAGGATGCGCTGAGCCGGCCCGTGCTGTGCTGAGCCGGACCGTGCCGCGCCGCGCCGTGCCCCGCGCCCCCTGAGCCCATATCCCCGCAGGAGCATGGCCTGGACTTCCAGCGGCTCCTGGACGCCAGCGCCTACAAGGAGACATTCCGGCAGGACATGATCCGCTGGGGCGAGGAGAAGCGCCGCGCAGACCCCGGCTTCTTCTGCAGGGCAGCGGTGGAGGGAGCGGTGCAGCCCGTGTGGGTGAGCCGGGAGGGACACGGGGACACGCGGGATGCGGAGGCTCCGGGACGGGCGCTCACGGAGCCCCTGCAAAGGTGGTGAGCGACACACGGCGCCTCTCGGATGTGGAGTGGTTCCGGGATGTCTATGGTGACCTGGTGCAGACCGTGCGGGTCGTGGCCACCGAGGAGACGAGGAAGAGGAGGAACTGGGTCTTCGTTGCTGGTGAGCGACCACCATATTGAGCGTGGTGCTGAACCCGGGGATGCGCTGGCAGCAGTGCTGTCCCATGGACGGATTCACCACTGGCTGCGGGGGCTGGAGGGTTCAGATGAAGCCCCCCAGCTCCATGGGCTGAGGCTGTGGCAGGGCACGGACAGGCCCTGGCCCAGGTTGGGGCCTCACCTGGGCTCTCCTCTTCCCCAGGGGTGGATGATGCCGAGTCCGAGTGTGGCCTGGACCAGGGAGTGAGCTTCGACTGGGTGATCACCAACGATGGGGATGAGCTGTCCCTGGACCAGCAGCTGGAGACGCTCCTGCAGGCGCTCCACAGCCGCCTGTAGCTGTGGCCTCTCTCCCGGTGCTGGGGGGGCACCCAGATCCCCCCTTTTGCCTCTGCTGAAAGTAAAGCGCTGACACCGAGAGCCGCCGCCACCCGGCTCTGTCTCTCTTCCCTTGGGAAAGGTGTTCACGTGGGGCTGGGGACACGGGTGCTGCCCCTCCGGGTGCCCCCCCCTCCAGCTTTGAGGGTAGGGGCAGAGGTGCAGTTTAATTAATGGGGGGTCACCAGCTGGGCGCTTCGGGGTGTATTTTAGTAGGTTTCCAGCAGCCAATTCCCTGTGGATTATCCGCTTCCCAAGCAGACTCGCCCTAATACCCAAGCTCTCGCCCTAATACCTGCTTCTCTCTCGCAGCAGCTGGGCACGGCCGGGGGGGTCCTGAGGGGTTGCAGGGTGGGAGGGATTTGGGTCCTGTCACCCCCAGATCCATCGCTGTGGCGTGAACCCTGGGTCTGGCATCGCCCCCATTCCCGTCGGGGACATCCTGGGGGACGCACGGGGTGACCTGGTTGGGGATCCTGGAGGGAGGATCGGGGGTGCCCTCCGGGGACTTACAGCCCCCTCCCGGTGCCTCCGAGGGGGACCCGGTGTGCGCGGGGCATCCCCCAGGGAGAGGGGATGGGCGGAACCGGCGCCGGTACCGGCGGACTACAAGTCCCGACCGACCCCGCAAGAGACGCAGGGACCGGGGGCGCGGGGTGCGGGGGGGGGGGAGCACGAAGCGGGGAGCGGGCGGTGATGATGTCAGCCTGCGGGGAGCCCCGGCGCGGCCAATGGCGCGGCGGGGCCGGGCCAGCGGCGGCGGCGACGGGGGCGGCGGCGGCGGCGAGCGCGCGGCAGCGGCGAGCGCGCGGCGCCCATTCATGATCCAGCGCGCGGGGCCGGTGCCCGGTAAAACGGAGCCGGTGCCCGGTGAAGCGGCGCCGGTGCCGCCGCCGCCGCCGTCATGGAGACATCGGGGCATCTGCACGACTCGGGCGTGGGGGACCTGGAGGAGGACGGCCGCTGTCCCTGCCCCTTACCGGGGGATGAGCGGCCGCCGCCTCCCGCCGCGCTGCCGCCGCTCCAGCACAGCCTGTTGCACTCCTCGCCCGGGTCGCTGCGGGCCCCTCCTCCTCCTCCCGCCGCCCCCGCCGCCCTCCACCCTTCCTCCCGCCACGGCAGCCAGCTCAACCTCGGCGACCACCCGGCGGGCTCCGGGGCGGCGAGCGGCAAGCACCGGCAGCCCAGCCCGCTGGTGCACCGGCGGGACAGCAACCCCTTCACCGAGATCGCCATGAGCTCCTGCAAGTACAGCGGCGGCGTGATGAAGCCCCTCAGCCGGCTCAGCGCATCCCGGCGGAACCTCATCGAGGCCGAGCCGGAGGCGCAGCCCCTGCAGCTCTTCGGTGCCGGGGGACCCCCCGAGATCGTCGTCTCACGCGAGGACAACCACGCGCCCGCCGCCCGCTGCCCCAGCCGCCCGCCGGCTCACCCGGCCCCTGCCACCTTTGCCAAGGGGCCCAAGCGCAAGGCGCAGAACATCGGCTACCGGCTGGGGCACCGCCGGGCACTCTTCGAGAAGAGGAAGCGCCTCAGTGACTACGCGCTCATCTTCGGCATGTTCGGCATCGTTGTCATGGTCATCGAGACCGAGCTGTCCTGGGGGCTCTACTCCAAGGTACATATGGGGCCAGAGCTTGGGCACGGGGCTGTCGGTGCTATTCAGAGCCCAGTGGGGTGTGCGCGGCACTGTGTGCCCGATATGGTGTCCCGTGGGATACACACAGAGCCATTTGCTCTGCGTGACATGGGACGCGGCTGGATGGGGACCGACAGGGACGCTGCGGCCGCAGGTGCCAGATGGGGCTGTGGCCGCCAGGGCCGCGTGGCAGCCGGTGTGTGCCGGGTGCCTGGGCAGGTGCTGCCTCCTGTGCCAGCAGTACCGAGGACAGACCCACCAGGGTCTGCAGCGCCCATGGGCGGCCTGGCTGGGTGCCCCTCGAGGCGCTGTGCCCTCGGCGGTGCTCGGAGCCCCATCTCCCTCCTCCTCCGCCTCCTCCACACCCTTTTCTTCCATTTTTTTCCCCCTTTTTCTCTTTTGCAGGACGGTGTCTTTTATTTATAATTCTCCCCCCCCACGCCCCTTCCAGCTCCTGCTCCCGGGCTGCGCTGGTTGGCAGCGATATGAATAACTCTTTGTATAGACATCTGTCATGTTATTTATACCTATCCAGAGAGGGGAAGGCATCGGCACCCGCGCCGGCAAAGGGCGTGTGTGGCACCCATGGGCGTCAGCGGGACGCTGCTGAGGGGGCTGGGGGCAGGAGCCGGTGGGAAGGGGCCGCTCGCTGCTTCCTGCTATTATCCAGCGCGGGCGGTGGGGAGGGTGGCGCGGGCAGAGGCAGGGACGGAGCTGGAGCAGGTGGAAGGAGGGAGGGAAGGAGGGAGCGAGGGATGCAGCTGGGGGTCCCGTGGGTGTGGGGGGACCCCACGGAGGTGCCCGTCTGGAAGCGGGGGGCTGCCGGCTGCCCGCGGCGGTGGGAGCACAGGAGCCGGCAGCAGCAGTTCCCTGCGCTCTGGCAGAGGCAGAGGGATTGCTCCGTGCGGAGCCCACATCCGCGGCTCCCCCACTGGGGAAGGAGGATGCTTCCATTCTCTTCACCGCCACATCCTCCCAGCGGTTCCCTTTTGGCAGCACCAAGGCCAAACCTCGTCGCCCCCCTTGGCTGCTACCTGTTGAGCAGCGGCTGCCCGCACCGGGCCCGCGTGCCGGGCACGGGGCGCCAGCAGCGCTGCGCACGCCTGTGCCAGCCCCGCACGCAGCCGGGGAAGACCCTGTGAGTCAGCGCTGCCGCCGGCGGCCACCGCGACCCCGGCGCCTGCCGAGCTGCCGGGGCCAAGCCTCGCAGGGGTCGGCAATGAGCGACCGTTTAGAAACGCCCCCCGGCAGCCGCCGGTGGGAAACCCGAGCGGCGCCGCGGCTGTGCCCGGGCAGCTGTCGGTGCTGCCGGCCCTGGCCCTGCTCCAGCTCAGCTGCGGCCGGGGCCGAGACGGGAAGCGGTGGCCGCGGTTTGCCGGCGTTCTCTGCCTGTCCCTCGGGTGTGGGCAGGATGGGGCTTCTCCCGCCTCCCGCGCGGCACCGCCGGGGCGAGGCATCCTCCTATCCCGACCGAGTTCCCCCATCCCTTGCCGTTGTTTGCCACCCGCATGGGATCCAGCAGCGGCTCTTCCTGCTAGGTCCCTCTGGGCCCGGTGCTGGCAGGAGGCGTTGGGAAGGCCCTTGCCAATCGCACTTGCCAGGAGGGCCGGTGGTCCCCATGCTCTGGGGAGGCAGAGCAGTGCTCTGGGAAGGGTCTGGCTGGAGCAGCCTTAGCATAAGCCCTGCCCCAGAGTTTGCCTATTAATAGCCGTTGCTTGGTCCCCGGCACTTCTCTCAGCACCAGCCATTATATCCACACAATTGCACGGCTGGAGCCAAGTTGTTAACAATGCGCCACCGCCTCCGCGGCAAATAGTCCCTTCTTCGTGGTTAAATACCCCGCGGGGATGGGGAACACCGGGGAGAGGAGAGAGGCTGAAGGCAGCCGGGTGCACTGGGGAGCAAAGGATGGGTGTAATGTGCCAGGAGCCTGCCGGCTCTCAGCGTGCGGGGTGGAGGTGTGGATGGGTGCTGGTTTGGAGATAACACCTTGGTGAGGGGCTGACAGTGCTCAGTGGGTGCCCCAGCACCGGTGGGTCCGGATTGTGGCAGCATGAGATGGCCAGTGACTGAATGAGATTCAGAGGCGAGCCCATAGGAGAGGCCGGTGAATCCTGCTCTTCCTGATGGGGTTCAATTTGGCCACCAGTGAATCAGGGGCTGATTTAATTTACATCGAGCTAATTATCAGAACATTCTAATTAGATCATCCATGAGGGTGCCATAATATTTTGGCCATGCCCGATGTGGCCGGGGTGCTGGTGTCCATGTGGCAGCGAGGGGAGGGCGGTCATTACACTTGGCAGGATTGGATTCAAAACCCATTTTGGGGAAAAAGCCCCTCTTGCCCATGGTGCTGGTGGTGCCGGTGATGCCCTCGCTGCCATGCCAAGCTGCTCTGGGTGGGAGCTGCTGCTCCTGAAATGCTGGTGGAGGGGGAAGCATCTCCCTGGGGGTGCAGCGCCTGGTGTCATGGGGTGTCCTCCCTAACGCCTGCCCTGCTCTTGCCTTGCAGGACTCCATGTTCTCCCTGGCCCTGAAATGTCTGATCAGCCTCTCCACCATCATCCTACTGGGCCTCATCATCGCCTACCACACGCGGGAGGTGCAGGTAGGTCCCCATTGTTCCAGGGCTCCGGTGGGATGTGGGACCCATGCCACAGCCTGCGTGGAGCCTCCTTCCTCCTTGCCGAGGTCTCAGGGGCAGGGGGGAGTCTCGGGAGCACTGAGGCAGAGGTGTCAGTGACTGTGGGAGGCAGCAGCAGGAAGGGCTCGGACCAGCTGAGGTGCCAAGGAAAGCTGTGAGATCCTTTCCTAATCAGGGCTGCCCACTCTCTTCCTCCCTTTGCTGGGAAATGAAAGGGCCCTCAGTTTGCTTCAGGAAGGCTGCGCTTCCCTGCAGGATCCGGCCTCGGCTCAATGGGATGGGGGAAACAAACGGGCGTGCAGGAGAAGGAGCATCCCGGGAAGGGGCACCGCAGCCCCCTGCCCTGTGCACCGGTGCTTTGGTCCTCGTCCTGCTCGGGGCCGGGGCTGGAGCCTCAAAGCAAATATTTGAGTGCTCCGGTCTGTGCTGGGTAATGTTTACCCCGGGGTGGCTGCTGGGGGCAGCCGGGGGGGCCGTGCCCCGGCGCTGCCGCCTTCCTCTGCTTGTTGTTCTTGGGAGAGGGCTGGTTGTGCAAACACCGCGGCCACCCCGCGCGGGGCTTCCCCCCTGCTCTGCCCGTGTCCGGAGCCAACGTCCCTGCTCCAGAGCGCACACGGTCCCGGTGGCTGCTTACCCTGGGACGGAAAGGAATGAGATCGGTTCGACTTGATTTGCTCCAGGCAAAGCCGTGCTGGCTGCTGATCGCCCTATTATCTCTTAGGTGCTTCTAAAGGGATTGCTGATAATCCGGCCGGGGATGGAAGCAGGGCTGAGAGAGCTGTAAATCCTCAGCTTCTCATCCCTCTGGCCTAAGGGGGGGCTGTGCTCACCCTGCTGTGGCACTGCCAGACACCACCCCACCCTACCTCCCCCGCCCCGGCCTCAACAGCAGCTTCAGCCTCTTCCTTCAGGATTGAGAGAGCTGGGCTTGTTCATCTTGAGGAAGAGAAGGCTCCTTAAGGGGAGACCTTCGAGCAGCTCCAGTACCTAAAGGGGCTCCAAGAAACCTGAAGAGGGGCTTTGGACCAGGGATGTAGGGACAGGCCAAGGGCAACGGCTTTAACCTGCCAGAGGGGAGATGGAGATGAGCTCTTAGGCAGAAGCTCTTCCCTGTGAGGGTGCTGAGGCGCTGGCACAGGGTGCCCAGAGAAGCTGTGGCTGCCCCATCCCTGGCAGTGTCCAAGGCCAGGCTGGACACAGGGGCTTGGAGCAACCAGCTCCAGTGGAAGGTGTCGCTGCCTGTGGCAGCAGTTGGAGCTGGAGGAGCTTTAATCTCCCTTCAACCCAAACCAGGCTGTGATTCTGAGATTAACTGCATTAATTGCCAAGTCCTTTGGGATATTTGCAGCTCTCCGTGTGCTCGGTCTCTCCAGGGCTGGGGTATTGCTGTGCCTGGGGTCCTGGGTTCTGCCTGTCCCCTCCCCAGCTGCCTGTGCCCACTGTCATCAATGGGCTGGGATGGCAGCGGCTCCCTGGTGTGTCCCCATGTCCATTGCCCGCCAGCCAGGGGGTGTCTCCCCATCCTCCCAGCTCTGCTCCCTGCTGATTGCTCTGTGTGTCCCTTGCTCTTCACTGTGCTGAGTGTGTGCAGAATTGTCACCAGCGCTGCTGGGTCCTCGGCCTGGGGTGTCACTGGGCTCAGCCCCGTGGAGGTGTCTCTGGTCTGAACCTCCAGTGTGGCTTCTCAGAGGCGTCACTCGTATTTCTTGACCAGAGCCATGGTGATACCCAGGCTTGCTTCTTCCAGTGCTGGGATGCTGGGGATGCTGAAATGTTGGGATGCTGGGGATGCCCCGCTGGGTACTGCTGGACCGCGCCAGGGTTTCCATGGAAACCCGCAGCGATGTGCTGATGTGCTGCTGGTCCAGGGCTGAGAGGCGCTGGTGCAGGGGGACCTGCCTGAATCCCTTCTTGCTCCTTCCCCTCCCCAACCTGGCCCATTGCAATCCCCCCATCTCAGCCAAAGGGCTCCCTGCCTTTTTCTTCTCGCTAATTTGTTTATTTTTAACACCCTTTTCCAGGAAGGAATGGGCTGTCAGCTCGCTAAATGCCTGAGGATCTCCCCTGACAGCTTGGAGCAGTTCTATAAACAAGCTCTCAAACAAAGCAGCTCAAAGGAGCGGAGCTTTCCCAACAGAAAGGGAGGTGGCTGGGGACGGCTGCTCCATGAGTCAGTCCCCTTGGGGACAGCCCTGTGTGCCGTGTGGTGCCGTGCGGTGCCATGCAGTGAGGCTCCTGCCGCAGGGGCACAGGGATCTCCAGTGGGGCAGGAGGGTTGTTTCTGGCTCATACCCACCGCCTGGAGGAGCCGGTGTGGCTCTGTGCTTTGCAGGGTTGAGGGCACGCTGGTGACGGTAGCATCGGCTGCCACATCCCCCTTGGATCCCTTCCCAGGGGTGCCTTTGCCAAGCACTGCTTGCAGAGAGGCCTTGAGTGTGTCCCTGGGCTGTGGGTGACACCAGTGTCCCTGGTGCACCCAGCACGAGCCGATGGCAGCCCTGGGAGGGACCCACCGATGGGGTGGGTGACCCCCGGGGCTCAGGCAGTGTCCCAGAGGGAGCAGCCCCAGCTGCCATCCCACAGCTCCAGCAGAATCCCTGACTCCATCACTACCACCAGTGGTGGGATGGGAGCTGGTACCCAGGATGAACCAGCGGTTGCTATGACAACCGGATCCCATTGCTGCCAGTGGCCGGGTGCTCTGGCTGTGGCGTTCCCCCCCCTCCCGCCCCCTGCCCAGAGCTGCCCTGGCACTCAGGTTGTGGTGGCAGCGAAGGGACTGGAGTGGCTCATGCTGGGGCACTGGGGCACTGCAGCTCTTTGCCCAGGCAAGGCTCCAGCCAGCCACTGCATGGAAGTGGGTAGGAGAGAGTAGTCCCTATGCTGGGTGTGTGCTCCAGGCACCATAAAGCTTTCTGGGGTGTCTCCAGCACTGTGACCGTCTCCTAAACACACTGGGAGAGCAGTGGAGGGGATGGTGAAAGCTCATTCCCGCCTTTTCCTTTCCCATCGATCCCCAGCCCTTCTGGCCAAAGGCATCCCCAGCTCTGCAGGGCTCTGTTGTTGGTCCCTGCTGCTGCCTGTGGTGTGATGCTGGTGGGGCACTGGTCACCAGGGCCACTGGTAACTGGATGGTTTTGCATCCTGGTAGCTCTTTGTGATCGACAATGGCGCTGACGACTGGCGGATAGCGATGACGTACGAGCGCATCCTCTACATCAGCCTGGAGATGCTGGTTTGTGCCATTCACCCCATCCCTGGGGAGTACAAATTTTTCTGGACAGCCCGCCTGGCTTTCTCCTACACGCCTTCCCGGGCAGAGGCAGATGTGGACATCATCCTGTCCATCCCCATGTTCCTGCGCCTCTACCTGATCGCTCGTGTGATGCTGCTGCACAGCAAGCTCTTCACCGACGCCTCCTCGCGGAGCATTGGAGCACTCAACAAGATCAACTTCAACACCCGCTTTGTCATGAAGACTCTTATGACCATCTGCCCCGGGACGGTGCTGCTGGTCTTCAGCATTTCCCTCTGGATCATCGCCGCATGGACGGTCCGGGTGTGCGAGAGGTAAGAGGGGCTGTTCAGGATGTGTGGTGGTTCGGGATGCTCAGTGACATCCCAGCACCCTGTGTGAGGGATGCAGAGTTCAGGGGGCTCAGCAGCCGCCGTGTCCCACCAGTGAGCCCCCAGAAGCAGGAGCAGCGCAGGTCAGGGTGCGAGGGGATGCTGAGGTGCTGGTGTGGGAGCCCCAGGGCAATGGGGGGAGCAGGAGGAGCTGGGGGTGCTGCGAGGCTGGCGAGTGGCAGCGCCTGGTGCAGGCTCTGGCGTCGCTGCGAGTGACTGCCATGACAACACCGTGGTGACAAACCCACTGCCGGATGGCATCACACCGCCATCGGCACGCTGGGTGCGGGGTTGCTGTAGCGACCAGCCCTGGTGGGTACCGCTGCTCCTCCATCTCTTTGGGACATGCCAGTGCTCCTTTGTCCCCCGGGGGGAACCCGGAGGCTGTGATGGGGCACCCTCAGCCCTCCCCAGTGCTGTGCTGCTTGGGTACAGGGTGCCAGCAGCGTCTGTCCATCCTGGTGGTGTGTGTCCCATCCCAGGCATCCCTGTCTCCAGAGGCTGAGCTCAGTGCCGTGCTGCCATCAGAGCTCTGCTAATTGCCCTGAAGGGCTTTTGGGATAACATCCTGGACAACACATGCGCTGTGATTCAGTGTCTGTGGATTTGCACAAGAATCCCTTGAAGTTGTTGTGGCAGCTTCGTGCCATCCTTGAAACTGAGGTGCGACGCATGGCACCTGCAGGACCCCAGGGAAACCTGGGGCACCCAGCTTGGTGCTGGGTGCTTACAAGGCGGGACAGGGCCACCCCTCCTCTTCCCCGAGGTGGGACTCATCGCACTGGTCACCTCGTGAAGGGGCATTAGAGCAGCAGAGCAGAGTGGCACGCTGAGATTTGACAAGCCTTTACCGGCTGCTTTTGCCTCTGTGCCTCCCGCAGCGATGCTCTGGGGGTGTGCTGGATGCTCGTGCACCACTTTGCGTTTGGGAGAACTTCATTGGGTCCTCCTAAATGGGGAGCGGGTGATCAGGCTCCCCGGGGCACCCAGGGGGTTGATTCTCCACCTGGAGGTGGGCTTAGGCTGGAAAATGCAAAGTACATAAAGAACCATTAGTGACAGGGGAAAAAGAGCCAGGAATGACGCAGACAAGGCGCTGCAGATCACCGGCACCGCAGCTGCTGCCACCTCCCTCTGTCTGATGGGGACCTGAGGGGCTCAGAGCTCGGCTGAGGATGCACCGACCCGCGGGTTGCAGGACCCCTGCATCCCCCCCCTCCATCCCTGAGGACTGCACCACCCCTGGATTCCCGTTCCCACTGGAAATCAGTTTGCTGTGGTTTGTGGGAGAGCCCCACAGCAGCACCCGCGCAGAGGTGGCTCCGTGGCAATGGCACGGCCCCGCCGCGGCACCGTGGGCTGCTCCAGCGCTGCCGGGCGTCCTGCAGTGCGTGTCGGGGGGCACCGCGCTCCGAAGGCAGCGAGTCGCTTAGCAACCTCGCCCGCTCGCCGGCCACGCAGCGCTGCGGGCGATGCCGACCCCGCCGCTGACGGCACACGCGTGTGCTCACACACACGTGCGCTCACACACACGTGCGCTCACACGTGTGCTCACTCCCCAGGGTGAGGGTGCAGCCGCGATGCTGCTGCCCAGACGTGAGGGGTCGGTTCAGCCGAGCTGGTGCGGCCGGTGTGGTGATGCTCCATGAGACTGGAGCAATATCCAGGGCAGCCCCATGGCAGGTAGTGCCTGTGCATTTAGTGGGTGATGGAAATGGGGTCTGGGGTGTAACTGATGGCAACAGCTCCTCTTCCTGCCCCTCCTGTTTATCAGCTTCTGAGTGTCCACTTACTTGGGGGAAAAACATTTCAGAAGGGGAGAAAACCCAACTGCTCCAGGAGCGAGGAGCTGGGATAAACCGGGGGGGAACTGCCAAAATCTCCATCTGGTTTCCCTCTAGTGATTTCAAGAGGAGGCCAGGAGAAGCCTGCTGGGGAGAAGGATGTGTGCAGGCAGTGAGGGTAACAGGGTGAAGGTGCTGCCTGCGCCTGGGTCCTGCTGCACTGCCAGGAAGCAGCGCTGCATCCCTTGGGAAGCACCACCAGAAGGCTTGGCAGGACCCACTGCTGGTCCCCTGTGCGGCACAGGGCGCTCAGTGAGGGATGCAGAGCAGGATGCAGAGCGGGATGCAGAGCAGGATGCCAGCGGGGAGCTGGCGCGGTCGGGGGCTTTGCAGCTGTTTCTCCCATCAGGCGGCTCTTTCCGCCGCGCCACGTGGCACCGGGGACGCCGGCAGCGGGACCGGGATGTGGTGACAGCTCTGATGGGAAGCAGAAGCCTTTTCTGCTGAGTTCTCACTCTGATTCTGTCCATGTGGTTTTTCCCTGGGCCAGGAATTGTGCAACCACCGCTTCTGGGGGGCATCTGCCATGTTCTTAATCCCTCTTCCCCACTGCACAGCCTTGTGCCAGGGCAGCTGCTGTGCCCAGCTGCACCCATTGCTCTCCATCCTGTGCCCCAACACTGATGCCCATGTCCCCTTGGCAGGTACCATGACCAGCAGGACGTAACCAGCAACTTCCTGGGTGCCATGTGGCTCATCTCCATCACTTTCCTCTCCATCGGCTATGGCGACATGGTCCCACACACCTACTGCGGGAAGGGTGTCTGTCTGCTCACCGGCATCATGGTAAGGGCCGTGCTGAGCCGGTTGCCCCTGCTGTGGGCTCTGCCTGTGCCCAGCACAGCAGCAGGGACACCAGGTTTTACAGGGACCTGCTTTCCAGCTAGTTTGTCCATGCATGAGGCACAAGGGCTTCAGCTTTGAGGACTCCTGGGTGCTGATAGAGTTGGGATTAGCAGGACATGGAGGTTTGGTGCAGGAGGTGATGGTGCAGATGGAGCCGGCTCCAGCACCCAGCTCTGTCCTTCTTGGCTCCAGGCTTTGGGTTGGAGCCGTTCCCCCTCCCTGCTCCACCGGCAGCTATTAATTTTCCATGATCTGAAGTCTTTGAACTGTGTTGATGAGGTCAGGCACCAGCGAGGCCCAAAGGAGCTGGGCGAGGGGGAAAATGCCTCTTGGAGGGGGGGCTGTAGTGTTTCCCAGCTGAAGGAGGGGTCCCGGAGCATCCTGCAGCTCCACCAGGAAGGGGGAAGTGGTGGGAGCCGGAAGCTTGGGGGCTGCTGAAGGATTCAGCTCAGGGCCTGATGTTAATTAATGACTCTTCAATAAATTAAGGAGCGTTTGCCAGGATCGTGGGGCCTCTGCCAGGCTACGGGAGGGGGGAGCAGCTCAGCTGCTGCAGGCAGTGCACCCAAGCGCCGCAGGGAGCGGGGGCTTTGGTGCCTTTGCTTTCCAAAGGCAAATATGTCCCGGAGATGATGGGATCCAGCCCTAATCGCTGGGATAATCAAGCTCCCAGCTGTCGCTGTTGGGAGATGCAGCAATTTGGGTGGAGGGGGCTGATTTCAGGGTCCCCTTCTCTGCCCTCCCACAGGTTGCTGGTGCTTCCCCACTGCTCTCCCACCCTGGAGCTGGGGGGTCCCCATCCCACCGGGCACTATCACCGGGCACTGGCTGTGGTGGCACTGGTAAATCAGGCTTAGCCCAGGCGTTAACAGGTGCTGGGGAGGCAAAGGCTCACCAGTGCTCAGCACTGACCTCACCAGTCATCCCCAGCCTATCCTGTTAATGACCCAGCACATCCCCAAGGACACTGTGATACTGAGGATGAGGTGGTTGGGGGGTGCACGGAGCTTTACTGAATGAGGGGGTTGCAATGGAGAGGGTGCAGCAGGATGCTGGAGGGTGACAAACCCTGTCCCTGCCTGCTGTCCCTTCACAGGGTGCTGGCTGCACGGCACTGGTGGTGGCCGTGGTGGCCAGGAAGCTGGAGCTCACCAAAGCTGAGAAGCACGTCCACAACTTCATGATGGACACGCAGCTGACAAAGCGGGTAAGGTGCTGTGGGAGACAGGGATGGGGGGAACCATGGTGGGTGCAGGTCCCATGGGTACCAAATCTGAGTGCCTGGGATGCAGCGGAGGAGCAGCGTTATGGTGGGAGCGAGCAGCACCAGCTCCGTGTCAGGGCTTTAGGCAAGGCAGGATGCTCGGAGAGGAAAAGCCTGTGGTTTTTTCCCTCTGGGAGGAAACAGTGGAGCGGGATCTCAATCAGCTCGGTGTCAGGGAGACAACAGGGTTCCGGTGATTCAGCACCTCACCTGCTGCAGACGGGAGCTGTGCTGAAGGCTCCTGAGCTTCCCATCGCCGAGGCGGGACACGGGGGCTGCAGCGGGGTTGCTGGTTGTGGCATCGTATCCCCGGCAGCGCGGGGGCTGCAGGAGGTCCCTGGTCCCAGCAGCCTCGTCACAGCAAAGCATCGGCGTGATGGAGTGGGCTGCTGGCCGTGGGAGTAACACTTTATATAGGGGCTGGTGGCAAAGCCAGCATTAGTGCAGCCTATGGAAGGGCGACATCCCAGTGCCAGGATGTGGCAGAGCCACTTCTCCCTTGGAATGCCACAGGAGCATCCCCAGGGATAGTTGGGGGCCTCAGTGTGGCGGGGCCAGGAAAGCAAACAGCCGGTCGGCCCCAGCTCCTCCGGCCATGGATATGGATCCGCAGGCTCGGTGCCAGGCAGACGGCAGCCAATTCATCTTGGAGTGAGCAGCAGAGCTGTGGTTGAGCCGGGAGCCTGTGGAAGCCACGTCCTCGTGCCGGCAGCACAGCTGGGAGCTGCCAAGAGCAGCAGATGGATGCAGGAGTCGGGAGCAACTTCGGGATTCTTCCTTCTTCTTGAGGCTCAGGGTGCAGTGCGGAGCCTGGGGGGGAGCCTCAGTGCAGGGCAGGGATGGGGCTGGTGTGGGCAGCTCTGCCTGCCCTGATTCCCAACCAGGCTGACCATGATCTCCCTTGCAGAGGTGCAGGAGTCCATAGGGAGCGAAGCCGAGCGCCTCACTCCAGCTGGGGTGGGTCAAGTGCTCTGGCAGAACCGGTTCACAGCTGGTGGCGAAGCCAGACCAGTGTCTCCATGAGATCCTGCAGGCCAGTGACCTGCGGCCAACTCTTCTCTTGCAGATCAAGAACGCAGCGGCCAACGTCCTGCGGGAAACGTGGCTCATCTATAAGCACACCAAGCTGCTGAAGAAGATCGACCACGCCAAAGTCAGGAAGCACCAGAGGAAGTTCCTACAAGCCATTCACCAGTAAGGGGCTGCCGGGCAGGCGGTGGTGCTGGGGGGGATGCTGGACCTGCGGAACAGCAGGGTGATGCTTCCCCATCGCCTGGGATGCAGTCGCGATGCTCTTCCCTTCTCCCCAGGTTGCGGAGCGTGAAGATGGAACAGCGGAAGCTCAGCGACCAAGCCAACACCCTGGTCGACCTCTCAAAGGCAAGTCCCCATGGTGACCCCTCGGCTCAGCGGGTGTTTCCCTTCACTTGGATGAGCGGCCCTGGCTGACCAGATGCTCCGGCTCGGGGATGTCAGCTGGGAATAGGCAGGAAGAGAAATGCAGCCACGAGCCAGGCACTGGTGGGGGGGGTGTCACTCTTTCTCCAGGAGACATCTTTGCTCCCTACACCCCCAGGATGCACAGGGCCGGCTGCCCCTTTCCCTTCTGCCTGCGCAGGGGCAGGGTCTCCTCATTTAATGTCCCAAGGTGATCCACAATGCGGTCACAGGGCCCTGTGAGACAAGGCAGCTCAGAAAGGGGTTAGAGAGCTGGGCTCTGCGAGTGGAAATAGCACTGACCCCTCCATCCAGGACCCTGACCCCTCCATCCAGGGCCCTGACCCCTCCATCCAGGGCACTGACCCCTCCATCCAGGGCACTGACCCCTCCAGCATGGCACTGACCCCTCCATCCATGGCACTGACCCCTCCATCCAGGGCACTGACCCCTCCACCATGGCACTGACCCCTCCATCCGGGGCACTGACCCCTCCACCATGGCACTGACCCCTCCACCATGGCACTGACCCCTCCACCATGGCACTGACCACTCTGTCCCCTCCCCAGATGCAGAATGTGATGTACGACCTCATCACGGAGCTCAACGACCGCAGTGAGGACCTGGAGAAGCAGATCAGCAGCCTGGAGTCCAAGCTGGAGCAGCTCAGCACCAGCTTCAACTCCCTGCCCCTGCTGATGGCCGACATGCTGCGCCAGCAGCAGCAGCGCCTGCTCGCCGCCGTGCTGGAGGCGCGGGGGGTCAGCGTGCCCGTGGGCACCCCCCAAACTCCTCTGTCCGAGAGCCCCATCGGGGTCAGCTCCACCTCCTTCCCCACCCCTTACACGAGCTCAAGCAGCTGCTAAAGCGCAGCCCCTGGCTCCCGCCATGGACAGGGGCAGCGCCTCGGCCCAGGTCCCGAGTTCTCCATGGATTTCCTCCTGGTCCTCGCGCCGCCGCAGGACCGCTTCGGCCGGAGCCGGTGGGACCAGTGGTGCCGAGCGCCGCTCGGAGCTTTGCCAACGCCTTGGTATCGGGAACCACATCCCCGTTCAGGTGCCTCTACAAGTGGTGAAGGAAGGGGATGGGAGGCAATGCCTCGGGTGAGCCCACGCCGCGGAGGCCGGTGGCGGACGGAAAACCCACGCTCAATCTCAGGTCTTCAAATAGGGAAACGGAACAAAGCAGCGAGTCAGCGGCACTGCAGCAACGGAAACACCGGAGGGAAGAGATTTCCTCCCCTGCCCCTCTCACCATCGCGAAGCAGATGCCGACGCGGTGGATCCTTGCACAGGCTCTGACCTACGCTGCCCACACTCCGTCCCGTCTCGTTACCTGGACCCGCAGGAACTCATCCTTGCATTGCTGGGTGGGTGACAGTGGCCATAACCTGCGTGGGCTCCTCTGGAGGTGTGAGTGCATTCACCCCAGGCAGAACAAGGGATGCTTCTTCATTCTACTCCTCACTGGAGTCGTGCTGGAGCCGGGAAGGCGGTGCCTAATGCGTGTGTGGATGCGGGGCCAGGCAGGGGCTGGCAGGCCAGCCTGGGCACCACGGGGGCTCTGGTGCTCACATCACTGCCCACACCCAGCATTCCGGGAAGCCCATGGGCTCTTTGCTGGATGAGAAACCACATCAGCACCTCGTGCGCCGGGGCTGAGCCGGGGCGCACTGGCAAGGGATGCAGTGGTGGGGAAGGTGCTTCATCTGTTTAAAACCAGCCTCTGTGCCGCTGCTGCTGGGTTTGGTGGGGACCCATTCACCCAGGTACTTCTGGAACCGCCCTTTCCTGTTCTGCTTTCCCCATTTCCCCTCTTTTCCTCCCTGGTTCTGCCCCATGGCTGTGCTGGGCTCTGCCTGGGCCCTGTGTGGAGCCTGGCAGCAGCTCTGGGGCTGCTCTTTGCTGCTTTCAATGAAAACCCAGCAGAGGCTATTTCTGTATTTTTAAACAGATGAAGGAACCTGTAATTACTCCCCGATATTAATTACAGCTCAGCCGGCAGTGTCAGTAATTGTAATCAAAGTCACTGTGTTACTCCAGGTATACTCAGCCTGTAATCTCCTTTGTAACTCTTTCCCTCCCATAAATAACGCTGTATTTTGTGCACACGGAGGCACAGATGGATGAGCCTGATGCCGAGGAAGAGGAGGAGGAAGGCTGCCAGCCTTTTCCCATCCTTGGCCGGCAGGAGATACCTGGCTTCTGGGAATGAGCTGCTCTTCCAAGCTCTTGTCATTAGTGTAATTGCAGGGTGGGCAGAGGCCGGGATGCCTTTGGCAGCGCCCCCCAGCTCTATTCTGAGCTCTGCTGCTGCTCCCCATGTGCTGTAGGTGACCCTCAGCCCGAGCTGGCTTCTCTGTAGAGTGGATTCCAGCGTGGCAATGGAGAGAAGGTTCATCCTCAATGGAGAATGAGGCAGACGTGCAGGATCTGCACTGGAGGAAAGTGCTTCTGTGCCTCTGCTGGGGTGCAAGGAGGAACAAGCTGCAGTGGGGCTGCACGGGGCGAGGAGCAGAGCTGTGTCCGGGGACCAGAGCCAGAGGAAGGATCGATGCTCCACAATCGATGTCGCAGTGGGAACCTCCTCACAGGCTAGTGACTGAGTCTGGGCAATGAAACCAAGACGAACCGAGGCATTGGCAGCTGCTGGAACCCGAGGTGTGGGGAGCACCAGCCCGGAGAGCTTTGGAGCACAATCGGTGCAAGAGAGCCTTGTCCTGGGGCAGAGCAGAGGGATCTCACCAGGGGTGGCAGGAGCTGGGCAGGGATCTCTGCACCCACACAGCCTGCATCTGACACCCTGCGTCTCACCTTGCATCTCGTAGCCTGCATCTCATAGCCTGCATCTCGCCATGCATCTCACCCCCTGCATCTCACCCTGCATCTCACCCCCTGCATCTCACCCCCTGCATCTCACCCTGCATCTCACCCTGCATCTCACCTTGCATCTCACCCTGCATCTCACCCCCTGCATCTCACCCTGCATCTCACCCTGCATCTCACCCTGCATCTCACCCCCTGCATCTCACCCTGCATCTCACCCTGCATCTTGCTCCCTGCATCTCACCCTGCATCTCACCCTGCATTTCACCCTGCATCTCACCCTGCATCTCGTAGCCTGCATCTCACCTCCTGCATCTCACACTCTGCATCCATGCACCCTGAAACCCCCCATCCCACCCCCTGCACCTCCCATTCCACCCCATATTGCACCTTCACCCCTGCCCATGCCTCAGCACTAGTGCTGGCAGCCCTGACCCATCATCAGGCTCACCGGCCTCCACAGAGGCAAACCCCCCCACAACCCCGAGGCCATGCTGAGGGCCAGCATGGGGAGATGGGGGCTCCCCCAGTGTCCCCCCAGCATGGTCCAGCCCACAGCATCCCCCAGGTACCTGCAGCTTCCTGGCAGGGCTCCGGCAAAGGGCTCTGGTAAAGGCTGTCTCTATGCCTGAGAACGTTTTGGAGCTGGGACCCCTCGAAGAGCATCGGGACAAGCGAGGAGCTGGGACCAGCAGCCGAGCTGAAGGCAAAGCACAAGATCAACCCCACAGCATCAGAACCCCAAAGAGATGCCACCAACCACAGCCGGGACGCACCCAGAGCCCCTCCAGGACCTCCCAGCCACAACCTGCCTCTGGTTTTGCCTTTGCTCCACGAGCCCTGAGGAGGAAACCCCCCGAGGAACAGAGTCCTCTGCAAAGCCACAGCCTGCAGGAGCTTCGCCCTGGTCTGCATCTCGCCTCTGCGTCGCTCGCTTCTTTTCTACCACTAGGGGAAAGTACAACGGTTTATTTTACCTATGAAATATATTGCTATCTTAGAGAGGTTCTTGTAACTTCCCCCCTGGTTTTGTACCCAACATGGTGGGCAGCGGCAGCAACGCCAGCCCGCTGCCAAAGGTGTCTGTTTCTGAGTACAGCCGCTGTTCCCGGTGCTCCCGAGGCTCCCCATGTTCCTCATCCTTTACCCCCCAGCTCTTCATTCCTATTACCTGGAAGCTGGCTTTAACAGGGCCAGATCCATGTAGCCCGATGGCACCAGAGCTTTGCTGCTCCCACTTTTGGCCCGGGGTCCCAGCGCTTTCTGGAAAGCCATTGCCCCCCTCAGGGTGATCTCCAGCTGAAGGAGGGACTCAGCTTCCTGGGCACAGCCACAATTCCCCCTTTCCCTAAAGGACGGAGGTTGCCTTGGTGTGGGGCACGCTGCTCCCCTCCTCCAGCCAGGCTCCTGCACCTTTTGGCTTTAGATGAGCTTTCAGGTCCCTTCAACCCAAGCCAGGCTGTGTTTCCATGACTCCACTCCTCAACCCCCAGAGAGCATCTCTTCCTTACCTCGAGCCCCTGAGCTGCTGGACCTGATCCCCATTGGATCAACTTCTGCGGACACACGATGTTCCTTTGCAGCCCTGATACTCCTTCCCGTCCTCCCGCATGGGGCGGGACCAGGCAGCACCTATGGGACCAATTCCAGAGGAAGCCCCCACCAGTGGCTGCTCCCACCCGAGCCACGGTCCCCGGGTGCTCTCCTTGTTATCACTGTTATGACCGTGCTGGCCTGACCCTGCCAGCCCAGTACAACCCAGCAGGGCCAAGTCCCAGCAGCAGTGGTGCCCTGAGCTCCAGGGGCTCCTTGCTGGCCCCGAAATCCCCTCACAGAAAGGAGCTGGTGGCTGCCTGGGTTGTTCCTGCCCCACGCATTCGCCTCTGCTTGTGGGGCGGTTGTTGGAGGGTGATGCTTGAGACCAGCTTGGGGCTTTCCAGCTCTGCCAGAGGAGAGGGGCTGGTTCCCCCTGAGGGCAGAGCTGAGGCTCCCCCGCTGCCTCTGGGGACCTTTAGGTGCTCATCCCTCCGTACCACTGGGCACAGCATCTCCCAGCCTGTGATGGCACCGGGTAGGTTTGCTGGGGATGAAGGTGATCCCTCAGCACAGGAAAGGTGCTGCTGCAAGCACCTGAGCTCCCTCGCAAGGGCACCCAGCGGGCTCAGGGTGGCTGAGATGGGCTTGTGCAGGGGAGGGGAAAAGCTGTTCCATGGGATTAGCTATTTCCCAGTGGGATGAGCCACCTCGGAGCCCCGCGGGGCTCCAGCACCGTGTGCCCAATGGGTGCTGGCAGCCAGGGGTTCTCAGCACCCAGTTCTGCTCCTTCTGCCCAAAGTGTTCTTCCCCCCACTGAGGTCTCAGCATCCCCAACGTGCTGATGCCCTTCCCAGTGGGAGCTGCTTGCGTGTCTTTGTGGTCAGGGGCTTACATCCTTCCTCCTGGTCCAACCTCTGAGCCAGGGGCAGGGAGCAGGGACTACCCCTTTCCTACAGCATTGCCATAAACCCAAGCTGTACCCAGAAACAGGCATGTTTTAAACTATGGCTTTAACCTGTTCACTGTAAAAAGTGCCTTGGACTTTAATCTGAAGAGGTCAGTATCTATAAATATTTACCTGTGTGGTGTGTAAGTATGCAGCTATCTATGTATAGTTACACACACAAATATATGATATATCCATACACCTCGAAGTGCCTCGGAGCCCTCTGTTCTGATATGGGAGCTCTGCTGGGGTCGGGGGCTGGCTGTGGGGGATACTCCCAGTGTTCCTTTGGGCCTTCTACTGCTTTGGGGAGACCCCAGTGAGGGGGAAGCATCCCCTTGTGTTGCTGGGGGGGGGGGGATGCCGAGGCTCATGTGGCCCTATAGCAGGGGCCATCAGGCAGGACCGCCGGCTAAGGCAGGGCCAGCAGAGCGGGATGGCAGTGGTTGAATGGTGATGAATTGGGCTTGTTTTGCTGTTAAACCAATACCTGTAAATCCCCCACATGCCTCCAGCAGCCCGGGGGACGGTGCTCAGGGATTAAAGCCCTCGAGCATCATGGCCAATATTAGTGGCTTAGCTCACCAGAGCCTTAATGCACGGGGGCATTTATGATGCTGCCCATGGAGATGGGGCAAAAGTCACTTTGTTTTTGTGTGCTTTTATCAATGGCTTGGGATTGAGGCTTCTCCAAAGCCCCTCTCCAGGTTTCCTGTAGCCCCTTTAGGCACTGGAGCTGCTCTGAGGTCTCCCCTTAAGGAGCCTTCTCTTCTCCAGGCTCAACCAGCCCAGCTCTCTCAGCCTGGCTCCAGAGCAGAGCTGCTCCAGCCCTCGCAGCAGCTTCGTAGCCTCCAGCAGCTCCACATCCCTCCTGTGCTGTTCCCCACAGGGCTGCAGAGGGTTCTCCCAGAGAGCAGCCGAAGGAGCTGGGGGTGCTCCTGGTTCCCAGGCACAGAAGCAGCTCCATCCACCCTGCTCCATCCCACAGATCCTCCCTGCACCGTGCCAAGCCGCCTGGCGCTGGGCCGGGCAGGATGCTGCTTGCTGCAAACCTGGCACTTGACGTTGGTTGAGAGCAACAGGTTTTGTACTAATTACAGAGGAACCCATTAGGCTGCGAGATCCACGGCCACCTGGTGCTCCTCACTGGTTTCTCCTCCTCCATCTCTTTCCTTGCTGCTGCCTCCAGGGGAGCCACGAACGAAACAAGACACGTTCCAGCTTCTTGCTTGCTTGGAGATTAGAAACTGCTGTTGGTGAGGAAACAATCTGTGCAGGAGAAGCAGTTCTATGGCCTGAGAGCTGCAACTCGCATCTCCTGTGCCACCCATCGCTCCCTCCAAGCAGCCTCCTGCCTCTCCATCAGTGCCTGGCTGCGTGGAAGAGAACCCATCGGCTGTGAATGAAGCACAAGCAGTGCAGGAGGTGCAATGGGAGCCTGGGGGAGGCACAAAGGAGTTCTACACACAAGGAAGCCCTTTTGGAGCCCTGGCTGTGCCAAGCTCTCCCCTGTGAGGGAGCCATTAGAGCCTGTGCTCAGCAGCACATAAATCAAGAGGAGAGAGGAGAGGAGAGAAAGGAGAGAGGAGAGGAGAGGGAGGAGATGCAAGAGGAGAAAAGGGAGAGGAGATAGGAAGAGGAGAGCAGTGCTGCCCACCCCAAGCAGCCCCAGCCCCTGGAAGAAACCAGTGGGGTTCAGCAGAGCCCCTCCGTGTCATGACCAAGCGATGTGGGTGCAAACGGGAGGCTGGTGGGTGACAAACCACAGCTCTGCCCTGGGTGCCTTTTACCCCGAGGCTGATCCTTTCCCAGCCGGGTGGTAAAGCTTCCTGCAGATAAAGCAGATTGAATATTAAATATGAAAGGCAATGGCAAAGGGCAAAGAGGGGAACCTGGACTTGGGTGGTGATGTAAAGGTCACAGCGGAGAGGATTAATGCCCTGTCGACTGGCACGTATTCAGCAGCTCCTTGAATCCTGGCACGAGGAGGCTTCATTCATTAACCTGATTGACTCTGCTAACGCAGAGCAGCCACAGGAACTCTCTTCCCTCTGGGCCCCCTCCAAGAACACGCTCTGAGCAGCGCCGGGTGGCTCGAGGTCTGTCTGGGGTCCCCGTCTGACACCCTGCAGAGATGCTTTGGCCACCACCCAGGAGATGACAACTCGCTGAGGGAGAGGCTGACGCGCCTGGAGCCTGGCCAAGCGGAGCCGCCGCCAGCTGCAACTCGCTCCGGGCCCCCCCAGCCCCGCTCCAAGCTGGAGGAGCCTGTGACCGTGATGGCATCGAGCTGGGGGGGGGAAACACCACAGGGTAGGTCTCAGCAAGCAGATGCTGTGGTGGCTGTAAACCCACAACAGACAAGACCCTTGGTACCCAGGAGCTGAAGGATGCTCCCGCAGCATCCCTGCCACGCTGCTGCCTGCTCCTGCTTTCCAGGGTACCTCTTGGGACAGGCGGGATAAAAGGCACTTCCCAACCCTGCAGCTGCGGTGGGAACCAAGGGCGAAGCCACGGGAGCAGCCCTGGAGCGCACTGGTGCCCGAGGGGATGAGCATCTCGTGTATGGAGGTGCCAGGAGCCGTGGCAGAGTCTCCCCTTCCCCTGTGCTCTGCATGAGGAGATGAGTAATCGCTGCTGACACCTCGGCAGCGCAGACATGGCAGCTCCTGGGGATGGTTCATTCCTGTGCGGAGAGAAACAGCTCGTGCAGTGCCCTGCTGAGCTCCGCTGCTTCCCCAGACGGGAGCCAGCCCCTGGGGAGCAGGAGGGGGTAAAAAGTGGCTTTGTGGGAATCAGCCCCGGGTTCGTGATGCGGCAGCATCTCCTGTGCGCTACCTGCCCCGTGCTTGTACAGGGACCTGCTGGAAGAGAAGAAAGGCTTTTTTCCCCTCTATAGGCAAGCAAAGGCACTGGAGCTATGGAGGGTTTCCAGGGAGGTTCCCCTCTGGGCCTCTGCAGTCAGGCACAAACCAGAGCAAAGCCGGGAGGACACGGGAACCGCCTCAGCCCAATTCCTCGCTCCATTCTATGCAGAGCCTGGGGCGCTCAATGGGCACTGCAGGAGGGCCAGGACCGGACTGAGCCTCCTGCAGCCTGAAAGCAGAGCTTGCTCCTGGGCTGGAAGGGAGTGGGCACCGACAAGGCTACGAATACACCGCTCCCAGGGCTTCGATCACAACGTGCTTTAGAAGGGTAACAGAATGTCCCCTTTGCAATCAAATCCTCCGCTTTTATCTCCCTTGGAGGAACAGGCTGGCTCTGAGCGCAGGGAAGAGCTATTTTCCAGTGTCTAATAAAGCAGTTTGAAACGAACCTCGGCGGAACAATGGCCTGAGCTGAGAACTGGCATTTGAAGAGCGCATCGGGCGGGGGAGCTGTGCCACAATCCATTTCCCCTCCTTTCATTTCATAAGAGGGAAGGCGAAACAAAGCAGACACCTGAGGCACCTCCCGCCGGCCAGGGACGTCGAGCGAATGCTGCCATCGCGCGGGGAAGCCTCTGCTCAGCCCGGGGAAGCGGCGCCTTTGCTTTGGGGAGCAGGAGGAGCCCGAGCATCCCGGGATGCTGCTCCCAGCCCTGCCCATCCTCCCGCGACCCCCGCAGGGATAACGCTAGTGCCGGTTCTCAGCCGGCAGCTCCTCAGCTCCAGCACAAACGGGCTTCCCGTGGCCGCGGGCTTGGGAAATGCGGCCAGCGGGAAGCAGATGCTGTGGCTGTGTCAGAGCCCTCGGCTCTCCCAGCCCGTTCCTATGGAAACGGGTTGGAGCCTGCCCAGTTTTCCACAAAGCAGGAGAAAGGAGAATGAACTCGTATCGATGAAGTGGCTGTTGGCACATTCCGAGTGTTGCAATCCCAGAGAATCTTCGGCCCCGGCTGAGTCCATGGGCAGGGTGGATCGTGGCGATGCAGCGCAGAGCAGTGCTGTAACCTCCCCGCTCCGCTTTAGCAGCAGCCACGATGAATCACGCTCAACGAGGAGGGTTAAAGCTGAGGAGTGATCACAGGCAATTAAATGGGGGAGAGAAGAAAAGAACAGATTGAGGAGCTGATCGCTGTGTGCTGGGGAGTCATCTCTGCCTCAGCAGCGCGGGTGGGAGGCACTGCTCGGGGGGACGGGGAGTGCCTGACCTCCACCAGCCTCATCCCAGGCACACGGGTTTGTGCTTCCCAACCCTCTAGGAATCAAGCTGTGACCATTTCGGCTGGTGCGAGGGGTCCTTCTGCACACAAGGAGTCCCTCCACGACAGACCCAAACACACCAGAATCAAACTGGGAAACGCAAACCGCAGATCCCTGAATCCAGAACCCACCTTGAGCATGAGCAGTGCTGGGGCCTGACTCACCATCCCTGCATGCCTGCAGTGCCTCCCATGGGAATGCCTTCACACGGAAGCAAGGAAGCAGACGGGGTGGGTGCAAGGTCCCCACATGAAGGCACACGCAGCCACCCCCCCACCTCCACCCCCCTTTTGGGCCAAGCGGAGCTGCTGGTGGGGAGTGGGGTGCTCTGAGGACCTCGTCCCCATGCGCTTTGCTCGCCACGGGCAAGCAGGGGCAGATGGAGCCGCAGGTGTGAACGGTGCCGGTAGCTCCCGCCTGGCACCCGCCGCAGGCACCGCCTCGGTGCCGGGCTCCCGCTGCCAGCCGGTGACTGACGCACGAGCATTTCCAGGCAGGCAGCGAAGCCCCAGACGGGAGAAATCTGTGCTGTGACGGAGCTCTCGAGCCCACACGACCCGAGGGATCGCACCCAGGGCTGTGGGATCAGTGAGGGGGGCGGTGGGAGCGGGTGGGATGTGACCCGGCTCTCGCCTGACGGGGCAGCTCTGGAGTGTGTTTAAATGGGGGTGAGCGGAGCCCCAGGGAGCCCCAGAGGGGAAAAGGGAGCCCTCGTGGGGCTCACTGCGGGAGAGACCCGCAGGAGACGGCAGAGCCCCACCGCAGTTGGAGGGCACATAGGGCATCATGGAATGGGCTGTGTTGGACAGGACCTTAAAGCTCATCCACAGCCAAGGGCACGGACCCCTTCTACCGGAGCGGGGCGCTCCGAGCCCTGCTGTCCAACCTGGCCTTGAGCAATGCAGGGACGGGGCAGCCGCAGCTGCTCTGGGCACCCTGTGCCAGTGTCCTGGCTTCAGCAGCAGCAGTCATTTTTTCTCCTTCTCGGTAGCTGCTGCAGCGCTGTGTTTTTGGTTTTGGGCCTGGGAACAGTGCTGATAACAGCAGTGTTTTCGGTTACTGCTGGGTGATGTTTAGGCTGGCCAAGGACTTTGTGAGCCTCATGCTCTGCCAGGGAGGAGGGGAAGGCGGGAGGAAGGAGAGACAGGACACCTGACCCAGACTGACCAAAGGGATTATTCCATACCCCAGCACGTCATGTCCAGGATGTAGAAACAGAGAGCAGAGACCCGGAAGGGTGGTGGGGGTGCACGGTGGGGGTGCACTGCTTGATACTGGGTGGTGAGCAATTGTATCCTTCCCTTGTATTTGCCTTGTCATTATTGTTACTGGTGGGGGTGCACTGCGTGGTCGGGCTTGATGTTGGATGGTGAGAAACTGTATTCTTTTCCCTTGTATTTCTCTTGTCATTAGTGTTATTGGCGGTAGCAGCAGTGGTTTGTGTTATACCTCAGTTACTGAACTGTTCTTATCTCAACCTGTGGGAGTTGCATTCTTTCGATTCTCCTTCCCATCCCTCCAGGAGCGAACGGAAGAGACAGTGGGGAGTGAGTGAGCGAGCGACTTCGTGGCAGAAGCTTAAAGCAGGACAGCTAGCGCCTCAGCACCCTCACAGGGAGGAGCTTCTGCCTAAGAGCTCCTCTCAGTCTCCCCATGTCCTGCCCCTTGTCCTGCTCCTCCATCCCTTGTCCCAAGCCTCCTTCAGGTCTCCCGGAGCCCCTTTAGGCTCTGGCGCTGCTCTGGGCGCTCACTTTAAGGACCCTTCCCTCCTCCAGCCCAGCTCCCACGCTGTCAAAAGGGGAACGGGGCGCACGTGGGCCGGGGGGGCCCTCGAGGACCCCGATCCCCCCTCGGCCTCAGGCGCCCCTGCGGGGCTGACGCGCGCCGCTGCCCGGTGCACCCGGTTCCGGCGTACGGTGACCGGGGGCGTAGCGGGGCGGGGGGACCCAGCAGCGACCCCGGCCCAGCTCCGCGGCGCCCGCGCTCAACATGGCCGCCGGGCTCTGCCCTCAACCGAGATGGCGGCCGCGCGGCTCCCTGCAAGCCACGCAGGCGCGGGGGGCTGTGGAGGGGGGAGGGGGGCGCTCGGGTGCGTCATCAGTCTGCGCGGCCGCGGCGGCAGCGGCGGCAGCGGAGGGGGTAAGGGGGTGCTGGGGGGGGCGGACCGGGACCGAGACCGGGCCTCGTGCGCGGGGCGGAGCCGCCCCATGGCCGCGGGTCTCCCGCAGGCCCGGCCTCCACCGCGGGGACCCGCTGTGTGCGTGTGCGGCAGCCCCGGGCCGTGGCGGGGCCTCCGCTGCGCGCTGGCCCGGTACCGGCTGCCCGGTACTTCCGGTGCTTCGGGGCTGCGGGCCCCGTCCCGGCGGCACCTCCCGACGGCAGCGCACGCCCGCGACCTCGCGGGCTTCTCGTGCGGCTGCGGGGCGGCCCTGGGCTCTCCGCGCTCCCGCCGGGTCAGAGCCGCGGCCGCTCCCAGCGAGCTCCGGAGGGGCGGGGCGGGCGCTGTCGGGCCGGGAACCGAAACCGAAACCGAGCTCGCGACCATCGTGCAGCGGTTCCAGCGGCGCCGCCGCCGCTCGGGGCAGGGGTGGGTTTAGTCCGGTTGTTTGCCCCCAACAGCAGGGACCCTGCTGCGTGGAGGAGGCGGAGGTAGCGCAGCCCCCGGGCTTCAGTGCTGCCTCGGGGCTCTGGGCCAGACGAGTTCCCAGAGGAAAGAGCTGGGAACGGACCCCTCCCCCGCCCTCCCTGCACAGAGCCCCCCCAGCTCCGCATACAGAGCTGGTGGAAGCGCTGGGTGCTGTCGGAGGCTGTTATGAGCTTGTTGAAACGTGAGTGGTCTCGGGGTGCGCTCGGTGGTGATGGGGAGCCTTGAGGTGCCGTCCACCGGGAAAGCCATCCCCGTGAAGAGAGCTTCCTAAAAGAGGTCACTGAAAGCTGTTGCCCGCCCGGTGCAGCTCTGTCCTGTGTGACCACAGCAGCTGCTTCACCTCCTCCTGCCCCCACTGCTCCTACTGCAAAGTGGGTCTGAGATCCTTCTGCCCCGCAGGGCAGAGGAGTGAAGCTCCCGTGTGTCTGCAGGAGGCATCGCAACCAGACCAAGCTCCCCTGAGCTCGGGTGCGAGGGGATCGCAGGTGGTTTACAGCTGGGTCTGGGGCTCCTGTGCTGCGCAGCCACTGAGGTGCTGGGTTTACGTGGGAAAGCTGTGCGAGGGGAAGCTGCTTTGGTGGCAGAAGCTGTTCCAGGTGTGGTTCTCAACACAGGCTCAATTCCACTGTTCCCCCCAGCAGGTGCCTGCTCTGGACGGGAGGGCACAGAGCGAAGCAGAGCTCCCCTTGCCCTGGCGCAGCAGCCGCCGGGGCCGCACGCGGGTCCCAGCACTGCGCTATGAGCAGAGGCACTGCTCGAGGCAGAGGCTCGTGCGTGCCCTGGTCGAGGCAGAACTGGCCCACTGCTACCCAAGGTTTCTTCAACCACCCTCGTACCCCAGGAAGGAACCAGGGAGCGTTTCTGCAGCAGCAGCCCCTGCTGGAGCAGGGCACTGAGCTCCGCTCCCTTCAGGGATCCCGGGACATCAGAGGCGTGCGAGCTGCGGCACCTGCTCCTGCAGAGAGATGGCAGCTCCGCTGGAGCAGAGCGGGGTGGCATCAGTCCTCCAGTGAGCATCCTTGGGCAGAGCCCTCCCCACGGTGTTGCCCTCCTCAGTACCACCATCAGAGCAACGCGGAGAGAGGCTCTGACAGCATCAGGCTCCATTTCCAGAGGCTCTCTCTTGCTGGCCAAGACTGTGAACGGGAAATCCTGACTCTTTTCAGGCAGCTCGGGGAGGGGGAGACTTGCACAGTTCATGAGCTGGCGCGGAAGCTTCGAGCTCAGAAGAAAGAGGTCAACCGTGTTCTCTATAAACTCTTCAGAGAAGGCAAGTTGCACAAGGGAGGGGAGACACCACCTCTGTGGAGCATCACCAGCCCCAGCACAGGGAGGGAGAGGAGCCCCACTGAGCACAGTAGTGGTCGCCCAGTGCCAGCTGGAGAGAGCAGAGGAGAGACGAGCACGGCTGCTTTGGGAGCCGCTGTCCCCATGATGGCTGAGACCAAGGACAAGATCTGTAACTACTTGTTCAGTGTGGCAGAGAGCACGGCTCTCAACCTGGCCAAAAACATCGGCTTCTCGAGGGCCAAGGATGTCAACGCCTTCCTCAGCGCCCTGGAGAAGCTGGGGGATGTCCAAAAGCAGAACACGAGCCCCCCGCTGTGGTCCCTGACAGACAGGAAGCGCGAGCGGATGCAGATGAGGCTGAAGGCCAGTGCAGTGATGCAGAAGGCAGATCCCAAACCTGAGCTGGGGTTTCCACCTTCCTCTGTTCCTCCGGGCCCCAAGGAGGTGACAGCAGCTTTCCCTGCAGTGAGCATGGCAGGAGGAGAAGGCGCAGAGAACGGGCAGCAGCCTTTGGGGCAGGCTGAGCGCAGCGAGGGCAGTGGCACGGAAGCAGCTGTGCCTGAAGACACAAAGCCCCAGTTCTCCAGTTTGAGTCATTACGATAACTCTGAGAATGGGAAGTGGGCCATGGATGATATCCCAGACAACCTGAACTCCATCAACAAGCAGCCTGAGGAGGCAGAAGTCATCATGAACTCCCCAGCTTCCCCCAGTTACGCTGCCCAGTTTGAAGCTGCTTTACCTTGTACACCCGTGGAGAAGCTGCTGGCTTGTCAGGAGAAGAACCCAGTGAGTGGCCTTACTGAGTATTCCCAGTACACCTACCAGCACTGTGAGTTTGCCATGCTGGAGCAGAGCGGACCCTCTCATGAGCCACGGTGAGAACGTTTCCTCCTTTCCCTGAGCTGTCTTCTTGCTTAAAATGCTCTTGACTTCCACTAACTTCAGCCCCTCACCTTTGTACTGCAGGGCCTGCTCCCTAATGCTTGTTTCACAAGGATTAGCCCAGTTGATTCCTTGCAGCAAATTAAAAAAGCCAAGCCAACCCCCCCAGAAAACAGGGCTAAAATGTAGTCCTGGTTAGTCCGGTTTTGACTACCCTGCCCCTCATTCTGAGCAGTGAAGGTGGGATTCATCTCTTCAGGTCCCATCTGATTGAATCACTTGGCTTTCATTTGGATTGTGTAGGGGGAAACTGCTATTTGTGAGCTACCTCTCAGGATGCTCTCCCCCTGGAAATGGTGGAAAGGGAGCACGGAACAAAGTGCTTGGGTGCAGATCTCTTGGCTTGGATGAGGTGAACCCACTCTGGCTGTTTCTGGGGTCAGTGGCTTCTGAGTGGAGCACGTAGCGTGACACAGGTCAGCCCCTGGAGCCCTACTTCCCCATGTGAAACCCTGGCTCTTCCTGAGCACTGCTGAGCTGGTAAAAAGCTCTGGATGTGCCACATGGGAACATGTCAATGGATCCGCTAGACAGGAAAATTGGCCTCATTTCTAAAGATGAAGTCCCATTTTTGTTGGGAAGGAGGGAGCTGAATGGCTTCAGCCCCATAACCCCTCTCCACATATGCTTTGACCCTTGAAGCAGGTTTCCTCTGTATGGGGCTGGGGGACAGGAGTGAAGCAGCCTATGTTAGACTCCACAGGGAGAAGAGAGAACAGCAAAGGCGAGAGGTTTATGTGAGGCAGCACCTTCCTGAGGTGCTGGGAATGCACTGGATAGGCAGGGAAACTGCCAGAGGGACGAGTGACCCCACATGACCAGGTACAGATGGAACAGCGCAGGCTGCTTCTAAGCTTTCTTCATCCCTGTGCAGGAGACACAACTGCTCTGCATAGAGCCATGACGTGTTCCTGGGGCTTGGGAACAAGGCAATGCAGCCTGTTCCTTCAGAACAAGAGCTGGAGCTGCTCCTCTGTCCTGAGCAGCTCTGGAAGTGCCATGGAACAGGGCAGCGCTGTTGGGACACTCTTGGTATTTGTGTCTTCTGCATGTGGCAGTGGGGGTTTGCTCTCCCAGCCAGGAGAGTGTTCTGTCTCACCCGAGTCCCAAGAGCAGCCGTGCTTGCTCTGAGGAGACACCTCTGGCTCTGGATTTACCTCTTTGGGGTTCTCTTTCCAAGGTTTAAGTTCCAGGCAGTGATCAATGGGCGTCGCTTCCCACCAGCAGAAGCAGGGAGCAAGAAACTGGCTAAGCAGGAGGCAGCAGCCAATGCTATGAAGGTGCTGATGAGTGAAGCAGAGAATGGAAGACAGGGGGGAATTAAATGTGAAGAGCCCTTTCCCTCTGAGAGCTCCGAGCCTCTGGTGAGTCTTGTCTGCTTTCCTTGGGAGGCTGCTCAACCTGTGCTTAGGCTGCAGCTGGTTTCCTCCCCTCTTCTTGCTGTAGCCTTTGCCTCCAGAGCCAGAGCCCTCACCTGCAGCAGCTTCCCTCAGCCTGCTCCCTGGGAAGCATCCCATCAGCGTGTTGATGGAGTATGGACAGAAATCAGGGAACGTGATTGAATTCCAGCTGCTCTCTCAGGAAGGGCCACCTCACGATCCCAGGTATGGCAGATGGGTGTCAGCTTTGGGGTCATATCTTTCATATCCTTCCTCTTCAGCATGCTCCCGGCCTCATCACTGACCTGCCTGATTGCTGCTCCGATCCCAGGAATTTGGGCATGGCTCCTCCAAACATCTGCCTCCAGAAAGAGACCAAACCCACCAGCCTTTCTCAGAGAAAGAACGTTGTTTCATCTGCCAGAGTAGGAACAGGTTCCAGGCCTGTACCCTACCTGGTAGTGCTCTCCTGGGCATGCTCAGGGCCATTGTGGTAGATGTCAATTGGAGATAATGCAAAAGGACTTAACTTGAACTGGGAGACAGAGATAGTAACCAGATGGAGACACCTCTGCTTATATGCTTCTCATATGCTATAATGTCCTGTCAGGTTCAGCTACTGTGTGAAAATGGGTGACCAAATTTTCCCTGCTGTGGTAGGAAACAGCAAGAAAGGAGCAAAGCAAATGGCAGCAGAAGTTGCTGTGAAGATTCTTTCTGGAGAGTCTGTCCCCCATGTCTTGCCTGAACAGGTACAAAGAGAAGAGCCAAGTGGTTTGGGTTGGGTCCCCCCCTTCCTTTGGTTTCCCCCCCCAAGGCCACGTGCTGGCTCTGGCAGAGGTTTGCTGCTGCTCTTGGCCTGTGGTGGTTCCAGCTGCTCAGTATTTGACGGGCTTCTCCTAACTCTGCTCTAGCCTGTGGTAAAGCCCCAAGGTGACCAGCCCATGCACGGCTCTGCACCATGGATTCCCACTCCAGATGAATCCAAGGTGGCAAAAACAAAGGGTGTTGGGGAGCTCATCAAATACCTCAATGTCAACCCTGTCAGTGGTCTGCTGGAATACGCCCGCTCCAATGGCTTCGCTGCAGAGTTCAAGCTCATTGACCAGTCAGGACCTCCCCATGACCCCAAGTAAGTCACTGCAGCTGCCCAGGGGGAGGTTTTGCACTGTTCCTTTTGTCCAGGCAGAATTCCTGGTGCAGTTTGAGCTGGCACCAGGCTGAGCTGCTGCTTCTGGGCGCACAAGCTGCCTCCACTCCCCTATCTGCTTAAAAGCCAGCCTGAAACCTGGGGGTTTCTTGCTTCCTCAGAGCTCTGCTGCTCTCGTTACAGGTTCGTGTATCAGGCAAAGGTTGGAGGCCGCTGGTTCCCAGCTGTAACTGCTCACAGCAAAAAGCAGGGCAAGCAGGAGGCAGCGGATGCAGCCCTCAGAGTCCTCATTGGCGAGACTGAGAAGATTGAGCGCACAGAAGGGATGAACATCCCTGAGGTAAATCCTCTCCCTCCAAAGCTGGGGCTGCTTTTCTAGCCCTGCTCGTCCTGTGCTTTCAGTCTGGCAGAAAAATGCCTCCAAGATCAACTGTGAGGCCTTTGTTCTCAGAAGGTGCCTTCCCTGAAGTGTGTTAGGCTTTCCTCAGGGCACAGATGTGCTCCTCCCTCCTGCTGGCCTCTGCTTTAGGGCTGAATTATCATCAATGTCTTCCACAAGCTCCTGAAACGTGTTCCTGTGGTGGAACAGAAGCAGCTCCTCTTGAATTCTGTGACTTCCCTCCACCCCCCCTTCCAAATCCCTTTGTGCTGCATTAAAATCTGTGTCAGCTCAAAAACTCCGGAGCAGAGGAGAGCAAAGCTCTGGCTGTGTCAGGAATGGCTGTCCCGAACCTGTGCTGCTTTAGATCCCGGTTGTGTGAGCTCTTCAGAGCCGGGTGCCAGGCTGCACAGCTGAGCACAGCAGCTGTGCCTCTAAATAGGAAAGCCATCAGGGAGGATTTGTCACTCAGCAGTGCCAGAGGAGGCAAGAGCTCGGCTGCAATGGGAGGGACTCTGCAGCCTCCTCACAGGTGGGCACGGAAGGAATTCCTTCAAAGCCAGTGCCAGATTTCCTTGGCTGAGGCTCTGGGAGCACCCAAGCTACGTCCTGTTCCTTTGTGCTGGGGGTTTCCCCTGGCAGTCTCAGGAGGCCATTCCTCAGCCTGTGTCACTCGCTGCCAGGAGGACGGCTTGCTGCTGGCGCTCAGTGATGGTGCTCAAAGGAGGGCTCCAAGTGGTGGACAAGGCTTTCGTAGAAACAGAATCATAGAATGGGTTGGAAAGGACCTTAAAGCTCATCCAGTCCCAACCCCCTGCCATGAGCAGGGACACCTTCCCACTGGAGCAGGTTGCTTCAAGCCCCTGTGTTCAGCCTGGCCTTGAACGCTGCCAGGGATGGGGCAGCCACAGCGTCCCCTTTCAACCCATTCCAGTTCCCCACCACCCTCAGAGGGAAGAACTTCTGCCTTATCTCCAGCCTAAATCTCCCCTATTTCACTTTGAACTCATCACCCCTTGTCCTGTGACTACAGCTGCAGCCCCTGGTCATCCTCATAGCTCCCCTCTCTACCTAAAAGAGTGCCACCCATCCCTGGACATACTACTGTCCATGCACTCAACCCCAGTTGCGCTGCCCGTAGATCCTGTTTTCTGTGTTCCTGCTGCTTCACGCTAGCAATTCCTTGAGCTGTTCTATTCCATGAGCTCCTAGCAGCCCTGCTCTTGTGTCTGTTCCAGCTCCCCGTGAGTGGCAGCACCCTCCACGATCAGCTGGCTATGCTGAGCCACCAGTGCTTCAACACCCTCACTGCGCGCATCCAGCACAGCCTGCTTGGGAGGAAGATCCTGGCCGCCATTATCATGCGGAAAGGGAGCAAGGGCCTGGGAGTGGTGGTCAGCATTGGGACAGGTATGGACGGTTCTTCCAACATAAGCTGAGCTCTCACTTCCCTGCTAGATTCCCTGTCCGGGAATGGCTGTTGCTGAAGGCTTCCTCAGGGAGAGCAGGAAACGTTCGCAGGGCTCGCCTGGTGGCACAAGTGCTGTGGGTATAGTGAGAGCAATGCGGGGGTGCCTGCAGCTCTGCTGCTGTGCATCCCTGCTCCAGCTGCTGCTCTGTGCGTCAAGAGCACGGGTTCCTCACACTGTACAACTCCTCTCTGTTGCATGGACCTCAGTTCCCTTCCTAGTGAGCTGCCACGCATCCACCCGGAGTGGTGGGCTGGAAACCACTTGGTAAGGGCAACTGCCCCTAAACCTTGGGCAGTTTAAATCTCCGTTGTCCTAAAGTAGTATCTTTGTCCCTTTGTTTTCCCCACTGCTTGGATCAGGATAATGATTGTATAGGCAGGGGATGCTGCTGCTGCTCAGGAGCCCAAAGGAGTAAAACCTGAATCAATTGGAATGCTTCCCTCTTCCTGTGGATCTTGTGTTGACTTTGCTTCTTGCCTGATTCTGGCCTGTGTTTCAGGTAACCGATGCGTGAAGGGTGAGGAGCTGAGCCTGAAGGGAGAGACAGTGAACGACTGTCACGCAGAAATCATCTCTCGAAGAGGCTTTGTGAGGTGAGAGAAGGGGAAAGCTGCAGGAGAAACACCCGCCAAGAGGTGCTGACCCATCCTAGAGGGATGGAGACGTGTTGGGAGAGGCTGGGATCCTCACGCACTACTGTTTACCCATGTGGTGCTAAATAGGGGGAAGTTATTTCTGATAAGAAGGGGCCATGCCTGAGTGGTGCCCAAATTAGCACCAAACTGGAGAGTTGCCAAGAGCCCAAGGGCTGCGTCTGATGTACCTAAAATAAAGCAGCTTACAGAGGCTGCTTGGCTGGCGCCTGACTCGCTGCTTCAGTGCAAGCCCAGCTCTGCCTGAGCCAAGGTGCTGGGGAGTCTGCAGGCCAGGTCCTCCTCTGGCCTCCCTGGCTCTGCATGCCCAAGGCTGCAGGAGAGCATTCCAAATGTGTTTGTGTGGATAAAAGAAATCCTTTTCATCGCTTTGGAAGGGGTTTCCCACCTAAACCACAGAACTGCTCTCTTTTCTAAACAATTCCGCATGGCCCTTCTTAAACTCAAGGGAGCTGAAGCTGGATGTGCCTTGGCAATGTCTGCTCTCCCTGTTGCGACCAGCAAACCCAGCTGCTTTCCTGCAGCCTTTGCCTGCTGCTGCCGTGCTCTGCGTTCTTCAGCACTGGAAGGTGTTGAGAGCAGGTCCCTGGGAAGGTGGGAGGTCGGAGAATGCCATTCTCACTTCCTGTCTGTCTCAGCTTTTCGTCTTGACGGTCGTGGCTGCTGTGGCACCGCAGAGCCCACACATGCAAGAGTGAGCTCCCTCTCTCCTTGCAAAGCAAGGCCCTGCCCAGGCTCTGCTGGAACCTCTGGGAAGCCGCAGTTTTTCCTTAGTCCTTGACGCTGTATTGGAGACCTCAAGGTTTTTGCCTGTCCCTGGACAGCAGCAGCCACAAAAGGCCCAGTCATTGTAAAGAGATAATGGGCTGTGCTAATAATACCTCCTGTGTTGAGCTGCCCTCAGGGCTGTTTGCTGGTAGTGCAGACGTGGTGCTGACTAAAGGTGCTGGGTTAACAACCTTGAAGCTGTCTTCTCTCTCAGCTCAGATGCACGCAAGCAGCAGCCAGCCAGGCTCCTTTCCCTCTCCTGCCAGTGCTCATTGTCTGGTGTGGCCTCTGCATGTCAGGAAACCTGCTCCTTTTTGTGCTTTTTCTGTAGCAGCAGAAACTTTCTTGGCTTCCAGGTATTCTTGGCCACAGGTCCAGGTCTTTGCTCTCCCATGCAGCAGGATCAGGCAACTTGGTGCAACAGAGGCAGAGTTTGGGACCCTCCTGTCCTGGGCGCACAGGCAGTGGTGGGACTGAAGCATCCCTTGTCTGAGGAGCAGAGCAGCCTCCTGATGTGAACTTGTTCCTCTCAGGTTTCTCTATAGTGAGCTGATGAAGTACAACCCCTCTGATCCTTCCTCTGCAGAAGAGAGCATTTTTGAGCCAGCAGGAGGGAAGAGACTCAAGGTCAAGCGCAGTGTTACCTTCCACCTGTACATCAGGTTTGTGTGGGGCTGGGCGCCGCTCTCAGTGGCACTGGCTGCCCCCCGGCCCTGGCTGTTCTCTGGGGGTCGGTGCTAACCTGGGGAGCATTTGTTTTCTAGCACAGCACCGTGTGGAGATGGGGCTCTCTTTGACAAGTCCTGCAGCGATCAGGCGAGCATGGTGGGGCAGGCTCAGCATCAGCCCCTCTTTGAGAACCCCAAACAGGGCAAGCTGCGGACCAAGGTGGAGAATGGTGAGTGCATTCACTCCTCTCCTTTGGGGTGGCTCCAAGTCCTCTTCTTGGAGCCTTCCTGGAGCTCCAAAGCTTCCTTACCCCTCTCTCCGTGGTGCTGTTGTGGGATTTGAAGCACTCAGGAATCAAAGGAGGTGGGGGAAAGGGATGGGAGCATTAGAGAGAGTCCCTACTCTTTCCCACCTCTGTCTCTTGGCTTGCCACACTAGCAAGAGCTGATGTTTGGTGCCAAGCTTGGATGTTTCTGCCCTTTCAAGCACTATTTCATTCTGCTGCAGCAAGGTTCAAACTGACTCCTCTGGCCTCAGTACATGGCTTCCCTTTTTCCAAAGGGATATTCTAAGCACATTTCTTGGAGCTGGGGACAGAGGGACTCCGGAGGTCACCCTGTGCCTGTGCATGCAGGAGAGATTCTGGTGAGGTTGCTGCTGGGCTTTGGGTTATTGGGTACCTGACTCTTTCTTCCTGTCTTGTGCAGGGGAAGGGACCATTCCTGTGGAGTCCAGTGACATTGTGCCCACGTGGGATGGGATCCAGCACGGGGAGCGCTTACGCACCATGTCCTGCAGCGACAAGATCCTACGCTGGAACGTGCTGGGCTTGCAGGGGGCTTTGCTGTCACACTTCCTGGAACCAGTTTATCTCAGCTCTCTTACACTTGGTAGGAGACCCACCATCCTTCCTGGCCTGGGCTGGATGTGCTGCCCTGCCCCATAGAGCTGGGTTGCAGCAACAAGGAACCTCCCTTCCCCAAGAGATGAGAAAGCTTCGTTGTGGAGGCTGGAGGAGTAAGGGGCTGAAACATCGTTCTTGGCAGAGCCGTGCTGTTTGCAAGTGGAAAAGGGAGTTTTTTCCTTGTCTGCTGTGGGTGGAGTGGGTTTTTCTCCACGGCTCTTGGATTTTAGCAGGCACATGTGATCTGGGAGGGTGAGACAGAAACTGCCTGGTTGTGTCTTGGGTGAGAAACATTGCACGCTTTAAACCTTCCTCTTACACTTCCAGGGTGCGCGTCGCTGAGCCACGTGGCTCCGAGCTTTCTGGAGCTCGTGAGCAGCTCTGTGGCTCTTGGGGCTTCGCCTGTGCTGACCCTGCTTCCTCATGCCTCTGTGTCTGTCCCTGCACAGGTTACTTGTACAGCCAGGGTCACTTAACACGTGCGATCTGCTGCCGTGTGGCCAGGGATGGGAGCACGCTGCAGGGCAAGCTCCAGGCTCCGTATCACATCAACCATCCAGAGGTACTGAGGCCTTGGCACCTCTTCATCTCTCCATCCCCACACACATCCATTTCTGCTCATAGGACCTCCCTGAGGGGGTCTCCTGGAGCAGCTCTCCAGGCAGGCTCAGGGGGTTGATGACTTGAAACCTGCCCCCTTTGTCGTGGCAATCACTTGCTCTGGGGGAAAAGGATGCCCAGGTCCCCTATTCCCAGCGAGCTGGTGCAGCAGGATTGGTGCTGAGGCCCCCTCTTGCCTGTGGCACAGGTCGGGCGGGTGAGTGTCTATGACTCCGCGCGGCAGACGGGCAAGACGAAGGAGTCCTCAGTGAACTGGTGCCTGGCTGATGAGAGCGAAGTCGAAGTCCTGGATGGCACCAAAGGGAAGGTGGATGGGTAAGAGGGAGCTGTTCCTGGTGCTGCTCTTCAGATGGGGGAAAGGGGCAACTCTGAAGCTCCGGGGACGCCCTGTGCTGGTACCAGCACCTTCTGGCTGGGGAGGGCTGGAAGCAGCAGAGCCCTGCTGAGACAGGAAACCTCGCAGCAGCCCATGGAGGGCTTTGCCCCACGCTCCCTGCTCCTCTTTGCTCTTCGGAGGGTCACATCCTTCATTGCTGCCTTTGTCTTCCTTCTCAGCCCCAAGCTGGAGGTGTCTCGTGTGTCCAAGAGGGAAGTGTTCGCCCTGTTCCAGCAGTTGTGCGCCAAGAATAACCGCGGGGACCTGCTGAGCCTCTCGGTGTACTCGGATGCGAAGGAGGCAGCCAGGGCGTACCAGGAGGCCAAGCAGAGCTTCTTCAGCACGCTGGGGGAGCTGGGCTACGGCAGCTGGATCCGCAAGCCCCAGGAGGAAGATACCTTCTCCCTCCCTGGTGCATAAAGAGCTGCCCCCTCAGGGGGGGTGGAGGGAATGCACAGGCACGTGCATGGCTGTCAGCATCCTTCCACCGCCGCCTTTCTGAGGTGGAAGCAGGAGCGTGCAGCAGGTGCCCCTGAGGGCCTGGCCGCCTCCTCCCTTGTCCCTGGGCCCCCGCCCTTTCTCTTTTTAACACATGCATGGGAATTACTGTCTTTTTTTAAGCCAGGGCAGGTTTGGTCCCTGATTGCTTTTACGTTTCCATCTCCTCTTGACTTTTGTATTAGAAGAAGGCACAAGAAGCCAGAGGGGTGCTGCGAGCTCACACCCTTGGGCCTGGGCCCCACAGCGCTGCTTTGGGGGCAGATCTCTTTTAAGGAATCAAACAACAGCTGAGAGGCTGGTTTGGGGGTCTCTGGTGGGGGGGCTGGGCCACGGGGCTGAGCTCTGCAGGGCACCCCCCAGTACCCGCTGACATTCCTCATTAAGAGTAATAAAAGCCAGTTTCTCTCTGAAGAGGTGGGTCTGTGCTGGGGGGGGGGGGGGGGTCCTGCAGTGGGACTGGGGGGTTGGAGGGGAATGGAGATGAGTTCCCACTTGCCGAGTGATGGATGGATGCAGGATACAGGGGGGTCTTGCAGGGTGCAGCAGAGGGGCAGGATCCTCTCCATGACCTAGGGGTGAGCCCACAAAGCAGCTGGCGTAGAAGTGTAGCCCCAGAGAGGGCCTGAGCCTGGCGGCCCAATGGCTCTGGCTGCACCCATGGGTGCTGTTCCGGGGCTATTGTGCTCAGGGGCTCTGCTCCTCATGGGGGCACAGTGGGACCCCCTCGCCCTGCACTTCCCAGGGCTGCAGCGATAGCAGAGGGGCCACAGGGCAAAGCGGGACACGGTGTGGGGCTGCTTCAGGGCCGTTTAACCCTGGGGGTATCTGGGAGGAGAAGGGCTCCTGGTTCACGCTTGCGTGCGGGTGCCCCGGGTCTGGCGCTGCCTGCGCTGCGCTCCCCGGCACGAGGGATTAGTGCCATTTATTTATAGCAAACGCTCCCGTTGCATCTCCCCGAGGCCAGTTCCTGCCCGCGAGGCTGAGCACCGGCCCCGCTCCCCTGCAGTGGCTTTGCAGTTCCCTTTCACTTGCCCAATTGGGCTCTCAGCTCCATGCACCAACCCTGGAGTTCAGCAGGGGATTGATGGTGGCGCTGCTGGAGCGTGGGCAGCCCCTGGCCCTGCCTGCAGCTTGGACCTAAACCCAGCATCCTCCTGCCTGGTCCGTGCTCCATCCTCCTCCCTGTGCCTCGGTGCCCAGCTCTGGGCAGCCCTGGGGGTGACACAGGGCTCTGGCAGCCCCATCCCCACATGACTGCATTGACTGGAGGGGATGGATGACGTGGGAGGGAGCCGGTTGCATCCCCGTGGAGCCGGTTTCTGTGCTCCGTTCCCTCAGCAATTGGGGTTCTGTTCTTCCAGAACCGATTCTTCCCTGGCACCTCTCACCTTGGCCATGGGGTGCTGGAGGCGCTCAAGCCCTCTCTGCATCCTGCTCCCTCCTTCCCGCAGGATGAAATGACACTAAATGGACCCAGCCCTGTCCTGTGGGAGCATTTATTGGTCTGAAGTGGCTGCCTGGAGCCCAGCTCTCGCCTGGGACCATCCACCCGGCCCTATTTGGAGGTGGGGGTGCCCTGGCCGAGCTGGAGCAGGGAGTTGGTGGCATAGTTCTGGAAGAGGGGCTGCAGGAACATGCCGACGGTGCCGAAGACGCAGACAAAGACGAAGATCCACAAGAAGAGGCGGTCGATGACCATGGCCACGTACTTCCAGTCCTCACTCACCTGCGTGGGGCCGGAGGCAGCCAGGTCAGGCCTGGGACCGAGAGCTCGAATGCAGCCTCACATCGGCTCCATCAGCGCTGCAGCTCCCGGGGCCACCCCCCGCCTGCCCCGCACTGAGGCAGGCTGGGGGGGGGCTGCGTTCCCTGGCCCTGAGCCCCCACCCGTAGCCCTGCGGTGCCGCGCAGGACCCGGCCATGCAGGAGCAGCTCCAGGATGGGCTGCAGCAGCGAGCGGGGGCCAGGGCCAGGCAGAGCCCCCCTCGGTGCTCCCGTGCATCCCTTCCTGCGATGCAGCCCTGCACCAGTGCATGCTCTGCCCCACACAGCCCTGCCTTCCCCCCCCAGCCCTGCCTGCCCCCCCCAGCCCTGCCCGCACCCCCCAGCCCTGCCTGAGCCCCCCAGCCCTGCCCACCTCCCACAGCCCTATCCAAACCCCACAGCCCTGCCTGCCACGACTCACGCTCTGATCATCGTCCTCGCTGCGCATGTGGTCAGCAATGAAGCGCACACCATCCACAGCCTCCTCCAGCCCGCAGGCACAGCCGGGCGCCGTCGCCTGCCCCTGCCGCTCCTGGTACCCATTGAGCCCATCGGCCTTGGTGGCACTGGGGTTGGCATAGCAGGTGCAGGCCCGGGCGCCAGCCCGCAGAAACAGGGTGGTTGTGGCGGTGCCGGCGCGCTCCTGTGTGTGCCGGCGCTGGCGCAGGCGCTGGCGGGCGCAGCTCTGGCGCGGCTGCTTCATGAAGAGCAGAGCCGGGAGCTTGCGGAGGAACAGGGTGCGGACCCAGGGGGGCATTGTGTGCGTGGTGGGCGAGCGGTGGTGCACGTTGAGGACGCAGACGCTGGTGACGATGGAGAAGGTCACCAGCACCATGGTGAACATGAGGTACTTGCCCACCAGCGGCACGTCCAGCGAGGTGGGAGGCACAATCTTGGAGATGAGCAGCAGGAAGACGGTGAGGGCGAGCAGGACGGAGATGCAGAGCGTCATCTTCTCGCCGCAGTCGGACGGGAGGTAGAAGACCAGGATGGCCAAGGAGGTGATGAGGATGCAGGGGATGATGAGGTTGATGGTGTAGAAGAGCGGCTTGCGCCGGATGATGAAGTCGTAGGTGATGTCCACGTAGGTGGAGTCATCGGGGTTCTCGTTGCGCCGGCCTGGCAGCGCCACGATGTCCCACTCGCCGCTGGGCGTGAAGTCATCCAGGCTGGCCACCTCACTCTTCAGCACTAGGTCGATCTCTGTGCGGTCGTAGGTCCAGGAGCGGAACTTCATGGTGCAGTTCTGCTGGTCGAAGGGGAAGTGCTTCACCTCGATCTTGCACGCGCTCTTATAGATGGCCGGCGGCAGCCAGAAGATGCTGCCGTCGTAGGAGATCACCGCGTTGGAGTAGAAGGACACCTCGTACATGCCGTCGGCGCTGGTGCAAAGGGATTCGCTGTCAGCCCTCGCCCTGCCCCAGCGGTGCCACAGAATCCCCCCTGAGCCCCAGGTGGGGTTGGGGCACCCCAGAAACAAGCCGCTTACTTGTTGTAAAGCACCACGTCGGGCAGCCAGATGTGCTTGGAGGGCAGACGGACCTTCTTCATGTTGTCAAAGTCCTCCGGCTTCCAGGTGAGGCGGTAATCCTCCCACTCCTGCGACCCACAGTCTCAGCCCGGCCAGGTGGGCAGGGGGTCCCACACGTGGGGGCCAGAGCAGGGTGCAGGGGGAGGCCCCAGGACGGGGTGGACATTGGGATCCCACCCAGGGTGTATGGGGGGGTCCTGGGGCAGGGTGGAAGAGAGGGGTGTCCCAGGACAGGGTGGGCGTTGGGGTCCCTCCCAAGAGGGTATGAGGTGGCTCAGGGTAGGGAGGTCCCAGGGTAGGGTGAATGGGGGGGGGTCCTGGGCAGGATGAATTTGGGGTTCTGGGGCAAGGCGAATGGGGGGTCCCGGCGCAGGGTCCAAGGGCTCCCACCTGGGTCAGCCAAACGTTGGTGGTCATGATCTGCTCCCGCTCATGCTGTGGGGAGAGAGATGGAGGGGCGGTGACTCGGGGTGCTGCGGGGGAGGAAGGGGCGCGGGGCACGGAGAGCTGAGCCCCAGCAGCTCACCACACTGATGAGCTGTGCCAGTGACACCATCAGCTGCACGGTCACCAGCTCGGAGCCGTTGGTCGCTGGGCGGATCAGCTTGTTGTACCGCGCTGGGTCCAGCAGATACTCCACCAGCCGCTCCTCCGTGTCCGTGCCCAGGCCACCTGCGGGGCAGCGGGAGGCTGAGCCCCGGAGGATCTCTCCCGGCTCTCGGGCAGGGAAAGGGAATGGGGACCCCCGGGGGCTGCGGAGCCATTCGGGGCAGGACAGGGCCTGGAGCCTCGGTCGGGGCAGGGCAGCGGGAGGGAGCCGGTACCGGGTCCGCACCGAGTCTGTGCGTGGTCGGTACCGGACGGGTCTGTGCAATAGGGAGCTGGTGCGGTGCCCTCCGCGCCGGTGCCGGTTCCCGCCTCCCCAAACCCGGGTACTTACGTTTGAGGGCGGCGAGGAGGCAAAGGACGCGGAGCAGCGCCATGGGGGCGGCCCGCTGCCGGTGCCGCTGCCGGTGCCGCCGCCGGTGCCGCTGCCGGTGCCGCCGCCGGTGCCGCTGCCGGTGCCGCCGCCGGTGCCGCTGCCGGTGCCGCTGCCGGTGCGCGGGCGCTGTCCCCGGTGCTGCCCGCGCTCTCCGCGGTGCTGGAGCCGGCGGCGGCGGCGGCCCGGGCGGGGCGGCCCCGGGCGGGAGGCGGTGCCGGGAGCTGCGCCGGGGCCCCCCCGCGCTCCGCCGCCGTCACCGCCTCCGTCAGCGGCTCCGTGCCCATTCCCGCCTCCGCCGCGGGTTCACGGGGAGCAGGCGGCACCGCGGGGGGCAGGGGGGGGGCTCCCACAGCCCCACCGGGGTCCAAGCTCCGACGGCCCCAGAAGGGCTGGGGAGGGGGCGGCCGCCGGTGGATCCGGAGCGCCCCACACAGGGGGGGGGTGTCGGGGGCACCCCGGGACCCCCGCAGCTCCGGACCCCCCCGAGGCCCCCCCATCTCCCGACCGGGGGGGTGGCCATTAGGGGGCGTGGTAATAGAGGGGCGTGGTTCCCGGGGCTGGCCCCGCCCCCTCCTGCTCCGCAGCGCCCCCTCGCGTCACCTCCGGCCCGGCCGCGTCCCGCCCCGGTGCGCGGAGGCTTCCGGCGGTTGCGGCCTCGCCCCTTCCGTTAGCGGCGGGAGGGGGCGCTTCCGGCGAGCGGGGCCGTCCCGCCGCCATCTTGCGGCGGCTGCGGGGGCTGCGGCGGCGGCGGCGGCGGCGGAGCGGGTCCGGTCCCTCCATGGGAAGATGCAGCGGGCGGGGCCGGAGGAGGCGGCGGGGGCGCAGGCGGCGGCGGGGGGGGGCAGCGCGGCCCCCGCCGGGCGGCTCCTGAGGCGGGAGCTGCGGCTGCTCGAGTCCATCTTCCATCGCGGCCACGAGCGGTTCCGCATCGGCAGCGCCTGCCCCGACGAGATCAGCTGCGAGTTCGTGCCGGGCACCGCGGACCGCGCCGGGGGCTCCGCGGCCCGGGGGCCGCCGCCGGGGCCCGTCCGCATCCACTGCAACATCACGGTGAGCCCCGGCGCGGTCCCCCCGCGCAGCGGGCAGCGGCTCCCCCAGCCCCCCCGGGGCTTGTCCCCGCCTGGGCTGAGTGGGTGCGGGGTCCGGGTGCTGCGTTGGGCGCGCCTGGTGCTTCCCCTGCAGCAGGGATACCGTGGGGGGGGTGTCCTGCCTTCGGTGCTGACCCCCCCCACCCCGCGGGGCCCCAGCACCGGAGCATCACCGGCTCCCACTGCTCCCTGGGCTGGGACTGCAGCACCGAGCTGAGCCGGGGCCGTGGGGCCAGAGCAGGGCTTTGCGTCCTGTTCTGTGCAGGGAGGCTGCAGGCACCCACAGCCCGATCCCTGTGGGCTGGAGGGCTCTGTGTGAGGGATGCGGGGCTGCAGTGCCCTGGTGTTGCTGCTCTCTGCCCCGCCGTCTGCGTTGGTGGGATGGAGGCAGTTGCAGCAACTCAAGCACCACCTTCTCCTCCTCTCCAGGAGTCCTATCCAGCCGTTCCCCCGATCTGGTCTGTGGAGTCAGACGATCCCAACCTGGCAGCTATCCTGGAGAGGCTGGTGGAAGTCAGGAGAGGAGACACACTGGTGAGGGAGTGCTGCCAGGGCCGAGGGGGGGGTAGAGCCCTGCTGCATGGCCCCGAGCTGGCTGGGGCTTCAGGAACTGCCCCTCTGCTCTGCTCGGGGGGGACCCCGCTTGCAGCACTGGGTGCGGTTCTGGTTAAAAGCTGTTTGAGCCAGGCCAGAGGAGGCCACAAGGATGAGCAGGGGCTGGAGCAGCTCCTGTATGGAGCCAGGCTGAGAGCATTGGGGCTGTTGAGCCTGGAGAAGAGAAGCTGCGTTGAGACCTCAGAGCAGCTTCCAGTGTCTGAAGGGGGCTACAGGGATGCTGAAGAGGGACCTTCATAAGGGGCTGTAGCAGTAGGACAAGGGGTGATGGGTTCAGACTGAAACAGGGGAAGTGGAGGTTGGAGATAAGGAAGAAGCTCTTCAGTGTGAGGGTGGTGAGGCACTGGAATGGGTTGCCCAAGGAGGCTGTGAATGCTCCATCCCTGGCGGTGTTCAAGGCCAAGCAGGACAGAGCCATGGGTGCCATGGTTAAGTGCAAGGTGTCCCTGCCCCTGTCAGGGGGTTGGAACTGGATGATCTTAAGCTCCTTTCCAGCCCAAACCATTCTGTGATTCTAACTTTGGGATGAGCAGCTCTTGATTTGGATGCTGGGGCCTGATTCCCTGGCTTGGAGCAGGGCAGCCTCTGGGCCTTTGCTCCCTCGTTTGTGAGGGAGGACATTGCAGCACTGAGGGCTTGGGGGGGGTCTCTGCACTTCCCTGACCCTTGTCTGCTCTCTGGACAGCTTCTGCAGCACCTGAAGCGAATCATCTCTGACCTGTGCAAACTCTACAACCTCCCCCAACATCCCGATGTGGAGATGCTGGACCAGCCTCTGCCGGCAGAACAGGTCAGTGCCTCAGAAGGGGAGCTCTCTGGAGCCTGCTTTTGAGCCCTGGAGGAGGAATGGGGCAGGTGAGGGGTTGATATCCTCTCCCTGGGCTGAATCCCTGTCCTGGGAGATGCTAACCTGCTCTGCTGGTTAACTGCTCATGCACAGCTTCCTGGGAAGGCTCTTGGCTTCAGTCTGCTTTTAATGTGGTTCTGTGTGTAAATGGCCTGTCACCTTGCCTTGGGAGAGCCTGGGAATGCAGGAGTGTTGCCTCAGGAACCTGGCAGAGCAATCATAGAATCATAGAATGGTTTGGGTTGGAAAGGACCTTGAGATCATCCAGTTCCAACCCCCTGCCATGGACAGGGACACCTCACACTAGACCATGTCACCCAAGGCCCCATTCAGCCTGGCCTTGAACACCACCAGGGATGGAGCATTTACATCTTCTCTGGGCACCCTGTGCCAGCGCCTCAGCACCCTCACAGGGAAGAACTTGTGCCTTATGACCAGCTTGAACCTCCCCTGGTTCAGTTTAAACCCACTGCCCCTGGTCCTGTCTTCATCTCTGGCCTTTTGTCCCTGCAGAGCACACAAGAAGAGGTGTCCTCTGAGGAGGAAGATGAAGAGATGCCGGAGGTAAGTGCCCCCTTGGTGCCCACGGGAGTATGCCGGAGAGCTGAACACAGGGAGCTGCCTGCAGCAAGGTGCGAGGCACAGGGCTTGTGCCTGGGAAGAGCCTCAAAGGCTCGAGATCGGGCTCAGCACATTGCTGGTGCTGAGCCATGGATGGGGCCGTGTGTTCATACCCAGGGGCTCGCAGCAGCCCAGCTGTGCGGGGAGCCCCTCGGGCTGCTTGTCTGCCTGTGCTGCTGTTCTCTGGAGCCTGCAGTATCCTCCGGAGCGGTGGAATTTCCGGGCTGGCATTGTCAGCAGGGAAAGCACATTGAGCATGGGACTCCCACGGCAAGGATGAGGTGGGCTGGGCTGAGTGTGCACCAAGCTAATTGGCAGGAGCAGCCGAGGCAGCCAGAGCTCACTGCAGGCTGTGAATATCCTCCTGCAGAACCCACAGCCTCGGGTTGTTTGGTTTGTGGTTTAGAGCTCTACAAGTGGGTGGAATCATCTCCAATCTCCATGGTGATGTTTAGTGCTGGCTCACACACTGCTCCTGGGGCTGAGGGGCCCTGCAGGGCCTGGGGCAGCCTCACACCGGGTGGGCCCTGGGGGCTTCCCATTGTCCCTGAGGTGCTAAATCAGGGCCAGCTTCTGCCAGGGTCCTCACAGAAAATGAGGAGTCTTAAACTGATACCAGCATATCCCAACCTGGGATTTGTCCTCCTGTTCCTGTGGGATGGGAGAGGAACCCTCAGGGGTTGAGTGCTTCCCCCTCCTGCTTTCTGCTGCTGCTGCTGCATCGTGGTGCGGGGACAAGGGTTTGGAGCAGAGGTTTGGCTGTGCTGGGGGAGCAGACCAGAGCAGCAGAGCCAGGCCCTGCTGCAAGGTGCTTTATGCAGGTTAATCCACTCGAGGGATTTTGTGGCAGGATCTGTTTTCCTGTGTGGCAGTCTAAAAATGTCCCAAGCCCTTCCAAAACTGCTGCTCCTCCAGAACAGCAGCACCAGGCCTGGAGAGGCCCAGGTCAAGCCTTGTCCAGAGGATTTAACGCCACTGTTTGAGCTCTGTGTACCCACAGCTCTTTGCTGGCAGCTTCAGGTAGGGACCCCTGTGTGCTGACACGGTGCACGGGGAGAGATCCTGCAGTGGCTCCTGGTTGCTGTGACTGCTTTGGATGGCTCTTAACAACTGGGGTCTTGCACACGTGGGCCTGAGGAGTGGTGGGGTGGAACTGCAGAGGGTCCAGTGAAGGCCACAGGGATGCTCAGGGGTCTGGAGCATCTCTCTCATGGGAAGAGCCTGCAGGAGCTGGGCCTCGTTAGTCAAAGAAGATCATCCTGAGAGGGGATCCCATCAATGCAGTCCAGTATCTCAAGGGTGGTACCATGAGGATGGGGCCAGACTCTTTCCAGTGGTGCCCAGTGACAGGATGAGGAGCGATGGCCAGAAACTAACACACACCAAGTGTCACCTCAACAGGAGGGTGGCAGAGCCCTGGCACAGGCTGCCCAGGGGGGGTTGTGGCCCTGCTTGGGCAGGGGGTTGGACTGGATATGCTCCAGAGGTCCCTTCCCACCCCAGTGGCTGTGTGAAGGCGTTGGTGGGCAGAGGCTCTGCTGGGCTTGGGGAGGTCATGGGCTGCTGCGCACTGGAGAGCTGAGCTGCTCTACAAAGAGCCTCCCTGCTGTGAACCATCATGTCTTTTGGGGGGGAGAGGCCCTGCCCTACTGAATGGGAAGCTGCCCCCCCCTCGTGCTGATGGTGCTGGGGTTTTACTTGTGGATGGGGAGCAGCACAGAGCGGTGTCCAGAGCCGTGGAGCTGAGGTGCAGGTGCCTTGTGCTTGCATGGAGCTCCTTGGGGAGCATTTGTCACATTAGGGGCTACTTTTAAACCGGCCTGAGGCTTAGCAGGGAAGAATCCACCTGGAAGCATCCAGGGAAGAGCAAAGAGCTGTGTGTGCCCAGTTCAGTTCGGGAAGGGGAAGTGTGCTGCTCTGCTGGCTTCGCTATGGGAGGGCAGCAGGAGCCCAGTGCCTGAGACCTCATTGCTGAGCAAGCCCCAGCCTTGTGTCTTCCACCCTCTTTGTGCCTCGGGTCAGGGCTTGGGGCTTCCTGAGAGGGAGAGTTTAGTGGGAATCCTTCGTGATGCAGGGCAGCCTTTGCCTGCAGGGAGGAGCAAAGACAAGTTAGAGTCTCCTCCTGACTCCCCTTTCCCCTTCCCAGGACTCTGAGGACTTGGACCACTATGAGATGAAAGAGGAAGAGCCGGCAGATGGAAAGAAGATGGAGGATGAAGGCATTGGGAAGGAGAACTTGGCCATTCTAGAGAAAATCAAAAAGAATCAGAGGCAAGATTACTTAAATGTACGTGTCCCGTGGCGGGCGGGCGGCTTGGGGGCTGGCCCTGGCCATGGGGGCAGCAGTGGCTCCTGGGGCCTGGTGTGGCTGCTGCAGAGGAGGCTGGGTCTCAGCAGAGGATTAACTGTGGGTCTCGGGTGCCGCCGAAGCATCGGTGCTCCTGCAGGGAGCTCTGGGGTTCCCCTCTGCTCCCTGCACCTCGCTCAGCACCATGGAGGTCACTGGTGGGTTGTGGGTTGTGCTCCTGGGCTGAGGCTCTCATGCACTTGAGAGGGCACAGAGGTTCCTGTTGCCTGGGGTGGCATCTGAGGGGTAAGAGGAGTTTCTGTAGGGGGAAGGGGAAAGACACGGGGACACTGGGAGGTCTGGGTTTGAGGCTGGCCTGAAGTTGTAGCTAGATGCTGGCCTTGTAGAGCAGCAGCCGTGGTGCGGGCAGTGTAACAGTGCAGTTCCCCGCTGCAGGGTGCAGTGTCTGGGTCTGTGCAGGCCACCGACCGGCTGATGAAGGAGCTCAGGGATATTTACCGATCACCAAGTTTCAAGGGCGGTAAGTGCCAAGGGGGCCCTGGGCTGGGGCTGCTCCCTCCTTATTTCCCAGGACACCCGAAGGGCCTCAGGGCTGCCTCAGTGGCTCTGTGAGGGAGCAAAATGGCCTCATCTGCTCCCCTCAGTGCTGGGAGGATTAGGCCTGAGGGGGATGGTGCTCCCACGGCTTTCCTACGCCCAAGGACTTGGGAAGGAGCAGCCATAGGAAAACTGCCCTTTATGTCCTTCTGGATAAGTGCTGCTTTTCCGGGGCGGGGGGGCCCTCTGCCAGGCTGAGGTTGTGCTGCAGTTCGAAGGGGTTTGAAACCTGGGTGGTGGCTTGGCCGGCTGCGAGGTGTGCCCCGCAGTGACAACCCTTCTCTGCCCTGCAGGATACTATGCAGTTGAACTAGTGAACGACAGCCTGTACGATTGGAACGTCAAACTCCTGAAGTAGGTGCCACTGATGGGGATCATGCAACTGTGGTGTGGGACCAAAGTATCCCTGTGAGCCAGAGGGGAAGTGAGCAGGGCAGGGGAGCACCCGGAGTTAGCCTCTCTCTTGGGCAGCTTGCTTGCTGTCTGCACATCCTAAAGGAAAGAACATCTCTAGAGAAAGGGGAGATGATCTGAGGGCTCTGCAAGTCTATCTGCTGTTCCTAGAGTCCTGGAAGAGGTTCATCAGACAAAACCCCGAGCTCTCACACCCTCCAGACACCAGTGCTGCCTTTGCTTGGGCCAGGCAGGCTTTATATTTAAGCTGGCAGCATGCACAAAGGGTTGATGGTCTTCTCTGCAAGCCAGGAGCACAATGCTGACAGCCCGTGCTGTCGCTGCCCCCAGGGTGAGACCATCCAGGTACAGTAGTGCCGGGGCCGGTGGCAGTGAGCGCGGCAGAGCCGAGTGCACGGCCCTGCCTGAGCCCCTGGCCTCCTCCTTGGCAGGGTTGATGAGGACAGCGCTTTGCACAATGATCTCCAGATCCTCAGAGAGAAAGAAGGAGCAGATTTCATCCTCCTCAACTTCTCCTTTAAAGTAAGGCCTGTGCCTCCCCTCCTTGAGCTGCTTCTGCCTCAGCGGGTCCTCAGGCAATGTTCCTCAATGCCTTTGCTTCCCTCGTTGTTCCAGGATAACTTCCCTTTCGATCCACCCTTCGTAAGGGTCGTGTCCCCAGTGCTGTCAGGGGGGTAAGTAGCTGCTCCCCTCTCCCTGCTCAGCGAGCTCACAGCGCTGCTTCCTGCAGCAGCGTTCAGTGCTGGCAGCCCCATAGGCTCCCTGGCCCAAGCCGGCAGTGATTCTTGGGGAGGCAGAGATGGGGCTTTCCCTTTTGTGTGTTTCTCCATCTGAGGAAACAGTTTGTGTCTGTCTCTGCCCTGACTTTGCCTCGTTCCTCCCCCAAGGTATGTCCTGGGTGGTGGTGCCATCTGCATGGAGCTACTTACGAAGCAGGTGGGTACCTCTGGGCTGTGCTTTGTGTTTCTGCTGCTGCCTGGAGCTGCCTGGCTTGGCTCTGCTGCCCTGGGGGAGCAGCAGGGGCCCTGTGCTGCCCTCACTGTGCTCTGCTCTGTCCGTCAGGGCTGGAGCAGCGCCTACTCCATCGAGTCAGTGATCATGCAGATCAGTGCGACTCTGGTGAAAGGGAAGGCACGAGTGCAGTTTGGAGCCAATAAGGTAGGGCTTGCTCAGTGCGAGGGGGCTTCAGGCATGGCTGGGAGCAGTGTGGAGCTGCACTGATGGGCACCCTGGCTTCCCTTGCAGAATCAGTACAGCCTGACCAGAGCCCAGCAGTCCTACAAGTCCCTGGTTCAGATCCATGAGAAGAATGGTAAGGGCTGAGGGATGGAGCGTGCGTTTCCCCTTGCTAAGCCAGGCTCCCCTCGGCTGAGCAGCTGGATGGGCCATTGGCCCAAGCACAGAGGTCACCTGGACCAAGGTCACTTGGGGTATTGGTCGCTCAGGAGCTCCCCATGACCTAACAGAGTGTGCACTTGAGCCCAGAACCTCCCCCATGTGCTGAGAGCACCCCCAGAGTGGGAGCAGCAGATCATGGAGGGGATCCTGCCCCTCTGCTGTGCTCTGGGGTGACCTTGGAGCAGCTCCAGTGCCTAAAGGGGCTACAGGAAACCGGAAGAGGGGCTTGGGACAAAGGATGTAGGGACAGGACAAGGAAAATGGCTTTAACCTGCTGGAGGGGAGACTGAGATGAGCTCTTGGGCAGAAGCTCTTCCCTGTGAGGGTGCTGAGGCGCTGGCACAGGGTGCCCAGAGAAGCCCCATCCCTGGCAGTGCTCAAGGCCAGGTTGGACACAGGGGCTTGGAACACCCTGCTGTAGTGGAAGGGGCCCCTGCCCGTGGCAGGGGTTGGAACTAGAGGAGCTTTAAGCTCCCTCCCACTTAGTTCTATGCCAGCCATCAAGCGCAGGCACTGCAGCACCAAGTGTGTGGCTGCACCATCCTCTGGAGACAGCAGGTCCCTGTCTGGGTGCTGTTGGTGGGAGAAGCCTCCCGGTACTCTGGGACATGCAGCCCTTTGGCAGCAGGACTCTGTGTGGTCATGCTGCTGCTTCCAGCTGTGCATTCCCTCCTGTTCGCAGTGTCCCTCACAGACCTCTCTCCTTTCAGGCTGGTACACACCGCCCAAGGAGGACGGCTAGCATGGATGCTGCAGGACCAACCTCATCTTCTGAATGCTCTACTTGGATCTCAATGCTTTCTCCTGGGATGTAATAGCTCTGCCTGTTGCAGGACAATAATGGCTGTTTAAAAACTCTAAATGAAACTGTTCTAAGCAGTTGGGACTGAGCGACACCACTTGCTGGACCCTCACTAGCAGCAGTTCTTGTTTAAGACAAACTTCCTGAGCCTCTTGTATCGCTGGAACCTTTCGACTCTGCTCCGGTCTCGAGCATCCTCCTTACCTATGCTATTGGATTTAATTTATTTTCTTATTTCATGTACACTGCTTTTTTTTGTTACAGTGTATGATGGATGTGTATGGAAAAATGTATCTTTGGAGAAAAGTTACAGTTTGTTAATTTGAAGATCCTGGTCTCACTGGTGTCTTTTCTTCTACCCCTGGCCCGGGGGGGGGCACAGGAGCATGCCGGCCTCTCAGGGTGGTGGCTGCACGACCCATGCAGGAAGGGCTGCAACAGCAGGAAAACCCTTTTGGCACGAGGGGGGAAGGGTGCCTGTCCCCTTCACTTGTCCTCTGGACGTGGAGAGGGGAAGGTCTCAAGGTGATCCTGGCTCCTGCTCTGGATGAGTGGTTTGCAGGTGCCCCTCCGGCCTTCTCCATGGCCGGGCTTGCCAAGCGGTGGGAGGTGAGCACAGGCTTGGCTGGGGCAAGCCTGGAGCTGTAGCCCCTCTGCCCTACCTGAGCACCTTGTACCTGTAGTAGCTGCCTGAAGAGGAGTGGGATTTGCTGCTTTTGTCTCCGCAGCAAAGGGCTGGGCTGGGGGGGGGGTTCCTGTACCCGCTCAGTTCTGTGGTGTGGGGGGGAGGCGTTGCTCAAGTCCTGCCCTGGTGCTTCCATCCCTGTTCTTGCTTGAATCCCCCCTGCTCTGTCCTGAGGCTGTTGGAAGGAGCTTTGGGTGTGGGGCCGTGTCCTCGGCTGGAGGCAGAGCTGACTCATCAGTGTCAATGTGGGGCCATCAGCATTAATTCAGTGTTTGAATCAAACCCATGACCAAATCAAAGGGCCTCAGAAGCCGCCCGTTATCTGCTCCCGCAGCTGCTCGCGGTCCTGCTCCCAGCCTCGCAATCTGTAGGCGAGGAATTACCCGGGGGGTGCTCAGCGCTCGCTGCGGGAGCGGCTCCAGCCTCGCCTGAGGCTATTTTTGAGCCCTTTGCGGCAGGACTGGAGGGTTTGTGACCCTGAACGGCTCTGCCCGGCTTCGGCTTCTGCTCCTGCACCCCCGGGCGGGTCCTTGGGCGCTCCCCCGAGCTGCTCCTGGGACTGGGGGCTCGGGGCAGCTCAGCGAGCCCCGGGAATCTGCTGTCGGGAGAGTTTAATGCGGGTTTCAACGGCTTCTGGGGGTGCTGTTGGGTGAGGCGGGGGCTGCACCTGCAGAGCCTGCGGCAGGGCTGGGTCTGGGGCCGCTCACAGCGCCCGTGCTCCCGCATCCAGGCCGGGATGAGCGGGAGGGGTCTCCAAGGTCCCCCCGCATCCCCTCCCCGCGCGGATGCGGGCGCCGGGGCTGGAAGCGCGGCAGGAACCGCGCGAGCTGGCGTCTGGCGGCGTCTGCCCGTGCCGTCTGTTCGCACCCGCCCCAGCGCCGGGCTCCATCCTGCTCCAGCCTCAGCACCGCGCCGGCTCCACTCCGCTGCTCGGGGAAGCGGGCACCCAAGTGCCATCTGTCGCTGCTGCCAGAGACGCTCCCGCAGCGTTCCTCGGGGAGCTGCGGAGGATGCGGTTGGGGAGAGACTTCCCAGCGGATGGCACGGAGCCACCGAGCCGGTGCTGCCGGCGCCTGTCCTGCTGGTGAGGCCCCGGCAGCGATGCGGGGGATTGAAATGTGCCTAAAGGACAGGAACTGCCACCGCTTCCTACGACGCTGCCGGCGCCTCCCTGGGGAAGGGGACGCTGCTGGGAACCAGTTGTCAGGGGCTCACAGCAGCAGGACCCTGCCTTGGGTTGGAGCCGGCTGCTCCTTGGGGACATTCCATAGCCCCTGGAAGAGCCCTTGTCCTGCCCCGAACCAGGGCAGTCCCGTCCTGGGGGGTAGGGAGCACCTTTGTCTGCACCCCCCTACCTGCTCCTTTCTCTTAGGCTGTTGCAGACGGGTCAGTAACACCCCCCTTTCGCCTCCGAGGTCTTCACCCGGGGGTGGGCAGGAGAGTCCCTGCAGGGAGGTCCGTGGGGTTTCTCCACTGGGCTCCACACACTTGGTCCGTGCTGGGGCCAGTGCGCGGGGTCAAGTTCCCCCTGTCCCATCAACCGCTCCCAGCGCCCGGCAGCCGCCGGACAGAAGCCCTGGCCCGGGACGGGACCGCGGATCCCCGCCGCTGTCGGTGCCCGCCCGCCCGGCCGGTGCCGCGCCGTCCCCCGGGGCCGCCCTCTCCGGATCTGGGCGGGGAGCGCCGGCCCCACCGCCCCCTCCGGCTCCGTCCCGTCCCGTCCCGCCGCCGCCGCCGCATGGGGCCCCCCGGGCCGGCCTGACCCGCACCCGCATCCCTCCGGCCGGACCCCCCGGAGCACGGAGCCACGCTCGGGCCCCTTCCAGGGGATAGGGACCCCCGGAGCCGCCCGGGGCTGCCCCGGCAGGACCCCCCCGCACGCCTGGAAGAACCCCCGGCACGTCCCGCCTCTGGAGCACAGACCCCGATCCCCGGGAGCCTTCGTGTGCCAGGGATCCCCGCGGAGACGCGGTCCGCTCCCGGGGAGACGGGAGCCGGCACCGCTGGGGACCCAGCGGCCGTCCCGCCTGGAGCCCCTCGGCCCCCCGCCGGCATCCCCCCAAGTCCCGGGCTGGCCCCAGGCCACCGAGGGTCCCGGTCCCAGGGCTGGGGGGAGCCGGGCTGCCCCGCGCCCCCCGGCTGAGCCGGCCCTGAGCCGGTGGGGCGGCCGTGGGGCGTCGGAGCGGCCCGGGGTGGGGGTTGCGGCGCCCTGCCCCGCGCCGGCCCCATGGCAGCCAAGTGGTTCAAGGAGTTCCCCTCCAACCTGAAGACGGTTTCGGAGCGGGCCCGGCCGGGCAGCGGCAGCCTCGGCAAGAGCCGCAAGAACTCGGGCGCTGAGCTGGGGGGCTGCCGGGCCGGGCCGGGGGGCGGCAAGGAGGGCGGGGGGCGGCTGTCCCGGGACAACCTGCAGGGTCTGCTCCAAGCTGCCACCGGGAAGATGCGGAAGAACTCCCGAGTGGAGGGGGGGGCGCCGGAGGGACCCCCCAAGCCCTGCGGCACCTACATCAACCGCCTCATCAAGGTAGAGGCCCACGAGAAGAACGGGAAGGGGTACCCCGGTCCCCCGCCCACACCCGAGCAGGACAAGGGCAAGACCCCCAAGACAGAGACGGTAAGGAGGGAAATGTGGGGGTGCTGGGGCGGCTTTAACCACTGTGGACCGCAGCAGCTCATTAGTGCAGCTCGCCCCGGCCTTTCATCGTGCTGCCTTCAAGTCCCGTTCAAAGCTCCCTTCATCCTGCTTGCCCTTCATCTGCGGGGAGCGCCGACCCCTCGGATGTCAGCACACCCTGACCCGACGCTGCTTAAACAAAGGCTTACATAAAGCTGCTCTGGAAGCAGGACTTCCACACCACCCCCACAGAGCACTGGGATGGGGTGGGGGGTGGGGGGGTCACCCAAAAGAGTCCCCGAGCCCCGCCCCACCCCCAGGCTTCTCCCCACTACCTGGGTGCACAGTGCTGGGCGCTGCTCCCCCTCAGAGATGCCTCTGGGGCTGTGGCACAGCTCCATCTACCCCATAGGAGCTGCCATCCTGCCCGTGGGACCCCGGTGTCCCTGTCCCCATCCTGCCTGGCTCTGCGCCGGTGCCATCCACACCATCCCCTCCCACCCCACCACCGGTGGGGATCCCCAGCAGCCCCCAATGGCTGGTGCTGCCCATCCTGTCCCCAGATCATCATCCTGGAGGACTACGCCGATCCCTATGATGCCAAACGCACCAAGGGGCAGCGGGAGGCCGAGCGCCTGGGTGAGAACGACGGGTACATGGAGCCCTACGACGCGCAGCAGATGATCACAGGTACATGCTGTGTGGTGCCCCCCAGGCAGTGACCCCCGGCCATGGCGCCTGCCCAGCTAGCCACAACAACAGGAACTGACTTGGCCGGAAGCTGGAAATAAAAGCTTTGCTGCTGATGGTTATTTTCCATGTGGGGCAGCAGCAGCCGTTTGGCGGAGCCTGGCGCCATGGGGTGAAGCAGGGGGCCGGGGGCTGTGGAGCCTCCTGTGGGGCTGAGCTGCAGTGTGGGGTGTAGCATCCTGCTGGCCCCACCGGTGTGTGTGGTAACAGCAGGCCAGTTGCCACGAGAATGGGCCCCGTTCTCCTCCAGCACCTCCCAGCGGGGCATCCCTGCCATGGGGTGCATGTCCCTCCCCAAAGGCAAGCGATGGCGGGTCTCAGCCCTTTCCTGATGTGCAGCCCCTCTTCCCCACAGAAATCCGCCGCCGGGGCTCCAAGGACCCCTTGGTCAAAGCCATCCTGCTGCTGGACGGGCCCGGCGAGCCCATGGAGGGGGGCAAACTGGAGCCAGCCAAGTGGCAGGGGGGCAAGGAGGCAGCGGGGAAGGGGCCACAGCTCTACGACACCCCCTATGAGCCTGGGGAAGGGGTGACTGGGGTGACCCCAGAGCGCAGGCCAAGGGCTGGGGATGGGCGCCTGCCCGAGAACGATGAGCGCCCGGCAGGGGAGTACGAACAGCCCTGGGAGTGGAAGAAGGAGCAGATTGTCAAAGCACTGTCAGGTAGGGGACAGGGATGGGGATGGGGATGAGGATGGGGATGGGGATGAGGATAGAGGCAAGGGGGGGGAGAGGGATGAGGGAGGGGAGGGGGACAGACTTTTTAGTAGGGCCTGTAGTGATAGGACAAGGGGAGGTGATTTTGCACTAAAAGAGGGGGATTGAGATGAGCTCTTTGGCAGAAGCACTTCTCTGTGAGGGTGCTGAGGCGCTGGCAGTGGGTGCCCAGAGAAGCTGTGGCTGCCCTATCCCTGACAGTGCTCAAGGCCAGGTTGGATGTGGCTGGCGATGTCTCTGCTCATTCAGCGTGGGGTGGACTGGCTGGGGACAGGGACAAGAGGTGGGGATGGAGGTGGCAGGGAAGTGTCTTTTAAAGCTCTTGTCTCGTTGTCATCCCCCTCTCAGTCCAGTTCGAGGGCTCAGAGCGGCCCAAAGAGGAGGCCCCGCGGCAGCACCTCCGCCAGAAGAGCTGGACCCCAAAGATGCTGAAGCCGACAGGCTCCGAGCACAGCGAAGGGGAGAGGGTGGACCCCGCGCTGGCGTTGGAGAAGCAGCCGTGAGTGGCGAGGCCGAGCCGGGGCAGGAAACGGAAAGGGGTGGGGGGGGGTCCCTGTGGCTTGGCCTCTGCTCAGCGTCCCCCGGGTCCCCCCGCAGCTGGTACCACGGGGCCATCACACGGGCCGAGGCCGAGAGCCGGCTGCAGGCGTGCCGGGAGGCCGGGTTCCTGGTGCGCACCAGCGAGACCGGCAGCGGCAAGTACTCCATCGCGCTCAAGTGAGTGGCTGCGCGGAGCCGGACGGGGGCGCGTGTCCCTGCTGCGGGGGGAAACCGCAGCAGAGCCCCAGTGATGGGGTGGGAGCAGCAGGAGCCGTCCCCGCACCCGCAGGGGGACTGGGGGGGGTGGTGGTGGCGGGTCCCCCAACCCTCCTCCCCGGCGCATTGTCGGCAGCGCCGGTGGCGTTTCCTTCCTGAGGAAGCGGAGCCCCTGGAGCCGAAACAATCGGAGCGGGACGGGAACAAACAGGGGTGGATGCGGCCTCGGGGCGGGCGGGCGGGCGCCGGGGGGTGGCGGCACCGCTGACGCCCCGCACCGGCCGCCCAGGACCAGCCAGGGCTGCGTCCACATCATCGTGGCTCAGACCAAGGACAACAAGTACACGCTCAGCCAGGCCAGTGGTGTCTTCGCCAGCGTCCCCGAAGTCGTGCACTACTATTCCACCGAGAAGCTGCCCTTCAAGGGGGCCGAGCACATGGCCCTGCTGCACCCCGTCCACTGCAAGCTGCATTAGCATCCACCAATTCCCCCCCTCGACTGGCCCGTGACCCCCCAGCCCTGCGGCGTGGGGCAGGGTCTGCAAAGGACCCCGCAGCCCCGTCCTGCTGCGGCCGCTGGGCACCGGCCACCCGCGCACCCCTTGCACCAGGACTGATCCTGCTCGCCCTGTACTGGAGCTGATCCGGTGCCAGGGTGGGGGGGCACAGCGAGGTGGGGACGTGTAACGGAGTAGTGAAATAAACGTGTTGGCTGAGAGGAGGCGGGTGGCCGGGGGGGGGCGCTGCAACTGGCAGGGGATGGGGATGGGACCGTGATGTGGCATAGGGATGGGGCCCCGGGGGTGCCAGGGTGGGCGGTGCCCTGCCTGTGGGTGTTGTTAGGGGGTGAAAAGAGGAACCCAGCCCTCTCCGGCTGCCAGCTGCGGAGCAGGGTTTCGGGGGGGGGGGGGAGGGTTCCCCAGGCTCAGACCCCTCATCCCCCCTCATAGGCACCAACCTAGTTGGGAGGGCAGAAGCTGGGGAACAGCCCCATTCGCGCCAGCAGAAGCCACAATGGGTTTGGGGGGAGCGGTTTTGGGCACCCCCCCTCATCTGCATCCTGCCAGGCTTTTTATAGAGTGGGGCTGGCGGGGATGCGGACAGGACATGGTGTCCCCAGGGTGCCCAGGCCCCCCTCCCTTTGCGCTGTGGTTTCCTGCCTGGGTGCAGCTGCAGCTCCCTGGGGCCTCGCACAACACAGAGCGGGTGGGCACAGCATAGGGCAGGTGGGGCACAGCCTTTGAGGCACTTGGTGGCGGGGGGGGGCACAACATGGGCACTTGTTTAGGGTGCAGAGCAAGGCATATGGGGGACAGATGAGGGGTGCTTGGCCTCGATTGGGAGGGGGGCACAGCCCAACCTCCCCTCGGCCCCCCCCAGCTGCAGTGACCCCCCCCAATGCACCTGCTCCATTACAAACCAAAGGCATTTATTTGAGACACGTTTTTCCCCGTTTCCCCACCATGGGGGGCCCGTGGGATGGGGCTGATCCAGCCAGACCCTCCCGGTGCCCCCCCCAGGGGCCCCCCAGCACCATCCCTGTGGGCACAGCCCAGCCCTGCTCCCACGCTCCAGTGCAGCCGCCCCAGCTTGGCTGCGGCCCCAGAGCTGTCCCACTGGGACACAGCTTGGCCCCCCCCCAGCTGGTCTCTGTAGGGAGGGTGCAGATCTCCCCCCCCATCTCCTCTCGCAGCCATGGGACTTGGAGACACTTGCAGCATTTCCAGGCAGTGGGGGGGACACGCTGCTCCCAGGGCCACATCCTAAGCCCCGGGACCCCCCAGGACCAGGGATCCCCCAACCCAACCCGCAGGTACCCAACAGCTCCCCCAGACCCCAGCTACTGCCCCGAGAAGAAGTAGTCCAGGCTGGTGACGTGGAGCCCCCCAGGGGCCGGGGAGCAGGGAGGGGAGAGCAGGGGCGTGTCACTAAGCGGGGGGCTGGAGGAGCCCAGCGGTACCAGCACGTGCTGCCCCTCACCCTCTGGCTTCCTGCCCCGCCACCCCCCCATCCGCCAGAGCTGCCGGTACCTGCAGGAGGGAACAGAGGGCCCAGGTCAGGGGGGGTAAAGTGGAGCCCCCCGCCCGAGTTGTGTTGTGCCCCCCCAGGCACTCACCTCAGCACAACGCCAATGCAGAGGGCGATGCCCAGGAGCAGGCTCCCCCCAGCCACAACGAAGGGGTAAGGCGATGCTGTGGAGCGGGCACTGGCTTCCATGACGGGCCCTGGGACATAGAGGAGGGGACGGGCTCATTGTGGGGATCAAGGACCTGGGGGTCACGGCTATCCCACTGCCACCCCAAGGCCTCCTCACCACCAGTGCCATCAGCACCATCTTCTGCAAAGAGCTCAGGGGGCAGCGTGAGCCCGTAGATGCCATCCTCCATGGGGAACTGCAAGAGAAAGCAAAGGTGGGGCATTTTGGGATGGGGCAGCCTCCCCACCTTAGTGTCCCTTTGTCCCATACAGGGACACAAGACCCAGCTAAGAGTGCGCCATGTCCCCCCGGGGCTAAGCCCTACCTGGGAGCTGAAGAATCCCGTTTCAGAGGTAAGGTCCCTGGGGTCTGCAAAGTGATGGGGAGGGATTGTGATGGGGAGACCCTGTGCTGAACCCCCAGCCTCAGGGCCACACGTCCCCCCCTCCTACCTGTCCATGGGGTGCCCACTGCCTCCCGGCTCCACTCGCTCCATGCACCATGGCCAAACTCTTCCTGTGCCCGCACCTGCACCACGTGCCGCAGTCCCCGCCACGCGTCATGGATGTCCAGCCATGTTGTTGTCACTTGGTCAACCTGGGGGGACACGGGCAGTGTGGCGCTGGGGACATGGACAGCATGGGGCTGGGGACATGGGCATGGGCAGCTGGGCCAGGGTCACACCTCGCTGAAGGTCCGGGCAGGCTCGGGGCGGTAGCGGACCTGGAAGCGGAGCCAGTAGAAGCGGTGATCCCAGGATGAGGGGTAGGACCAGTTCACCCGCAGCCGCTGTGGCGCCTTCTCCAGAGCCGTCACCGTCACATTGAGGGGGGGGTCGGGCCTCACTGCCGGGGCATGGGTGCATCAGGTCCTGGCACTGAGCTACTTGGCCAGCCCCAGCCCCGTCAAGAGGCAAGCAGCACTCACAGACACCATTGAGAGTGATGATCTTGTCCTCTCCGGCTGCGCCGCCAGCGCCATTGCTGACGCACGTGGACACCAGGAGGGGTTTGGTGTCATCGGCCCCGCGGGGCACCTTCACCCGGCAAACAAACTTCTGTGCCTTGGAGAAGAAGCGACACCGCTGCTCCGTGGCGTTCTCAGCCGTGAACCTGTGGGGCAGGGGCTCAGCCGCGGCTGCAGCACACGTGGGGCAGCCTCGGGGACAGAGCCCCCTGTGAAGCCGCCGTGCCGCGGGGTCCCATGTAGGTGCTTGGCCATCCCTCACCTCTGCTTGACCCAGAGCATCGCCCTCGTCCCCGGGGAAGGCTTTGCCCGCAGCGGCCACTCGCACAGCACGTCGTGGTCGTGGCTCCGCCGGTAGCAGGAGACACGTGGGGTCTCAGGGGGCTCTGCAAGGCAGGGAGGCGCTAGGGGACCCCCCACACCGGGCGGTGCTACGAGGGCCCCCCTGTGGCCCGGCGTGGACCCACCTTGCACCAGCAGCCGCAGCGAGCGCAGGCGGCGGCTCCCCACGAAGCAGGTGTAGGTGCCCGCGTCCTCGTGGCGCAGGCGGTGCAGGGGCAGCGCATTCCCCGTGGGCAGCCGCTGGCTCCGGCCTCGCTCCTCCGCCCGCCAGGACACAGTGACGTTCCCTGGACCCTCGTCCCAGCACCTCAGCGTGAGGTTTGCTCCAAGGCGGCCCAGCACTGTGTCCTGTGAGAGCCCTGGGGAGGGTGAGAATGTCCCGGCAATGGAGACAAGACCCCAGCGTGTCCCCAGCGCTGGGGGTGGACACCCCCGCCTCCGCCCGCTCCCCGTGTGCCACTGCTCAGAGTCAATATTTGCAGGAGACTCCGAGCAGCAGCTCCTGCTGAGTCAGCGATCCCCCATCGAGCTGGTCAGTGTGGACCTCCCCCCAGCATCAGGTGCTGGGACCCAGCCGGGCAGCGCTGGGAGGGTGCACCGGGAGAGCCTCGGCTGGGACCGGGGGTTCCGCAGATGCCGGGTCCCGGCGCTGGGGGGGTTAAAGCAGCCCAGGCCAGAGGCCCGGGCTGGTTCAGGGCCAGGGGAGGCCGCCCGGGGCAGCACTCGCGGCTCCCGCTGCAAAGGTCAACAACCAGCGCGGAGCTGCTGTTCCTGCTGCCGGGAACGCGCTCGGCACCCAGTAACCCCCAGCACCCCGCACCCTCCAGCACCCCCCAGCACCCTTCAGCACACAGCACCCCCCAGCACCGGACAATCCCCAAGCACCCAGTACGAGCCCGCGGCGCTGATCTCCGCCGGGAACTGCCCCCCACCTCTCCCATGGCTCCGGTACCGGGGGCTGGGGGAGCCCTGCCGGAGGGGTGGTGATGTGGGTGGCGGGCGTCCCTCTGCCCCACGCCCCGCTCCCGGTCGCACTCACCCAAGGGGCCGCAGGGCCGCCGGGGAGCGGCGGCGGCAGCGAGGAGGAGGAAGATGAGCGGCTCCGGGCAGCAGAACATCGGCGGAGCCGCGCGCGGTGCGGCCGGTGCCCGCGGTTGTGAAACCGGGACGGGACGGGGAACGGGGGCGGCTCCAGCACGTGCGCCCGGGCGGGGCGGGGCCAGCACCGGGGCAAAGGGGGGAGAGCAGCTCCCGCCCTCCCCCTCTGTACTCCCGGTGGCTCGCACCTGCGGCCGCCTCGGTCCCCGTCCCTCCCCCGAAGGACACAGGACGCGGCGGAGGCTGCGCACAACTTTGTGGTTGTTTTTATATAGAAAACGCTGGGGTTTGGTTCATTTTTTCCCGCTGCGGACCCGTGGTTTTGATACAATCCCGCACTATAGAAACGTGTAATAAATTAGAGGCCCCGATCCTCGCGTCCCCCACCCCGACACAAAGAAACTCCTGAACTTCCCGAAAAATCGACTCCAGCCCAAGCCAGAGCCTGTCCTGAACCGGATTCCTCTTTGGTATCACAGAGACCCCCGACACCACTCCCCCGGAGACCCCCCGGTGGGGACCCCGGGAGCTGGCACGGGGGAGGAAGAGCAGGGAGGAAGCGGAGGCTGAGGGTTGCGCAAGAGCCCGGTGTTGGGTGTGGGAGTGAATCACGGCGGCTGCTCCCGCAGAGGCAGGGAAGGACCCGCGGAGTGCTTCCCCTTTCCCAGCCCATCCCGCGGCTCCGGAGCACCCCCCGGCCCCCGCCTCCCCCACTCTCTCCATCACCGTGTGCAACACAGCACGAATCAGTTGTGGAGGGTTTGTCCTTCCTCGTCTGTTTTGTGTGGGGTTTTGTGGGTTTTTTGGTGGTGTTTTTTTTCTCTATTTTGATATAAAAAGAAGACACGGGGGGGGGGAGGGAAGAGGGAGGCCGCTGTCACAGCACCCCTGCCCACCCCGCGCCTGCCTGCGGCGGTGGCTCTGGCATGATACATTCACGTGTGATGGGGTACTTGCACTCCGTGGAGGTGAATACTGACAGAGAAGCAGCCCAGGGGGGCTGCTGGGGGCAGCGTCCGTGCATCCATCCCTCCCAGGGACAGGGAAAAAGGACTTTTTGGTTACGCCGTGACAGTCCAAACTCCACCAACACCTCAGGGGCACACGTGGCCGCTGCCCTCCTGCTTGGGACCCCCCCCTGCCACTGCAAGAGAAGGAGGAGCCCTGGCTGCATGGGAGGGGACGTGCCCCCCCCCTTCCCCAGCCTCACACCTTTAGAGTCTTGCTGGCAGTGCTGCTGGGGCTGCCGGCGGTGCTGCTGTCACTGCCCTTCTTCTTGCGAAGGGTCTCGATCCAGCCGGTGCTGGGCCGGGCCGTGAAGCTGGAGAGCGCCAGGGAGCTGAGCCGCATGTTCTTGCCGGACATGATGAGCTCCCCGAAGCCCTCCTGGTGGGAGAAGGCGTAGCCAGAGCGGCGCGAGCCCACACGCCCTGCGCGCCGCATGCACCGGTGCTGTGTCTTCTGCTTCTTCCGCACCAGCTGAGTGTAGCGCACCTGAGGACAGCGCCGGGGACACGTCAGGGACCCCCCAGGGAAGAGGACACCCCCTGCGCCCACCCCCAAAGGCCATGTGCTCTCACCGTGTCTGAGAGTTCAGGCTTCAGGTCCAGCTTGAGAAAGCGAAAGGCCACAACGGGCATGATGCAGACCACGGTGGTGAGGGCGATGGTCAACCAGACTGTGGGCTGGGCCAGCGTGTTCTGTGCATTACCTGGTGGGGGGGAGCATGAGGCTAGGCAGGGCTGGGCCAGGGTAGCATGCTGCTGGGGTGGGGGGCATTGCTCAGCTCCCCTGGCACTCACCCACAAAGCGGAACTGGTTGGGGAACATCTGGAAGAGGCCATCGCTGTGCATGGCAAACAGGATGGCGAAGTAGGCGGCCAGGCTGCCCCAGATGAAGAAGTGGTTGATGGCCGTCCAGAAGCCTGTGTCCAGCCCGATCTGGTAGAGAGGGGAAGGAAGAAGCAGGGCTCATGGGGCAGCTGTGGTGCCCCAAGCATGGCCATGGGGCAGGATGGGACCCAAGCCTTCACCAGCTCTTTGTATTCCAGGTGAGGGGCAGAGACTGAGCAGCCACATCCCTACCTGCCACCTCCCTGTAAGCAGCCATGTCCCTACCTGCACGCTGACAACAATCACGAGGGAGGTGGCGACGGTGACGGCGAAGGACTGGTAGTCAGCCAGCTGAGCTCCATCATCGCGGGTGGCGTCAGCAAAGACGCCATAGGGGATGAAGAACATGAGGACAGAGGTGTAGATGCCCTGGGCGATGCAGATGAAGAACTCCCGTTTGTTGAAGAGCAGGTTCAGCTGCCCGGGCTCATAGAGCTTGGGGTACTCCATGCTCCGCTGCTCTGGCACGTCCTGGGGACACAGGGCACACTGCGCACCTTCCTGCAGCCCCGGGCAGGCAGAACCTGCTCCCTGGGGCTGGGCCAGCCTTCACCGCTGCCCGTGAAGAGACAAGGTCAGCCCAGCCCAGGCACCCGGGCAGCCTTTCCTCCTGCAGATGGGCCACATAGGGGCCAGCAACTTGTGCACCCAGGGAGCCCCTGCACTGCTCCCCACTGTACCTGGTCGAATACCCCCATGGCGAGCACGGGCAGCGACGTGTAGACGATGTTGTAGAGGGTGATGAAATACTGGTCGTACACAGTCTGCATGGAATGGAGTGCTCAGGGGCACACCAGGCCTGCTCTGTACCGCGCTGTCCCCGTGCCCACCCCAAGCGGTGCAATGCCCCAGGCTCCTTGCACCCACCACATGCTGCCACGCTCCGGAGGGATCCCAGGCTGTGCCTGCAGGTGCAGGATGAGGCCCCACTGGGAGCCTGGGGACCGGAGCATGCCTCAGAGCAGAGGGGTCCCGTGGGCAAACCCTCTGCAACTCCAAGCGTGAGGAGCCAACAACCCACCTGTGCCGAGAAGCCGCAGAAGAAGCCAAACCAGAAGTGGACCATGGTGAAGGCAAAGTTCTTGTAGAAGAAGTAGCAGAGGAACTTGCACATGCGTAGGTAGGACCAGCGTCCGTGCACCAGCAGCAGGCGCTGCAGGAACTTGAACTGGGAGAAGGAGTAGTCGGAGGCCAGCACTGCCTGGATGCCCTCCTGCCCACTGATGCCCACCCCGATGTGGGCGGCTGTGGAGGGAAGAGACACGTGGGGTGAGGAGGGCTCTGTCAGGAGCACAGGGGACCAGGGGTGGCATCTCCCTACTGGGACTGGGTTCCTGTGGGGCACAAAGTGGCAAGGGCAGAGGCTGCCATGAGATGGTGCAAGGGGGGGATCTGTCCCTCCTGCTGCTGCCCAGACCACAGGACTCACTCTTGATCATGCTGACATCGTTGGCGCCGTCCCCGATGGCCAGGGTCACAGCTTTCTTGTACTTCTTCACCAGCTCCACCACCTGGGCCTTCTGCAGGGGTGTGACACGGCAGCAGATGACGGCCTTGCAGGCACACGCCGTCTCCAGGAACTCCACCTCCATGTCAGCCTCCAGCGCATGGGCCTGCATGGAGAGCAGGGGGATGCTGGGGACACAGCCTGGAGCTGAGCACGGTGCCCCATCCAGTCACGCTCCCAGGTCCCTACCAGGCTGTGCCCATTGATGACCAGGGCATATTCACCCGCAATGGCTTCCAGCACAGAGGTGAACTTGGAAGAGGAGAGTTTCTCCTGGTAGGAGAAGCCATTGCTCGTAGAGCGTGACGCATCCATCATCTTCTCCCGGGCTTTCCTGAGCAGAAAGAGAAGGGTCAGCAAGGGCACTTCTGTATCCCCCAGCTCCCCCCACACCAGCTCCACGCATGTCCTCTGCCCCCAACCCTCACCTGAGCTCCTCTCGCACCTCCAACACAGTGCGGCCCGTGACCACAAACACCTCGGTCATGTCATCTGTCAGCATCTTGCAGGAGTAGCCAATGTTCACGGCTGTTTCTGGGAATGGGAAACCAGGGGCTGAGCCAGGCTTAATCCAGGGGGGAGCACATGTCCCACGCCCCCCAGAATAACAGCCTCATCTCCAGCCAGCCCAGACCCCCACCCCAGCACTGCTCACCCTGTTTGTCCCCTGTCAGCACCCAGATCTTGATGTTGGCCAGTGTCAGGATGGCGATGGTTTCGGGGACCCCCTGCTGCAGTTTGTCCTCGATGGCTGTGGCTCCAAGCAGCTGGAGGACCCAAAGAGGCGGGAGGTCAGGCTGCCCCCCAGCCCCTTCCCACTCCCCAGTGCCCCCAGCCCACGTACCATCATATCGTGCTCCACCTCGTCGTAGAGCTGAGCCAGGCAATCCTCCCGGGCCTCGTGGGTGCTGCTGGCTCGGTGCAGCCGCTCAGACCACTCCTCGTAGTAGCTCTCCTCCAGGTCCTTGTAGGCCAGCACCAGCGTCCGCAGCCCCTCGCCAGCATATTCCTGCAGTGGCACGAGTTGGGTGAAGGGACAGACCCTGAGAGTGTCCCCAGACCCTGATGGCCCCCCAGGGCAGGGCACAAGCCAGGCTCCACGCCTGTGGGCAGCCCCTCTTTCCTCCCCAGCCCTGCCAGCAGGACTCTGCCATGCTCACATTGAGGTGGTCGGTGGTGACATTGGTCAGGTCCTGGTTGATGGGATGAAGGCGCTCCAGCAGGATGGTGTCAGCACCTTTGCAGTACAGCCGGATCTTGCCCTCGGGGCTGCGCACTGTGGGGAGCAGGGAACAAGCTGGCTGGCTCAGGGGAGCAGGAGCAGGTCGCACTCCTACCTCCAGCCATGAGCCAATGATGCCTCCACAGTCCTATCACCATTTGCATGGGGCTGGCCCCCAAGTCCACCGCAGCAAGGCCCCAGCCCTCCCAGCCCCTGTGCTGGGCCCAGGGTCTCACCGATGACGGACATGCGCTTGCGGATGTTGTTGAAGTCCAGGATGGCCAGCAGCTGGTACGTGATGGCTCGCCCCAGCTCGTGCACCGTGATTGTCTTGGGGGTGCGGGACCGGAACACGAAGCCGAAGTTCCTGGCGGCTGTGACCAGCGCTCCCTCGTCTGGGGACTGAGCTTTGTAATAGAGCTCCCCTGGGGGCAGCATGGGGGTGAGAGGCTGCGCCACAGCCCCAGCAACGCAGGGAGCAGGGCCCTGTCCTCTGCACCCACCTTCGCTCTTCTCCTCGGACATGACGGTGTGGCAGAGCGAGAGCAGACGAAAGAACTCGTGCACGTGGGGGTCTCCCAGCTTGATGGCTTCCAGCAGGCTGGGGTCCCAGAATTGGAACCGGGGGTCTGCCAGTGGGTTGAAGGAGAAGTCGACCGGCTCTGGCCGCTGGCAGGGACAGAGATGAGGTTACGCCGCTGCGGACAGCAGCACGGCCAGGCACAAGGCCCCATGGCACTCTCACCTCTCCCAGCTCTGCCTTGTGGCCCAGCATGTCCTGCACATCACCTGTGAACCAGGGCATAGAGTCAACCAGGAAAGGGCCCCAGCGCTGTGGCTTCACCAGCCCCCATCCCCAGGGGTGCCCCCATGCTATGGCTGAGCCCTCTCGTTCCCCAGGGTCTGCCGGAGGGGACCTGGTGCACCCACCCCCTGCAGCATGCCCAGCCCAGCCCCGGTGCCCTACGCTCACCGTAGCTGTGCGCGTTCACGGAGCACTTGCTGAAGACCATGATGTTCTGGGTGAGGGTGCCAGTCTTATCAGAGAAGATGTACTCCACCTGCCCCAGCTCCTCGTTGAGGGTGGTGGTCCGGGCCTCAGCTGGCGTCCGGCGCTTGGCACAGTACATCTTCTTGTCCCAGTTGATGAAGTAGCTGTGCCCGAGGCGGATCACCTCCACGCTGCAGGGAGCACAGCCACGTGTCACCGGGACAGGGCACCTCTGCCGAGCCAGCGACGGGCACACACCCCAACACCCCAGGCCCCCAGCTGCCTGGGGCACCCCCGCACCCAGGGCCCCCATGCTGCTTGCTGGCTCCCGCACCCTTCCCTGGGGCTGGCCTCCTACCAACAGCCACCGCCAAGCCAGGGCTGGGGTCGCAGGGCCTGGCGCCAAGGGGGCAGCCCATGGGGCTCCCTGGGCATGTCCCCAAACCCCCTCCCCAGCCCCCAGGGCAGACAGCAATGAGCTAGTGGCAGGGGTGGGGGCGACACGTTCTTACCTCGGGGCTAAGGGTGACAGAACCCATGCTGGGGAACGAAAAGAGAGAGAAATTAAAAGAGAGAGAGAAGGGGACAGTGCAGGAGCCTGGGAGCTGCAGGAAGGCAGAGCAAAATAACCAGCATGCAGCCGGGGCAGGGAGAGGTGAGCAGCCAGACACAGCCGGGAGGCCCCGAGGGACCTGTGGGGTCTCAGGTCTTGGGGTATCCCCAAGGGCAGACACGGCCCATCACCAGGAGAGCAGCCCGCGCCCACCCCATGCACACAGCTCTGCTCGTGGGTCTCCATCCCCGTCTTCCCTCCCCAGAGGGCACCCCTAATTCCTGGTGCCTGCCCCTCGCACACCCCCAGCCCCTCGGTCACTGCCCTACCTTACGTAGAGTGAGATGGGCACCACAGTGTTGAGGATGATGATGTAGGACCAGAAGGAGAGGAAGCCCGAGAAGAAGGCACTGTGCACCCCCTCGTCCCAGGGCAGATAGATCTGGAAGCAGACGCCCACCTCATGCTCCCAGATGGCATTGCCAATGGCCAGAATCACCCCCATGCACACCAGGAACCCGAAGATCTGGGGACAGGACAGAACATCAGAGCCCAAACCAGGCCACAGCTGGGGCTCCAAGGGACCTGCCTCCTGCATACCCAGAGCACCAGTGTGTTCATCAGCCGATCGATGCTCGTCCGCTTGAACTTGGTCCGGCCGCTGTTCTGCATGAGCTTGGTGTCAGGCCCTGGAGGAGGGAAGGGTGTCAGGGGCTTCCTCCCTTGTATGCAGGACAGTGGTGGCTGCTGCCCCAACCCACCTGCAAAGATGACGAGGCCAAAGCACCACTCGGTGTTGCGCAGGACGCAGCCCCGCAGCAGCATGTTCTGGTTGCTCAGGGGGTACTTGTTCTCCTTCCAGTACAGTGTCCCTCCAAACTTGTCCAGCTTGTTGTTGGGGGGTTCACAGATCACCTCACCTGGGCGCAGGGGATGGCTTGGCTGTAACGTGCCTTCTCCATGTGCTCAGCTCCATCCCAGTGCCCCCAGCACTGTCCCCAGCTCCCCGGAGAATTGATTCAAACCATAGGACCACAACAGTGCAGGGATGGTCCTGGTCTCTCCAGGGTGAGCCCGTGCCAAGGTGATGGAGGAGGAAACCCAGGGCCTGGCTGCAGGCACTCACCATCAAACCGAGCCAGCTTGCTGGTGTCACCCAGCTCTGAGGTGACGGGGATGGCCTGTCTCACCTTCATGTTGGTCTCTCTGTGGGCAAGGAGGCACCACACGTGGGGTTAGAGGCAGCAGATGCTCCCGAGGTTTGGGTCCCCAGCAGCTCCTGCCGTGCCCACAGCCTGATCTCACTCCTACGTCTCGCCTTCCCCTGTCACTCGAGGCAAGCAGGGGTCACCTACCCGTCCAGCTCTGCAGTCTCTATGTAGCACAACCCATGGGGTTCGCTGCTGGAGAGCAGGAGGAGGTCAGCCTGCCAGGAGAGACATGGGAAGGGCTGTGCTGACATCGGCTCCCCTACACCTTCCCCAGGGAAGCCAGGGGCCAGCGGGATCCAGAACCAGGTGTCCTCAGCGTGGTGCTGCCGGCACCCTGGACACCAGCTCCTGAAGCACCCACATCAGGCAAATCCCCAGAGCTCCCATGCTACGTCCTAAATGGAACTTCCCAGCTGGGAAGTCCCTGACACCTCCACCCCAGGAGGTGATGGAGGAGCACCGCGCCATGCCGCTGTCCCTGCGTGCCATCAAGCCAGGACCACTCTCGTGTTGGGGCCACACTCACCGCCACAAACTGGTTGTTCTCCAGCTTGATGATGTCTCCAACACGAACGTTCATCCACTGCTCCTGCCGGAGGCTGCAGGGGGACAGCACAGTGGAGTTAGGCTGGAGTTGGCAGCGCTCTGTTCCCCTGCCTGCAGCCCTGGGCCATGTCCTGGGGGGGGGCTGTGCCCCCTCCCAGTCTGTCCCATCCCTGTGACACTCACGCTCCGCTGATCAGCACCTGAGACTGCCGGTTGTTCACCTGGTTGTCACTTTTATGGCGGAACTGGGTGCAGAGGGGAAGGCAGCAGCGTCAGCCCCGCCAGGGATGGGGTCCTGCAGCCCTACCCCTGCACACCCACCCCGGGGTCACAGCCCCACGTCCCCTGGCCTGGACAGAGGGGCACGTGGGGACCCACTCACATAGTCGTCCGTGGCATCTTTGACAGCTGTGATGGTTAAGACAAGAACCAAAGGCACAATGGTGGTGAACCAGGAGAGTGAAGAGATCTGTGGGATCAGCTGGGGACAGAGAGTGGGAGCTGGGGGGGACCAGGCCAGCCCCAGGCCCACACCCTCCCTGCTCAAGGCCGTCAAACCCACGCTTCCCAAGGGCAGGATGTGTCCTGGGCCCTCCTGGCTGCCCAGCCAGGGAAGGAGACCAGGGGGGAGCCCCATCTGCCCCCCCAGGACCCCAGCACTCACCTGCAGGATGAGGAGGAAGAGGAAATAGGTGTTGGCTACTTCCTGGAACTGCTCGAAGAGGTTGACAGGCAGGAAGGTGATGATGTTGTACTTGGAGGTCTTGATGCAGTTGCTCTGCGGATGGACAGGACAAAAGGGGGGTTCATGAGTTGCTGAGGCCCCCGTGGCCCCCAGCGTCACTCTGAGAGCTGCAGCTCACCACGGCCCTAACCTGGGAGCTCAGCCCAGCAGCTCCAACCCCTCCTCTAACTCTTCCTCGAGAAGCAGATTCCTTCCCCCAGGTGACCCACAAGTACCCAGGGACCTGTTGGTACACCGGGACCAACCAGTACCCAGTGAGCAGCCGGTTCAAGGGAGCACAGTACAGTGCTGTGCAGTGTAGGGCTGGGCAATGCAGTCTTGTGCAGTGCTGTGCAGCCTTGTTCAGTGCTGTGCAATGCAGTGCAGCGCTGTGTAGTCTTGTGCTGTGCAGTGGAATGCAGTGCAGTGCAAAGCAGTTTTATACAGTGCAGTCCCATGCAGTGCCGTGCAGCGCAGCAGAGCACTGTGTAATGCAGTGCAGCACAGCGCTGTGCAGCCTTATTCAGTGCTCTGCAATGCAGTGCAGTGCTGTGTAGTCTTGTGCTGTGCAGTGGAATGCAGTGCAGTGCAGTGCAAAGCAGTCTTATACAGTGCAGTCCCATGCAGTGCCGTGCAGCGCAGCACAGCACAGCACTGTGTAATGCAGTGCAGCACAGCGCTGTGCATTGCAGCGCTGTGCCATGTAATGCAGGCTTGTGCTGTGCAGTGCAATGCAGTCTTGTGCAGTGCCATGCAGTGCAGCGCAGAGCTGTGTAATGCAGTGCAATGCAGCGCAGCGTCTTTGCAGTGCCATGCAGTGCAGCGCAGAGCTGTGTAATGCAGTGCAATGCAGCGCAGTGTCACGCAGTGCCGTGCACTGCCGTGTGATGCTCGTCAGCACAATTGTCTCAGGGATAAACATCTATTTTTAGCTGTGACCCCCCCTCCGCGCTGACCCGGTCCCAGCCCCCCCCGAGCCGCTCCCCCCCCAGCGCACTCACTGCATACTGGAACTTCTCGTTGTAGTCCCGCGCGTTGGCTCGCACCCGCCTCTCCTCCTCTGCAACAGAGCCCGGCGCTGCCCTCAGCCCGCAGACCCCCCACAACCCGGACCCTCCCCGCGCCCCTGGCCCGGCCCCGCCGCGCTCGCACCGCCCCGCAGGACTCGCGGACCCGCGGCCGCTTCTCGGGCATCTCCCGGGGCACGGTCACAGCTGCGGCTCCATCACGCGCTGCCGCAGCCCCGGCCCGCGCCCTCCCGCCCCGCCGCGGTACCGGGGCCCACCGGGGCCTGCCGCGGCCGCACCGGCCTCTCCCCCTCGCGCTCACCTGGGGCCCGGCGGGCCGCGCACCGCTCCATGGCCCGCGGCCCCGCAGCCCATGGGGAGCGGGCGGGCGGCCGGGGCCAGGGGCCGGTACCGGGGCCGCTGCGGCCCCGCTCCCGCTGCCGCGCCGCTGCCGCCGGCTCAGCGCCCCATGGCCGCGGCGGCGCCGGTCGGCGGCGGAAGTGATGGGGGGCGGGAGAACCGGGATGGAACCGGGGACGGGGCGGCCCCCGGAGGGCGGCAGCGGGGTCCTGGGAGCGGGGAGTGGCACCTCACTGGCACCCCACGGACACCCCATGGACAACCCACGGCCGCTGCATTGACACCCCATGGATACCCCATCGACACCCCACGGCCTCAGGGCCCGTTTATTGGTGCAATGGGGGCAGCGGGGGGCCGGTGCCGCGGGCTCGGGGCAGGCGGTGTCTCCAGCATCACTTCTGGGGCAGCGTCCCCCCTGTCTCCTTCTCTGCGAGTGAGGTCTCCGGGTCCGTGGGGAGGGCGGCGCTGCTGAGGACCGGGGGCTGCTCGGCTGCTGCGGCGCCCTCCGAGAGTGGGTGGTGAAAAGCCACGAGGAGCTGGTACAGGGCTGAGCCCACGGCGGCGCCCAGCATCGGTGCCACCACCGGCACCCACCACCACCCATTGCCCCTGCTGGGGATGGGGCACAGTGGGCAAGCCATCACCCCCATGCTCCCCACCTTCACCCCCTTACCTCGACCCACCTGAAGACCTCCGTGCCCCAACCTGCCACGTAGGTGAAGAGTCGGGGCCCAAAATCCCGCGCGGGGTTCATGGGGCAGCCGCAGTTGGAGCCCATGGAGACCTCGAGGGAGAGCACCAGCAGGGCCACTGCCACCGGCTCCAGGCCCTTGGGGACACCTTTGTTGCGGGTGTCCAGGATGGCCAGGATGCCCACAATCAGCACTGCTGTGGCCACCACCTGCGGGGCCAGTGTGACAGCTCAGCGCCAGGAGGACCGGTGCCGCCAGGTTGGGGTGAGCCAACCCTGGCACCCACCTGGTCCAAGAAGCCATTGGAGAGGGACAGGTAGTCAGCGGGGTAGGTGGCAAAGATGGAGGCGGTTTCCCGGGGGCCGAAGGCAGTGAGGGTCCCGTTGCTGTAGTGATGGATGGCGTCTGCAGAGAGAAGGCAGAGCCTGTGTGGGGAGCCCGGTCACCCTGACACCGCTGCTGGACAGGGGCCCCCAGCCCTGTACCATGGTAGACAGCGTAGACAGCTCCAGCAGAGACGAATGCTCCTGAGGTCTGCACGGCCACAAAGATGGGCAACTTCCACCAGGGAAACTGCTCCAAGAGGCACATGGCGAGGGAGAACGCTGGGTTCAGGTGGGCCCCTGCAACAGAGCGGGGAGAAGGGTGGGAGCAGGGGGTCCTTGGAGCCAGGGGACAGGGGGAGCAAAGCCCCCTCCCCAGCCTCACCAGAGACTCCCCCCGCTATGTAGATGGACACCATGACAGCCAGGGCGCCTGCCAGGTACGCAGTGAGGATGTTCCCCTTGGACTCGGAGCTGGTGACCATCTGTGCTGAGCCACTCAGGGTGATGAGCTGCAGGAGAGGAACACAGCTCCAGCACAGCCCCTCGCTGAGCCCCCAGCCTGCTCCCTGGGGGCAGGATCAGTGCTGAGCCCAGGCAGCTGCTCCAGTGCTGCTGCCTGCACCACCTCCATCCTTCATCCCCTGTCTCCAGCTTCAGGCACCACATCGAGACAGGCAGGGAGCTGGTGACTGCTCCTGCTTGTGTTCTGATTGCAAAGTATGCTGCGTGCTTCCCTGGGGAGGCTGTGGGGAAGAGGCGCTGCCCTTCAGGATGCTGCCCCAGGTGCAGCTCCAGAGCCCCAACCTTTGCCAGCTGCAGGGCAGGAGGTGTCAAGGTACGTGCTGCCCAGCACCGCTCCCTCAGGAGCCATATGGCAGCTCCTGTACCCGTGTTGTGCCGGAGCCACTGCGGTGCAGCAAGTCCCAGGTCCAAGCAGGAGGCCAGGTAACTCCTCCATGAGCACTGTGCAGCCCCAACCCCCCCTGCCCTGGGACCCCCAGTGCCTGCCCCAAGCCCCCCCCCGTGTTCCCCGCTCACAATGAGCACGAGGACGGCCAGCATCTCAGCCAGGCACTCCCGCACCAGCTGGTTCTGGATGTGCAGCAGAGCCCAGGCGCTCCCCAAGAAGGAAGTGGTGCCCATGGGGCTGGCCAGGAGCAGGCAGCAGCAGCGGTGGTGCTTGGCTCTGCCCCAGCCAGGTTTTATGAGCCCTGGTGCTGGAGTGGCTGATAAAGTGCAGACTTTACACCAATTGGAGCCACAGCCCAGGGAGACGCCTCACAGGGACCAGAGTTCTGCTTGGGGCTGGGCACAGCAGTGTGGCCCTGGTAGGAGCAGAGCCCCCGGGGGTCCCCAGGCTCTGCTGAGCCGGCACCCGTGGGTGTGCTCCAGGGAGCTCCACTTTTCCCTGCCGGATCCCGGCCCACAGGCAGTGGTAACGAAGAAGCCTTGGAAGGGGTCCTGGGCTGGTCCCTTGAGAGGAGCACAGGAGACTGGACATGGTGGTCAGGGAGAGGCACAGAGAAGCCCATCACCGCCTGCACCCAGGAGCCACCTGGTGGGTTCCTGCCTCTGCAGCAGGCAGGTTCTGGCTTGAAGGAGCCCGGCAGGTCACCGCTAGCATAAATAGACTTTATTGCTCTGTACACACGTGCACACACACCCCTGGACCCCCCAAGGGGTGGGTCCTTCTGCAGAAGATGTGCAGCCCCCAGAGACCAGCTCCCAGCAGGATCTGATCCATCTGTAACAGGAACAGGCGGTGAGAAGAGGCTGCTGGTGGTGTCCATCCATCCCCATAGCTCTGGGGAGCCCCAGGGGCCCCCCACCCATCACACCTACGGGGTGCTCAGCCAGGCTGGGGCACAGCTACCAGCTTGAGAACCAGCGTCGGAAGAAGCCGCCCAGCGCAGAGGATGGGTCACTCAGGTTGGGAGGGTGGAGATTGTCCTGCGGCAGCCACGTGCTTGCGAACTGCGCCAGCTCCCCTGGGAGAGCAGGGAGAGCTAGGTCATGGGGGCCCTGCCGTGCTCCCCTCATCCTCCTCAGTGCCCCACTCACGGTCATCCATATTGACCACCTCCTCTCGGTAGTCCATGCTCTGCCCATCCTCCTTGGTGGTGGTGATGAAAGCCTGGTCCCCCCTCCGGCGCGTCACCGTTGTCTCCCGGCGGCCCTGGCTGTCCTGCACGGTGCGGCGCTCCTCCACCGCCTGTGCAGAGCACCACCAAGCCCTGAGCCCCGCCACCAGACCTGGCTCTGCTCCTTGCACTGGGGACGGTGTCCCCTGGTCACCCGCTGCCCCTCAGGGGACACTCACCCCATCAGGCAGAGTCACCTTGGTGACAGAGACGCTCTGGAAGTAAGAGTGAGCCTTGGGCTCGTCGGGCCTCAGGATGGTGCCCAGCCCTGTGGAGGAAACCTGCGAGTCCAGGTCTGGGGAGGGGGGAGAGGTGAGATGGTGACAACAGCGTGGGGCAGGGTGAGCAGGGGCCCTGCAGCACCCACAGCAGCGTGGGGCAGGGTGGGCCAGGTGGGCAGGGACCCTGTGGCACCCACCCTGATCTGCCTTGAGACCGGGAGGAGCCAGGGGAGCACCGTCCAGCTGCAAGACAAAGCACGCACTGGTGACACCGAGGACACCCCAGCGGCCACCAGAACCGCGCCCGAGCGGGGCAGAGCCTCGCTCACCCCTAGGAAGGGGCTCCATGGCTGGGATGGGGCCGGGCTCTCCGGGCACTTCAGCATCGAGTCCCGCAGCGGCCGCCCCTCGCCGGGGCCGGGCACTGCAGGCGCGGGGGGGCGCAGCCGCTCCTCCTGCTCGCCGGAGGGCAGCGGGAGCCCGGCCCAGGCGCCCCCGAACAGCCCCAGGAGCTCGCCCATGTCCCGGAACAGGTCCTCGAAGGCACCGCGGGGACCGGGACCGAAGCGCGGGGGGCGCTGCGCCAGGGACGGGGCGTCCTCATCGTCCTCGTCCTCGTCCTCGTCCCACGTCGCGCCGTCAAAGAGCGGGTCCCTGGGCCTGCGGTACCACGGCGCTTAGCGGAGGAACCGGAGCCGGGGGGGAGGGGGGTTAACGGGGGCCGGGTTTAACCGGGACGGGGAATTTAACGGGGGGGTTAACGGGAGCCGGGTTTAACCGGGACGGAGGGTTAAGGGGGAGGTTAACGGGAAGGTTAATGGGGGGGGTTAAAGGGGGTTAACCGGTACCTCCGCGGATCCGGGAACCCGAAGAAGCCCCGAAACGCATCGTAAAAGCTCATGGCCGCTACCGCGTCGCGCTGCCGTAAAGCGCCACCTGTTGTCGCGAAGCGCCGCGGAGCCGCCGGGTCCTAAGCCCAGCCGCGGAGGCCTCGGCCCCGGAGCCTGGCTCTACCCCGCCGCTGGGCTCCGCTCCCCACCCGCAGCATGAGGCGGGATGCGGGGCAGGGACAAGGAGATCCCGGTGCTGTAAACGCGGGAAGGGGGAGGCGGGAGAACGTACTCCGTGCCCCAAAAAGACGGAGCCAGGCGGGGAAGGGAGGGAGGAAAAGATGCACACGTGACTTTGTGATCTTTATTCTCTTTAGTGAAGCACCCCCCCGCACAGGGGCTGCGTTTGGAACTGAAAAAGACAAGATCTGACTGCATAGAAAACAACCAAAAACCCCAACCTGGAGCCCAAAAGCAGTAGGTACTTACAGCGTGCAGGGGGGGGGGGGGCAAAAGTAAATCGGGGGCACGGAACACCCGCTCCAGGGCAGCAAAGGGAGAGCGAGGAAATGAGAGACATCGAGGACGTGGTGGGGTTTTTGTTTTTATATACAAGACACATTTATCCATTAAATTTAGAACACGGTACAAAAAAAAAACCACTTCAACTAATTCATCTTACAATGCTGTTCATATCAATTACTGTTCTTATTTCCTAATAATAAGGGGGGTTGCTGTAGGCGACTCGCAGCTTCCACTCCTTTGGATCCGACAGGTTCTGGGGGGCAGCAGGAGGTGGAGGGGGGGGAAGAAAGGAGTCAAAACCAATAAAGGCCCCTACGGCAAACGGTTTGGAGGCTGAATGCAGAGAGAGGGGAGAAAAAGGGGGAGAAAAAAAAAAAGAAAAACAAGAAAAAAAAATACAAATTCTATATTACATACAAGAGGAAAAGGTGGCTGAAGACGGAGGAGGCGGCTGCTGGCTTGCCCTGCTGGGGGCTGTGGGCTCAGGGCTGCCCCGCCACCAGCCACTCCACCCCAGGACCCTTCGGCGTCAGGCTTGGTGGGATGCTCTTCCAGAAGCGAGTGGGGGGCGAGGGTGGCCCTGGCCTCAGTTGGCTCCCCAACTGTAGCTGTTGTAGGCAGACTTGTTGGCCTGGGATTTCTGGGGGATGGAGCTGCCTTGGCTGCGCTGTCCGGAGCCGCTCTGCGGGAGGAGGAGAAGTGTGTGGTTATGTAGAGGGGAATCAGCACTGCCACCTCTGGGGTCCCAACCCCAGCCTGCTCTGCAGGGTGCTGAGCCACGGGTGCTGCCGGCCCCGTGCAGTGTTCACGGAGCCGCAGCAGCCACAGGACCCTCCCTCTGCTCTGCACCTGCCTCCGGAGCAGCACCAAGCACAGGCAGCGAGGGCCCCTGCGGCTCTGTCGGGGCTGCTGCAGGGCAGGGATTGAGGGAAAGGTGGGAAAAGGGTTGGAGCAGGGGGTGTGTGTCTGTGCGCGCGGGTGTGTGTGTGTGCACATACTGCCTGAGGGCCTCTCTCCTCGCCTCGAAGGGCCAACAGGGGAGAAGGAAGGGGCTACGTGAGCCTGGGGGGCCTTAGGGGCAGGGGGAGACCCCAGGGCAAGTGCAATGCAGTATCAGAGAGGTTCATTACCTGATCTTCCTGCTGGCGTTGGCAGCACAGTATCATCTGCAAATATGGAAGCTGTTGCAGTACCAGGATATGTAAAAATAAAGGGACAAACTATGACAATAGAAATCCACGGTTAGACCTGAAAGCTACGGCGGGGTCATGGCTGTGGCAAGTAACCCCTTTGCTGCTGGCCTGAAGAGGAACGGGGGAGCTCAGGGCAGACCAGGCATGTCTGCGTGGAGGGGCACTACCCGACCCTACCTGGTCCAGCCCGGCAGCAAGGGGGCTGTGCCGAGGACCCCCCAGCAGAGCACACCCCGGCCCTTCCTCACCTCATCTTCTGCTCGGCCCTGTGTGTATGTGCAGGTGTGAGCATGTGCATGTCACGCGTGTTCACGTGTGTCCGCCGCAGGGCGTGAGGGGAGGGAGGGAGAGGGGGGGCCAGGGGAAGCGGGGGGGAAAGCCCTAGGAGATACCCCAGCAAAGGCCAGGGGCTGGAGGAGCTGCTTACCTGCCCGTCCTGCTGCAGGTGGTGGTGGAGGATCTGCGAGTGGGGCTGCTGATGGGGGGTCAGGATGTGCATGAACGGGGTGGGGGGATAGGCTGCCGCCGTCGCAGGGTTGATGGGGCCGCCACTGCCCAGTGCTGAAGGCAGGTTGAAGGAGGCTGCCGGGGTTCCAGTGTGAAATCCCTGCTTCTCGAAGGATTGCTGAGGAGGAGAGGCCAATGGTGGAATAAGGGCTGGGTGATGGGTGGTGCTGCCCTGTCCCAGGCTAGCAGTGTGCCCCTTCCCAGCTCCACAAGTCACAGTGTGTGGAGCAGAAGCTCTGCCTATGGCTCTTTCTGGGCTTGGAATTGCCCTAGGTTGGAAAGGCCTGTCCCTTCTTCCTGGCTGGCTGCTCCAAGGGGAAGAGACCTCATTGCCCAGGGAGGCTTTCTCAAGCACACTGCAGACACTAACCTGAGTTTTGGAGTAGACAGAGCCCGAGATGTCCGGCACTCCTGTGTTACTGGATGTCACAGATACACCTGGGGAGAAAGAAAGGCAAGTGAGTGATGCTAACACCAGCATTAGGTGGTGGAGAGCTCTAGTGGCTTGCAGCCAGGGAAGGGCTAGAGATAGACACATCCTGGGCAGCAGGGTTTTGGCAAGGCCAAGCTGCAAAGGGCCTCTACCAGTGGAAGTGCTTTTACTCTGGACATGAGCAGTTTCTGAATGCCTCCTGATGCCACCCAGAGAAACGTATGTTCTTGAAGAGCCCAGAAAACAGCAACTCTCAGAAAAGCTGGGGGGGATGCAGCAGACAGAGGAGGAAACAAGCTCCCAGTATGTAGCAGCACAGTAGCAAGACAGCTCCTTTGGTGTCAAACAGGAACTGCACGTAAGGGGGACTCAGCTGTGGGCTGGGACAACTGGTGCAGCAACTGGCAACACTGGCACACAGCCTATGTTTTCAAAGGTGGTGGGACAGAGGAAAGTATCAGCAGTCATGTAAGGCCCAGAAAAGTTGCTGAAATGAAAGATGTTTGAAAGCCTCAGCACCAGTGAGTTGGGACGGAGCTGAAGTAGCTTCGCAAAGGGAAAACTGTGTCTTGAAAGGCTCTAACGTACTGAAAAAAGCACACCAGGATTTAAAGGCTGGAAGAGGGACCCAAACCCGGGCAGACATTAACCAGTGACACCACTACTGACACGTGGCAGGTTCGTGACCTCCTCAAATCTCCGAATCAAGGACACTTCTCTAAGAAGCACGGATCTGCCCAACACAGGAGTCAGACCAGTTCCCAGGCTCCGATCTTGGACAATAATTGTTCTGTTGATCACAGACAGGTTGTAAAAAGAAGAAAAGCCCCTGATATAAGTGCAAGGCTCAACCCACCCAATTGCTGGGAACAGAGTGCTCCGTACTCCTCCAACCTGCTCCAGACCTGGATGCAGAACAAACCTGGGCCTTTCCAAGGAGAATCAAATTCTCTGGGAGTTGCACCATGGCCATTTTCCTCCCTTACTGCTCGAGGCAGCAAGACAGCAGTCCCCTTATATGACCAGAGAGACTGGGAACTGCAGTGTCAGTGCCTGCTGCTGAGGCAGATGCTGGGTCTCTTACCAGTGCTGTATCCGTGAGAGCCATAGCCACTGGGCTGCTGAAAAGGGGTTGCTGATGCATTGACGCTGACATTCACACCATGCTGCTTGGAAGAGGTAGGAGCAACCTACAGGAAGGAGAGCAGCAGAGTAAGGAGGGGCCTCCCTGTACTGCCCCTCCTGCCCAAACCCCACTGCCTGCCCCTGCGGAACTCACAGGGAACACGGCGGGCCCATACTGGAAGGTGCTGGGGAGCCCTGGTACCCCTGTGTAGTAGGGCAGACTGGTGTAACTGTAGCCAGGAGGCAGCGCCGGGTTCAGGAACGTCTGCTGTGTGGTGTGGTGGGTCTGGGTCTGGCTCTGCTGGGGCTGGGCCAGAGTCGTTGCAGGAGCAGGGGAAGAGGCATCACCTCGGCCAAATTTGGTTAAGTCACCTGGAATACAGAAGATGAGAAGAGACTGAAGGAAACTCTGGGCCCACTGCAGCTCAGCCCAAGTGGGACCCGCCCTTCTGATCAACAGTGACTTGAAGCAATCCCCATCCTACAGCTACTAAGGACTTCAGCCCTAGTAGCCCTCAGACTCTTGCACACTGATGAGCTGTTAACTGCTGTCCTCATCTCTGAGAGGACTTCAGAGGGGAAGGGAAGCCCACAGCAGCTACAGTGCTGCACTGCCTGATGTGAGCCTGTGATCTGGCATTGGATAAACCACAACAGAGCCCAGATGCTAGAGCTCTCCCTGAGCCAGCAGCAGCCTTGAACACAGCTCAGGTCCCTCCAGAGCCAGACCCCAGGCCAGGGCAGCAGCCTGGGCGTTCTGTCCTACCTGCAAACAGCTCTTCAATGAAGAGGTGAGTAGAATATCTCCCAATTGAGGATGTGTGAACGGCCCCTATTTACATCAGGGCTCACACCTCCTTCTCTCTTGCTGGCAGCACTGAATCAAACAGGGCTCAACAGCTCACACAGTACTCCGGCATCTCCCTTCCCAGGCTGGGCATTGCCTGAGGGCTTGGCTGCAGGGCTCTGGGAAGCTCTCTTGGCTGCTCTTTATGAGCCCCTGCTTGGCTCCTCCACGCAAACACTCTCACACAGCAAGCCAGTGAATTTCCAGCTCCCAGGTGAGTCCAGGATAGGCACAAACATAGCAAGTTACACATGCATCAGTGTTGCACCCCGAGCTGGGCATTTCAGCCTCAGTATGTTGAGCACAAGCACTTCTGCACAACCAAGCTCCTGCTGAAGCAGGGGAGGGAGAAGCGGTGCTGGGAAAAGATCCATTCACGAAGTGCAACAATTCCTAAAGCACCTGAAAGCTCAGCACAAGCTCTGCCCACTGGGCCTCTGCAGTGTGAGGAAATGCACCTACCAAGGCTGGTGAGAGAACCAAGAATTTAAGTGCTGAGAAACATGCTCAAGACCAAAGGCAGTGCAGGAGGCTGGTGAAGGCGCTGGCACAGGAAACGAGGAACCAGCAGCACAAACACCTGATGGGATATGCAAGCGGAACAGGCTTTTTTCTTACCAGAGTATGGATTGCTGCTCAGGCTGCCATCTCTTCCAGTCAGTGGGGTGGTGGGTGTAGGGAATGGGATACTGTAGTAATCCTGAAGGATAAAAACCAAAGAAGTTTGAGGAGCTCAGTCCCAAAATGCAACGCAGGATCTTTTGGAAAAGAGGAATTTCTGGACTGCAGCCACTAAACATGTTGGAGTATTGCAGTTCAATCAGCCACGTGGAAGCTGATCACAGCCTACAGCAACCCCAGCTTCTTTCTAGCATGCACTATCCCCCTCATCTGGCTATCAGAATAACCAGATAAGGTCTACTGGTATGCAAGTCCTGAAAGTGCCTGGACTTTTCCCTCCACAGCATGAGGGACACATGTGGCATTGCTTGATAAACCCATTCTCATTATTTAGTCACTGCCTCTTTCAAGGCTCAGAGGCAAGTCTCTACAACAGCTCATTGCACCACTGGCAGGCAGAACAGTGCTCCAGCTCTACATTCCCTAGTCCCACCAGCAGTGTGACCGACCAGTGCTCTTAACTCCCCAAATGCAAAGGAGCAGCTGAGTAACTCCTTGCTACTGCACAGGAGCATCCATTCAGCACTCCTTTGTCAGCTCCTCAGGACTACCTCACAGCCTGACCTGTCTGCACACCCAAAGCAGCAGCACCAGTGGAAGCAGCATGTCCCTGTACTCACCAATGGGAATCTTGTCTGGAGCATTTGCAAGTCATCATATCCATACACCTGTGGCTAGAAAAAGAACAGGAGATGACATTAGGGACACAGACTAGATAAAACCACTTGCCTCATTTGAGATTGAGCATTTAGATAAATGTGAGAAAAAGCCAGAAGAAGATGAGCAGAGGCCACACAATTACCCAGATGTAGGCAGCCAGCATCCACCACTGCCAGCCTGACACTGCCAAGAACCCTTTTATGTGCTGCTCAAATGAGGAGTGAGCACCAACACCCAGCACAGTGCTCCAGACCACAAAGGCACTGACAGTGTTCCCCTGAGATTACTCCAACACCAAAATCTGTCCCCATCTTCAGAAAAGGGTTGTGATTTTGTGGCAGTCGCCACCCTTGTTCTGACTGTGTGGCCTTTGTATCCCGTGTTGCTAATACAACTCCACACCTTCGTGAGCTGTGCTCTGACCAAGGACTGTTGCTCCCCAGAGGATGGGAAGGCTGTAGAGAAGAGGCAGACACAGAATCTGCTCTGGGGTGACCAAAATTACAGATGTTTACCCCCATGGGTACATGGATTTCCTCTGTTACTATGGAAAACATGCAGGAAAACACAAGGTTTTATGGAACACAGCATGTCCAGATTCTTCCCATCCAAGGCAGTCTTTCTGTGCTGCTGTTTTTGTTTCTCTACTATACTACATCCCTCCCTGCTAGCTGCAGAGCTAGGAGGGATCTAGTGGCATGACATGACTGCAAGGAGCCGGTTGTCCCACTCACCGGATAGGCATGTAGCAGCCCTGGAGCCATGATGTACGGATTAGGCAACAACGGTGGGACTCCAGGAGGGAGATTGGGAGGGGCTTTTCCTGGAAAAAGGAAGAGGAAGTTCCCCAGTGAAGCAAACAGCAGAAGCTGCCTCTCTTTGCCCCGTCCCCTCCTCGTGTTCAGCAGTGCCCCAGAAAATACCTGATGTTGTTGCAACAGAGCTGCGAGTTGAGGCTGTCACTGTGGAGTTACTACTGAGGCTGAGGCCCAGGCTGCTGACACTGCTGAGGCTGGAGGAAACGCTTACAACTGGTGGGGCGGCTGACACCGTGTTGGAGGAGGTGGAGAAAGTGCTAGCAGAAGAATGGAGGCTTGCTTCACTCTCCACACTTGTGTGCTAGGGAAGTAAGGGAGAAGAGTCAGGGGACCAGGCAGCTGGAACGGAGTGCAGAAACACTGTAGGACACTGTCTGGACCTGGCCATTCTGAGAGCCTGCAATGAACTTGGCTGCTGCAGGCTACAAAGAAACCTGCTTTGCATCTGGCTTAAGTCCAAAGTCCTGACAGCAGCCAACCCCTAATGCTTCTGAGCCTCGCATGCGGCTGTGTCCCAACACGTCTGTCTGCTGGAGAAGCAGGGCTGAGCACCCCGCCTGCAGCAGGAGACTGACTGTGCTGCAGAAGCGAATACCCAGGGACTCTGCACTGAAGGGGCTCCAGCAGAACATACATCTGAACAGTGGCACTTCGTCAGAGTAAACTGGCAGCTGCTATCTGCTTGTAACTCTGCAGCACATTCAAGAGCTGCTACAGGCTCAGAAGCAGCTGATGTGATGCCTGAAACAGGCAAGGTGTCAAAAGCCTTGAGACAGAGGTGCACAGACAGTGTTCTGACATAACCCCCTGCCCTCTCCATACAACATCCAAACTCCAGCAGAACAACCAGCAGCCTGGCAGCTCTCATCACAACTGCAGACCCTGCGCCAACGGGGGTACACAGCACTAGAGCACACCCAGACTCACCAGAAGAGTTGAAGTTGACGTTCGCCCAGAGGAGGTGGATGAGGACAGACTGTTCTGCTGGGTGGGTAATGTACTGTGGAAGGAGGAAAAAAAGGTTGTGAAGCCAAAGGATGAGAGTCCCCATTGGCAGCACCAGCCCAGATCCCATTCCCCAGCTACTTAGATGGGATGATTTATGTTGGTCTTCCCTATTTCATGAGAAAGACTTTCTTGCCTGCTCTAGATCCCTGCTTCTAGTTCTGCTCCTCCAGAAAGCCACCTGCCATGCTTGCTCACCTGCTGAGCTGGGCACTGGTTGTACTGGGGAGCTCCTCACTGTGGCTCAGGCTGCTCAGAGCTGTTGAGTGTTGGCTGGCTGTCGTCAGCAACGAGGATGCAGACACTCCATCATTGAGAGGCGTGATGCTGGGAGCAGAGGGGGAATCTGATTTCACTGTGGGGCCTGTAGCACCTGCCAACAAAAGCTTTGCATCAGCAGCAGCTCCTGGAGGGCAATGCAGTGGTGAGGATCAGCAAAGCAGGGAGATGGGGGGCTTCCCTCACTGCTGCCAGCTAGTTACACACTTGTGGCAGCACAACTGTGTTGTACTTCTTGCTTTACCCCAGCACTGCCATCAGCTCTGCAAAGAGCTTGAAGACCTTTAGATGAGGTCCCTTTCACAAAGAGAAAATTACTGTCACCAGGGAATGACTCATCATGGATCTCAGGGATCCATCAGCTGAAAGCTGAACATCTCAAGGCAAAGAAATAATCCGAGTGGCAGCAATTAGTCCAGCAGGCAAAAGACTTGCTGTTCATACAGATAAAGCTTTCCTTCCAAAGCAAAGAAGCTGAGCAGTACAAGAGGCTCAGGACACCCACGGCACTGAGAGACCCTTACCTTCGACAGCCTGTGTGGTTTGTAACGGCGTGGGTTGGACAGAACTGAAACCATTCTGAGGAAGAAGAGAGAAATAGCACTGGGCATTGCAGCTCCTTTTCCTGAGGCAGGTCTAGTGCTAGCTCTCCCCACCCTCCTCACCATCATGTCACCACACTGCATGGCGTCTGTCCCAAGCTCGACCAGCCCAGTGCTAGCCAGACCCCCGAGTGCATATTTGAGCAAGCAGGGCAAGAAGTTCCTCTGCTGCTGGTAGCCAGACTGGCTCAAGATCCCCACGCCAAAACTGCTGTTACTGAATGCGTGTGCAGCATGCAGGAACTGAATCCTTAAGACAAAACTAAATCCTTAGCTTGAATGCCACTCTGCACAAGGTAATTATGCATGACAGGACACATGGCCTGCTATCAACTTAACCACTGTTAACCCCACTGGCCCAGCCCCAGGGAAGTACCATAACTAAGGGCTCTGGTAGCAGCTAGAAGGCAGCTCTCACAAGCCACGTGCTGAGGCTTGGGGGATCACAGAAACACTTGATACATCGCTCAGCTTCCTCCAAGCCAGAGCTTCACACACTGCTTACTCAGCACGAAGGGTGAGCAAAGCTCTTTTCCTACCTTAGCCTGGGGCAGATCTTTCTGGGGCGAGGAGGAGATGGAATTTGGGTATCGCCTCGTCTGGGTGGATCTCTGTTCATACAGTGGTCCCTGAGCACTATTCTGGGAGGTAAATGTTGCTGTCTGCATTGTGCTGCTCTGGTAACCAGACTCTTGGCTTTGATTGGACGAAACTGTGGATGAAGATTCACTGCTAAGGAAGAAACCAAACAAGAATAGTTAATGCTTTCCTCCAGCACAGCCCTGCTGGAAGCTGCTCATCCTGGAGACTTCATCTCAACCTTAAAAATGAGAGCCCCAAGCATCAGCATAAAGGTACCACACAAAGCAGCCAAGCAGTGAAACATACCCAGGCAAGGGCCATGGAAGGATGGTGGCACCTTGCTGCAGCTCTCCCTCACACACTGATGTGCTCTAGGTGACATTTCATGAGCTGCCACCACTCAGGCCCCAGCACTCAAGGGACTGGCCAGATACTAAGGGTCAGCCCAATAGAGGACTTTGCTTTGAAAAGGTATTATCATCGTCTCTACACCTATGCCACTGTGTCATAGACTCATAGGATCACAGCATCCTAGAATAGTTAGGGTTGGAAAGGACCTTAAGATCATCCAGTTCCAACCCCCTGCCATGGGCAGCGACACTTTACCCATGGGACACCATGTCACCCAAGGCTCTGTCCAACCTGGCCTTCAGCACTGCCAGGGATGGAGCATTTACCACTTCTTTGGGCACCCTAATGCCAGCGCCTCATCACCCTCACAGGGAAGAATTTCTGCCTTATATCTAACCCGAACTTCCCCTGTTTTAGTTTGAGCCCATCACCCCTTGTTCTATCACTCCAGTCCCTTGGTTTGCCAGGCAAAAAGCAGGACAAAAGAAGGAATCTGTCCCCGAGGGCCAAGGAACAGTTGCATTGGGGATTCTTCTCCGGTGTTTCCAGCAGCACAGTTAACTGCAGCAGGAAACATCTGCTTTCTGTGCAAGTACCACAGCTCAATCAGTCAGAGAGCTGCCTGAATGAGTCTGCTGGCAACTTGGGCTTTGCTTTTGCATACACTGTCCCCCCTTTGTGACCACGGCACAGCCAGAAAGGGTCTACTAGTATGCACACAACTGAAGTCTAGGGGACCAGCTACCCTTCCAAAGCTACCTGCTCAGATTCATGTTCCCTTCCTCGTGGCTGGCCCTCACCTCGCTGTGCTGGTGTACAGGCTGCTCTGAGCCTGGCTCACGGCAGCACTCGTAGTGGGTGTTGATTCATACTCCGCAAGAACAGGCTCGGAACCAAACTGCAATGCCCCAAACTGCAGGTTGAGCCCTGAGATATCTGCTGAGCCAGGCATTTCCACTGCAAGGGCAGGAATCTGCAAGGAAGGAATGGCAGAAAGGATCAGTCACCCTCTGGGATCAGCACAGAATTACTTTAGTATCCCTATTTCCCAGCACATGATGGTAGTTCCAGGCTTGCATCATCTGTATCAACCCTGTTCAACCCAGGCAGGGAAGCTTTCTCCATCACCACCCCAACTTCCTAACAACAGGAAGGCCACGTCCAACCACCATGGATTGTTCTGGATCTCTACCACAATACAACATCTCCTTCCCCACCACAGAATCATAGAATAGTTAGGGTTGGAAAGGACCTTAAGATCATCCAGTTCCAAGCCCCCTGCCATGGGAAGGGACATCTCCCACTAAACCATGGCACCCAAGGCTCTGTCCAACCTGGTCTTGAACACCGCCAGGGATGGAGCATTCACAACTTCCCTGGGCAACCCATTCCAGTGCCTCACCACCCTTACAGTAAAGAACTTCTTCCTTATATCTAATCTAAACTTCCCCTGTTTAAGTTTGAATCCGTTATGCCTTCCATCCCCACCTTTGATGTTAGTGATGCCTTTTTCTTTTGCTGCTTCAGCTTCTGCTGAGCTGGCTGGGGACTGGATGACTGGTTGTCAGAGGAGCCTGGGGACATCTGAGGGACAGGATTGGCTTTGCTGGGCAGTGGGGAGGAGGAGGGTGCCGGCACGGTTGTGGAGGCAGTCACCACAGGCTGCTTCTCCTGCATGAACACTTCGATCATGGTTGAAGTTGAGGTGAAGGCCTGACGCTTGGTGAAGGGACTATGCACGGAGGAGTCTGTTGGGTTCTTGAGATCTACCGGGGAGACAAGAGTGGAGTTAGGGGGGTTTGTTTCCTTAAAACTAAATCAACTTCTAACACTTCAGAGAATCAACCAGGTTGGAAAAGCCCTTTAAAGCTCATCAGGTCCAATCATTCCCAGCACTGCCAAGGCTGCCCGCGGCACTGAGGGCCCCATCTCCATGGTGTGTGAGCACTTGCAGGGACAGTGACTCCAGCACTGCCCTGGGCAGCCGGTTCCAATGCCTGAGCACCCTCTGGGGAAGGAATTGCTCCTAATCTCCATCTAAAGCTCCCCTGGAGCAGCTTGAGGTTGTTGCCTCTTGTCCTGTCACTTGTTCTGTCACTAGGACAGGGCTTGAACCAGAGCCATTTCCCTATAGCAAGAAATGAAACACACAAGCTGAAGGAAACAGCCCTGGTACTGGCCTGAAGCAGGGCTCAGCATCTCACCTGAAAAGCAGGAGCCTCTCAAACACTATTTATTACCTCACACCAGCTCAGAGTTACTTCTTGGCACTGAACAGTCATCAGAATTGCATTCCTTTAAATGATACCAGGTCAGCATCGAGATGCCACTGCCAAGTGGTGCTATTCAGGAGCTCTTCCCCACAAGTACCTGCTTTCAGACCTCTTCCCTGGGACACAGCTTTATATTAGGAAGTAGTGAGGATCTCAGGAATGCTAGATCCCTGGCCCTGAAGCTGGCTGCCATGACCATGAGGCAGACAGACAGATTCAACTACTTCAAGTATAAAAGGTATACGGAAAGACTCACATGCACTATATTGCATTTCACTTCCTCAAACTTGCACCCATGGTCCTTCTAATTTCTCCGGCACAGTTGACTTGGTTGTGAACTTGTGATCTGGCCCTCACTGAATCCCTCACAGTTCCGCTGTGCTCCACTTTGGAGAGCCACACTGGTCCTTACCATACTGCACAAGAGTCGAGGTCTGCGTAGTAGATCCCATGTCCCAAGAAGAAGCAGTGGTGCTCCCACCAGGCTGGGTGTGTTGAGCAGCCAGCTGAGCCAGAGCCTGGGCTGTCTTGAACTGCTCCAGGAACTGAGAACCTGTGGTGCTGCTGCCTTTGGCTTCCCCGACATCTCCAAACCCTTTCCCCAGCATGCTCACCTGCAATTGCAGCAAGGCAATAACAAAGTCAGTGTCTCCCTTGGCTTGGAACTTGGTTCAGAGGACAGATCCATCTCTGAACATAGGCCTGGACACTCTGCACCCTCACTACCTCTCACCAGGTGCCTCACTATGCACACTCCGCACCCACACTGTACCTCTCACCGGGTGCCTCACTGTGCACACTCTGCACCCACGCTGTACCTCTCACTGGGTGCCTCACTGTGCACACTCTGCACCCACGCTGTACCTCTCACTGGGTGCCTCACTGTGCACACACTGCACCCACACTGTACCTCTCACCAGGTGCCTCACTGTGCACACTCCGCACCCACACTGTACCTCTCACCGGGTGCCTCACTGTGCACACACTGCACCCACACTGTACCTCTCACTGGGTGCCTCACTGTGCACACTCTGCACCCACACTGCACCCACACTGTACCTCTCACCAGGTGCCTCACTGTGCACACTCTGCACCCACACTGTACCTCTCACCAGGTGCCTCACTATGCACACTCCGCACCCCCACTGTACCTCTCACTGGGTGCCTCACTGTGCACACACTGCACCCACACTGTACCTCTCACCAGGTGCCTCACTGTGCACACTCTGCACCCACGCTGTACCTCTCACTGGGTGCCTCACTGTGCACACTCTGCACCCACGCTGTACCTCTCACTGGGTGCCTCACTGTGCACACACTGCACCCACACTGTACCTCTCACCAGGTGCCTCACTGTGCACACTCCGCACCCACACTGTACCTCTCACCGGGTGCCTCACTGTGCACACACTGCACCCACACTGTACCTCTCACTGGGTGCCTCACTGTGCACACACTGCACCCACACTGCACCCACACTGTACCTCTCACCAGGTGCCTCACTGTGCACACTCTGCACCCACACTGTACCTCTCACCAGGTGCCTCACTATGCACACTCCTCACCCACACTGTACCTCTCACCGGGTGCCTCACTGTGCACACTCTGCACCCACACTGTACCTCTCACCAGGTGCCTCACTGTGCACACTCCGCACCCACACTGTACCTCTCACCGGGTGCCTCACTGTGCACACTCTGCACCCACACTGTACCTCTCACTGGGTGCCTCAGCTTAATGCTCTAGGAGCACACAGGGGCGGCTGGCAAGGAGAGCTTACACTTCTCTCACAGCCTTCCTTGCATGGGAGTGCAGGTACACTTACCTATTGCCCACATCATGACATTTCATAGTGTCACAGAGGCTTAAAAAGCAAGGGCTCTTTAAAGATGTCCTAAGTTATTCCCATGCATTTGGTGGCACTAAAGACAACCACCAGGAGAACAGGGCTTTACCACTGAGGTAGTTTGGAAAATCCTTCATGAATCCTCATCCGTAAGTGCACAACTGCTATTTCTTCGGCTTAAGCTATACAAAGTAGGACCTGAACAGGCCTCCGTCCATTCCTGATGCACATTCAATGTCTCCTTCCTTGTACCCAAATGCAGACAGAGCAAGTCTGGGAAACCCATACATCCCTAAGATATTTCCTTACCATGCTGTGGTGAGAGAAGGAGTTCCCAGAGGCAGGCTGGGATATAGCACTCTGCTTGGAATTGCTGAAAACCAGCGGTTGGGCCAGGGAAGGAGCCTGGGATGACTCCAGGTTTGGCGACTCATTTTCCATAGAAGAGGGCGTCTTTCCTAGCAGGACTGCCAGATCAATTCTGGGTAAAGAAGGGAGATACCCACTGTGGTTAACACAAGCTCTGTCCTGCCCTGCACTTCCATTGCAGCAGTATTCTACCTTCAGCCTTCCAGGTTATGGCCTTCACAAACTGAATGGATTTGCAGGACATTAACTTATTGCCAGTAGCAGCCTCAGAAGGACAGAGCGTAGGAAAACTCCAATCCAGGATTAAGACCCAGAAACTCCTAACTCAACTTTTCCATGTAACTCCATCTCATCTTAGTGAGAGCTGCTGCATTTTAGCCAGCTGGCAAGGGTTAGTCTGAGATGGCAAATGGCTCTGGTCTTTGGGTGCCATATAAGAGCATTGCCATGGACTCTCACCTCTGTCCAGCTGTGATTGTCACATTCTCAGCAGGCAGGGGCACTGAAGACACATTGGAGGCAGTGAAGATCTTTGTCTCAGACAGCTGAAAGATAGAAAAGGGGAAAAAGAATCCAAACATTGAGAAGAGTGTCCTGGGGCTCCAAGTAAAGCACAAAAGTGTTTGAGGCACACAAACAGTCAAGAAATGCAGGTATTGAGACTTCAACTCCTTGAACATTTGGCTCTCATCAGAAGCAGCTTCTATTCCATTTGTTTCTTTTCAGGCAAGTGCACAAACCTCCTACCAGTGGCAAAACACCTCCCCCTGGCCAGATCCTTCCAGAAATGTCCCGTAGCTCATAAATCCACCAGGACTGCTGGGCTCTTGGGTGCTCTGAACTGATACAGCCCTGAGCTGCAAATGCCACTGCACAGGTAGGTGCAAGCAATGCTGGAGAAGTCAAAGAAAACAGACCCCTGTGGGCTTCCCATCGTCCTGGCCTCACCTGGATGTTCTGATCAGCGACCAAGAAATCTACTGCAATTATGGAAGGAAAAAGAACATTGCTCAACACTGAATGAAGAGGAGGTTTAATGACCTGGAACATCGCTGGATATGAACAGCTTTGATTCCAGACTGAGGAGCTGCCAGCAACTGAACTGCAGGAGCTTAAAACCAAACTCAGGAACCCCTGGGAGCATATCACACACACTGAAGGCAAGAAGGGCTATCAAAGGCTCTCTTCAAGCAGAGACCCGACTGAACAGATAGGGAAGCTGCTTGTGTCTCCAAATACAGCAGGAGCCCTTCAGACAGTGCCTGGAAAGCAAAAGGTTTCTCTCCTTGCCCATTTTGTAGGATTAGCAAAAAATGAGCATGTAAAACTAATACTAACACCCAACCCTGCTCCCATCTGCAAGAGCTGCAGCTCTGTCTTGATTCAGAGAGGGACTGAAGCCCATTTCAGGAGAAATGGACACAGAAGCATTGAAAGCAGCTGTGAACAGTGTCTGTTCTCCCCTGCAGGAGAAGCCACGTAGAGAACAAAAAGCACTGGGATGTACCAAAGAGCAAGCCAGGGTGTGGATCAAACCTTCCCCAACTGCCACTCCACTGGAGGAGCAGAGCACGAATCCTGTGCGGAGTCAGGCCAGCTTATGGAAGAAATAAATCATTCAGTAGCAGGAAATGAGAGGACCATACTTTACGCCCTAGCAGATCCCTTCCTGTCTTGGGCTCCTATGGCAAGCTCTACTATGCACCTACTTCTGAAGCAGGCATGTTTAATTATTCATCACAGCTCCCTGAAACTGGGAGCCTGGCTTGGGCTATGCCCATAGTTTGGGGAGGACGGGCTTTGTGTTCCTCTCATTGCTGTGTGCACACGCCAGCAGCCACGTGGAGGAAAAGGGTCTGGAGTGTACCTACATCTTCATTCCAGTCCTCCGTGCCCCATTCTTCTGTCGCTGCCCTCCAAGCACCTACAAGGGTAACAACAGGGAGAAGTTATGCACGCAGCAAAGCTCTCCCTCCAAAAGGCAGGGAAGCACTGGGGAGCTTTGCAAGCAGCTGAGAGCATTTCTATTTGCCAACCAGGCAACGTAAAGCAGTTTACCCCAACCCATAATTCATGGGCAAGGCACTGCGATGGCATCGCCTCTGCCTTGCTCGGGCTGAAAGAGAGGGACCCTTGGGCTGGCAGCTCAGGAAACACACGCACCCCAACACCAAAAAGGGAAAACTGAGCTTCACAAGGAAGCCCTGGCATCACCCCCAACCTCTTTGTGCCATGTTCCTGAGTTCCCTTTGTACTGCAATAGCTGCAAGTTTCTGCACCCACAAGCAGTTCGTGTTACCCCAGCAGCTCAGACAGAGCATCTCCTTCACTGGCTCCAGAGAAGGACTCACCACCCATTTCACTTTGTGTTTCTATAAGCCCCAGGGACAACTGAACCATTCTCAGGGTTCATCTTTCCCCCCAGAATATTAAAACTTCCTGTGCCAGGACCTCCTGCGCACAGACAAATGTAAATCAGAAAGGAAAACTGAAGGGACTAAGCAATTCCCATCTTTTCTGATTGATTTCAGGGATCTGCTCCAAGGGAGTACCTTAAAATACCAGGACGAAAAGCAGGAGACTTCAGCAACAATCCAGCCCAGCACAGTTCATAAGAGAGCAAAATTTACCAGGAAAACAAGCGATTGCCTGGCTGCATTTTCAACTTGTTCTGTCCCTCATTTCCAGCACACTTTAACCACAGCACTTTTGAGTCTTACACGGTGACTCCCAAATCTCTTAGATTCCAAGTTACAATTTGGTCTGGGAGGAGGGCAAAGGAGCATTTGACAGCCTAAACCACTCTGAGCATAAAACCAGCCCTGGTTTGGGCAACTTGGTTTTAGCCACTGAAAGCAGCTCAGCAAAACTCACCACGAGCAATAGGGTTTAATCCTGGAGACGATTCCAAGGACAGAACAAGTTGACATCAGCCCTTTCATAAGCTGAAAACCTTCTACAGCATCAATACGTAGCATGTGGGGAACCAGAACACTACAGGCACAGTCTGCCCTCATGGCAATTGTGGGAAGGGCCCTTTACAGCAAGAGCCTCCCAGCTCAGCCCTTATCTAAAGGGTGAAGTGGGAGCTGGAGGTAGCTGGGTCAGTGGGAGGGGAGAGCAGGAAGCCAGGAGAATTGCCTCAAGAAGAGTCTGTGCATGCAGGAACATGACACAGGGCTCTCTTAGTCTTGCTTGCATGGGGCAAAGGAGAAAACCAGCAAAGCAGCATCGAAAGCAGAAGGAAATCCTGCAGATGAAGAGCAGCCATTGATGGGGCTTTCCTGGCAAGTCTACTTCCTGAGTCCTAGACACCTGTCCAGCATGGCTTGTGCTCCTTGCACACAAAGGGACAGATGGAAAACTGAAGACCTTCAATGAACCTGCATGTGCCAGAACTGTTCCACAGAGCTTCCTAAGCAGCACAGTGTGTTTAGGCTTTTAAAGACACTGAGTCAGGCTCTTCCAAAAGGGAAAGCTGCAACACAAGCAACATCCTGACCCTTTGAACACCACTCTGGAAGTGTCACCTTCTGAACAGCAATCCCTCCTCTCTGCTTTCAGGAAGCCCTTCTGAGAGCAGCTGGTCTGTAAGTGCCTCAAACTAGGAAAAGGGGGAAAAAGCCAAAAGTACAAAGGCATCTGCAAATACGAAAGTACTGAAGAGATCCCATTGTGGCTTCATGATACCCCTCCTCCCCAGTCCATTGTCTCTTCATTGTAAACTGGGAGATGAGCAACTAGCTTGCTCCTCTCTGGTTCCATGGAGTGCTCTGCTGCCATCTCAGTGACTGGATACCCACTCCCCGCTCTGGCCTGAAGGGTGACAGAACCAAATCCCCCACTCTGCACCTCAAAGGAATGCAAATCCAAACAAAGGCAAAGCCTGGCAAAAGCATAATGGCAGCACTGGAGCAGATGGCCTTGTGCTGCCTGCCCCAGTTAAAGATTAACCCAGAGGTGAGGACCAGGAGATGCTCCAAAGCAACAGCAGCACTTCAAGTATGGCAGACTGAGCCCCTGCGAAAGACTTTACAGCCTCAACACTCCTCCTCCTGTCCTGACCTGTTCCTCCAGAAGAGCCTTTAGCCTTGAGTTCCAGACCTCAGGTTTCATGGGGGAGGCACCAGTCCAACGTGGGTTTGGCCTTCTTATGGACACTGATGGGATTTGGTGGGTATATAAGGCAAACCGGACCATCTTATAGGTGTCTTTTGGCTTCATAAGGCATGAAAGGGGCCTAGAAGGATGATGGAGAGGGACCCTTCATCAGGGACTGTAGTGATAGGACAAGGGGTAATGGGTTCAAACTTAAACAGGGGAAGTTCAGGTTGGACATAAGGAGGAACCAGCCCTGTGAGGGTGTTGAGGCACTGGCACAGGGTGCCCAAAGAAGCGGTAAATGCTCCATCCCTGGCAGTGCTCAAGGCCAGGCTGGACAGAGCCTTGGGTGACATGGTCTAGTGTGAGACGTCCCTGCCCATGGTAGAGGGGTGGAACTGGATGATCTTAAGGTCCTTTCCAACCCTAACTAGTCTATGATTCCATAAAAGTGCAAGAGCAGGAAAGAAACTGGACAGGCACTGGGCAGCTTTGCCATCACGCATCCTGGTCACCTCCAAATCCACTGTCATCTTCAAGTGCAGGGCAGGTCTGCTTGGGGGAAGAAGAGCAGCCAGGCAGCAAGAGCATGCCAAAGCAGCCAGCAAGCACATTGGTCACCCAGAGGCAGCTGTAAGCAGAGGCAAAGTGCTGAGATAGTTGCTTTAACCAGAGCAATTCCCCTTGCAACAGTGTTTGTCGCTGAGCACAGGCATAGCAGGGAGGGCAGTGGAGTGATGGCTGCAGAATCAAATGGCGTGGGGACCACAGCAAGCTATGGCTTTCTGAATGTGAGACAAAAAAAAACAGGGCTAAGCTGCCTCATGCCTTCTCCCCTTGGTGGGATGCTCTGTCATCAGTGCTGTGGACACAGAGCTGCTCTGGGTACTGAGAAGCAGTGGCTGAAGTTAAAATGCACCTAAATCCCCCCCGAATTTGGGTTAACCTCTCCCAGTTTACATTCAAGGTGTCAGCATTAGTAGAAGCAGAGTCAGAACAAACATCAGTCATTAACATCAGCAAGTGAAGAGAGACAAGGATGATATATCCACAGATATTTGAGGTTTGGGTTTGAACCAGGCTATAAAGGAGAAGTATCCGGGGCAGTTGATGCACCTGGAGGTATCGTACCAGGAGCAGTGTCAAATTTTCGGGGATAATTTGCCCCCTCACCCCCAATGAAATCAAGTCCTGAAACAACAAAAAACAAAACAAGACAAAAAGACAGACAACGAGTGAAATTCTGGCTTCCAGAAGGGCAGGGGAGTTCCACCGCCCATGTGCACTGGTCACATTGTACCTGTGGATATTGGCACTGCCGAGAGATGCCCGTGGCTATGGAAATGGACACTATCAGACCCTGCAGGGTGCAGTTGCATTGCAGAACTATGGCAAGTTGGAGTTGTTCCACCAGAAATCTCCCCAGTCCCCGCAGCCATGCTCTAATTCCACAATTCCACTGAGCACCAGCACACAAAACCAAAGCCAACCTCACAAAAGGCTGTTCACTCCACTTAAACCTCCAGCATGCGGAGCTCATTCACTCCCATCCCTTTTTCCTCCAAACCCAAGTGTACCCACTGCCCTTGCCTCATGCCTGCACTACTCCCTCTGGTATTTACAACTCCATTTACAGTATTATCTACAGGGTGCTGAGGCACTGGCACAGGTCACCCAAAGAAGTGGTAAATGCTCCATCCCTGCAATGTTCAAGGCCAAGTTGGACAGAGCCTTGGGTGACATGGTCTAGTGTGAGGTGTCCCTGCCTGTGGCAGGGGGCTGGAACTGGATGAGCTTAAGGTCCTTTTCAACACAAACCAGGCTGGGATTCCGTCTCTTGCCAAAGCTATCAGTTTTTCAGTAACTACAAGAAATACAGAAGTGGCCTAAAGCAACATGAATTCTATTGTGAAAGCCTCTTATAATCAGCAAGTGCTATTTACTTGAATGCTCAAAACACACGGAAAAATAGTTTGTGCAAGACTGCTCCATAAAAAAACTCATTCCCAACAAGCCCCAAACCTCCTCAAACTCCCAAGCAGACTACTTCCAATTAAGGATTGCCCTTGCAACTCTGTCCAGTTACCACACTGCAAAACCTGAGTTCACCTGTGCCTTACAACAGTGGGCATACTTGGAACAAAAAGAGTACCATTTTTCCAGGGCAAGGGAATGTGCCAGGGCAGATCTGTACTCACAAACTACTTTGCTTCAAACAGGGAAGCAACGAAGAGTTCTTTCCGACCAGCTTTCTGTAACGTCTCATCCTCCAGCAGGCTGAGCATGAAAGAGAGGATGCTCCACATCCCATAATAAGGAGCAAGACATCTGAACCCTGAGTAATATTCTCTGGGGGACACACAGGATATCAGGAGAACTTCCTGTGTTTATTACACTATGCTTTGTAACTCACACCAGAACAATCATCCAGCTCCCAAATTCCAATGTGGTCACCCTAACGGATGCAAAGGCACCTCTGGGCTCAAAAAAACAGAGGCGCTGAAACCCATCTTTGAACCAACAACCCATTCCTGGATCCCCAAGCCAAAGACCTACCCAGAACCTCCTCAGTGCAACTAGATGAATACAAAGTCCACTTACCACCTAACCACAAGCCAGCATGTGAAGTGCACTTACTTGTGCCATCATCTGGCTCGAAGCTGCCTGTGTTGTTCCATGTGTTGCTGTTGCTGTAGCTCTCATCCGTGCCCGCCGGCTCGGCATAGTCAGCCGGGTTGAAGGTTCTGTAAGAAGTAAGAGGATAGAAGTTTTTACTCCCTCTCCCCAAGCAACTGATTTTATTCAGCCCATACCACATCTGCGAGTTCTCTCAGCAGAGGGCTGCTGCAGCTACACCAGCCATTTCTCGCTGGAAGTTAGCATTCTCCAGTTTTGGCTTTATTAACAAAGGAAAAATGGGACCACAAATGATGCACAGAGACTCCTATCTTTGCTGTGCTTTGTACAGTGAAACTTACCCCATGCCTTGGGCAGAAAATCTTCCCCCTCGCCTTCCAGAGCCACCTGCAAAACACACACACACTGCTGAGCATCTCCTTTGGCTCTGCATCACCGGGCAAAGCAGCAGTTGAACAACATCTGGAGTGCTGATCCCCACAGCATGCAAGTGGTGAGGATCTTCCCTAGCTGTTGGGATTTCCAGCAGCGTCTTTATATGGCTGGGGATGACCTCAGCTGCCTGACAGTAGAATTTAGTGATGCATGAGCTCAGGCTCAGATAAGGTTTCCAGCTGGCACAAACCACAAGCAATGGCCCCCAGGTTCTGATTTCTGCAGCGTGTCCTCAGCAGCCCAGATTTGGTGGGAAAACAGATTTCTGCTACTGAGTATTTAAAACCCAAGCCAAGCATTTGCACAGGAAAGGTGCTCAGACACATGTGCAAGAATGAGGAGCCAGGTTCTGGTGCTAACAAGCAACTGGTCCACCTGCCAAATAGTCACCTTAGGGTTTAACTTCTCACTTCTATACAAAGCGGCCCTATCTTTTTTCAACTCCAGGGATGGGATGCAAGAACTAGATCCTGTTTCTAGCGCACTTAAGATGGGAAGTGACATGCAGGCTAGGAGTGTAATCAAAGAACAGCAAAATCAAGTACTTGGTTTCAGTTTGGCAACTCCTCCCATAAGACAGCCTTTCAAAGCTCATGGAGGAGATAGCCACACTGATGTAACTCTTCTCTCCCATCCCCTCTGACCTCAAATCCCATGTGTACCTCGGCCTCGGCCACGTCCCCGCCTCCCTCTTTCCGTGCCTCTTCCAGAAGATCCTCCACTCTTACCACCGTCTAGTCCATTCTCCTGGCCCCGAACTGAAAGACAGAACAATGTAAAGAATGTCAAGATTCAGGGAGGATTCAAGACCAGACCAAAGCTCCCATCACTTCTATTATTTAAGCTGATGGTATTGAGGGCATCACCCGAGGAATCATCTCAGTCAGGGAAGCATTAGACAGCTCACACACACAAAGATGGTTTTCCTCAGAGATAAGTCTGCCCAAGCAGCTTCCACGTAACACGAAGTGCCTCTGGATGACCTTTAAGGTCCCTTCCACCCATGACACTGAGGGGTGCTAGGAAAGGGCAGGTCCATACACTCTCTTCCACGGCTGGTACCGCGGCCCCGCCTCGGTGGCCCTCCACGTCGTCTGCTGAAATCCCGCTCCCTCTCCCGGTTCTCTTTGCTTTCTTCACTGGGTTCTGTCTGGCCACTCTCCTTCTGTCCTGAGACACCTTTCTTCTTCCCGACCATCTCCCAGGAATGCTGAAGGTTTGCAGAGGGGAGAGAAGTCAATCACACTTTGATCGATGAAGGAAGTTACTCACAGTTTGAGCAATGCAGTATGTGATACACACATATTCTTACACACCTATTGAAACTTGCTACAGATGGAATAAGGATCTCCAGACAAATCCTTCCCAGCCCTATTTCTCTTTGTTTTGAAGAGTCTATCAGCCTACACACAGTACAGCTTTTTCCTTCACGGAAAGCTTTCTTATAGCTGACTATCACACAGCCTGAGGTAACAGGACATGAGTTACTCTCTTTCAGCAGAGATTTACTAAACCATACTCACAGCAGCATGAAAGCTTACACAGATGCTACTGTACTGCTGTCAAAGTGCTTGGATTGAAAAGGAATAGGATTTATTGCATTTTCCCCTCCAATCCTTTGGGCCTGCTGGCCACGCTCGTGTTCTGTGCAAGCCTACAGAGAGCAGCATTGAGAAGCTGGTACACAATCACATTTCACATGCTATTTGTGGAACTAGTCAGTCATTCTGGCTCTTGCTATGTAGACAGGACTCTTTGTCTTGCCTTCATATATGCAGTTACACTGAACTAGACCTCACCAGATTTACAGAACCCAATCCTACCGTGTCTGGATTGCCCTCCAGCAGCACGTTGATGGCTCTGTTAACATCTCCATTGCAGTCATGCAGAGCAATCACACACTCATCCTGGTTCTTGCCTGTGATGTCGATCAGCTGTAGAGGAGACACCACCATGGTCAGCATGCTCCAAACCAAGGCGGCACCAAAGTCTCTATGGATCTCTTATGGATCCCAAACCAGAAATCCTCCAAGGAAATGTCAGCGGCTGGGAGTCTCCTGCAGCCTTCACAACTGAATTATACCCCCTCAATAAGAAGTAACTGCGGGTGGAACTTCTCAATTACCACAACCAGCTTCCAATCTCCCCCTTTTCTCAGGATAACACCATTCCCTGCATTCTGTGGCAGAAGTCTGTCCAAGGAAATTGAGGGAGCAGCCAGCCATGTCCCTCCCACCTCCCTCAGGCAGTCACGGTAGTTGACATTGATTCTGCCTTCCTGCCAGGGCTCAGCCTCACTTTCCACACTCACTTGTTTCACCTTCTCCTCAAAGTCAGCGTCGTTGTGGTCTGAAATCATCTGTGCAAGTCGGATCTGTTCCGCAGTGGCCTGAAGAAACGGAATGCAGAGACAGTGGGATTAGAGTGGCACCTTCCCAACAACCCTTCCTCCAAAGACCACTCTGCTTCCCTGAGGTCTCTGGGAAGGAATCAGTGGGATGAAGAGGGGGCATAAGCAAGGGTCAGAAAGAAAAAAGCTTCAGAGAGAACGACATGGAAGAGGAGTGAGTGAGGAGAGTCCAGAAGAAAGGGACTCACCAGGCGAGGGACAACCACCCAAACTACATCCATTCTGAGGCAGACCTGAGCACCACCAGAACATCAAGACCCAGTGCAGGTGGTTTCTCAGCCACTTGCCTTCATTCAAGTGAAGAGGGAACAGCCAGATGGAAATAACCCCAAATCTCAGCTCAGAGACACCAATGTGGAAACCCCACCATCAGTGGCTGCCCAGGTAACCCGGCTCTGCCAGCAGCATCCTGCAGCATGCAGGACCCAGGCAGAGGTGCCAGGTCTCCACCTCCAAGCCACCTGGTTTCCGTGACTGCTGCCCTTACCTGTGGCCGCTGCTTGTGCTGTGTCTGGCTCTGTGTCTGTGTCTGCTCCCAGTTTCCCCGGGCTCGGTTAGTGCCCACCGATGTCATCATTTACAGTATATACAAATAACAGTATTTACAAGGTAGAACTCTGTTGTGGGGCAGGGGAGAAGAGAGAACACACTGTTAGAAACCCAAAACAAAAGGCAGCATCAAGAATGAACCACGGCACGCGCGAGGCAGGCAGCAAAGCCATCCCAGTGCCTTCCCTCCCTCCCCACCAGCCACAGCCTCCCATTGCCAAGTGCCCCAAGACAAAAGTGGCACTTCTGGAGGATTCTCCACTGCCACCACCTCACCTGCACTCAGGTGAGCAAGTGTGTGAGCAGGCACGGACTGGCCAAGGCCAGGGCGCAAAATGCTTGTTGGTCAACTGGAGTAACAACGCTTGAGAAAAGCTCTAAAGAAGCTTCACTCAGAGAGCAGAATATCTCACAGCCTCAGACACATCATCAGCTACTTCCCCTTCTCCTTTCTTGCCTTCAAAGCAGGGCAGGGGAAGAAAAGCACTCCAGTAGTAAATGGTGCTATAGGTTTGTGGGATATTGGTTTAGAGAAACACCACTCCTGTAGAACTGCCCAGTTGTGCTCGCTTCAGTTATTCCTCAGAAGTAGAAATATCAAGTTTCCTTCCACTGAGTATTCTGAATGAAAATAAAACACTACCAGAACAGCGAGCGAGATGTCAAAAAGGAACTGCAGCCAGAAACACTGCTGGGAACTGCTCGAGTCCAGACATCTCAGAAGAGTTCAGGAATGGGGTGTCCAAAGCTCCTGGAGTTTTGTACCTGCTCGCTGAGCTTCGCAGGAAGAGCCCAACCCAGATGCTTAGAACGCCATCAGCACTGAGCAGTTTCACCCTGCCTGCCACGGCACGAGTTATGCCACGCGCATCCCATGGCACCTGGCATAACACGCTACTTCCAAGCCCCTGAAACCTCAATAGTCACCAGCTCCACACTTCTGTATTTTGTTAACAAGACAGCGACACTTTCCTCCAAAGCAGCAGGATCTGCTCCACGTGCTGGTACTGCAGCAGATGCTTTGGATAGGGGAAGGAGCCCCAAAGAGAGTAAGAACAGGAGGAAACCCGAGCGAGAAACTCCAACCTGAACCGTTGCTTGCAAACACCAATGTGGCAGCACAGAGCAAGACCCAGTGTGCAAAGCTCAGCCTCTTTAGCAACCAGCCCAGGAAGAACTGGGGACTCTCTTGGCAAAGTCCATGAGAGGAGCACTCGACCAGGCTGGGAGATCCTTTCCTGAGAGCATGGGGACCCTAATGTTCTCTCCGCACCTTGGCTCACTGCCCACGCCAGCGCTCCCGCTCCCACCAGCCTCCAGCCTTCCTCTGCAGGCAAGCTTTCAAGGCCAACTGCTCCTGCAGCTTCCCACAGAACCTCCAATGTTCCTCTTCAGGGCCACCCATGCCTCACAGAACGAAAACCACTGCCTGCCAGCTCTACAGTGCCAAGGTCTCTGGTTGGGGAAGCAACCCAAGCTATCTGCCTGGTGAGCAGGAGCCACCATGACACCAAGCAGGTTTAAGGAAGAGCACCCAGCCTGGGCTTCACCCAAGGCCAAGCAGCCTCCACACAGGCTTCTTCCCCATGGGATTGCTTTCCACTCTCCACTGCTACGTCTCTTTGAGTTTCTAAGTGTTTCAGGCACAAACAAGTTGTCATATTAAACTAATTTGGCAGCAGAACAGCAGGCCCAGAGGGAAGCCATCCTGTGCCGTTGCAGTAACTTAATCTGGGATTTCAATAGGATACGGTACCAGCAAGTCTGCTGCCCCCAACCTTTGTGCAGCGCCTAGGCATTGTTCAAGAGCCCTGCCCTGCTCTGCCCAGCGGCATTCCTGGCACAAGGAAACAGTGCTTATTTAACATGCAGAAGAAAAACCCACCCCAAAACCCACAAGCATCATCAGGCAGCCCCCAGTGCTGAGCCCGGTGGCAACTGGCAACCCCACACGACGCCCCACACCACATCCAGGGTGCCAAGACTTTACTCCTCACTCGGGTCACTGTAGTACAGCTCACAGGCCACATCTCACTGCAAACCTTGGCTGCACTGCCACCTGCCCTGGCCCTGCACAGAGGGAGCGCTCCCATGAGTTCACCGGTTCCAAGCAGCCTTCAGTGTTTGACCTTGCTTTTAAAGAGCAAAGCCACATCTGTGCACAGAGAGGGGGCAAGCAAAAAGGGCAACTCCAGCCCCATAAAACCGTGGCTGAGCCACGGCAGAGAAACAGCATTAAAGCGGCCCCACGCTTAGGTTTCGAGGCAAGAGGAAAGCAGTGCATTCCTACAGGATTCAGGGAAAACAAGAAGATTCCCAGCTACAGGTTACAACATCTTTTCTTCCAAGAAGCTGCAGGGAAACGTGATGCACTTTGCCATTCCCCCTCTTCCTTTTCAGACTACAGCATCCAGAGAGGAGAGTCTCAGCTACTCACAACAGGAAGCTCCGGAAAAAGAGGTGATACAAAAACATAACAAACTGTTCATTTTATTAGAAACTTCAGGTAAGTTACAGCTTTAGCACAAGGATCTGGTGGTCACATCCACTACCCCCAGCTGGCTCAGCCCTGCCGGCTCATGCTGGGAGAGCCCCAGCACACCCCAGCCTCGGTTTCCTTTCTCTGTTCATACAACCGGTATCTCCAGCCCCCTCTGACAAAGCTTTATGAACACATGCAAAAAGCTCTGAAGCTCCAAAGGAAAGGACCGCAGAGGGCAAAGCATTTGGAAAGATTTTCCTGCACCACAGGGCAGGAGCAGCACCCAAAGGAGCTCGATGACACGGTGCGGGGGGATGGTGTTTTATCAACATTAAGAGCTTTCCTCTGGAGCAAACACATTGCAGCGGCAAACCGAGCAACCCCCCTGCATGCAGAGAACGGGATTCTGGGGGGATGCCCCAGACACACCACCAGGGTCCCCCCGTGGGTACCGCCGTGCAGCGCTTCACCAGGGACACCCACCGGAGCGCCCCGACCCGGCCCAGGACCCCGCGCTGGGGCACCCGCCCGCGGGCCGGGGCTCCTCCGGGGCCGCCAAACCAGCGCCGAACGGGAACGCCTGGCAGGGCCCCTCCGCGGAGCCCGCCCCGCGCCGAAAAGCCCCGAGAGCGCTGCGGGGCGGCGCGGCTCCCATTGTTACCGCCAGCCGCGGCGGGGCCGGCCGGGCCCCGGGGGCGCGGCAGGGCCGGAGCCGCCCGGTGCCGTGGCTCAGCGTGCCCCGACCCGCGGCACACAATGGGGGCGAGTGGCCGGAGGGGACCCACCCAGGGCCGTGCGGGAGCCCCCGCGGCGCCAGGCCGTGCCCGCACCCGGGAGGCGGGCAGGCGCGGGCCGCTTCCGCCCTCATGGCCGCGGCCGCCATTCCCCCCCCCAACCCAACCCAACCCCACCCCACACCGCAGCTCCCCGCCCGCCTCCAGCCCGCCCGCCCTCCCTCACCTGCGGCGGCCGCGCGTTACGCCAGGCCCCGGCTGCGGCCCGGCCCACTAGGCCGCGAGCGGCCCGGCGGTCGGGCCCGGCGGCGGCGCCCGGGGTTGGCGGGGCCGGGAGGGGCGCGCGGCGGCAACGGAGGGGGAGGCGGCAGGGAGCGGGGACAGCGTGGGGGATTTGCGGGGGCCGAGCGCGGGTCCCGGGGCCGCCGCCGCGCAGCGACTTTACCTGGGTCTGAGCACACTGACAACTACCAGCGGCGCCCGCCCCCATCACGTGACGAGGGCGCTTGGAGGGGGGCGCGCACGGAGCCGACACGAGGCGGGGCCAGACCGGCACCGGGAGGGGGGGGGGGCGCCGCTCCCTCGTCACGTGGTGAGCGCGCAGGGCGGCTTCGGCCGCCGCCATGTTTTGCGGCCTCGGGCCGCGCCGCGCCGGGGATGGCGGCGGCCGGTAGCAACTGGCTGTCCGGGGTGAACGTGGTGTTGGTGATGGCCTACGGCAGCCTGGTGAGCGCGGCCGGCACCGGGCACCGCGGGGACGGCTCCGTGCGGCGGGAGGAGGAGCCTCTGTTGGGGCGGCTGTGGGGATGAACCGGGACCCTTGCAGGGTTTGGGGGGGGGTACCTCGTGGTTGTTGGGGGGGGGGGGGCGGTGGGGCTGAGGTGCAGCCTGACCCCGTCCTCCCCCGTTCCGTCCCGTCCCCCCCCGTCCCGTCCCCCCCGTCCCCCCCCCCCCGCCGCTCCAGGTTTTTGTGCTGCTCTTCATCTTCGTGAAGCGCCAGATCATGCGCTTCGCCATGAAGTCCCGGCGCGGCCCCCACGTGCCGGTGGGGCAGCACGCGCCCAAGGTGGGTGCCCTCCCTCCCTCCGTCCTCTGCCCGCGCCCTTTGGGCTCACGCACGCAAGTGGCTGCTCTGTAATGTGCTGTTGGGCTTCCCCCCCCTTCACTGCGCAGGACTTAAAGGAAGAAATCGACATCCGACTGTCGCGGGTGCAGGACATCAAGTATGAGCCTCGGCTCCTGGCTGAGGATGATGGCAGGCTCCTGCAGCTGGAGGCACAAGGTACCTGTGGCTGTGTTTCAATTAGATACCACCAGAGACACTGTCCTACAGCAACTCATTGCCCTGGGGCCAAGTTCTGGCCTCTTGTTGGCTGTCCCAGGGCAAAGCTGGCCAGGCAACACGAGGTGGTGTCTACTGCAGTCTGCTCCTCTCTGCTTTCCACACCTCCCTCCCCGCTTCTGCAGATCTTTCAGGTTGGGTTTTCTCTTTGCCAGGCTGCTATAACTACCTGTACAGGATGAAGGCGCTGGATGCAATCAGAACATCTGGTAAGTGAGCTCAGGGCAGGAGGGAGAGGGGAAGGAAAGGTGGGGAGAGACCATGTGTGGAGGAAACAGGGGGCCGGCAGCCTCGTGGTCATGCTCAAGGTCCTTGTTTGGGAGTAACAGCCACTCATCCCATCTGGGGCTGGTGCTGAGGGTGGCTCTGCTTCTGGGGTGTAAGGAGGCACAGATGTGGTGGGAGGTTTAATCAGCCCCAAGGCCTGATGTCTGCAGGTGACCGGAAGAGTTTGTACCTGCACTTCAGCTGCTTGTGTGTTGCCTTTTCCTTCTCCAGAGATCCCGTTTCATGCAGAGGGCCGGTACCCCAAGTCCTTAATAGGGAAGAACTTCTGTGCCTACCTGCTGGAACTGCGGAACTCCAGCACCTCCTTCAAAGGCATCCGCAAAGCCTTGATTGACACCTTGCTGGATGGGTACGAGAGCGCCCGCTACGGCACTGGGGTAAGTGCTGGCGCTGCAACGCCTGGGCTGGGCTCCACTGCAGCTGCCGCTGCTTCTGACATGGGCCTTTGTGCTTGTGTCCAGGTCTTTGGGAAACCAGAATATCTCAAGTACCAGGATGCTCTGAACGAGCTGGCAAACATGTAAGTGTTGTGTCCCTCCCCATGGCAGGGGCTTAGAACTGGGTGATCTTTCCAACCCTTACTGTTTTCTAAGTGTCCCTGGCCGGGGGAGTAGCTGGGTGGTGGTTTCATGGGCCCCAGCAGCCCATCGCTGAGGTGTGAGCAGAGACGCTCCTGGGGCAGCACCCAGCCTCTGTCTGTCCTTCCAGGTGTACTCATTCCTTGCAGTCCATGTGGTGGTGTGGCTTTGGGTTTGCTACTAGTTCCAGTCCGTGGTCCTGCTTGTACTTTGAGCCTCTCCTCTCCCTGCAGGACCAAGGCCCGGGCAGGCAGCAGCCAGCGGCAGCACCAGTCAGCAGCGAAGGACCTTACCCTCTCCCCTGAAGTCTCCAACCCTGCCACCATCCAGGTCACCTACCTGCCTTCCAACCAGAAGAGCAAACGTGCCAAACACTTCCTGGAGCTGAAGAGCTTCAAGGACAACTACAACACACTGGAGAGCACCCTGTGAGCCAAGGCAGAGCTGGTCGTGCTCCGGGGCCCTGCCACGAGCAGAGCCTCTTTTGAGGTGCAGGCGGGTCCTGAGCAGGTTTTGGCTGCAGTTTGCTGCGCAGGGAGCTTGGGGAGGAAGCAGCTGCGCTCTCGGGTCTCCCTCTTGCACCGTGTTGGAGGCGGTCACTCAGTGGAGGCTCTGGTGCAGCTCGGCCCTCACCCGGAGCCCGTTTCAAAGCAGCCCCTGATCCTGAAGGGGATCAGCCCGTGCAGCCTCCTCTGAAGGCATGGGACATGGGCTTGCAGCTTTGAGTCCAGCAATGGCTTGGAGCCCTGGCCCTGTGAATAAACTGATTAGCTTTAGCTTGTTCCGAAGAGACATCGGGCCCAGCCAGTGCTCTGCTCCACCTCTCCTCCTCCCTCTGATGCCTGGAGGGGGCTGCTGCTGTCTGTCCGTCCTGGCTGTGGGTCTCAGGCTGTGGAGCTGCTCCTCTGCTCTTTCCAAAGGGTGAATGCTCTTTTCCCTGTGGCCCCATCACTGCTCTCAGGCGGGTGTGCCTGGGCTGTGCACCAGGGTCCCTGGACAGAGTGTAAATAGTTTGGTGGCCAGTTCTCAGCCCCTGGGGCTGTGTTTTCTACTCTTTCCTCCTGCACCTGGGCATTTGGGGACGTGTTGAGCAGACAAATACCAGCTTCCAACGTCCTGCCTGTCCTGCCAAAGGGGGTTTCTTCCTGTTCTCACCAGCGCCTGTGTGCCAGCGGCTGCCGAGCCCCAGGGGGTGAAAGCTCGCAGCCCCCACCTTGATGTCTGCATCCTGCCAGGCCGCCAGCAGCACCCACTGCTCCCCAGTCCTGTCATCACAGTGGGGGGAAACGACCCTGCCCCTCGCTGGGCCTCTGCACTCTTTTTAATGGCTGTTTAATAAAATGGCAGTTAACCCTGAGCAGGGTGTGGAGCATCAGCCTCTGACTGCAGGAAACCCGTCGCTGCTACATCCAGAGCCGTATCCATCCCCATGCTGCTGCTGCAGTAATGGGGATGCTGTTAAAGGTGCAGAGGGTGGCTGTGGTATCCCTGGAGCAGTGGCAAGCAGGCAGCCCCCCTTGCAGGAGGTGGGATGGGGCAGGGGCTGTCCTGAGTTCCTGGGGACAGTGGAGTTCAGCTTCCCCCTTGTGTGGGTTGAGCCCCGCAACCCCCAGGTGTGGAGCTTTGGTTGCAGGCTCTGGGGAAGGGGGGACGCCTGCTTCAGGCTTCTGGGAAAGGAAGCCCCCGTGTGCCGGGGGCAGCAGGTGAGGGGGGGCTTTGGCGCTGTAGGCAGGCTGAGGGGACAGGGTGGCTTCATAGAACCGTGGAATGGTTTGGATTGGAAAAGTCCTTAAGATCATCCAGTTCCAACCCCCTGGCATGGGCAGGGATGCTTGCACCAGACCGTGCACCCCAAGTCTCCATCCAGCCCGGCCTTGAACACTGCCAGGGATGGAGCATTCTCCGCTTCTCAGCTGAGCATGAAGCACATGGAGCAGGACGGGATCTGCGCCTGCTGCACCCTGGGCATTGCCCTGTGCAGAGGCAGGGGAAGGAGCAGCCCGGCAGGGGAAGGAGCAGCCCAGCAGCGGATCCCTGTGGCTGGGACGTTCAGGATCCTCCACGCTCGGTCGCGGGCGTGCACGGACCAGGAGGTGGCAGCACGGCCGGTGCGCTCCTGCCTGCGTCCTGCTACCAGTGTGCTTTGCCCTCCTCGGCCACACGCTGCTGTCCCGTGGGGCTCCCGGCTCAATGCACTGGGCTGGCTGCGATGTCCCGGCACCCCTGAGCCCCATCTGCGCCCCAGCTGAGGGGGCCCATCCCCTTCCTCCCCTCCCCCTGCCTCTGCCTGACCTTGGTGTCTCCCGGCCCCAGGGCCCATCAACGCCTGCCCTGGCTCTGCTTATTGGCAGGGCTGGGGGCTGCGGGGCCGGCACCCCCTGCCCACAGCCCTTCATTAACTCTGCTGTCAGGTTGCATCACATCAGCTCTGGCTGCACACGTGCCCCTGGCTCCTGGCACTGCTGCTGTGTCCCCGCCGTCCCCTGTGCCACCTTCCACATGCAGCCCTCCTGGTCCCAGCCAAGGTTTCAGCTCTGGCTGCCCTACATCCTGCCCCATGGGCAGCCCAAGCTTTAGGCCCCCGCAGAGCCTGCAATGCCATCCCAAGGTCGGTGTTTCCCACTGTGGCAGAGCACTGGCACGGCATGAGGAGCCATGTGCCCCCAACCCTCCAGGACATTCTCATGTCTGGATGCTACCAGCCAGGACCCAGCAGCCAGTCTGGAGCAGATGGGGGGTCCTGCCTTTGTCACCCAGCGATGCCCAGCACAAGGGGGCCACGTCTGCACGAAGGATGGGGAAGGGTGCCAGGAATCTCCTCCTGTGAATGGGGGGTAGCAGCATCTCCCCCAGGGCGAGGGGAGACAGACACAGGAGGAGGGGACATGGGGCAGGAGCCGCAGTGCTGGCTGGAGCTCGTCCTTGGGCAGAGCCTCCCAGGACAGGGCCAGCTCCCCACTATTGATGGCCCTGCTAATGACGCTGGCGTGTGACCGGGGGCAGGAGCAGGCGGCGCTGGGCCCCCATCGACCCGAATCGACCAGCCCTGTGCGGTGAAGGGCGCGGGGTCTGTGGGGGGATGTCGATGGCTCGGAACTAATGGGAACGGGGCCACGTGTGCAGGGCCGGGGTGGCCGAGTGCAGTTATAAACAGCGGCTGGCAGCCCCTGAGCCGCAGCACCGAGCAGCCCCCCGAGCCCAGGTAAGGTGGTGATGGATGTGGGGTCCCCTTGGTGCATAGGGACAGAGGGGCAGCATGACCCATGCCGTGCTATGCTGAACCGGGCCATGGTGCATAGGCTGCCCTGCTCTGGCTTTGTCCCTGCTGCAGGGCTCCTCCTGCTCCAGCGCTGCTTCCCACAGCATCCAAATGCTGCTGCAGGCACCCAGGAGGGCTTCAGGCACTGAGACGCCCGCAGCTTTCAGCCTCCACTTCTCTCCTTCTCTCGCAGGAAGCTGAGCCCCAGGTCCTGTCCCCCTGCCTCTGTCTGATATGTTTGATATTAGGTTGTTTTATTGGAAAACCAACTAAATATCAAACATATTCTTACAGTGCCAGGGACACGCGGCGCTGACCAGTCCAGTTGCTGCCTGCACCCTTCCCATGGGTGTCCCCCCATCGGGTGTCCCCGCGTGCCCTTCCCGTACCCGTTCCATTGCGGCAATGACACCCATCAGCCCACGCACCATGGGGCTGGGCACAGGGAGCTGCGGAGGTTTGGGATGGCGGCAGGGTCAGCGCGCACGCCACTGGGATGATCCCAGTACAAAGGCGCGTGGCCCAGCGCCCGGCGCTGGCTCTGCTGCCCCAGCACGGGGCTATTTCTGGCTCCCAGGGGCATGGAGATGCAATGGGACCATTCATGGGTGCTTGGCTCCCTGCCTGGGGATCACGGAGCTGCCAGTAGGGTCAGGCTTCGTCTCCTGGGCCCCTGGGTACTGACCCCAGTGGCTTGGCTCTTGGGGCTGTTGGATCCTTGGGGCTGGCGCTAATCTCTGCGGCTGCATGGGAAGTGCTGCCGGCTGCCCCAGGAATTCCTCCTTGGGCCTGAGGAATTCACTCCTTCAGCTGCCAAAAGCATCTTATGCCTCACGGCCAAGCACCGGCACAGCCAGAGCCAGGCTCCGAGCTTCTCGGATGCTGCTCCTGAGGTGTGGGACCGGGTGCATCCGGCTGCTCCGGGGACTGCAGCTAAACCCTGTGCTTAACAGAGCACCAGGCTGAACCCATGCGGTCTGCACCACCCCTGGGCACAGGTAAATGTCACCCGGGGGCTACAGAGGCACCCTCGTAGCGTGCAGACCAGGGGGGGAACTACAGGGACCCAGCTCAGTGCCCTGAGGTGGGCGATGCCAGGCCACGTGTCTCATTGCATGGACGGGGGCGGCCAGGACAATGCAGGACCCCCCCTCCTCGCTGCTTTTTATAACCACCCCAGCTGTCCACAGGAGCCCAAATAAGGCTGTGGGGCCCGGTCCCCCCCAGGGCACACAATGGGTCCCAAGCACTGGCTTTTTGGGGAGGTGCAGAGGCAGCTCTGGCCAAGAAAGGCAAAGTGCCCGCAGCGGCGGGCAGAGCAGAGCTGATAAAGAGCCCGGGGCAGCAGGGCTGGGGCAGTCCTGCCACCCATCCTGCCTGTCCTGCCCGTCCTGGCCTGCCTGTCCCCCTGCCCCACCGAGAATGGAGGCCATCAAGAAGAAGATGCAGATGCTGAAGCTGGATAAGGAGAACGCGCTGGACCGGGCAGAGCAGGCAGAGGCGGAGCAGAAGCAGGCAGAGGAGAGGAGTAAGCAGGTAGGGTGGGTGGGAGGAGCTGGTTTGGAGATGGCTTCTCCTTGTGCTGCACCACATTGAGCCCAGACCCAGCACTGGCTGTGGCAAAGGGTGTGAGAGATGCTGCTGACCCACAGCTGTGGGGCATCCTGGTGGCTTCTTGGTGGCATGTGGGACACTGAGGGATGGACACTGTGGGACACATCCCAGGGGTGGACACTGGTCCTGGGATGGGGCAGGAGGGATGCTGTGGTCCAGAGCTCAGCCCGGGATGGAGCAGGAGGGATACCGTGGGTCAGAGCTGGGATGGAGCAGGAGGGATGCTGTGGGTCAGAGCTGGGATGGAGCAGGAGGGATGCTGTGGGTCAGAGCTGGGATGGAGCAGGGGAGATGCTGTGGGTCAGAGCTGGGATGGAGCAGGAGGGATGCTGTGGGTCAGAGCTGGGATGGAGCAGGGGGGATGCTGTGGGTCAGAGCTGGGATGGAGCAGGAGGGATGCTGTGGGTCAGAGCTGGGATGGAGCAGGAGGGATGCTGTGGGTCAGAGCTGGGATGGAGCAGGGGGGATGCTGTGGGTCAGAGCTGGGATGGAGCAGGAGGGATGCTGTGGGTCAGAGCTGGGATGGAGCAGGAGGGATGCTGTGGGTCAGACATGGGATGGAGTAGGAGGGATGCTGTGGGTCAGAGCTGGGAGGCAGCAGGAGGGATGCTGTGGGTCAGAGCTGGGATGGAGCAGGAGGGATGCTGTGGGTCAGACATGGGATGGAGCAGGAGGGATGCTGTGGGTCAGAGCTGGGATGGAGCAGGGGGGATGCTGTGGGTCAGAGCTGGGATGGAGCAGGAGGGATGCTGTGGGTCAGAGCTGGGATGGAGCAGGAGGGATGCTGTGGGTCAGACATGGGATGAAGCAGGAGGGATGCTGTGGGTCAGAGCTGGGAGGCAGCAGGGGGGATGCTGTGGGTCAGAGCTCAGCCTGGGATGAGGCAGACATGGCTCTCTGCATGAGGGGATCCATGTATGGTGATCGTTGCTGTCATTCCAGCTGGAGGATGAGCTGGCCTCCATGCAGAAGAAGCTGAAGGGGACAGAGGATGAGCTGGACAAGTACTCGGAGGCTCTCAAGGACGCACAGGAGAAGCTGGAGCTGGCGGAGAAGAAGGCAGCGGATGTACGTGTGGGCACGGGGGAAGGGCACTGCCAGGGGACAGCACATCGGAGAGGAGAAGGCTCCTTAAGGGGAGCCCCCAGCGCAGCTCCAGAGCCTAAAGGGGCTGCAGGAAACCTGGAGGGGGCTTGGGACAAGGGATGGAGGGGCAGGACAAGGGGAATGGCTTTAACCTGCCAAAGGGGAGATTGAGATGAGCTCTTAGGCAGAATCTTCCCTGTGAGGGTGCTGAGGCGCTGGTACAGGGTGCCCAGAGCAGCTGCGGCTGCCCCATCCCTGCAGCGCTCAAGGCCAGGTTGGACACCGGGGCTTGGAGCGCCCCGCTCCGGTGGAAGGGGCCGTGCCCGGAGCCGTGGCCGGGGCCGGGGCCTTGGACCCCCTCCGCCACGCAGGGGCCGTCCCGCAGCACACCCCGCACCTCCCGCCGCGGCGGCCGCTCGTCTCTATGGCAACCCGCGGGCGGGGCGGGCGGACGTGACGTCACCCGGGCGGTGGGGCCTCGTTCCGGTGTGTTGGGGTGCGGCGGGGCCGGGAGCGGAGCATGGCGGGGGCTACGACCATCGAGGCGGTGAAGCGCAAGATCCAGGTGCTGCAGCAGCAGGCGGACGACGCCGAGGAGCGGGCGGACCGCCTGCAGCGGGAGGTGGAGGCCGAGCGCCGCAACCGCGAGCAGGTACCGGCGGCCGGCGCTGGGGCTGCGGCTGCTGCGGGCACCGCGTCTCCGCCGTTCCGGCGAGCGGCGGCTCGCAGCGGTCGGGTCCCGCACGCCGCGGTGTCTGCGGGGCCTCGGCGCGGTTGGTTCGGTGGAGCCGCCTTTCGGCGTTACCGGGGCTGGGCCGGGGGTCCATGCTGTGCGGGAGGGAGGGGAGGAACCGGCCATCTTGTGCACAAAGGTGCGGGCGGCCTCGGCGTGTGCGGGGAAATGGAAGTGACCTGCGGAGGGGTGCGGGGTCCGGCCCCGGTCCCTCCCAGCGAGCGGGGAGCCCCCGCCCCGGCGCGGGAGGGCTCGGGGGAGAGGGGTCAGGCAGGGGCCGGGCTGGGGGCGCTGGGAGGGGGGGAGGGAAAGAAGGAAGAAAGGAGAAGAGAAGGGAGGGGGGCGGGAAGCAGCAGCGAGCAGGCCTGGTGGAACCGGCTCCAGGCCGGTGCCTGGGCCCGCTGCCGCTGCGGGGCCCCTCGGGCTCTGCTGCCGATGGAGTCCGGTGGCGGAAGCTTGGGGCCACTCCCCGGCCTCCGCCGGGCTCTCGCTTTGCAGCCGCATAAGGAATTCTCTGACCGGGGGGGGGGTGGTTGCCAAGGGAACGGGTGCTTCTCCCGGCTCAGAGCCCTGTTCCGGGGAGGGGATCCGGGCTCCTCGCGCACTGTGGCCTGTGCTTGCCTCTGGCCTGGCTCTTGGCTCCCGAGGAGTGGCCCTGGTAGGGCTCCATGGCCTGGGGAAGCCAAGGTGAGCTCTGCCCTTGGCTTGCAAGGCTCCTGAAGGGAGCCCGGAGCAGTGGGAATGCCTGGAAGCGGCACGCCATGTTCTGGCATTTCCTGTAAGGAAGAACGGGCGGTACTTTGGGGTGGGTTCAGCACTGCCTGCAGGAAGCCAGGGCTGGATGCCGAGGTTCAGGGCGCCACAAAGTGCTCAGGCTGTGGTGTTGTGTCCCCAGCTCCTGCCAGAAGGAGGAGGCTCTCCCACCACTGCCTCTTCCATAGGCAGAAGCCATTTGTGGCAGGCAGGCTCCTTCTCAGTTGTGTTTCACGGGTGGGCGCACAGGAGCTCCCCTTCACCTTGTGCTCTCACACCCTGGGCTTGGGGCATGCTGTACCGCGGTGCTGAGCCCCTCCTGGCCACTGCACAGGCCTTCTCTCGGCCCTGCTCTAACACTGGCTCCTTTCATGGCTCTGCTTCTCCCTCCCATGGCCTTACACACTGTTGGGATATTCCATATATGCCTGGCATGTGCACGGGTCCCTGTGGAAGATGGCAGCGCTGCCCTGACATGCCTGCAGCCCTGTCTTTGTGCCAGCGCTCTAGTCCTTTTGGAGAACAGGAGTTTGGGTTCCCTGCAGTAGCTCAGGCGGGGTGTTAGTGTCCCCAAGGCATCCAGGCTCCCCCCGTGGTTGGGCTTGACACAGACTGGAAGCAGATGCTCTCTGGTTGATGCCAGAGCTGTTGGAGCAGCACTGCTTTGTGCAGTGGGATGACCCCTGTCTGCTGGATCATTAAAAGCCTTGCTCCCTTTTGGGGTGACTTTTGCAGTCACACTTCTGGCTCTCACCAAGTGCACTAGCTCCTGGTGGATACAGCTGAACCGAGGTGGCTGCCTGAGTGTGGTTGTTGCTGGGCAGCAGCCTCCTCAACTTGCCTCAAGGCTGGCTGAGGCTGCTGTTCCTTTTGTGAGCAAACCGCTGGGAGAAGGAAGCCTGGAGCCCCACTGGCTCCCTGAGGCTTGAGCTGCAGGTTGTAGGCACTGCAGTGCCCTGCCAGTGCCCTGCCCCAGCTTGGCAGCCCTCTGGAGCTGTTCATCCCTCTTCTGTTGCTGAGAAGAGGGCTGCTTTGAAGCAATGCTCATGTCCAGATCACATGAGGAAGCTGTGCTAAATGGTTGCTGTCACCCAGCTCTGGTGTGGTGGCTGAACAGGGCTGTGATTGATGCCTGGCAGGAGCACAGCAGCTGCAGTGAAAACCCATTAGTGTAAGGCATCTCTTTAGTGTTGATGGCTTCAACTGTCACGTCAGCTCGAAGTGACAGGCAGGAAACCTGCAGGCTGAGTTGCTGCCTAGACAGGGAGCGCATGTATGCAGTGCTGGCACGGAGCCTCTAAGGCAGTGGGTACAGCACCCTTCTTTGGTTTCGGGCTTCCCATATGCTATCATGGACCTGAAGGCAGTGCTCAGCTGCCCTGTGCTAGCAGAGTCACCCTCATCTCTTCCCTCCAGGCTGAGGCAGAAGTGGCATCTCTGAACCGCCGTATCCAGCTGGTGGAGGAGGAGTTAGACCGAGCCCAGGAGCGCCTTGCCACAGCTCTGCAGAAGCTGGAAGAGGCAGAGAAGGCTGCAGATGAAAGTGAAAGGTGAGCAAGGGATCTGTTTTCACTCCCTCAAACATCTCGGCCCTCTTCCTGACTGAGGGCCCAGTGCCATCGACCTCCTGGGCCTCCCAGAGGGTGGGAAGGAGGTAGCACATCAAGGTTGCCTGTGGGAGTTGCTTATGCAGAGCAGCTACAACAATGTGTTGGCCTTGAGTGGGTATCTTAGAACCTGAGGCTAAGGACTTGGGTAAGTGCTGTGTGCTGCAATGCATCCCTGCCTCCAAATGAGGTGAAATAGGTGGGTTCTGGGACACTGTTGACCTATAAAAGTGGCTGCTGGTGGGGAAGCATCTCTGCTCTGCCAGCATCCTCCCTGCTGGCAGATGGCCCCTGCCCTGGCTCTGTGATTCAGAGGGGAGTGGTGCACTTCCAGCTGGCTGCTGCACTTCACTGGTGCACATACTTGTAGTGAGCAGCCTGACCCAGCTCATGGCCTGCCATAAAGATGAACTTGGCTCTTCATGCCTTCCAGCCTGGAAAGTGCTTGGCTCAGCCCCTAAGACAGCCTGGCTTGTTCTCAGAAGCATCACATTTCCCTTCAACCAGGAGCCCAATGAGCTGCTGGAGGAACATGCCAAGGAACAGTTAATTCTGAGCGATCGAGGTTGCTGTATTTGTGTCAGCCCAGTGGTTTTTGCTTTCCTGTGCCTCCCTGTGCTCTCGAGGGTGTCACGGCTCATAAGGAAGCAACGTGGTCCAGGGGAGCACTGTTAATGCTCCAAAGCTCATTACACCACTGGCTTGTACATCTTTGTTTTCTACATCTCCCCTCCCTGTGCTTTCCTTTGGGCAGAGGCATGAAAGTAATTGAAAACAGAGCTCTGAAGGATGAGGAGAAGATGGAGCTGCAGGAGATCCAGCTCAAGGAAGCCAAGCACATTGCAGAGGAGGCAGACAGGAAGTACGAGGAGGTGAGAGCCTTGGATGCTGTAGTGCAGCTGATCTGGTCCAGGAGAGGAGGCTCCTTCTCTTGCTGACAGGGCTTTCCTCAGCAAGCCCGGTGGGAGAGCCTGGCTTTCAGAGAGCTCCATCCGTGTTCCCCTCAGCCACAAGACTCTGGCAGCCCCACTGACTCCTGCAGCTGTTCTCTTTACTGCTCTGCAGAGCCTGCAAGTACAGAATCATCTTCCTTCCTCTTCACTCGCATTCTCTGTTCCAGGTTGCTCGGAAGCTGGTGATCATAGAAGGAGATCTGGAGCGTACTGAAGAGAGAGCTGAGCTTGCAGAGTCGTGAGTAATCTGCTCGCATGTAACTGGCACATCTACCTTTGCATGGGAACTAACACAGCATTCCTAACCTTGTTACACAAGGCGTGAAGCACAGGGTGAGTTTAGATCCTCAGAAAATGGCTTGGAAGCACTCTTCTGCTCACAAGAAGATTAGGGCCACTGAGGATGTGGAGTTTGCAATTGCGTGATTTGCCTTGTTGTGGAGATGTTTTGCCCTTTCACGTGGAGGCACTCCGTAGTTAGCCAGGCCAGAGAATCCATCTCCACTTGGTGGTCACCAGCACTGCTTTATGTGCATGGTCACAAGATCCTTACACGTTGCTAACAATGCACATGAGTGCACAGCACTTCTCCTGCAGCAGTGGAGGCCTCGTGGGCTAGGACCGAAGTGGCATGGAGAATGTCCAAGGGCAGAACTGGGGCTGAGCTTGGTCTTTGGCCTCTTATCCTTTGCAGTAACCACTACAGACTTGTGCAGTGCTGAGTAGTGAGCTGGGCTGGCTCTGCTCAGAGCACACATGCTGACTGTGGTGTTCAGGCACTTTTCACATGTCCGGATGCTTTAGCTGATCCTTGAGAAGCTGGTCAGGTCCTTTCTATACTCTGGGCCTTGTCTAACAAAGTTGGTGTGTTTGCAGCAGTAGCACTGTGCTTCCTGCCCAGACATGCATGTCATGACTGTGACTTCTTTGTGTTCTTACCCTTCCCCTCTGTGGTGGTGTATTCTTGGTGCTCCTTTTGACCCCTGTCCCCACGTGGCTTGTGCCATCCTGTGACCGTCACTAACAGTCGTTGCCGGGAGCTGCGGGAGCAGATCCGAGTGATGGACCAGCACTTGAGGTGTCTGTCTGTTGCTGAAGACAAGGTACTAACCTTTCCCTTCTGGAACCATTAAAACACAGCTCTCCTGGTTTTCTTGCCCATGTTTCTTCCCTCAGCTTAACTGCATCTTTCTCCTGGAATGTTCTGTCCTCTCTGCCCGTTGATGTTCCTGTCCCAGTGGTGGTGGAGGTCCATGTGTCCATCGGAACAGGTTCCCTCCTTACAGCAAACCAAATATGCAGTTTGTATTTGGAAGATTCCAGGGCTGGCCAAAGTCTGTGTTCACACCTCGGCTGCTCAGCTCAGTGCCCTGTGCATGTGCTGGCAGAAGACTTCCAATACAAACTTGGAGGTGGGAAGGGAACTTGCTTTCTGCACAGGTGCCTCAAAGCAGGCTCCCATCCAGCCTCATCACAGCCTGTCTCCTTAAGAACTTCCTGCTCTTCCCTGCACATGGATTCACTTCTTTTTCTCCTGTCTTTCCCTCCCACTTCTTCTTTGCCTTTTTCTCCCCATTTTCTTTACACAACCCCACAGTAAATGTTCCGAGCTGGAGGAAGAGCTGAAGAATGTCACCAACAATCTCAAGTCTCTTGAGGCTCAGGCTGAGAAGGTAGGGCTACGTGTCCCAAGGGCCAAAAACACTTCTCTTTTGCTTGGAGGGTGTGTGACAGCAAAGCACCCACTGGGATGGAAATGGCACAACTGCAGCCTTAAGCAAGCAAGGAGACCTCTCCTAAACTGCTAACGGATTTGAGTGCAGGGCTAATGTTGACTGCAGATGCTGTGGGGAGCCTGGCTGCCCTGCCCTGCCCTGCCCTGGGGCAGACTCAGCTGCTGGGATGAGAATTTGCACCCAGGTTTGTTCTGTGCATGGTTTGGGAATCCCTGACCTACTTCTGTTGGACTAGGGTGGGGATGAGCAGCTCCCAGTTGGAAGTTTTTGCAAGCGTGTGCACTGCAATGGAGGAGTTGTCTCCCTCTGTAGTTGTGGGAGTGTGAGGTTTTGGGGCTGCTGAGGGCTGCTGGTTGCTGACTCCTCTCCTTTTCCACAGTACTCCCAAAAAGAGGATAAATACGAAGAAGAGATCAAGATCCTGACTGATAAACTCAAAGAGGTGAGGGACCATGTCAGGGTGGCCCAGCTGCTTGACTGGGGAGAGATGTGGAAGGCAGGAGACTTCATGTCTTCAGGCTGATGCCTCTGTAACCCTTTGCTGTACCCCAGAGCTGTTGTACTAATGGGCTTGCCTCTTCCTGCAGGCAGAGACCCGTGCTGAATTTGCTGAGCGGTCTGTAGCGAAGCTGGAGAAGACCATTGATGATTTGGAAGGTACATCTTGGGGATGGGAAACCAGAGAGTATGTGGTGAGGAGGGGGGGCGCTGAGGAAAGCTCCCTTCCAAATTGTTGGAGAGTGGAGACACTGCTCTGCTCCTCACTCCTTGGAGGCAGAGTTTGGTCATGCTCCAGGGTGAGGCTTGGTGCCTCTGGGCTCGAGTTATGCCCTTTGTATCTGCTCTAAAAGGAGCTCCCTGGCTGTGCTGTCTCCAGCTCTCCGTGCAAACACCTTGCTGTATCTGACTGATAGTGAGAGACAGCACAGCTGGTGTGTCTTGGTTGTGGTGTCCTCAGGAACATAACTGGGTTCCTCTGCTCCAGCTTCACCCAGTTTAAGGAGAGGAACACCTGGACTCCCCAGGAATCTCTTCTAATAACATACTTGTGTGCAGGATCTCATGCATGTGGCTGTTGTGCTGCAGGTCAACCACAGTAGTCAGTGGCTCTTGAAACAGCACCCCTGAAGTCTCAGACTCCCCAGTGTCAGTCCTGGTTCAAGATGAAATCACCACAAGCCCCATCCCTGCAGTGTGGTCAGCATGTGCCAAGGATGGGTTCCTTTAGGCTTTTTGTGCCAGGTCTTGGGGGTTGAAAGCCATATCCTACCATCTGGAGTCACTCAGGAGGGGTTTGTAGCTCGAAATAGCAATGATGTCAGTTGAGCTGTTCCAAAGCCATGGCCAAGAGCAAGCCCAGCCAAGGCAGGCTTTTACTTGGAACTGCAAAACCTCCTCTAAATCCCTCCATGCTTCCCCTGCAAACACGTTGGCTGAGGGGTGGCTCTGGCCTCCAGCCTTGCTGATGGAGTGACCTAGTTTATGACAACTAGCTTATGAGTTCTCTGGGCCTTGGGAAGCTGTTAACAGCATTCCCAGCTGCACTGGAGCCTGAGCAGGCAGAGCTGGGACAAGGCTGCACCAGCTCTTGTGCTCAAGGAGTGCATGGATATGAGTCTCAGGACCACCTTCTCCTCCTCCGAAGGCGTGTCTGCTCCATGCATCCATCTTACCTGATGGAGAGCGCCCATGTGGCCTGTTCGGCTCACCCTGCCTGGCTGTGTCTTGCAGAGTGGGAATTCTCTCTGATGCCCAGGCCTATGGGGTGACTGATTGCTCCCAAGCCTGTTTTTGTATTGAGATTGAAGGGAAGAGCAAAGCCCCTGAATCGCTGTGCCTTCCTTAGGTGGAGCAAGCTTCTCCCTAAGTGGATGCAGTTGCCCTTCCCTGCTGCTCCTCCTGTCAGTGGGGTTTGCTGACTTAGCTTAACTGTTCTCACAAGCTGCTGTGGTTTGAGGTCTTGGCTCTGCTCCCCTTGGAGCTGGGTGTAATCTTGGAAGGCACTTGCTGGTCACGCTGTCCTCAGGCTGTTCAAACCTACCTGTTCATTGTCAGGAACTAACCTGGAGCTGGGATGGCTCCACATTTAACTTCAGTTTCTCCAGTTCATGAATCCCATACTGCTTTTCCTGCCCCAGGCTGCTGGAAGAACTCTGCCTTCCCTCATTGTGTCCTTTTTGTTCTCCTCCTCAACATCTTCTAGATGAGCTCTATGCCCAGAAACTGAAGTACAAAGCAATTAGTGAGGAGCTGGACCACGCCTTGAATGACATGACTTCCATGTAAATATGAGCTGGCTGGTGTTTGCCTCTTGCTTCAGCAGGCTTGGTGTGCTCTGGTCTTCAGAGGTGGACAATCAATGGCACTGTTGTGCCTTCGTTACTTCTACAGATCCCTGCCTCCAGCACTGGGAGGCTTTCCTGCAGCATGCTCTTCTCTAGGCCCTCGTGAGCTGCATGTGTAACGCTAAGTGCTCTACTGGCCTCAGAGGGTTCTGACTTGAACTCTATGACTTGCAATTCCCAGTGCCATTGGGACAGCTTCCTAAGGGAATGTGGCTTAGCTGCCTGCTGGAGCCACTGGGCCATGGTCTTGGAATTCCTCCTGGAAGAGGCTGTGGATAGTGCTCGAGTATATTCCTTAGGAATTGCCATTAACAGGCTTGAGATGGGCTGGATCAGGAGCTGATCTGTGGAAGTAGCTGAACTCGTCTGGTTTTGCCACGTTGCTACTTGGCTTTGTGTTGAGATGTGCAGCAGGTTCTGCACTAACTGCTGCTCTGCACCATCCTGCACACTAACCAGGGACAGGCCAGGTACCTGACCTGCAGAGGAGGAGCCTTAATGCTAGTGTCTGAAAGCTCCCCAGGTAAAGTTTGCTGTTCACAAACACTTCAGTCTCTCTTAAAATGAGTGTCTTCTTGTGTCTCACACAGATAAGTCTTGTGATTCCACACTTTGGATTTGCCTCTCTGCTTGGTGGCTTGTTCTGCATCTGCACCCTACGTTCACGCTTTCAGCACCTCTCTCTGAATTCCAGTGCCTTTTCCCAGTTACTGGGCACAGGGCATCTCTGGGAATGAATAATGTAAAGACATTGAAGCTTGACAGCACTTGCACTTGCTCCCAAACAAAGCTCCCTCTGTGTGACCTGATGTGCCAGACACAGCTGTGCTCTGAGGGGCTGTCCTTTCCATGGGTGGGTGTAGCTGGGAGTATGTTGTTCTCATCTGCATATCTTATGTAGAGCCATAAAGCTCCTTTTGTATTTCTCTTGCCCCTTGCTTGAGCATGATGTCACCTTTTCTAAGGAAAACAGTTCTTGTATAAATGGAATAGAAGGGCTGATGCTTTGGAGAAATGGTTTTCTTGTGACCATTTGCTGCTTTAGAGGAACTGTTTCAGTGTTGCCTTCAAACCAGTGTAACCCTCATCACCCTCAGCTGAATACACACACTTCCTTCACATGCTGGAGTTTTCCCTTGGGCTGTTTTCCTGGCTCACAGATGTGAAGTTGCAGCTCTGCAAAGGATTCAGCCCTGCCTGCAAATGGAAGGCTGGGGCTTGTAGCAGGCGCTCCTTGAGCTCTTCCTGTTTCAGCCTTGCTGAAGACACTGCTCACAGCTGCCTGCTTCATAGTGTTCACTGGCATTCCCAAGTGCCGGCTTGCAGTGGGAAGTCACCATCCTCATAGTCACCAAGTCACTCGCTGGGTGTGTGAGCTAATAAATGAGTGAGCCGTGGCTGGTTTCCAGTTGGACAGGACTGGTTGGGTGTGAGATGCTGCCTGGGGGGACAGGGATCCTTGCTTCAGGAACAGGGGCAGGGGATCCGTGCTTTGCCAAGTGCTCCCTGTGCAGGGTGCTGGGATCCTGCTGGGAGCGTGGCACAGAGCTTCCCACTGAGCACTGATGTGCGTCACCACTGCTGCTCTGCTCCACAAACACTGCTCAGCCTCTTGTGACTGTGCTGCCTCGTGGGTGGCTGTCACATATTTTCTCCTTTCTGGCTTGGTTCATGTGCCCCAGAGCCCGAAGAGCCCTTCGTGAGCAGAGTCCTGATGAACTAGGACATCTCCCGTGGTTTCCTCAGGTTTGTGCCACTTTCTTCTCCACACAAATGGCACTGGCAGTGAGGGTAACCCAGGCACGCTGAGCTGCCCCAGCCTGTTTTTTCTCTGTCTTCTGGGTTAGGGCTGTGTGCTCTCTGCTGGGTCTTCGGGAGGTGGTGGGGGGAATTTCACAGGGTAACAGCTTGGAAAGCTCTGGCTGTCCTTGAGTGTGGGCAAGAACTCTGTGCCCTGTGAGCAGAAAGCAAGTGACCAAACCTGCAGCTGGATTAGAGGGTCTGGATCCTGCGTCACACGTGTTTGGGTGTGTGGAGGCTTCCAGTTCTCAGCTGTTGGTGGTGGAGTTTCCCAGGAGGGAGGTGGTGCCATTTCACCCTTGTGCAATGGTCTCTTTGCTCATGGGGAGGTCCTGGGAGTGGTGGGTTTATGACTTGCCTTGTGTGGAGCTGGTGGCTCTGCTGTTGCACAGTGGTGTTGCAAGCCATGTTGAAGGCAGGCCCGTTCCCTGCTTGGTACTCCATGCTGGGTGGTACATGGATGAGTGGGTGATGCAACCTCTGCCCTGGGAGGTGTGGAGAGGCTTCTGCTCTGACCAGCTTGTGCAGGCTGGTTGCCTGAGCTGGGCTGTGCTTGTGATCACAGTTGACTCCCATCCTCTGCCCCTCTGGGGATGCAGGACCAGCCCTGATCACGTGGGGCTGGAGGCTGGTGTCAGGGTACCCAGCTCAGAGTCAACACGGAGGCCAGAGAGTGAGTCCCTAGCAGCAGCAGCAGCAGCTGATGTGCAAGGTAGGCTTTGGTATAGGCCAGGATGAGATGTACCCATCCCACATACCCCAACTTGTATTTCGACTGTGGAGGGATGTAAGTTGTTGGCTTCTCTGGCCTTTGCTTGGCCTCTTGGTGGCTTTAGAGAAGGGACAAGCAGCATTACTGCCTTCTGTGTGTGGTGCAGCTGAGCAAGTGCTGATGGGAGCTGGGTGAATGTGGGCTTCTCCACTGTGTGTGGCGGAAGGAGACACTGGAAACGGGGACATGCTTTGGCTGCTCCGTGGGAGCAGCTTGACTTTACCTGGCCAGGTCTTGGTCAAGAGCAAGCTATTCCTACATTGAAAGCAATGAGGAATGGTGTTGAGCCCCTGCAGAGGAGTTGTATTCCACTCATGTAGTTGTTCTGGGACAGACCTAGCACAGGACCCTGTGCTCCAGAACTTCCTCTGTCCTGTCCCCATAGCAGATCCTGCCTTCAGGCCTTGTCTAGATGTGGCGAGTTGTTAATGAGGCCACATAAGGCCTCCTCACTTAATGAGGCCCAAAGGTGTGTCCTTGGAGGAGCGTCCTCCAGGTTCAGATATAAGGCGCTGCCATTCTTCTCTTCTGATGTCCCTGTTAAAACCCCACCAGCCCCATGCTGTGTGGCGGGGCTGTCTCTGGAAGGTGCTTCTGGTCCAGCTTTGGTAGGGCCACTTCTTTCTGCAGCGCTCCGCATGCAAAGCACACCCCGAGGCTCTCTCCTGAGCTGGGTCCAGCCCAGCCTGCGTGTCTTGGTGTTTTCCTCTTTGCCTTCACAAGCCCGTTGCTGCTCATACTTGGTTTCCTCTGTGATCTTCGTGAGCTGGAAGCCACATTAGTAAGATAAGCCCTTGTCCTCCCAGCTTCATCTGTGTCATAGCCTTGATGTTACGAACACAGCTTATTGGATATGCTCAGCTTGGTCCTCCACTAACCTGCCCTTTCTCTCTTTTTCTCTCTTGTTTCCCCTCATCCCGTCGCTGCTGCAGAGCGCCTGTACAGCCAGCTTGAGAGAAACCGCCTGCTCTCACACGAGCTCAAGTTAACGCTGCATGATCTGTGTGACTGAGGAAGGGGCCACTAACCCCATTAAACATGCTTCTTGCCACCACCACTGCTGTGCACCACAGTGGCATCTGTCCATTCCTGATGGGCAGACTTGCACATCTTATGCACTTGCTGCTATTTAATAGGGCCTTTGAATTAATCCTCTCATTTACTTCAGATTTACTTTGGTTTTAGAAAGGTAACCTCTGTTCTTAGTGAAGGAACCTTCGGGCTTGGCTGTTCATTGAGCACTCTTGGTCCCTTGTCCAGGGCGTCTGCCTGGCTCCTCCATGGAATCAAAATGGGTGCACCCCCCTGGAGGAGGACTGGGGTGAAGTTAGGCTTATGCCTGCTAAAAGCTGTCTATCAGGTGCTATGACTTCATTTACTGTTAGCTGAATGACTGTAGGACTTCCTGCTGCATGGAATGATGGCTTCTAACAATAAATGACTTACTCCTGCTCTGTAAGACACTTTGAGTCCTAACCTACAAGATTGAGGGGAAGCGGTTGTTCCCAGTGTTGGGAAAGCTCCTGGCCATCCTGAAGTGCACAGCACGAAGCTGTATCTTGGGGGCCTGCAGGGAACCTCTCAAGGCTGCCATTGTTGGCGCTCTGGGAAGGCTGCCTCTTGCTCTGTGCGCTGACCATGGGGAGTGGCCTTGAGGATCTGCCTGTACCTAAAGGACATCTTTCTGCAGCCTGCCTGTGCCGTGTCTCAGCGAGTGGATGTCCTCAGTGATCAGGGTGGGCTCACCTTTGGAGTAAAGCCTACCTAGAGCGCTGCTTACTGATCTGAGCTCTCCTCCTGGCTTAAGGAACATGTGAGAATTGCCTGTAGTGTCAGTCAGTTGCAGCACACTTTGCTCCTCCTGGCTCCCTGCCTGCCCTCCACTGAAAACAGTCTCCCCGCTGTCCTAGAGGCATGGTTCTCTGCTCCCTGCTGCTGGGTAGTCACGGTCTTGGTGACCAGCTCGGCATCTCTGTGCTGGGGAAGGGGGGCACAAGCAGCTGTACCTGTAGGGGGGTTTCTGTGTGTGTTTTGGCTCTTGGGTGCCTTGCTGGGCTGTCTGGAGGTGTTGAATCCCTGGGGGAAGCCAACTCCAGTTGGAGGCACCTGCATGCAAAGCACAGCCCGGAGCACTAAGAGCACTTGATGTCCGTGCTGATAGGAGCTGTGCGAGGGGGCTACCCATGAGCCAGGTAATTCCAGAGCTTCTCCTGCACCCAGGCAGCCCCCCGGGCCGAGGCCCTGCTGTGGCAGTGCTGGGAAGGGGCTGTCCCATGCTTGCCGTGGCTGAGGCATCTCCTGGGGCTGAGGCTCACCAGTAATTCTTGACTCTTGCTTCCTGCCAGATAAGCTGAAATCCACCAAAGAGGAGCATCTCTGCACGCAAAGAATGCTGGACCAGACCCTGCTAGACCTGAACGAGATGTAATGGATCCCCACCACTGCCTCTGCCATGCCATGCCCGCGCTGGCCCAGCCGCTGCTGGCCTCTAACCCTTGGGACCAGAGTTTGCTTCCTGTTGCCAACTTGACCAAACGCAGCTCTTCTCCCTTGCCTCGGGGTTAAAGGCCATCATCAGGTTGGGCAGAGCTTCAAACAACGTTATTAAGGGAAATGAGCAATGCAATAATGTTTGGGAGCATGTTTTGAGATGTACACATTTTGTAAGTACCTTTTCTTTTTGTAGTAACCAGTGTGAACATTCCAAGTAACCAGTGAGGCTGCTGAGCTGCACTCAAAGCTCTTGGCTTTACAATTGGGTATTAACCTTCTGTTAACCCGCTCTGGGTCACCCTGCCTTGGCTGGGGAGGAAGTGGGGGGTGGCTCACTGTGGGCCACTCGATGGGAGCAGCTGGGGTAGGAATGGGAACCTGTTGGGAAAACTTCCTTTCCAGGAGCCTGTTTGCCAAAAAGAGCAGTTCAGTTTCTCAGCTTGAAGGTAACTGTTGTGCAGAAGCAACCTGGGTGGAAGGCAACTTCTTCTAAAACCAGGCAGTTCCCTGGCCAGTTGAACCTTCACAGGGGTTGTTTCTCTTCTCTTCCCCCTCGCTGTTGGCCACTTCTTTTCCCCTTGGAGAAGCCACGGCCCCTCTAACCCATTGCTACATGGGAGCTGAATTGGCCTTCACCGAGTGCTGATGCACCAAGCATCAGCACTCAGTGCTGGCTTACACTCAACAGCTGAAGTGCAACAGCCTTGTTCTCTTGGGGAGGCTCTTTTTGCCTACCCCAAGGGAAGGGATTGAGGCCTTCCCCCCTGGCCAGGAGTGCTCTTAGTGTCTTAATAAGGTACAAGCCATCTTGCTGTGCATTGCTGACGTGTCGCTGTGAGGTGTGAGTGTGGAGACGTGTCAGGCTCACAGTGTGTAGCTTCTTGTGTGAGCATGCTGCCTGGTTGTAGCCTGTTTAGGGGCCAAGCCGGAGAAAAGAACCTTATCAACTGTTTTGATACTAAATGGAACGATTGTCTTACTGTCTTTTGAAATAAACCCCTTCCCTCCACACTGCTGCAGAGCTTCCCTCTGTGCAAGGACCAGGGTGGCTTGGAGGTGATGCCGAGATCATATGCTCCTCCATTGCCTTTAGGGGTGAGACCCCCCCTTTAGGGTCGAGTTCATGTTGCTTGTGGTGTTCTCTGGTGAGCAAGGGAGTGATGAGGTGGGACAGGCTACGAGAAGGGGGGAAACGGGCTAAGGGAGGGCGATGGAGGGGCTTGGAACTGGATGAGCTTTAAGGTTCCCTTTCCAGCCCCTTTCCCCCCTCTCCCCTGGACCCCACTTGCTGCACATGGCGGGGGGAGCCTCACACACTTTATTGCCCCATGCCCTCAGCCCCTGTACTCCACGCCCTCGTCGCTGCTGTCGGCATCGGGGCTGTGCTGCTGGGGGGTGCAGGCCAGGCAGACGCATCCGGCCTCACGCCAGCACTGCCGGCAGTATGGGGCCGCGCAGGTGGGCTTGGGGCAGGTGGGCTCCGGGGGCCCCGCATGCACCCCACACACCGTGCAGCTCCGGCGCTTCCAGCGGTGCAGGCAGGGCCAGCGGCGGCAGCACCAGCGCGCCAGCGCCGTGCCCTGCGGATGGAGCCGTGCGGGGCTGAGCTGCAGGCCCCATGGTGTAGCATCACCCCAGTGGTCAGGGGGAGCAGTGAAGCCTCACTCACCGGGCCTGGGGGCTGCTGTGCCCGCTGGAGAACGCGCTTCCGCTGCCGCCCGATGAAGTCCAGGCGCTGCTGAAGCAGCTTGTTGTAGAGGTAGAGCACGCGGCTCTTCTCCCGCTGCCAGCACCATGAGCCCACCCCGAGGTTATGGTCCAGGTTATGGGCTGACCCCAGAATCTACCCACCCACCGGGGGCTGCCGTTCACCTTGGGGAAGTAGAAGGCGGCGATGACTCGGCGCAGGCGGTATGTGTAGACCTGGGCCAGGCAGAGCAGCGCCAGCACGGCCAGGGGCAGGCAGCTGCTCAGGTACTGGTGCTGCCCCATGCTGCGTGGCTGCGGCAGGCACACTGCGGACACGCGGTGGCGCTGAGCTCCCTGCTCAGGCTGTGGGGCTGTGATGGACATGGGGGGTCCGTCCCCTGGTGGGGGCTCACCCAAGTTGGACGTCTCCAGCAGGGTGTCAGAGGAGGTGTTGAGGGCGCCGATGGTGCTCCGCAGGAGCCGCGCCATCAGGGACCTGCCCATAACGTGGATGGACAAGTGGTGGCTGCCTGTGGGAGAATGTGAAGCTGTGGAGGGACACCCACCCCCACACCCCCTTGCATTGCTGTGGGCACGGTGGGACTGGGGGCTCACTGTGGAAGGAGTACTGCACGAAGGAGTGCCGCTGGATGGTGCTGAGCATGCTGACCAGCACGTGGTCCATGCTGCAGGCCAGCAGGAGGAAGAGCAGGGGCGGGATGCACTCCAGCAGCTCCAGCACCTGTGGGGAGCAGGGCATGCTGCAGCCTGTCCCGCAGCGCCCCCCAGCTGCCCCACCTCTTGTCGTGTCCCCCCCGACCCCTCACCATGTTCTGCAGCTCCAGCGGCTGCACCGTGGGACGGCACGGGAAGATGAAGGCTGAGACCTCCGCACGGAGCAGCGGCAGCAGCGTCCGCTTGTGCTGGGGAAGCGGCCGGGGCAGCTCAGCGCAGCCCCTGCAGCCCCCGGCCCCTGTGCAGGGCCACCTGCACCACCCTCACCTCCTTCCTGCGGCGTGCGTCGATCTGGCGGAAGTAGGTGGTGATGTAGAGGTTGTCGTAGGAGATGTCCTGGCAATACTGCCTGGTGTAGGAGAAAGCCCTGGCAAGAGAGGGGGCTCCAGGGACTGGCTCTCCAGGACCCCCCACCTTGTCTTCGTCTCTTTCCCCCCACCCCAGACCTGCTGCCAAAAGAAGACCCTGCCCCTCCGTGCCTGAACCCCCCCATGCCAGGGCTCACGTGATGAAGACAAGGATGAAGGAGAAGGAGAGCACCAGGCGGAAGATGGAGAAGGTCTGGCCCAGGCGGGCGCTGTGCTCCTGTAGGTGCGAGGTCACTTCCTCCATCAGCTGCTCTGCAGACACGTTGGTGGTGACCGACAGCATCTCGCGGTGCTCCTCCTGCAGCACAGGGGCTGTGGGTCTGGCCAGGTCCCATCCCAGCCTCGTTCCATGCGCAGGGGACGTGGCACCCACCTGGAAGACTACACTGGCGCTGAACTCCTGGCTGAGGTTGCTGACTGAGCTGTTCATCATGTCGTAGGTTTGCCCGAAGTTGCCCTCCACGGGGATCTTGTCCCTGCACCAGCTGTTCATAACTATGGGACACGGCGAGGATGATGCTGGCATTGCCTCAACACAGGGTGACCAGGGCAGGGGTCCCCCATGGCACCCACCCTTCACAATGTGGCAGAGGAACTTGAACTTCATGGGCAGGCAGAGGAGGTGGTTGATGAGGGGCACGAATATTCTCTCCATGCAGGCATCGTACTTGGTGTCAAACCAGTCCTGGCAGCGCTGCATGCCCAGCTCGATCACATCTGATGGGCAGGAGCCTGAGCTGATGCAGCCCCAGCCCCACCATCCCGGACACCATGTGTGGTGCCTGGTGAGGCCGGTGCCAGGGAGTGCTGCTCCCTTCCCTCCTCACTGTTGCAGCGCAGTTTGGTCTTGGTCTCATAGAGCTGCTGGGTACTGGGTGCCAGCTGGGGCTTGGCGCTCCGGGACTGCTGCAGGTTGTACCCGGCCTTGCTGGCCACCTCCTCATTGAGCCCCATGAAGGCGTCTGAGATGTTCTGCACCTCAGAGTTCAGCGTCTGCCCGCTCCGCTGCCACAGGGGACACACACAAGAGGCTTGATCCTGCCCCGTGCAGCCCCCCTCCCACCCACCCCAGCACCCTGCCTCACCACCATGTCCTCCATCACCTTGCGCAGGGGCGCCGTGGACACGTGCCACAGCATGCGGCTGTGGTTGACCTGCAGCTCCGCCACGCAGCCCAGCGAGCGCGTCACCTCCTCCAGGTTGTGCCAGATGTTGGCCACGGGCCCTGGCACCAGCAAGTGGGGGCTCAGAACCCTTGGGACCCCATGGGGGGGACAGGAATGCAGGGTGCCACCTTACCGTTGTAGATGGCAGCAAGGACAAGGGAGAGGATGTAGACCCGACCCTCCTTGCCGAAGAGTTTGGGGACCACGAGCAGGCTGGCACAGCGGAAGTGAGGGGATGTGGCCCAGCCCAAGGCAGTCACTCCTGGGGGAGCATGGAGCTGTCCCCATGGTCCCATCAAGAACCCCCCATGGCTCCCAATGGTGCCCATCACCCCAAAAAGTCCCTTCTGGCCCTGTTCTCACCTGCCAGCCCGTAGGAGAGCTGCACCTTGCGCGTCTCTGTGATGTTCATGGGGATGACAAAGAGCTGGCAGAGCCCTGGAACAGCAGTGGATGTGCCCTGAGCCCCCGGTACCCACGGCACCCCGCCAAACCCGGCACCGGGAGCGCTCACCAAGGCCAAGGAGGGTCCCGATGCCGGCGCCCAGGAAGAACTTGCTGCAGCGGTGCTGGTCTGGCCGGCTCCAGAGGAACCGGCTGCACGGGGCCGGCAGCAGTGAGACCGCTGCTCTCTGCAGGGCTGGGTGGGGAGGGAGGCGTCAGCCCGGCCCCCTCCCGGTGCCCGCGGGCAGCCCTGGCCGGGAGTGGAGTGGGACGGATCTCACTCGTGTTGGGTGGCTTCTGCCTCCTGCACTCCTCCGCCCCTGCCCAGCGCTCTCGCCCAGGGGCCTCTGCTGGCTCCATGGTCCCGCGCCCCATCCTGATGGCAGCAGGATGCTCCCTCCGGTACCAACAACAGAGGGATGCTCCCCTGGTACCAACAACAGAGGGATGCTCCCCTGGTACCAACAAGAGCAGGATGCTCCCCTGGTACAGACAACAGCAGGATTCAGTCCTGGTACCGACAACAGCGGGATGCTGCCCTGGTACTGACAACAGAGGGATGCTCCCCTGGTACCAGCAACAGTGGGATGCTGCCCTGGCAACAACAGCAGGATGCTCCCCTTGAACTAACAACGGCAGAATGCTCTTCTAGAACCAACAGCAGTGGAATGCTCACTTGGCACCAACATTGAGGTGCTCCCTGGAACCAACTCACTGAGCTGCTCGTTCAGTTTGCTATATCCCTTCCCCTGGAGCCTCGGAGATCACCAGGAGCCCGGGGGAACACAGCTCAGCATAGGTTCCCCCTGTGGCCGAGGCGGAGGGGCCAGGGCCAGATTCGGACTTGGTTCAGCAGCACCTAAGCTCTGTCAGGGATTTAGGAAGCAAAGGGGTCTGATGTGAACCTGGTGATTAAATGGGCCTCCCTAATTCCTTGTATTTTCAGTCTCTATACACATCATTTCAACTCAGTTCTGGGTAAACCACTTAAGCCCAATCCTGCGTAAACGCTCCCAGTTCAGCCGCTTTAAGGCTTGGCTCTGACGCCCACCCCTCGGCCGTTGCCGCTTTAAGGCTCGGGATCTCTCGCTCCAGCAGGGGGCGGCGTCACGTGGCTGCCGCTGAGCCTTAAAGGGGCCGCCATGGGCCCAGCCCGGCTCCTCGCGGGGCTGCTCTTGGCCGCCGGCGCCGCCGCGCGCTGGGTCGCGACGCCCGATACGGTACTGGGGGTAGGGGTGGGGCTGCGACAGGACCCGCGCCCCCCCACCGTGCCCCGCCCGCTTCCTGGGGTCCCTCGTAGCTCCCCCCCCCCAGTGCCCCCCCAGTGCCCTCTTACCGCAATTGATGCCTTCCGGCCCCTCCAAAACTTCCGCCCCCCGATCCCCCCAATGCCCTCAGCGCGCCCCGACGGCCCCCCTCAGAGACCCAACACCCCCCCATTGCCCTTTTAACCCCTCTTGCTCTCCATTAGGGTCCCCTCTGACCCCACTTGTCCCCCCCCAGGTGCGGCCGCGGGTGGTGCGGGAGCAGCTGCTGTGGGTGAGCGGGGAGGGGCACGGGGGGGTCCACACGTTCCGGGTGCCGCTAGTGGCCGCCACCCGCGGGGGGGCGCTAGTGGCCTGCGCCGAGGGCCGCAAGCGCTCGGCTGCCGACGTGGGGGCCAAGTTCATCGCTTGCCGCCACTCCCCCGATGGAGGTGGGCGGGGGGGGGGGTCCTGGGGACACAGAGAGGGCTTGGGGGGGTCTGAGGGGTCTATGGGGGTGTGGGGGGGATGGTGGTGGGGGAAAAGGAGTTTTGGAGGGCATCAGTGGGGAGTAAAGAGGGGTGTTGGGGGCTATAGGGGGACATTGGGGTATTGGCAGGGTCAAGGGGGTTAATGTGGGGCACAAGGGGGTTATGGGGTCTCGGGTGGGTTCATGGGGGTTCAGTGGGAGCTCTAAGAGGCTCCTGGGAGGGGGCCTGAAGCATCCTTGGGGAGACTCTGGGGGGTGTTGGAGAGGTCTTGGGTCAGGGGGACTGAGAGCTCCCTGGGGGGGTTCTGCCGGTGCTTCGGGTCCCCTGGAGGATTTGGAGCCCTTGGGGGACGGTGGGGCTTGGGGGCTTCGGAGGGGGTGTCCGACCGTGTTTCCCCCCAGGTGCAACGTGGGGCCCAACGCGGGTGGCTGCAGATGATGGCTCAGCAGCGGATGGGCTGAACCTGGGGGCCCTGGCAGTGGTGGGGGATGAGGTGCTGCTGCTGTTCGCCCGCTGCGCCCACCCCCCCCAGGCCTGCGGGCCCCCCAGCACCCACCTTCTGCGCAGTCGTGATGGTGGCCGCTCATGGGGACCTCCCCAGAACCTCTCAGGGGTGGTTGGCAGCGAGGTGTTTGCCCCAGGGCCTGGCTATGGCATCCAGGTACAAGGGGATATGGGGGGGACCAGGCGGGGATTTGGGGGACCCAGGTGTTAAAGCCTGGGGAAGGGGTTTAGGTGGAACCCTGGGGTGGGGGATGTGAGGGTTTGGGGTGGGGATTTGGGAGGATCCAGGCATCTGGCTGGGGTTGGGGCTTGGAGGTTTGGGGCCTGGGGACACACAGGGATTGGGGTGGGGGTGACCTTTGGGATGTGTGGAGTGATAACCCCAAAATCCAGGGGTCCGGGTGCCCAGAGAGGGGGTCAGAAGGGACCCAGTATCAAGGAACAGGAGGGAGCTGGGGTTCAGGGGGAATGCGGGAGACAGCACAGGGATGCACATACAGGGTGTCTGTGCCCCCCTCTGCAGAAGCAGCATGCACCGGGCAGTGGGCGCCTGGTGTTCTGTGGCCATGGGACACTGGAGCGGGATGGGGTCTCACTGCTGCTGAGTGACGATGGCGGGCTGCGGTGGCGGCGGGGGGGGTCACTGCCCGCCATCCCCTTCGGGGCCCCCCGCCATCCCCGGGACTTCACCCCTGACGAGTGCCAGGTAGGAGGGACAGGGCGAAAATCAGGGTGTGGGGGGAAGTGGGGGATCCTCATTTTGGGGGGCAGAGGTAGGACCCCACACTTTAAGGGGTAAATGGAGTCCAGCCCCTGTCTTTTGGGGGTCTCGGACAGTGACTCCCCCGCTCATGGACCCGCAGCCCTATGAGCTGCCCGATGGCTCCATCGCCATCAACATCCGGAACCAGAACTCATACCGGTGCCGGTGCCGGATGGTGGCACGGAGCTGGGACGGTGGCGAGACGCTCCCCCCCGCCGCCGTCACCTTCGATCCCTCCCTGGTGGACCCCGCAGTGGCCGCAGGGGTCCTGGTCACCGGGGACCTCGTGTTCTTCAGTAACCCTGCGCACGAGAGCCAGCGTGAGTGGGAGAGGCAATGAGGCTTTGGGTGGGGAGGTGGGGCTTGACTGCTGTGGGACATGGCCTATGGGCAGAGGATGTAGGCTGAGGGTAATGGCCTCCCCACCCCAAGCCTATGGCCCACCCTTAACAACCCCCTATGTCCACAGAGCCCCCCCAGGCTCCCTATTGCCACCCATATCCTATTAGCCCCTCTCTTGTTCCCCATTAATGCTCACCCTAGACTCCCAAAGTCCCCCCAGGGCCCCCCAACACGTCCCTTGGTCCTCTATTAATGCTCCTGTTACACACCCAAGACCTCACCCTTCTCTTTACCCCCCCTTAACCGCCCAATGGGGGAGCCCATAGCCCCACAACACCCCTCTTACCCCCCATTAATGCCCTCCTGACCCCTCCCAAGCTCCTTGTCTCTCACCCATTACCCTCCCTTGACCCCTCTTGGTGCCCCCAGCACACCCCAGGGCCCCCCAGATACCCACATTGCCCCTTGGCCCTCCTCTTGCTTCCCATGAACTCCCCACTTCCCATCTCCGACCCCCAAAGGCCCCCCCGGGGCCCCCCAACTCTCTGCTTCACCCCCTGCTGCCTGCAGGGCATGGGGCTGCTGCTGGGCGGGGCCTGGTGTGGGCGTGGCTTGTGGGCATGGCTGAGCAGATGCTGACTCCTCCCCCTCCAATCAGGAGTGAACCTGACCCTGCGCTGGAGCTTCACCAACGGCACCACGTGGTGGGGGCGTGGCCTGCGGGTGTGGGCGGGGCCCAGCGGGTACTCTTCGATGGCGGCCCCGCCCCCTGGCAGTCAGGGACACGCCCCCTTCCTCTACCTCATCTATGAGAAGGGGCGGAACCTGTCCACTGAGAGCATCTCATTGGCCACCATCAGCATTGCTGGGGGTCCCTGACCACGCCCCCTCGGTTCGGGCACGCCCCCTGCTCAATAAAGTGATTGCCTCAACCGGGGTCTGCATCGTGGCTTGTGGGGCGTGGCCTCCGTCGCCATAGCGACCGTTCAGCGTGCTCTGCGTGATGCTTGAGGACCACCAGCGCATCCCAGTACTGGTGGATGGGACGCTTCCTGCTGGCCCCAGCTGGGCCAAAGGGGTCCCTCCACTGCAGTGCAGGTCTCTGACAGCTTCTGATCCAGCGCTGGTCCCAGCCCTGTGAATTGGGAGGGGATATCCCCGCAAAATTAGCTACAGCGGGTGGGGGGGCACGGTGTGGTGCCGGGCGCCGCTCGCTGCTGCCATCCTGTGTCCAGAGTTCGGTACTGCAGCCCGGGCTCTGCGCAGGAGCAGCGGGGCTCCCTCTGCCCCCGCGGCTGTCCCCGGAAGTGGCCGGTGGTGCGTGGTGGTTGCTGGCTGCCGGCGGGCAATGGCAGCCGGGGCTCCACGTTCGGGTGCGGGCGGGCGCGCGGGGTGCTCGTGGCCGCAGGCCGGTGCTCGCGCACCGGCTCCGGTCCCTCCGGCGCTCCGTTTCGGTGTGTGTATGAGCAGCGCCCAGGAGCAGCATGGTCGCAGGCAGGGTCAGGGTCCCGCACCGGTGGCAGCAAGCGAGATCTGAGCCCACCGGGAGTCCGGGGTTACCGGGGAGGCGAGTGAGCCCACCTGCCCGTCCGTCCCTTGGGCGGGCGCAGGGGGATGTCTCCTGCCCGCTGGCCGCCCGGCGCGGGAAGCTTCGCAGCGCTCGGAACGGCAGGGTTGCGGTCTGCCGCAGACGAGCCGGGTCAGGGGCCTCAAGTATGCTTGCTTCTGCCTTAATCTCCCTTGATGAATCTCAGGTGCCTCGGAGGTTCCTGCCTGGCATTCTGCACCCTGCCACTGTGCTTGTCTCTCTCCTTTGCTCGATACTGCTTGGTACTGGGGGGAATAAAGAAAGTAGGGAGAACTACCCAGAGGGTCCTTAATTCACACTCTATCTTCATTAGTAGGGAAGGGGGTGCATCATGGGTTCAGCAGTAGCAGTCATTTTTCTCCTTGGTAGCTGGTGGAGCGCTGTGGTTTTGACTTTCGGCCTGGGAACAGTGCTGATAACACCCATGTTTTTAGTTACTGCTTGGTAATGTTTTGGTCTGACCAAGGACTTTCTGAGTCTCGTGCTCTGCCAGGGAGAAGGGGAAGCCGGGAGGAAGCAGAGACAGGGCACCTGACCCAGACTAACCAAAGAGGTTATTCCATACCACAGCACGTCATGCCCAGGATGTAAAAAAATGGAGGGCAGAGACCGGAGGGGTGGGGGTGCACTGCTTGGTCGAGCTGGGTATAGGTGGCGATCGATTGTATTCTTTCCTTGTATTTGCCTTGTCATTACTGGTGGTAGCAGCAGTGATTTGTGTTAATACCTTAGTTACTAAACTGTTCTTATCTCAACTTGTGGGAGTTGCATTCTTTCGATTCTCCTTCCCACCCCTCCGGGAGCGGGGGGAAGAAAGAGAGGGGAGTGAGTGAGTAAAACTGCGTGGCTGAGAGGCTTAAATCACACCAGGGTGAAGGTGGAAATAAGCTTTTAGAAACCAGCCTAGGAATTCCCTGTTTATTTCCTCTGATCTAAACTGGCAGTTAGTTTGGAAATGAGACTGTTCACTGTAGCTTTTAGATGCTGAAAGATCTGGAGGCTGAAATTCTCTGTCCAGGAAATGAGTGAGGTCTGCAGCAGCAGGTACAGAAGCAGGGGCAGGGCTAATTGCCCTCCTTTTGTTCAGCAAATAGGCCTTGCTGTGTTGTGCTCTGAGGGAGCCCAGCTAATCCCAGCTTTTCTGGTGAGACAGGGAGGATTTCGGTTGCTGCTGCTGCTCTCCTGGTTTCCCCGAGTTTGGATGCCTGCCTTGCTCCAATAAAGTCGTTAGGTTTCTTCAGAAAGGCTTAGTATTCTAGATGCAGAGAAAGCATTGTGAAGGAGCTGATGCAAACCTCGATCTGTGTCGCAAGGAGCCTGTAGCAGGAGACTCATCGAGTTACTAGACTGGGTGGGTTAGGGTTGGGTTAGGGTTAGGTTTAGGGCTAGGGTTAGGGGTTAGGGTAAGGGGTGGGGATAGGGTTAGGCTTAGGGTGGGGTTAGGGTTAGAGTTTAGGGTTTAGGGTTAGGGGTTAGGGTAAGGGTTTAGGTTCAGCGTTAGGATTAGGGGTTAGGGTTAGGGTAATGGGTTAGGGTTAGGGTGGGGTTAGGGTTAGGGTTTAGAGTTTAGGGTTAAGGTTAGAGGTTAGGGTAAGGTTTTAGGTTCAGGGTTAGGATTAGGGTTAGTGTTAGGGTTAGGGATTGGTGTTAGGTGTTAGGGGTAAAGTTAGGGTTAGGTGTTAGGGTTAGGGGCTAGGGTTCGTGTTAGTGTTAGGGGTTAGGGTTAGGTTTAGGCATAGGGTTAGGGTAGGGTTAGGGTTAGGGGTTAGGGTTAGTGGTTAGGGTTAGGGTAGGGTTAGGGTTAATGGTTATGGTTGGGTTTAGTGAGCCATTAGGGATAGGGTTAGGGGTTAGGTTTAAGTTTAGAGGTTAGGGTTAGTGGTTAGGGTTTAGGGTTAGTGTTAGGGGTTAGGGTTAGTGCGCCATTCCGTTTATGGGTTATGGTTAGGGTTAAGGTTAGGGGGTTACGGTTAGCAGTAGGGTTAGGGGTTATGGTTTAGAGTTAGGGTTTAGTGTTAAGTTGTTAGAGTTAGTGGTTAGGGTTAGGGTTAATGTAAGGGTGAGGGTTAGAGTTAGAGTAAGGGCTAGGGTTAGGGGTTTAGGCTTAGGGGTTAGGGGTAGTGTTAGGTTTAGGGGGTAGCGTTAGTGTTCGGGGTTAGGGTTAGGGCGTTAGGGTTAGGTGTTAGGGTTAGGGGTTATGGTAGGGGTTGGGGTTAGGTTAAGGGTCAGTTTTCGGAGTGAGGCTTAGGGTTATGTTTAGTGTAATGGTCAGGGGTTAGGGGTAGAGTTAGGGGTTAGGGTTAGAGGGTTAGGATTAGGGTTAGGGTGGGTTAGGTGTTAGGTTTAGGGGGCTAGGGTTAGGGGTTAGGGTTAGGGGTTAGGGGATAGGTTTAGGTTTATGGTTAGGTGGGGGGGATCGGGTTAGGGGTTAGGGGATAGGTTTAGGTTTATGGTTAGGTGGGGGGGATCGGGTTAGGGTTAGGGGTTAGGGTTAGGGTCCTCTACTCAGTCGCCGGCTGGCCAAGGTCAAGCCATGGAGATGTTGCACTCAAATGGACTCTGAGGTGGGAAGCAAGGAGCGAGAGCAATGCAGGTGACACCGGTGCAAAGCTTACTGTGCGCCGAACAGGCGCAGCAGCATCTTTCAGCCCTGGCTCTTTCTTTGTGGGAGCAGAGGCCAAACGTTCGTGCTCTACTCAGATACAGTCCTGCAGAATGTCTGGGATCCGTCCCCCAACGTCTGCATTCAAATGGACTCTGAGGTGGGAAAGCAAAGTGTGAGAGCAATGCAGGTGGCACCGTTGCAAAGCTTGCACTCCATAGAAGAGGTCCAGCAGCATCTTTCAGTCCTGCTTCTTTTTCTGTGGGAGCAGAGGCCAATCATACCTGCTTGACTCAGATGCAGGCTGGCCCCTAGGGTTAGGGCTAGGGTTAAGCCCCTAGGGTTAGGGCTAGGGTTAAGCCCCTAGGGTTAGGGCCAGGGTTAAGCTCCTCGGGTTAGGGTTAGGGTTAAGCCCCTATGGTTAGGGCTAGGGTTAAGCCCCTAGGGTTAGGGTTAGGGTTAAACTCCTAGGGTTAGGGTTTGGGTTAAGCCCCTAGGGTTAGGGCTAGGGTTAAGCCCCACAGGTTAGGGCTAGGGTTAAGCCCCTAGGGTTAGGGCTAGGGTTAAGCCCCTAGGGTTAGGGTTAAGCCCCTAGGGTTAGGGTTATGGTTGAGCCCCTAGGGTTAGGGCTAGGGTTAAGCCCCTAGGGTTAGTGTTAGGGTTAAGCGCCTAGGGTTTGGGCTAGGGTTAAGACCCTAGGGTTAGGGTTAGGGTGAAGCCCCTAGGGTTAGCGCTAGGGTTAAGCCTCTAGGGTTAGGGTTAAGCCCCTAGGGTTAGGGCTAGGGTTAAGCCCCACAGGTTAGGGCTAGGGTTATGCCCCTAGGGTTAGGGCTAGGGTTAAGCCCCTAGGGTTAGGGTTAAGCCCCTAGGGTTAGGGTTATGGTTGAGCCCCTAGGGTTAGGGCTAGGGTTAAGCCCCTAGGGTTAGTGTTAGGGTTAAGCGCCTAGGGTTTGGGCTAGGGTTAAGACCCTAGGGTTAGGGTTAGGGTGAAGCCCCTAGGGTTAGCGCTAGGGTTAAGCCTCTAGGGTTAGGGTTAAGCCCCTAGGGTTAGGGCTAGGGTTAAGCCCCTAGAGTTTGGGCTACGGTTAAGACCCTAGGGTTAGGGTTAAGGTGAAGCCCCTAGGGTTAGGGTTAGGGTTAAGCCCCTAGGGTTAGGGCTTTTGTTAATCCCCCGAAATTAATGCTGTTAATGCTGCCATCATGTGGCCAATATTCGGTACTGCACGCGGCGTAAGAAAGCGGCTCAGCTTGTGGCGCTGGACCAATCAGAAAGCCGGGTGGGCCGTGCTACGAATGATTGACAGGCGTTTCAGCCAATGGCGGCCGCCGAGCGCTCTGGCCAATCAGAGCAGAGGGAGGGCCGGGCTAAGAGTGATTGACAGGCGTCTCAGACAATGGCGGCCGCCGAGGTCTCTGGCCAATCAGAGCAGAGGGAGGGCCGGACTAAGAGTGATTGACATGCGTCTCAGACAATGGCGGCCGTCAGGGGCTCTGGCCAATCAGAGTAGCGGGAGGGCCGGGCTAAGAGTGATTGACAGGCTTCTCAGCCAATGGCGGCCGCAGGGGCTGTCTCCAAGCAGTCGGGGGGAGGGGGGCGGGCTACAAACGTTTTACAGGCTTCTAGGCCAAAGACAGCCCCCGGGGGGCGATGCCCATTCAGAGCTGCCGGGGAGGGGCCGAGCTAAGCGTGATTGACCGGAATTTTGGTCAAGGGCGGCCGCCGGCCGCCTGGAAGCTGCTTCCGGTGCCACAGTGCTGCTTCCCCACCTCCAGTACAGTTTTGGCCGCATGACGGCAGCAGTTAGTGTTGCACTGAGACACTCCTTTGCCCCCTCCCGTCCCCACCACCTGCAGTACCGAAATTTGGAGACGTGGTGGCAGTACCGAGCAGCACCAGGCACCACCCCTTTTTCCCTCCCATCCCCACCTCCTGCAGTACCGAAATTTGGACACTTGGGGGCAGCACCGAGCAGCACCCGGCACCGCCCCTTGTCCCCTCCCATCCCCACCACCTGCAGTACCCAGATTTGGATACGTGGTGGCAGCACACGCTCACTTTTCGGTACCCAAGAGGCAAGCGGCTGCGAAACGGCCGCTCCCCGCCCAATTCACGTCCTCCGGGGCCACCAACTGCTCACAGAGGCAGGGCTGACTCTTCTCCGTCCCCGGCGCCTCCGCACCAAAAACCATTCCAGGCCGTCACCACTGTCGCCAGGGACGAGGCTGGGGCTGTTTTACCCACGCTCCCCAAGCACAGAAAGCGGAGAGGTGTGTTCACATACAAGACGCTGCACAACATATCTGCCCCCCGTGGAGCGCTGGCGGTTCCGGCTGTGCTGCACACGGGAGCAGAGCTCTGCACCCGCTGCAGCTGGGATGGGGAAGAGAACCAGAAGGTGACGGGGAGAACGCTTCTGGCTTGAGATCAAACAGTTTAACAACCACCAACCACACAGATCCTAAACGGGATGGTTTTCTCTCCAAAACTTGGTGTGGGTATCCCCCCACCGCCCCTGCGCACCCAGAATCGCAGGAGTGGGAGGACTTCTGGGCTCCACAAGCACCTCCTGTCACAGAAAGTCTCTGTTTGGAGGAATCGGACCCAAATCAAGCTGTTACCCCCCTTTTTTCAGGGGACCCACCCCATCCTCACCTGCTTGCTCCTCTGACAAATCATCGCCCCCCCGCCCAGTGACACTGGGGTGCCCCAAATGACACCATCCATCCCCAGATTCCCCCCACATCCCCCTTTTTATGTCATGCACCACCCCCATAAAACACCTCCAAAAAATGAGGAAAGCTGCCCCAAGCCATGATGGTGCCACAGCTCTTGATCGGGCCCTGCTCTGCCACGTTCCCTCTCTGTTCCCGGGCTGGGACAGGCACCCCAGAGTACCACGGCCCCGGTCCCCATCTGCCGGAGGGTACCTGTTGAGCATCACGAGACAGCTGCAGCAAAAGCCCTTGAAGGTGCTTTTCTTTTCCCCCTCCTCCATGGAGCTATGGACAGTGCGACCAAAGACCCTCGGATTCAAGCCCCCTTGTCTACTGAGAACCGTTTACAGGTAATGTTAAAATAAGTCTGAAAGCATCTACTCCATCTCTTTGTGTTCTGGTCCCGCTCCTTGGCATACAGATGACAGTGAGAAAACACATCAAAACCAAACTCCTTCTTTAACATCTGTTTCCAGAGAGCAGTGTGCAGAGTATGGAAACACAGAGTCCTGACGGGCTGGAAGCAAGCCCAGGGCTCTGAAATAAGGTGCACAGAAGAGGGGAACGGTTCCGATGGGATCAAACCATGCTGGGCTTCCAGGCACACGCCCCAGATCTGTTCTTCCTGGTGCTGCAGTGGCTGACCCCGACAGGGACGTGCACCCTCCCCAGTCAATCCCTGAAATACGCGTCACTTCCCATCTGGTTCCTCTTGTTAAGAACCCTGAACACAAAAGACATCTTTCTGCCACGGCCTTCCCTGGGGCACACAACAAATACGGTATTTATTGATGGAGGTGATGAGCGAGAGACTTGGCAACAACAGCCTGAAGAGAGGTGAACTGCGGTTAGTAGCTTAAATCAATGAAAAACCTTCTTCAATAAAAAAAACACACTGTGCCTGTTACAAATGTTATTCTGTTGCACTGGTATGTTTACAAAGACAGATACGTTAAAGGAAAAGGGATTCCACGGTAACAACTGTCCTTAATAGAGTGGTTCCCTTAAACTGAGCCTTGAAAGCAGCAGTTCTTTGGGAGTATGATAAAAAGAACAGAGCAATTCCATACTTCATTTTTAATCCTGCCTCCTTTCACCGTCAGGCCTTCACTGTCATCACCCAAACTCTGGCACTTTAATATGTTTTCCCAGAAATCATTAGATGCATGCTGTCATTTGGCGAAAAGTCGGAAGAAAATTCCATCCAACTACTTTAAAAGTAACCACAACTCCTCATAAGAGTATCCTATTTGAAATGCGGAAACTGGCTTCAGTATTGAGAAACTCTCTTCACAAAACGGTCAATTCTCTCTCCAGCCCATCTGTGGAGCAGTATCTCCTTTGAAAGAATCTGCACTATAAGCCTGATTCCAGTAAGGGATCTAGAGAGAATGGCCATTTGCTTCAGCAAAATAGCTCCTTCTTTTCTTTGGGGGCTACATTTTTACTAATTGCTGATTATCGAGTAATAGTTGCAAGATAAAGCTAACTGCTTGTTATTCTTTGTTCTTTCAGTTGCTTTGCCTGCTGCACTGGATTTATATTGGATGTGTACTGGAGTCATACTGGATTTACGTATTGTAATGAATTTAACTACATATTGCTAGTATCAGTTTGGAAATTGGGATGTGTTTTATAAGGATACTAAAGACATTTAGCAACTGCAACTGCAACTGGTTTGAAACTGGTTTCAAAATAATTATACTGTAGTCATTATTGCACAACATTTACAACTAACTGGATGCAGACAGAGGAATTACTGGCATATATGTCAGTCAAACTTGGAGCACACTAAAGCAAATAAGTCAGCAAGATGTATTGTTCTTCACATCACAGTGTGTTTCTAAATATACTGTTGGGACACATACAATACTGAGCTTTCCCCTTTACTGTACCTTTCAAGAGCCTGCCTGCAGAGAAACATGCATTTATCTGAAATGCACCTGACTGCACTTGACCACTGTAATAAAGTACATTTTTTCTTCGATGCCTGCATTAACCGTGGAATCAGATAAGAGACCTGCATAAATGAAAGAATAAAAACGTGATTAGCCACTGTCCTTGGGAAGAGAAATTGTAGAGATTGGGTCATGCAGCAGCTTCAAGAACTGGTTTGGAAACTTTTACTGAAAGCACTTCGTGACAAAAACTGACAGGAAAGCTTTATCAAAGCAGTACCATGTAGCAAGCCTCACCCCAAAAGGCAAATTATTTCTCTACTCATCTGCATGCTTAATTCTTCCCCATTCTCACACTTCTGTCATTTTAGCTCTAAAAACATAACACAGCAAAGGTGAGAGGCAGAAAAGTCACCACTTCCTGAAAATCTTACATTCCATAAATACCATTGCACCCTTTCAATAAAGACCAAACATCATTTTGCTTTTGCTGAAAAGCTTAAGAAGTTCAGACCCACTGAACCCAGTATAAAAACCAAATCTGATTCACGCGTCTGCTTTTATTATTTCATTTTGCCACAAACACTCCTTACCTGTATTGTTTGATATCATATGTTCAACTGGAGGATTAGTACTAACTTGCCACGTTGTTTTAACCTCCTTTGGTCCATGCCCACTACTTATGTCCACCTTCCATACTTCTGGGTGACTGCTGAGAGAATACCAAAAGAAGTCCAAATATCAGTCAGGTATTCAGTCACATCTCAATTTTAATGCTGCAAACACTGAAGGTTCTCTTACTCTTGATAGAACTTCTTGACAAGAGCTGAGCTGACGGGCAGTTGAAACACATGCTTCTCATCTAGAGGGTTCTCTCTATAATACTTTATGCAGATTCTACAATAGACAACAGATAGTTACTTTCTCTGGAGAAATGCTTGTGCAACACTGCATAAACCTTGTGTAAAATGAACTACACTCTCAGATTTTATTATTTCCTTTTATTTTCAGTTTTAGTCACAAAGCAAAATTCAGCAGGAAGACCCAGCTGCTCCTTCTGCAGTCTCATTATCATCAATATTGAGGGCTGCTTTTCAAAAACAGTGTCTTTACAACTGTTGAAAAGAATCTATTTCTTACTGTTATTTCAAGAGCAAGAAGTAAAATGAAATAATTACTGTGTCCAAGGAAAGAGGCTCTCGTGTTTGAACTGAAGTAGGACTGTACAGCTGACCATTATTTCCAACATATGGCAAAGCTTTTGAACACAATGAACTTGTTCTTGTAAATCTACTGATGTGGAAATGAAGCAATCCTGGAACAGCAAAAAAGGCTTCTGCTCTTAACTGGACACTCAATGTCTACAGTCACACAACACAGCCTCAGGATACTAAAATCATTTTCCTGCTTCTTTTGAGAAGGCAAAAGTCTAAGAACAGCCCAGAAGACTCAGCACTATGTTCCATGCTATCAGAGTATGAGCAGAAGTTCTCTGTCCTGCCTGACAGCAACCCATATCAGATACCTAGGAAATCATATATGAACAACAAAACAACATTGACATTTCTGCAGTACATTGTTACACCCTCATGATTTGCAGTTCAGTTTCCCAGTTTACAGGAATGATTGCATCCCCCCATCAGTAAGTGTACTCTACTTTACACTGCTTTCAGAGCTTAAAAAATAAAGCATCTTACCAAGGAGGTCAATGTTGCAAGTTCCTGGCCTGTGAGATAAGCAGGGGAAAGAAAAAACAAATAGAATTAATACAGTAAGTAGTTAATGGCTTTTTTTATGCTGTAGTTGTATTTGCTACATCAGTATTGTTTTACTGACTTGTTCAAATGAACTCAGTTTGAGCTTTTGAGACCCAATGTAATGGTAGTGGTATCTATGCAAATGCTTAATTGACTAGTTCTCATCTGTATGTTCGGTACAGAGGAAGAATGTTGGCGTTCCTTTTCTTTAATGAATTAATTTATTAATACCTAATCTACCTGTCTGACTAGGCTTCAAAGTACATAATGTTCATGTTAATTTTATTCAAGTTATGTAGTGGTTTTAGGAGGAAAAAGAGTAATCATACCAGCACAGAAAATAGCGTGGAGACCTTATCTCCTTCAATATGTGTATTGTTCTGGTTTGTGACTGTGGGAAGACAGTTTCATAATGAAGTATCTTAGTGATAGGAATGTAATGCTCGTGAATAAATCCAAGGAAATCTTCAGTTCCCGAAGTTATTTGTGGGCACAAGTTTAAAAAACAAATTGCAATTTACTTTTTCATTCCCAAATTTGACTGAAAAATCATTTGAAGTTGTCTGATAATTCTGGTGTGTGTATAAGTACATACAGGTGGTATTTCCATAGCTGAGCAGATAAGGGACAGTTAATACGCTGGTTTTGTTTGTGTGCTCCTTTAGAAAGTCCAGATATCTACCAGTATGCATAGGTGGTCCATATAGGTGGTCCATATAGGTGGCCCATATAGGTGGGCAATACCTGAAGGGGGCCTATAGGGATGCTGGGCCTATAGGGACTCTTCATTAGGGGCGGGACTGTGGTGAGAGGACAAGGGGTAATGGGTTTAAACTTAAACAGGGGAAGTTTAGATTGGATATGGGGAAAAAGTTCTTTACTGTAAGGGTGGTGTGGCCCTGGAATGGGTTGCCCGGGGAAGTTGTGAATGCTTTATCCCTGGCGGCGTTCAAGGTGGGGTTGGACACAGCCTTGGATGGCATGGTTTAGTGGGAGGTGCCCCTGCCCATGGCAGGGGGGTTGGAACTCGATGATCTTGAGGTCCTTTCCAACCCTAACTATTCTATGATTCTATGATTCTACATATTGTCAGATGAAACAGAAATACCATTCAGGTAATCAAACAGGGAATTTTACCAAAGAAGAGTCACTAGGTCTGCAACATTACTTATTGACATGATTACTCGTTAAAGACAAGGGAAAAAACCTATATAGAGGCACAGTAGTGGTGTTCTTTTACTTGCAGCCAATCCAGCACACAGTGAAGGAACCACATATTTCAAGACAACCCCTCTTCTTGGGACACACAGGTTTACAAATAGTGAAAACACAAAAGCAAGTGAAACAAAGAATGAAAACAGGATGACAAAACAAAAGAAATGAAGAAGTGAAGTGATAAAGGAAAAGAAAGCGAGTAACAACAACGTTAACACACAAACCCCTCCCACAGATACAGAAAAACACCCCTGGCCTGGCTTCAGCAACTGCACCAGCTGCTAGGAAGAAGAAAATTAACTGTTACAGCTGAACCCAGGACAACCCCAAACCAAACTATACTACTGAAATACTCAGATGTCAATTTGAGAAAGCAGCACACGATTATACAAGTTAAAGTATTTTAAAACAAATTAACTTTTTTAATTTTGCAGCCATATACAACTGAAAAGTACAACGACTAAAGGAGGCTGGAAACAGCCCTTCAGCAGATGGGAGCAAAAGCGAGATCAAGGTTACCCAAACCATCATTATTTCCTGCATGGAATACCTCTCTCTTCAATTTCTAACCATGTTCACAGCTAGCAGGCTTACCTATGAAAAAATTGACATAATCCTTCTTCATCTTATCCAAACCAATCTCCAAGAGCATTTGAACTGGAGTGATGCCAGTGAGGGAAACAGCCTCCATCTTTCCATGGTAAGACTGCTGAATCAATTTGCTCAGAAAACTGCCACTCCCGTGATGAATCTGAAAATTAGAAAGGTTTTCTTGTGACGTAACTGTGTACAAAACATCATAACCATCAGTCAGAAGTACACCACCATTGACACAGAGGCAACCTGTGGCAGCTCGAAGTCATTTGAATATGACACAACACAAATGAGGGGCAGTTAAGTGACAAGAGCTATATTGTACTTCAAACAACTCAGAATGTTAACATTTATTGTAAAAATACATGTACAAACTTATCGTGCAATACAAATACATACCCAGGGCTGTATCTCACCACATTCCAGGGATTCCAGGACCAGCGTGAAACACGCTATCAACTCCTGATAGGAACTGACACCTTAAAGAAAAAAAAGGTGCAATATTTTATCAATCCATACCATGACTTTAAAAGGGTTAAAGAAACAATGACCAAAAGAGACCACTGAACTGCATATGACTGCTGGAGAACAGCACACAGCAGAGGCAGATGGGCATACAACACATATTAGCTACATTCTCTCTAAAGACATTGAAGATCAACACACTTTTATAAACCTCACTGAACAGCTGTTGCACTCAGAATGAATGAGATTTAAAAGATGCATAAGTCAATCCCTCAAACAGAAAGGACTTATTATAATCTCTGGAACAGCTTAACAGAAGTTATTTTTGTTAAGTGATCTGAAAAAATAGTAGTAAATAAAAATATATTTTACTGAAGGACCATGAGTGGTATCAAAAGAATGATGATACTTATATGCAGTTTTATCAACTTAAGATGTTCTTCAGATCTAGAAGGACAGTTTCTATAGCTTTCTGCTTTAGAGCAGATTAGCATTAGTAATTGCTTAGTACCCTTGACAAACAAATAAAATGAAATATATCTGCTGCTAGATGTTGCTCTACCTTTTTATCTTGCAAGAAGGTAAATCAACTCACACACCTAAAATTAGCTCTTTGAGGAAAAGACAAAACTGTTGATAATTTTCTGAAAAGCTTAGTCCTTAAAACTGAAATTCATATTCATTTCACTCAGAAAGCAACACAGACTAGTAGACAAAGAACAGAAGAATTAAGGGAAACCAGATAAGGCAAAACCCCACAATACACTTACATTTCACTTTGCACCATAATTGTTCAGCAAAATCCAGGTCTCCTCGCTCACTGAAGATTGATTTTATTGAACTGCCCACTGCCTCTGTGTCACATTTGATTTTCTGAAAGAGTTAGTTTGCCTTAAGTAAGACAGGATGTCTTAAGGTTCAAAGGCCTTTGGAATTAAACTTTTCTCCAGAGATCAAAATTGGGTGCATCACTAATTTTTCTCCTTTTCCAGGGAAACTACCACCTAGAAACTACTCTGCATAGTAGTTTGGAAGTGAATTTTTATTTAAAACTGAGACTAATTATATTCAGAATTATCACATAGGGTAATTGCTATCTTTGGACCAGGAAGTGAAGCCTACCATCAGAAAGGCTTTTAATCACAGCCAAGTAAAGCTCAATCAAGCTGTCTAATAAAAACCTATCATCAAGATGATCCTTTTCTCCTTACAATTGCATGATGCACAGAGCACTGGTAAATAGCAAGAATAGAGCCCAGCAAGCACTAGCTCAGAACAACCTATGCTATACTGAACTTAGATGATTAAACAACTGTATGTACACCCAGCAGTGCCCTTGGAGACCAAAATGAATACATAAATAGGTTCTCAGAACAGAAAACTCTTCCTGTCATCCCCATCCCAATTATTTCTGGTTTAGCTGATACAAAACACATTCCATTTTTAGCTTATCAGTGAAACAGAAGTTCCCTCTCGATAGTGAAAAGACCCAAATCTTTTCTTGTAGACTGAAAATAAATCTGAACTTGAATTCCTCCATTGCTTTAGAATAGCATAAACCTCTAGTTAATAGGACAGACACCCAACTGATACCATTAAATTGGCCCAAAAGCATTACATTAGTCAAGAAAAGCAAATTAATGATAGAACATAAATACCATATACCATAGAAGATATTATGCAAGTAAAAATTTGCAGTAACTACAGTTGTTATAAGGGTAACAAGCTGACAAGGTAATTGGCAGGAAATCAGATATACCTCCATTCCATTTCTGTTTCCAGACACACAAGATCCATCCAGCTTCTTCTTTAAATCTAGTAGAGGAGAAAAATAAATTTCACCACTATGAAATAAAAAAGAATCATCAAACCAATCATATAAATCCCCAGACATCATCACAAACAAATATCCTGACCAGACGGCTAACAGACCATATGCATCCATCTAGAAACTGGTTTTACTGGGCAAGGAAATAGTCTGAAGATAGAATTTCCTAACATTCATTACAAGCTTTGCATTTTCACCGTATAAACATACTGTTAACTGAGCATTACCTTGTGAAGTGTTAGTGTGGAAGCAGCAACGGGCAGCAAGTGGTCTGATAAGTGTCTGGCTTTCTTCTACATGGTTTCTCAGAGTTTTCGTCTGGTTTATCTTTTTCCAGTTTATGTTTTGTCTGGTTTATCTTTTGTCCAAGCTTAATCTACATACCAAAAATCTTACAGTTGCATTTGAAAAGCTTTTGCATCCCTACATCTGATTGCCTTCTTAGATCTGGTTTCTTCTACCTTAAACTTCTGACGAGACACACAGCATTCACCACAGGTTTCAGAAGGAATCACTCATTTTTACAGTTATACAAGTACGTGCATGTGTGCGTATACATAGAAATAAAATTATAACTGGAGGAAGGCCCATTAGTGGGAATTACACATACTAATGGACCATTACCCTGATCCCCAAGAGAGAGAAACAGGATGAAGCCATCGGTGCTTTTGGTGCTTGAGTGCTGTGTCTGTGTGGCCAGCTGTGTATACATGTGTTGTATACATACATTTGGGTGTGTGTGCCTACTGGGAATACCTGCTCAGCCTTGTACTTGGCTGGAGCTGGGGGCATGGAGCTGCAGGAGCCTTGCTGCTGCTGGGCTACAGGATTCAGCCTCCCCCTAACAACTACATTTTCCTGACTGGGCGGGGTTTGGATGGAAGAGAGTTAGATTTCTTCATAGCAGCTTGTACAATACTATGTTTTGGACTTGTGATGATAACAAAGGGATGTTTTAGCCACTGCTGAGCAGTGCTTACAGAGCATCAAGGCCTTTCCTGCTCCTCACCCCAGCAAGCACACTGGGAGCGCACAAGGAGTTTGGAGGGGACAAACTCACCCCTGCCATGTCCCATCTCTGGCAGTGTCCCAAGGCCAGCTTGGAGAAACCTGCTCTAGCTGAAGGTGCCCCTGCCTGTAGCAGTGGGCTGGATCTGGATGAACTTTAAGGTCCCTTCCAACCCAAACCATTCCATGATTCTGCAATTCTATATGACTCTATGACACAGCCAGGACAGCTGACCAAAGGGATATCCCGCACCGTACGGTATGCTCAACGGTAACAGCCAGGGAAAGAAGGAGGAGGAGGTGGGTCACACATTTGGAGTGAAGGTGCTTCTCCTCCAAGTCACTGGTACACGTGATGGAGCTGTGCTGCGCTGGGATGGCCAAACACCTGCCTGCTGATGGGAAGTGGTGAACGGATTCTGCATTGTGCTTTGCTTGTGTACACAGCTCTGCTTTACCTACTGCCTGCTGCACTGGTTTTATATTGGATATGTACTGGAGTCATACTGGATTTACGTATTGTAATGAATTTAACTACATATTGCTAGTATCAGTTTGGAAATTGGGATGTGTTTTATAAGGATACTAAAGACATTTAGCAACTGCAACTGGTTTGGAAGACTACAGACTTTTTAGTCTTGGAATTACCGTGCAGATGGGTCCTGCAACAGAAGACAGCAGCTTTCTCCTGGGGCTCCTGCCTGGCAGGATATTTATTAAAAAGCTACTCCAGACCATACTGTACGCATGTACGCTGTGCTATCCTTACCTCACCTACAGAACCATAACAACATTACAGCAGGGTTGAAAACTAGGCTTGGTAACAAACGCGTACGTGATCTACTTCTCAATTCCCTACGACACACTCCAAAGTGAGTTTGGAAAAACATAAAAATACCCACTAGAATCCTACATTAAAATCCAGTACCAAGAATTGGCATAGTCTTCAAAACTTCTCACTCCAATTGATCTTGCATCCTGGACATTATTGATGCTGCTGAGAAAAGATAAAACAGAGTAAAGGTTGCTTTAGCTAGAAAAGCAAAATGTATTTAAACAACAAATAGGCACAGTGAAGGAATCCGAAATATCTTTGCTAGTGGTGAGTATATTACTATCCTCCAGCTCCAGTTCCATAACCAAGCCAACATCAGCCATCGTTACCCCAAACCAAAACAACTGTAAAAATGCCCATACGGCTCCTGAAAGAGCTCTATTAAAAAAGCTTTTGGGTTTTCACTCTCGCCAGATAGAATTGATCATTATGGCACAAGTGCATACTATTCAGATGCGCAGTGCACCAGGAGCCAAACAGTTGTCACTCCAGAACTGCTAATAGCAGAGAAGCAGAAAACGGCCCAGTGAAGCAAAAGGAGGACTTCTTGGAGTTGTTTTCCTACCCTGCAAAGTGCCTGCCTGTATTAATGGTTTCCTAACATTAGAAGAAATGAAGAATCTTCTTACCAAAGAACAGACAATGTAGCTGTAGATGCCAGAAGAGGGAAACTTTGTCAGCTGAGGGCGTCATCACTGCTGGCAAGGTGCTAGAATGTGGGAGCCTCAGATCGAGAGGTACGAAAAGGTACCCCTGTGCTCCAGACAGACTGAAGATGGAGAGCAGCTGGAAAAGGGAGGCGACTGCAGCGGTTTTCTCTCATCCTGGTTGCCACCCAGGACTGGAGATGCCTGCTGTCCATCTGCAAGGGAAGTGCTGTCTGGCATCAGAGCCTGGGACATGGTCTTTGGACCTTTAGGCACATGCTAAAAAGACAGGAGCACGCTGATGAGGTGAGATGCCACAGTACTAGGACAGTAGAAACGCTGTTGCAGGAAGGCAGAGCTGAGGCCATTACTGGCTGGCCCGAGTCCTGCGGCATGAGGACTTCGATTTGAACCTCCTTTAGCTTTCCTCGGTACTAATTATTCCTAGGAAAACCAAGTAGAATGTTTTCAAAACTGAACAGTCATTCTGAAGCACACTAAAGCTTTTGGCTCCTTTCTCGTTTCTGCATACCACGGTGCTGTTTTTCCCCACCGGAACTTCGCAAGTGCTCAGGCACAGAAACCATCTACTAGCAAGTCTTGTCTGGCTACCCTCAGCCATTTGCTGCAACAGATTCTGATCTTTTTTTTCAATTCCTGAATTATTTCACAGTCTCAGAATCCAACACACAGGCATTAAAGACGAGTACAACCTACTCTGCAGCTTCCCTGAGATCGGTTATGTTTCTTGTTTTCCCTCTTCCATCGTTGAACGTAGTCTGATTTGCCACGGACAGCACACCATTCTTCGTGGAGAAGCCTGGGAAGCATCTCTTCAGAACTATTCAAAATACCAAGAAAGCAGAAACGTTACACCTCACGGCAAGTGAGCTCCGCTTTTGTCGCTCGTCTTTTGTGACATACTTAAACACTTTCAGAGTCAAGATCAATTGCTTTTCAGCTGATTATCTAACGGAATGTTGACCTTGAGAACTCTTGCGAGAGCCATTCAATTCAAAATCAGGATTTTTATGCTCAGGCATGGTGGGATCGCTGCTGCCAACTGAAGATTCTAAGTACTACCGAATAACAACAGCAGTATCTGTAGCAGTTTAAGAATTTGTAATAAATGCAGAACTTACTCTCCGTAACTTAGCAGCCTGGAGAAACTGCGGCTTCTTTTTTACGAATCGTATTAGCGCCCAAAACAATACTTAACAGCAAATGTCAGCTCCTCGCATGCCACGTGAGCTCCAGCACCGGCCACTATCACTAGACATTCCTGGAGAGGAAGGAATGGAAAAAACACAGAAACTATTGGGTAGACTGAGTGAGGACGAGATTATAAAAGAGAGAGACAAGGACAGATGTTTACATACTCATTTACGTTGCCCTGCTCTTTGCTGCACCAAGTCCTTGCTTGCATTCCAAAGGGAAGAGCAGGTTAGTCCTCCTGCATACCTGTACTTCACCTTTATCTAACGCTTCTGCACTTTCCGTACCAGGTTCTGGGCTCAATATTCAGCCTGGAATACCTACCTCCCCCCCCCGCCCTGTTATTCTCAGGAAATAATTATCTAACACGTCTCTTTTCCTCCTTCTCTAATCTTCACCTCTTGCTGTACTCTAAAAGAAAATAATAGCTTCTTTGAAAATGATTTTCTGTCTTTTGGGTCAGTACATCATTTTGCATACAGATTCTTAATTTTTTATCATTTCATCCATTATTTTCTCATTTGACAGCCTGTGCCTGGCTTACCCAATCTCTGTTTTAAAGCATGGAAAAATAAACAGCAGTTTCTTATTCGCATGAGCTTCTAGGCCAGTGACAGATACTCTCGAGCTCTGACACCTGGGCTTGTCTACTCAGAAACACCTGCTAACCACAGTGACAAAACCAGGTTTTTGTCCCCTTCATTCCTCTGCCTCCCTGCATAGGCAGCACTACGTGCAGCACTGAAAAGCAAGCTGCGCTGTAACTGGGCTCAAGTACCACCTGAACTTCAACAGCTGCCCCAGCATTTCCTTCGCGCCAACAGCTTGGCCTGGGTTGAGTGCTCACACGTTCTAGAAGGCACAATTTGCACTGTAAAGCATTTCGTATCAGTGATGATTGAAGAGCAAGAAAGAGCTCAGCTTGACCCAATCGTACTCCGAGTGTCCACGGATGGCTCTCTGGAAAAAAAAATACTAAATCTTTATACTTTCAAACTGTTTGAAACTGAAGGGATGCCACTGCCAGGTAACAGTCAGCACCTCGTGATCTTGCCACAAAACACTTTTCAGACTGGAGCTGTGCTTTCATGTGAACGCTCCCAATCTGCTAAGATGTGTGTAAGAAATAGAACCACTCACGAGGCCTGCTTGGAATGATCATCGAAGGACAATCTTCATCACGTAGGACTTGAGCAGCAGACTAAAGAGGGGAAAAATCGGAATGTTGAATACACAGCAGAAAAACTGAGGTTTGTTTCTCACCCACTCTGAGAAAATGCCCCAAACTGGACTCTGTAGCCTCCTCCCCAAACAGACTGGTGGAGCTGCAAGGCACATTCATCATGTGAGAATCCAACCTCTCAACTGATTTGGGAAAAGACTGTGCTTTACTTTTCTAGTGACAAAAAAAGAAGAGGCCTGTTCACTTTGGATTGGCACGTGAGGTGGTAATGACTGGGCGATCGTTGCTTGCCTCCCCTTGCTTTTCTCTTAGAGAAGAGGGAGAATTTAACACATCTAAGACAGCTGAATTGCAAGGTGGTTCAGAGATGGGAGAAATGACACCGTACATCTGAGACCAAAATCACTTCTGTGAGACAGACTTCTTTTCCTAGCTGAATTACTGAGGAGCTCTACGTAACTTAGGAGCCTTAAGAACTGGTTTGAGACACTCTGCTCTACTGCTGGGGAGCACTTAAGTACTAAAGGATACTTGCCACAGTACCGCAACCACATGGAAGTATTCCATCACCTCCTGATACGTACAGACCTTGCGAGGACTGTTAACACCAGGCTCGCAGAACTGCTTAAAGTAATGCCACTGATCAGGTTCGTAGCTGTAGGAAGCCTGAACATCAGTGCAGGTCACACACCTGCCTGGGCACAAAGCTGCAAGAAAACAAGGGTTTGAAATACCATGACTTAAACAGGCACACTCTGTGCTTAAAGACAACCTCACCTTTGGGCGACAGACACGCCCTGCGGTTCAGAAGAATGCTATCTTTATACAAGGTATGAAACTAAGCCGCTGCAAACTGCTGCTGTAGTTAAACAGTAAGTTGGGGTACCACATGTCTGCCAGAGAGTTATGAAATCGAACCCTAAAAGGACATAAAGAAAGAAAGAAGAGGAAGGGGCCTGCTAGACACCTGCACAAACAACACACAGCCAGGAGCCTGTCCACAGAGCACCAGGACAATCTACAAACGAGAGACTCCCCCAGAAACAAGACCTGGAACATTTTCAATTCATTCTCAAATAACCTCCTGTGACACCGCCCTCATCTTCAGCCGCACGCTGTGACCAGCAAGGTCAGGCATATTTTGCCCTGTAGAGTGCTGGACGCATAGGCTGCTGTCGCGGTTTAAGCTTATAAACCCATACAGTTGCTCTCTCACTCACTTCCCCCTCTTTCTTCCCTCTGCTCCTGGAGGGATGGGAAGGAGAATCGAAAGAACGCAACTCCCACAGGTTGAGATAAGAACAGTTTAGTAACTAAGGTATAACACAAATCACTACTGCTCCCACCAATAATAATAATGACAAGGCAGATACAAGGAAAAGGAGAATACAGTAGCTCACCATCAAATATCAAGCCCGACCACGCAGTGCACCCCCACCAGTAACAATAATGACAAGGCAAATACAAGGGAAGTATACAATTGCTCACCACCCAGTATCAAGCAGTGCACCCCCCCAGTGCATCCCCCACCGTGCACCCTCACCACCCTTCCGGGTCTCTGCTCTCCTTTTCTACATCCTGGACATGACTTGCTGTGGTATGGAATAATCTCTTTGGTTAGTCTGGGTCAGGTGTCCTGTCTCTCCTTCCTCCCGGCTTCCCCTCCTCCCTAGCAGAGCATGAGGCTCACAAAGTCCTTGGCCAGCCTAAACATCACCAAGCAGTAACTGAAAACACTGGTGTTATCAGCACTGTTCCCAGGCCCAAAATCAAAAACACAGCGCTGCTGCACCAGCTACCAAGAAGGAGAAAAATGACTGCTGCTGCTGAACCCAGGACAGCTGCACACTGGGCCATCCACAGCTGTCTCATCCATTAAAAGCACTAGGATTTAAAGGGCATTTGTAAAGCTTTAATGAGAGAAACTCTGTTTCATCTTCATATGGCATAATTTTTAGATGGCAGAAAATTCCGTGAGCAAGCCTTAGGCCAACTGCTCCTACATCTAAAGCATTTAGCTCCATGGCCAGGGCAAATCAGCAGCAGAGCAAATGAAGGCTCTGGCCCTTCTCAACAGACTGAGACTTGAAATGACTTGGCATAAACCAGAAAAGCCCTAAGGCCACCCAGTCTGGTAACTCGATGAGCCTCCTGCTACAAGGACCTTGCAACACGGATCGAAGTCTGCATCAGCTCCCTCACAACGCTGTCTCTGCATCTAGAATACTAAGCCTTTCTGAAGAAACCTAATGACTTTATTGGAGCAAGGCAGGCATCCAAACCGAGGGAAACCAAGAGAGCAGCAGCAGCAGCAACCGAAATCCTCCCTGACTTGTCTCACCAGAAAAGCTGGGATTAGCTGGGCTCCCCCAGGGCCCAACACAGCAAGGTCTATTTGCAGAACAAAAGGAGGGCAATTAGCCCTGCCCTAGCCCCCCATTGCTGCAGACCTCACTCATTTCATGGACAGAGAATTTCAACCTCCAGATCTTTCAGCATCTTAAAGCTACAGTGAACAGTTTCATTTCCAAACTAACTGCCAGTTTAGATCAGAGGAAATAAACAGGAAATCCCTTGGCTGGTTTCTAAAGGCTTATTTCCATCTTCACCCCTTTCCCTACTAATGAAGATACAGTGCGAATTAAGGACCCTCTGGGCAATTCCCCCCACTTTCTTTACTCCCCCCAGTACCGAGCAATACCGAGCAAAGGGAGAGAGACAAGCACAGTGGCAGGGCTCAGGATGCCGGGCAGGAACCTCCGAGGCGCCTGAAATTCAGCAAGGGAGATTAAGGTAGAAGCAAGCGCACTCAGGGCCCCTGACCCGGCTCCTCTCCGGCAGACCGCAACCCTGCCGCTCCGGGCGCTGTGAAGCTTCCCGCGCCGGGCGGCCAGCGGGCAGGAGACACCCCCCTGCGCCCGCCCAAGGGACGGGCGGACGGGCGGGCGGGCCCACTCGCCTGCCCGGTAACCCCGTCGGGCTCGGATCTCACCTGCTGCCGCCGCTGCCGGGACCCGGACCCTGCTCGCCGCAAATGTGCTCCTGCCGCAAATGAGCTCCTGCCGCAAATGTCCTCCTGCCGCAAATGTCCTCCTGCCGCAAATGACCTCCTGCCGCAAATGACCTCCTGCCGCAAATGACTTCCTGCCGCAAATGCCCTCCTGCCGCAAATGACCTCCTGCCGCAAATGAGCTCCTGCCGCAAATGTCCTCCTGCTGCAAATGACCTCCTGCCGCAAATGAGCTCCTGCCGCAAATGTCCTCCTGCCGCAAATGTCCTCCTGCCGCAAATGTCCTCCTGCCGCAAATGACCTCCTGCCGCAAATGACCTCCTCCCTCCCCCCCCCGGCCCCAGCCCTTGCAGACCCGACTCGGGTTTTGGAGTATTTTGCGGGCACGAGGGCTGATCCGGGGACCCTGGGGTGCCCCAAACGACACCATCCATCCACAGATTCCCCACACCCCCGTTTTCATTCCACCCCCCCCGAAGCAAAAAGAGACAAACAAAAACAAGAAAAAAAACTGAGCAAAAACGGAGAAACACTGCTACACGGAGCACTCCCCGGGGGATGTAAACTGGGCGAGGAGCAGCAGTTTCGCCGCTTCTTGCCTCTGCGGCGGCGAAAAAGTCAGCGTTTGCTGCCACCTTGTGCCCAAACATCGGTACTGCAGGATGAGTTGAAGCAGAGGTGCTGCCATCATGTGGCCAATATTCGGTACTGCAAGCGGCGTAATAAAGTGGCTCCATGTGTGGCGCTGGACCAATCAGAAAGGCAGGTGGGCTGGGCTAAGAGTGATTGACAGGCGTCTTAGCCAATGGCGGCCGCCAAGAACTCTGGCCAATCAGAGCAGAGGGAGGGCCGGGCTAAGAGAGATTGACAGGCATCTCAGCCAATGGCAGCTGCCAGAAGCTCTGGCCAATCAGAGCAGTGGGAGGGCCGGGCTACGAGTGATTGACAGGCTTTTCAGCCAATGGCGGCCGCAGGGGCTGTCTCCAAGTAGCCGGGGTGGGGGGCAGGCGGGCTACAAGCGATTGACAGGCTTCTAGGCCAAAGACAGCCCCCAGGGGGCGATGCCCATTCAGAGCTGCCGGGGAGGGGCCGAGCTAAGCGTGATTGACAGGAGTTTTGGTCAAGGGCGACCGCCGGCAGCCTGGAAGCTGCTTCCGGTGCCACAGTGCTGCTTCCCCACCTCCAGTACGGTTTTGGCCGCATGACGGCAGCAGTTAGTGTTGCACTGAGACACTCCTTTGCCCCCTCCCATCCCCACCACCTGCAGTACCGAAATTTGGAGACGTGGTGGCAGCACAGAGCAGCACCCGGCACCGCCCCTTTTTCCCTCCCGTCCCCACCACCTGCAGTACCAAAATTTGGACACGTGGTGGCAGCACGGAGCAGCACCAGGCACCACCCCTTGTACCCTCCTTTCCCCATCACCTGCAGTACCAAAATTTGGAGACGTGGTGGTAGCACAGAGCAGCACCCGGCACTGCCCCTTGTCCCCTCCCATCCCCACTACCTTCTCAGCCAATGGCGACTGCGGGAGCATGTCTCCAATCTGACTGGCGAGTAGAGTGGGATAGAAGCTAGTGATAGGAGTCAAAGCTAAAGACGGCAGTGGGGGGCGTTGACCATTCAGGGCAGGTGGTGGGGGGGCAGAGCTAATTGTGTTTGACAGGAGTCTTGGCTAATGATAGATACGGCCATAAATAGCTGAGAAATAGCCAAAGAAAGGCTTAAAATGGGATAGAAATGTGCAAAAATTGGCTAGAAAGGGCCAAAAATGGCTAAAAACAAAATAGAAATGGGCAAAAATGTGTTAGAAATGGCCAGAAATTGGTGACAAATAGCCAAAAATACTTAAAATAAGTTAGAAATGGGCAAAAATGTGTTTGAAAGGGCCAAAAATTGGTGAGAAATGGACAAAAAAGGTTTGGAAATGTGAAAAAAGGCCTAAGAAGAGCTAGAATTGGGGAACAAGGGGTTCGAAATAGCCAAAACCAGTTTAGAAATAAATTAAAAAAAAGCTTAAAAGGGGTCACAAATGGGAAAAATGGATTAGAAATAGCCAAAAATTGCCTAAACATGGTAAGACATGGAAAAAATTGCATAGAAATGGCCATCCGTAGCTTAGAAACAGCAAAAAAATGGATTAAATGGGTTAGAAATAGAAAAGATGTAGTTAAAAAAAACCCAAAATGGCTTAAAATGGGTTAACATTGAGCCTGCCACCTCACGCTGCTGTGATGATTCTCAGAGCTGGTTTCCTGAAGGTCTTTGCAGGGTCCTTGGGGTTGGTAAGATAAGCAAGCATCAGAAGCGTGCTTTGCTGTATCCTTTACTCTCTCTAGAGTTTCCTACATGGAGAATCCTGTATTTGTCTCTGTTTTTCTCTCACCTGGAATCCTGGAACTCTGGAACAGGTGTGATGGGCTTTTAGAATCCCAGTGTAGCTGTTTACTCTTGATGAGCTGCATAAATGGACAGAAGAGCTTTGGGGCTAAGCATGCATTTAATGGGTCAGGGACAGAAGAGCTCTGGGAATAAGCTTGCTTTTAATGGGTCCAGTCCAGAGAGTCAGCTTGGGAATGGGTGTGGTAGTTTATCTGGAGTCAATGTCAGAGTTGGAGCGCCTGGCTTCAGAGTGTCTGGCTGTCGGTTTGTGTGTACTTTTCAATCTATGTCTTGGTGTAAGTGTGGCCTGAGAGTTAGAGGCCGATAAAACTTTTTTTTGGCATTGTGGTTTTTGTTTTGATTGTGAGTCTGAACCAGAGAATGAGAGCCCAGAAGTTAAAGGCAGAGAGAGAGCCAGAGTCAGACAGGGAAAAGACCAGGCTGTGGCATATCAGGTTGCTTCTGTTGCAGCTGGTGGCTTGCCCCACCCCTGAGCCAGGGCTTTGAGGGAGGGGTTGTGGGTGGGTCCTTGGGTACATGAGGCAGAGCCATGCAGCAGGGAGCTCTTCTGGCACTTGGCTTTCATCAGGGTGAGTTTGGTGGTGGTTGTTTTGGGGTTTGTGGGGTTAGAGCTTTGTGGTTTATTTCTGCTGGTTTGTTTTTTTTTTTTGGGTTTTTTGAAATGGTCTTATCTGAATTAAGACCTTCAGGCCATGTCAAGACTCACTAGTGCATACAGTAGTAAGTATCTTTGTGTTGGGGGTTGTTTTGGTTTTTTGTTTGTTTTTTATTTTTAGGTGTTATATTTGTTGGTGGTGCTGAGCTAAAGTTCAAGTGTAGATGAGGCTTGTGGCTCAGAGTCTTCAGGTCAGTTGTCTTTTGGGGCATGGCTCCAGATGTCCTGTGCAGCTCTGTTGTCTGTGTCCGTTTTCACAGACCTGTGTCTGCCCATCTTGCTGATTAATGTAAGAACTGACTAGGTGGCTGCAGCAGCGGCTCTAGGTGAAAAGGCTTGAAGTAGCTGAAGGCAATATTTATGTGTGCTTTCCTGATGAACATACAGGCCCAGATACAGCTGGCAGAAATATGGGAGGCCTGGCCACTGGGCAGCCAATGTACTGAAGCAGGAGATGGGTATTGCACAGGGCAGGCTGCTTCTTTGAGCCCTGTCTCAACATGCATCTGTTTCCATTTCTTTTTCAGATGTCACATACTACCTGAGAGAGGTGAAGCTGCACCCTGAGGAGGGCTGTGAGAAGCTAAGGTGGTTTTGTGCCACGTTGGTCAAGTGCTGTGTGTGGACTTGGAGGTTCTTGGGAGGGAATGGTGAACTGTCATGAAGCTAGTGACTCAGAGATAAATGCCAGGATGAAAAGCTGAGATTTTCGGGGCTTAGGTCTGGGGTGTTGTGTCAGAGACAATAGGTAACGGTCCCTGCTGAAACACACCAAGAAAGGAAAGTATTGTTTGTCTGTTTGGCTCCACTCCAGAGAGTTCTGTTTTGGAAGCTTTAAAAACGTCCAGGTCTGATTCCTACCCAGAAAGTTCTACTTTAGAACTGCCTGAAAAAGTAATGGCCCTTGAGTAGTTGTTCTGGGATTGGAGAACTTGTTCTGGGTTCTTAGAAGTTGTTCTGGGTTTTTAGAAGTTGTTCTGGGTTTTTAGAAGTTGTTCTGGGTTTTTAGAAGTTGTTCTGGGTTTTTAGAAGTTGTTCTGGGTTTTTAGAAGTTGTTCTGGGATTTTAGAACTTGTTCTTTTATTGGGGAAGTTGTTCTGTGTTTCCAGAATTTTGTCCGATTGGAGAAGTAGTTCTGGGATTGGAGAAGTTGTTCTGGGATTGGAGAAGTTGTTCTGGGATAGGAGATGTTTTTCTGGGATTTTAGAAATTTTTCTGTCAATGAAGAAACTGGTGTTGGATTGGGGCATTTGGTCTGTGTTTCGTGAATCTTGTCTGTGATAGTAGAAGTTCTTCTGGGATTGGGGAAATTGTTCTGGGATTGGAGAAGTTGTTCAGGGAATTTAGACCATGTTCTTTGACTGGGGAAGTTGTTCTTTGATTGGGGAACTTGTTCTGTGTTTTGAGCATTTTGTCTATTATTGAAGAATTTGTTCTCGGATTGGAGAATTTGTTCTTTGGTTGAAGAAGTAGTTCTAGGATTGGAGAATTTTTTCTGGGATTGGAGAATTTTTTCTGGGATTGGAGAATTTTTTCTGGGATTGGAGAAGTTTTTCTGGGATTTTAGAACTTTTTCTGTCATTGAAGAATTTGGTGTTTCATTGGGGGATTTGGTCTGTGTTTCGTGAATCTTGTCTATGATAGAAGAAGTTCTCCTGAGATTGGAGAAATTGTTCTGGGATAGGAGAAGCTGTTCAGGGAATTTAGACCATGTCTGTGATTGGGGAATTTGTTCTTTGATTTGGGATCTTGTTCTGTGTTTTGAGAATTTTGTCTATGATTGGAGAATTTGTTCTGGGATTGGAGAATTTGTTCTTTGGTTGAAGAAGTAGTTCTGTGGTTGGAGAAGTAGTTCTGGGGTTGGAGAAGTAGTTCTGGGGTTGGAGAAGTAGTTCTGGGGTTGGAGAAGTAGTTCTGGGGTTGGAGAAGTAGTTCTGGGGTTGGAGAAGTAGTTCTGGGGTTGAAGAAGTAGTTCTGGGGTTGGAGAAGTAGTTCTGGGGTAGGAGAAGTAGTTCTGGGGTTGGAGAAGTAGTTATGGGTTGGAGAAGTAGTTCCGGGATTGGAGAAGTAGATCTGGGATTGGAGAATTTGTTCTGGGATTGGAAAAGTAGTTCTGGGATTGGAAAAGTAGTTCTGGGATTGGAGAAGTTGTTCTGTGATTGGAGAAGTTCTGCGTTTGGAGATATTGTTCTCTTTGAGGAAAGTGTTCTGTGTTTGTAGCATTTCTTCTGGGATTGCAGAAGTTGTTCTGGGATTGGAGATGTTTTTCTGGGATTTTAGGTCTTGTTCTGTGTTTGGAGAACTTGGTCTTTGATTGGAGAAGTTGTTCTGTGTTTCGAGAATTTTGTCTCATATTGGAGATGTAGTTCTGGGATTGGAAAAGTAGTTCTGGGATTGGAAAAGTAGTTCTGGGATTGGAAAAGTAGTTCTGGGATTGGAAAAGTAGTTCTGGGATTGGAAAAGTTGTTCTGGGATTGGAAAATTAGTTCTGGGACTGGAGAAGTTGTTTTGTGTTTGGAGAATTTGTTCAGAGATTGGGGAAGTTTTTCTGGGAATGAGGATATTGTCTTGGAATTGGAGAATTTGTTTTGGGATTGGAGAAGTTGTTCAGGGAATTTAGACCATGTTCTGTGATTGGAGAATTTGTTCTTTGATTGGGGAATTTGTTCTGTGTTTTGAGAATATTGTCCATGATTGGAGAAATTGTTCTGGGTTTGAAGAATTTGTCCTTTGGTTGGAGAAGTAGTTCTGGGATTGGAGAAGTAGACCTGTGGTTGGAGAAGTAGTTCTGGGATTTGAGATGTTGTTCTGGGATTGGTGATATTGTTCTGTGTTTGGGGAGATTGTTCTTTGATTGAGTAACTTGTTCTGTGTTTGGAAAATTTCTTTAGGGATGGGAGAAGTTGTTCTGGGATTGGTGGACTTCTTCTGGGATTGGAGAGCTTATTCTGGGCTTTTAGAAGTTGTTCTGGGTTTTTAGAACTTGTTCTGTGATTGGAGATTTTGGTCTTTGATTGGGGAACTTGTTCTGTGTTTCGAGATTCTTGTCTATGATTGGAGGAGTTGTTCTGGTATTGGGGAAGTTGTTCTCTGAGTGAAGATATAGGTGTTTGATTGGGGGAATTGTTCTGTGTTTCGAGAATCTTGTCTATGATTGGGGAAGTAGTTTATGGATTGGAGAAGTAGTTGTTGGATTGGAGAAGTTGTTCCTGGATTGGAGAAGTAGTTGTTGGATTGGAGAATTAGTTCTTAGATTGGAGAACTAGTTGTTATTTTGGGGAAATCGTTCTTGAATAGGAGAAGTTGTTCTTGGATAGGAGAAGTTGCTCAGGGATTGGAGAAGTTGTTCTGTGAGTGGAATACTTATTCTAGGATTTTAGAGTTTGTTTTGGGTTTTTCGAACTTTTTCTGTGATTGGAGAGCTTGGTCTTTGATTGGGGAACTTGTTCTGTGTTTTAAAAATTTTGTCTGTTGTTGGAAAATATGTTCTGGTTTTGGAGAAGTTGTTCAGGGATTGGAGAATTTGTTCTGGGAATTTAGTCCTTATTTTGTGATTGTATAATTTTGTCTTTGATTGGGGAACTTGTTCTGTGTTTCAAGAATATTGTCTACGGTTGGGGAAGTCCTTCTTCGATTGCAGAAGTCGTTCGTGGTTTGGAGGAGCAGTTGTTTGTTTGGTGAAATAATTCTTGCATAGGAGAAGTAGTTCTTGGTTTGGAGAAGTAGTTCTTATTTTGGAGAAATTTTTCTTGACTGGAGAAGTTGTTCTGGGATTGGAGAAATTGTTCTGGGATTGGAGAAATTGTTCTGGGTTTGGGGAATTTGTTCTGTGTTTGGGGAAGTTGTTCTGTGTTTGGGGAAGCTGTTCTGTGTTTGGGGAAGTTGTTCTGTGTTTGGGGAAGTTGTTCTGTGTTTGGGGAAGTTGTTCTGTGTTTGGGGAAGTTGTTCTGGGATTGGAGAAGTTGTTCTGGGATTGGAGAAGTTGTTCTGGGGTTGGAGAAGTTGTTCTGGGAGTGGAGAAGTTGTTCTGGGAGTGGAGAAGTTGTTCTGGGAGTGGAGAAGTTGTTCTGGGAGTGGAGAAGTTGTTCTGGGATTGGAGAAGTTGTTCTGGGATTGGAGAAGTTGTTCTGGGATTGGAGAAGTTGTTCTGGGATTGGAGAAGTAGTTCTGGGATTGGAATAGTTGTTCTGGGATAGTAGAAGTAGTTCTGGGATTGGAATAGTTTTTCTGGGTGTTTAGAAATTTTTCTGTGATTGGAGAACTTGGTCTTTTATTGGGGAATTTGTTCTGTGTTTCGAGAAATTTTTCTCATATTGGAGAAGTAGTTCTGGGGTTGGCAAAGTAATTCTGGTATTGGAGATGTAGTTCTGGGATTGAGGAAGTTTTTCAGGTATTGGGGATGTTGTTCGGGGAATTTTGACCATGTTCTGTGATTAGGAACTTTGGTCTTTGATTACGGAACTTGTTCTGGGATTGGAGAGTTTGTTCAGGGATTGGAGAATTTGTTCAGGGATTGGGGAAGTTGTTCTGGGGTTGGGGAATTTGTTCTGGTTTTGGAAAAGTTGTTCTGGGTTTGGAGAAGTTGTTCTGGGATTGGAGAATTAGTTCTGGGTTTGGCGAAGTATTTCCAGGATTGGAGAAATAATTCTGGGATTGGAGCAGTAGTTCTGGGATTGGAGAAGTTGTTCTCGGTTTGGAGAAGTTGTTATGGGTTTGGAGAAGTTGTTATGGATTTGGAGAAGTTGAGCTGGGATTGGAGAAGTTGTGCTGGGATTGGAGAAGTTGTTCAGGGAATTTAGACCTTGTGTGATTGGAGAATTTGGTCTTTGATTGGGGAACTTGTTCTGTGTTTCGAGAATTTTTGTCTGTTGTTGGAAAAAATTTTCTGGGTTTGGAGAATTTGTTCTGGGTTTGGAGATGTTGTTCAGTGTTTGGGGATGTTGTTCAGGGATTCGGGAAGTTGTTCAGGGATTGGCGATGCTGTTCAGGGATTGGGGATGTTGTTAAGCGAATTTAAACCATGTTCTGTCATTGGAAACTTTGGTCTTTGATTGGGGAACTTGTTCCGGGATTGGAGAATTTGTTCAGGGATTGGGGAAGTAGTTCTGGGTTTGGAGAAGTTGTTCTGGGTTTGGAGAAGTTTTTCTGTGTTTGTAGAATTTGTTCTGGGATTGGAGAAAGTATTCTTGGATTGGAGAAGTTGTTCTGGGATTGGAGAATTTGTTCTGTGTTTGGGGAAGCTGTTCTGTGTTTGGGGAAGCTGTTCTGTGTTTGGGGAAGCTGTTCTGTGTTTGGGGAAGCTGTTCTGTGTTTGGGGAAGTTGTTCTGTGTTTGGGGAAGTTGTTCTGTGTTTGGGGAAGTTGTTCTGGGTTTGGGGAAGTTGTTCAGGGTTTGGGGAAGTTGTTCTGTGATTGGGGAAGTTGTTCTGTGATTGGGGAAGTTGTTCTGGGATTGGGGAAGTTGTTCTGGGATTGGAGATATTGTTCTGTGTTTGGGGAAGTTGTTCTGTGTTTGGGGATGTTGTTCTGTGTTTGGGGATGTTGTTCTGTGTTTGGGGATGTTGTTCTGTGTTTGGGGATGTTGTTCTGTGTTTGGGGATGTTGTTCTGGGTTTGGGGATGTTGTTCTGGGTTTGGGGATGTTGTTCTGGGTTTGGGGAAGTTGTTCTGGGTTTGGGAAAGTTGTTCTGCGTTTGGGGAAGTTGTTCTGCGTTTGGGGATGTTGTTCTGGGTTTGGGGATGTTGTTCTGGGTTTGGGGAAGTTGTTCTGGGTTTGGGGAAGTTGTTCTGCGTTTGGGGAAGTTGTTCTGCGTTTGGGGAAGTTGTTCTGCGTTTGGGGAAGTTGTTCTGGGATGGGAGAGGTTGTTCTGGGATGGGAGAAGTTGTTCTGGGATGGGAGAAGTTGTTCTGGGATGGGAGAAGTTGTTCTGGGATGGGAGAAGTTGTTCTGGGATGGGAGAAGTTGTTCTGGGATGGGAGAAGTTGTTCTGGGATGGGAGAAGTTGTTCTGGGATGGGAGAAGTTGTTCTGGGATGGGAGAAGTTGTTCTGGGATGGGAGAAGTTGTTCTGGGATGGGAGAAGTTGTTCTGGGATGGGAGAAGTTGTTCTGGGATGGGAGAATTTTTTTGGGTTTGGAGAATTTTTTCTTAGATTGGAGATAGTGTTCTGTCTTTTGGGGAAGTTGTTCTGGGATTGGAGAAGTCGTTCTGCAATTGGAGAAGTTGTTCTGGGATGGGAGTAGTTGTTCTGGGATTGGAGAAGTTGTCATGGGATTGGAGAAATTTTTTGGGTGTGGAGAATTTATTCTTGGATTGGAGATATTGCTCTGTCTTTGGAGAAGTTGTTCTGGGGTTGGAGAATTTGTTCAGGGATTGGGGAAGTTGTTGTGGGTTTGGAGAATTTGTTCTGTATTTGAAGATGTAGTTCTGGATTTGAAGATGTAGTTCTGGGTTTGGAGAAGTTGTTCTGGGTTTGGAGAAGTTGTTCTGGGTTTGGAGAAGTTGTTCTGGGTTTGGAGAAGTTGTTCTGGGTTTGGAGAAGTTGTTCTGGGTTTGGAGAAGTTGTTCTGGGTTTGGAGAAGTTGTTCTGGGTTTGGAGAAGTTGTTCTGGGTTTGGAGAAGTTGTTCTGGGTTTGGAGAGTTTGCTCTGGGATTGGAGAAATTATTCTTGGGTTGGAAACTTAGTTCTTGTATTGGAGGAATTGCTCTGGGAATGGAGATATTGTTCTGTGTTTGGGGAAGTTGTGGGTTTGGAGAATTTGTTCTTAGTTTGAAGAAGTTGTTCTGAGTTTGAAGAAGTTGTCTTGGATTGGAGAATTTGTTCTGGGATTGGAGAATTTGTTCTGGGGTTGGAGAATTTGTTTTGGGATTGGAGAAGTTGTTCTGGGATTGGAGAATTTGTTCTGGGGTTGGAGAATTTGTTCTGGGGTTGGAGAAGTTGTTCTGGGGTTGGAGAAGTTGTTCTGGGGTTGGAGAAGTTGTTCTGGGGTTGGAGAAGTTGTTCTGGGGTTGGAGAAGTTGTTCTGGGGTTGGAGAAGTAGTTCTGGGGTTGGAGAAGTAGTTCTGGGGTTGGAGAAGTAGTTCTGGGGTTGGAGAAGTTGTTCTGGGTTTGGAGAAGTTGTTCTGGGTTTGGAGAAGTTGTTCTGGGGTTGGAGAAGTTGTTCTGGGGTTGGAGAAGTAGTTCTGGGATTGGAGAAGTAGTTCTGGGGTTGGAGAAGTAGTTCTGGGGTTGGAGAAGTTGTTCTGGGTTTGGAGAAGTTGTCCTGGGTTTGGAGAAGTTGTCCTGGGGTTGGAGAAGTTGTCCTGGGGTTGGAGAAGTTGTTCTGGGGTTGGAGAAGTTGTTCTGGGGTTGGAGAAGTTGTTCTGGGGTTGGAGAAGTTGTTCTGGGGTTGGAGAAGTTGTTCTGGGGTTGGAGAAGTTGTTCTGGGGTTGGAGAAGTTGTTCTGGGGTTGGAGAAGTTGTTCTGGGGTTGGAGAAGTTGTTCTGGGGTTGGAGAAGTTGTTCTGGGGTTGGAGAAGTTGTTCTGGGGTTGGAGAAGTTGTTCTGGGGTTGGAGAAGTTGTTCTGGGGTTGGAGAAGTTGTTCTGGGGTTGGAGAAGTTGTTCTGGGGTTGGAGAAGTTGTTCTGGGGTTGGAGAAGTTGTTCTGGGGTTGGAGAAGTTGTTCTGGGGTTGGAGAAGTTGTTCTGGGGTTGGAGAAGTTGTTCTGGGGTTGGAGAAGTTGTTCTGGGTTTGGAGAAGTTGTTCTGGGTTTGGAGAAGTTGTTCTGGGTTTGGAGAAGTTGTTCTGGGTTTGGAGAAGTTGTTCTGGGATTGGAGAAGTTGTTCTGGGGTTGGAGAAGTTGTTCTGGGGTTGGAGAAGTTGTTCTGGGGTTGGAGAAGTTGTTCTGGGGTTGGAGAAGTTTTTCTGTTTTTTTGGGAAGTTGTTCTGCATTTGGGGAAATTGTTGAAAGGTTGGGGAAGTTGTTCTGGGTTTTGAGAATTTGTTCTGGGATTGGAGAAGTTGTTCAGGGAATTTAGACCATTTTCTGGGATTGGGGAATTTGGTCTTTGATTGGGGATCTTGTTCTGTGTTTCGAGAATGACGTCTATGATTGGCGAAGTAGTTGTGGGGTTGGTGAAGTAGTTGTGGGGTTGGCGAAGTAGTTGTTGGGTTGGCATAGTAGTTGTGGGGTTGGCGAAGTAGTTGTGGGGTTGGCGAAGTAGTTGTGGGGTTGGCGAAGTAGTTGTGGGGTTGGCGAAGTAGTTGTGGGGTTGGCGAAGTAGTTGTGGGGTTGGCGAAGTAGTTGTGGGGTTGGCGAAGTAGTTGTGGGGTTGGCGAAGTAGTTCTGGTATTGGAGTAGTAGTTCTGGGATTGGAGTATTTGTTCAGGGGTTGGGGAAGTTGTTCAGGTATTGGGGATGTTGTTCAGGGAATTTTGACCATGTTCTGTGATTAGGAACTTTGGTCTTTTTATTACGGAAGTTTTTCTGGCATTGGAGAATATCTGGGATTGGAGAATTTGTTCTGGGATTGGAGAAGTTGGTCTGTGTTTGGGGAAGTTTTTCTGGGTTTTGGGAAGTTGTTCTGCATTTGTGGAAATTGTTCAGAGATTGGGGATGTTGTTCTGGGATTGGAAAATTTGTTCTTTGATTGGGGAACTTGTTCTGTGTTTCGAGAAATTTGTCCATGTTTGGAGAATTTGTTCTGGGATTGGAGATTTTGTCCTTTGATTGGAGAAGTTGTTCAGGGATTGGAGAATTTGTTCTGGGAAGTTAGTCCTTGTTCTGTGATTGTATGATTTTGTCTTTGATTGGGGAACTTGTTCTGTGTGTCAAGAATATTGTCTATGATTGGAGAAGTAGTTCTTGGTATGGAGGAGCATTTCTTTGTTTGGAGAAGTAGTTCTTGCTTTGGAGAAGTAGTTCTTGCTTTGGAGAAGTAGTTCTTGCTTTGGAGAAGTAGTTCTTATTTTGGAGAAATTTTTCTTGGATTGGAGAAGTTTTTCTGGGATTGGAGGAATTGTTCTGGGATTGACGAAATTGTTCCTGGATTGGGGAAGTTGTTCTGTTTTTGGGGAAGTTGTTCTGTGCTTGAGGAAGTTGTTCTGTGTTTGGGGAAGTTGTTCTGGGATTGGGGAGCTTGTTCTGGGATTGGGGAGCTTGTTCTGGGATTGGGGAGCTTGTTCTGGGATTGGGGAGCTTGTTCTGGGATTGGGAAACTTGTTCTGGGATTGGGGAGCTTGTTCTGGGATTGGGGAGCTTGTTCTGGGATTGGGGAGCTTGTTCTGGGATTGGGGAGCTTGTTCTGGGATTGGGGAGCTTGTTCTGGGATTGGGGAGCTTGTTCTGGGATTGGGGAAGTTGTTCTGTGATTGGGGAAGTTGTTCTGGTTTTGGAGAATTTGTTCTGGGATTGGGGATGTTGTTCTGTGTTTGGGGATGTTGTTCTGTGTTTGGGGAAGTTGTTCTGGTTTTGGAGAATTTGTTCTGGGATTGGGGACGTTGTTCAGGTATTGGGGATGTTGTTCAGGGAATTTTCACCATGTTCTGTGGTTAGGAAATTTGGTCTTTGATTACGGAACTTGTTCTGGGATTGGAGAATTTGTTCTGACATTGGAGAATATTTCTGGGATTGGAGAATTTGTTCAGGGATTGGGGAAGTTGTTCTGTGTTTGGAGATGTTGTTCTGGATTTGGAGAAGTTTTTATGGGCTTTGAGATGTTGCTGTGGGATTGGAGAAATTATTCTTGGATTGGAAATTTAGTTCTTATGATGGAGAAATTGTTCTGGGATTGGAGATATTGTTCTGGGATTGGAGATATTGTTCTGTGCTTGGGGAAGTTGTTGTGGGGTTGGAGAAGTTGTTCTAGGATTGGAGAATTTGTTCTGAGTTTGAAGAAGTTGTCTTGGCCTGGAGAAGTTGTTCTGGGTTTGGAGAAGTTGTTCTGGGTTTGGAGAAGTTGTTCTGGGTTTGGAGAAGTTGTTCTGGGTTTGGAGAAGTTGTTCTGGGTTTGGAGAAGTTGTTCTGGGTTTGGAGAAGTTGTTCTGGGTTTGGAGAAGTTGTTCTGGGTTTGGAGAAGTTGTTCTGGGTTTGGAGAAGTTGTTCTGGGTTTGGAGAAGTTGTTCTGGGTTTGGAGAAGTTGTTCTGGGTTTGGAGAAGTTGTTCTTGGATTGCGGATACTGTTCTGTGTTTGGGGAAGTTTTTCTGTTGTTTTGGGAAGTTGTTCTGCATTTGGGGAAATTGTTCAGAGGTTGGGGAAGTTGTTCTGCGACTGGAGAATTTGTTCTGGGATTGGGGAAATTGTTCAGGGAATTTAGACAATGTTCTGGGTTTGGAGAATTTGGTCTTTGTTTGGGGAACTTGTTCTGTGTTTCGAGAATTATGTCTATGATTGGAGAAGTGTTGTGGGGTTGGCGAAGTAGTTGTGGGGTTGGCGAATTAGTTGTGGGGTTGGCGAAGTAGTTCTGGTATTGGAGAAGTAGTTCTGGGATTGGAGTATTTGTTCAGTGATTGGAGTATTTGTTCAGGGATTGGAGTATTTGTTCAGGTGTTGGGAATGTTTTTCAGGGAATTTTGACCATATTCTGTGATTAGGAACTTTGGTCTTTAATTATGGAACTTGTTCTGGGATTGGGGAAGTTGTTCTGGGATTGGGGAAGTTGTTCTGGGATTGGGGAAGTTGTTCTGGGATTGGGGAAGTTGTTCTGGGATTGGGGAAGTTGTTCTGGGTTTGGAGAAGTTGTTCTGGTTTTGCAGATGTTTTTCTGGTATTGGAGTGGTAGTTCTGGGATTGGAGAAGTAGTTCTGGGATTGGAGAAGTAGTTCTGGGATTGGAGAAGTAGTTCTGGGATTGGAGAAGTAGTTCTGGGATTGGAGAAGTAGTTCTGGGATTGGAGAAGTAGTTCTGGGATTGGAGAAGTAGTTCTGGGATTGGAGAATTTGTTCTGGGTTTGGGGAAGTTGTTCTTGGATTGCGGATATTGTTCTGTGTTTGGGGAAGTTTTTCTGGGTTTTGGGATGTTGTTTTGTATTTGGGGAAATTGTTCAGTGGTTGGGGAAGTTGTTCTGGGATTGGAGAATTTGTTCTGGGATTGGAGAAGTTGTTCAGGGAATTTAGACAATGTTGTGGGTTTGGAGAATTTGGTCTTTGTTTGGGGAACTTGTTCTGTGTTTCGAGAATGATGTTTATGATTGGTGAAGTAGTTGTGGGGTTGGCGAAGTAGCTCTGGGGGTGGTGAAGTAGTTCTGGCATGGAAGAAGTAGTTCTTGTATTGGAGCAGTAGTTCTGGGATTGGGGACGTTGTTCAGGTATTGGGGATGTTGTTCAGGGAATTTTGACCATGTTCTGTGGTTAGGAAATTTGGTCTTTAATTACGGAAGTTGTTCTGGGATTGGAGAATTTGTTCTGACATTGGTGAATATTTCTGGGATTGGAGAATTTGTTCAGGGATTGGGGAAGTTGTTCTGGGTTTGGGGAAGTTGTTCTGGGTTTGGAGATGTTGTTCTGGGTTTGGAGATGTTGTTCTGGGTTTGGAGATGTTGTTCTGGGTTTGGAGATGTTGTTCTGGGTTTGGAGATGTTGTTCTGGGTTTGGAGATGTTGTTCTGGGTTTGGAGATGTTGTTCTGGGTTTGGAGATGTTGTTCTGGGTTTGGAGATGTTGTTCTGGGTTTGGAGATGTTGTTCTGGGTTTGGAGATGTTGTTCTGGGTTTGGAGATGTTGTTCTGGGTTTGGAGATGTTGTTCTGGGTTTGGAGATGTTGTTCTGGGTTTGGAGATGTTGTTCTGGGTTTGGGGATGTTGTTCTGGGTTTGGAGATGTTGTTCTGGGTTTGGAGATGTTGTTCTGGGTTTGGAGAAATTTTTCTTGACTGGAGAAGTTGTTCTGGGATTGGAGAAATTGTTCTGGGATTGGAGAAATTGTTTTTGGTTTGGGGAATTTGTTCTGGGCTTGGGGAACTTGTTCTGGGATTGGATAAATTTTTCTTGGATTGGGGAATTTTTTCTGGGCTTGGGGAAGTTGTTCTGGGCTTGGGGAAGTTGTTCTGGGCTTGGGGAAGTTGTTCTGGGCTTGGGGAAGTTGTTCTGGGCTTGGGGAATTTGTTCTGGGCTTGGGGAATTTGTTCTGGGCTTGGGGAAGTTGTTCTGGGCTTGGGGAAGTTGTTTTGGGCTTGTGGAAGTTGTTCTGCGTTTGCGGAAGTTCTTCTGGGTTTTTAGAACATTTTCTGTGATTGGGGAAGTTTTTCTGTGTTTTGAGAATTTTGTCTCATATTGGAGAATTTGTTCTGGGATTGGGGAAGTTGTTCTGAGTTTGGAGAAGTTGTTCTGGGTTTGGAGAAGTTGTTCTGGGAGTGGAGAAGTTGTTCTGGGAGTGGAGAAGTTGTTCTGGGAGTGGAGAAGTTGTTCTGGGAGTGGAGAAGTTGTTCTGGGAGTGGAGAAGTTGTTCTGGGAGTGGAGAAGTTGTTCTGGGAGTGGAGAAGTTGTTCTGGGAGTGGAGAAGTTGTTCTGGGAGTGGAGAAGTTGTTCTGGGTTTGGCGAAGTATTTCCATGATTGGAGAAATAATTCTGGGAATGGGGCAGTAGTTCTGGGATTGGAGAAGTTGTTCTCGGTTCGGAGAAGTTGTGCTGGGATTGGAGAAGCTGTTCAGGGAATTTAGACCTTGTTGTGTGATTGGAGAATTTGGTCTTTGATTGGGGAACTTGTTCCGTGTTTCGGGAATTTTGTCGGTTGTTGGAAAAAATTTTCTGGGTTTGGAAAATTTGTTCCGGGTTTGGGGAAGTTGTTCAGGGATTGGGGAAGTTTTTCAGGGATTGGCGATGCTGTTCAGGGATTGGGGATGTTGTTAAGTGAATTTAAACCATGTTCTCTCATTGGAAACTTTGGTCTTTGATTGGGGAACTTGTTCTGGGATTGGAGAATTCTTTTGGGATTGGAGAATTTGTACTTGGATTGGAGATATAGTACTGTTTTGGGGAAGTTGTTCAGGGATTGGGGAAGTTGTTCAGGGATTGGGGGAATTGTTCAGGGATTGGGAAGTTGTTCAGGGTTTGGAGAAGTTGTTCAGGGTTTGGAGAAGTTGTTCAGGGTTTGGAGAAGTTGTTCAGGGTTTGGAGAAGTTGTTCTGGGTTTGGAGAAGTTGTTCTGGGTTTGGAGAAATAGTTCTGGGTTTGGAGAATTTTTTCTGTTTTTTTAGTAGAATTTGTTCTGGGATTGGAGAAAGTATTCTTGGATTGGAGAATTTGTTCTGCAATTGGAGTAGTTTTTCTGGGATTGGAGAATTTCTTTTGTGTTTGGGGAAGTTGTTCTGTGTTTGGGGAAGTTGTTCTGTGTTTGGGGAAGTTGTTCTGTGTTTGGGGAAGTTGTTCTGTGTTTGGGGAAGTTGTTCTGTGTTTGGGGAAGTTGTTCTGTGTTTGGGGAAGTTGTTCTGTGTTTGGGGGTGTTGTTCGGTGGTGAAGTTTTTCTGTGCTTGTGGAAGTTGTTCTGGGATTGGAAAAGTTGTTCTGGGTTTGGAGAAGTTGTCTGGGATTGGTGAATTAGTTCTGGGTTTGGCGAAGTATTTCCAGGATTGGAGAAATAATTCTGGGAATGGAGCAGTAGTTCTGGGATTGGAGAAGTTGTTCTCGGTTTGGGGAAGTTGTGCTGGGATTGGAGAATTTGTGCTGGGATTGGAAAAGTTGTTCAGGGATTGGAGAAGTTGTGCTGGGATCAGAGAAGTTGTTCAGGGAATTTAGACCTTGTTGTGTGATTGGAGAATTTGGTCTTTGATTGGGGAACTTGTTCTGTGTTTCGAGAATTTTGTCTGTTGTTTGAAAAAATTTTCTGGGTTTGGAGAATTTGTTCAGGGTTTGGGGAAGTTGTTCAGGGTTTGGGGAAGTTGTTCAGGGTTTGGGGAAGTTGTTCAGGGATTGGCGATGCTGTTCAGGGATTGGGGATGTTGTTAAGTGAATTTAAACCATGTTCTGTCATTGGAAACTTTGGTCTTTGATTGGGGGACTTGTTCTGGGAATGGAGAACTTTTTTGGGATTGGAGAATTTGTACTTGGATTGGAGATATTGTACTGTTTTGGGGAAGTTGTTCAGGGATTGGGGAAGTTGTTCTGGGTTTGGGGAAGTTGTTCTGGGTTTGGAGAAGTTGTTCTGGGTTTGGAGAAGTTGTTCTGGGTTTGGAGAAGTTGTTCTGGGTTTGGAGAAGTTTTTCTGTGTTTGTGGAATTTGTTCTGGGATTGGAGAAAGTATTCTTGGATTGGAGAATTTGTTCTGGGATTGGAGTAGTTTTTCTGGGATTTGAGAATTTCTTCTGTGTTTGGGGAAGTTGTTCTGTGTTTGGGGAAGTTGTTCTGTGTTTGGGGAAGTTGTTCTGTGATTGGGGAAGTTGTTCTCGGATTGGGGAAGTTGTTCTGGGATTGGGGAAGTTGTTCTGGGATTGGGGAAGTTGTTCTGGGATTGGGGAAGTTGTTCTGGGATTGGAGATATTGTTCTGTGTTTGGGGGAGTTGTTCTGTGGGGAAGTTGTTCTGTGTTTGGAGTTGTTGTTCTGTGCTTGTGGATGTTGTTCTGTGTTTGGGGAAGTTGTTCTTGGTTTGGGGAAGTTGTTCTGGGATGGGAGAAGTTGTTCTGGGATGGGAGAAGTTGTTCTGGGATGGGAGAAGTTGTTCTGGGATGGGAGAATTTTTTTGGGATAGGAGATTTTTTTCTTAGATTGGAGATAGTGTTCTGTCTTTTGGGGAAGTTGTTCTGGGATTGGAGAAGTCGTTCTGCGACTGGAGAAGTTGTTTTGGGATGGGAGTAGTTGTTCTGGGATTGGAGAAGTTGTCATGGGATTGGAGAAATTTTTTGGGAGTGGAGAATTTATTCTTGAATTGGAGATATTGCTCTGACTTTGGGGAAGTTGTTCTGGGATTGGAGAAGTAGTTCTGGGATTGGAGAAGTAGTTCTGGGATTGGAGAAGTAGTTCTGGGTTTGGAGAAGTAGTTCTGGGTTTGGAGAAGTAGTTCTGGGTTTGGAGAAGTAGTTCTGGGTTTGGAGAAGTAGTTCTGGGTTTGGAGAAGTTGTTCTGGGTTTGGAGAAGTTGTTCTGGGTTTGGAGAAGTTGTTCTGGGTTTGGAGAAGTTGTTCTGGGTTTGGAGAAGTTGTTCTGGGTTTGGAGAAGTTGTTCTGGGTTTGGAGAAGTTGTTCTGGGTTTGGAGAAGTTGTTCTGGGTTTGGAGAAGTTGTTCTGGGTTTGGAGAAGTTGTTCTGGGTTTGGAGAAGTTGTTCTGGGTTTGGAGAAGTTGTTCTGGGTTTGGAGAAGTTGTTCTGGGTTTGGAGAAGTTGTTCTGGGTTTGGAGAAGTTGTTCTGGGTTTGGAGAAGTTGTTCTGGGTTTGGAGAAGTTGTTCTGGGTTTGGAGAAGTTGTTCTGGGTTTGGAGAAGTTGTTCTGGGTTTGGAGAAGTTGTTCTGTTTTTTTAGTAGAATTTGTTCTGGGATTGGAGAAAGTATTCTTGGATTGGAGAATTTGTTCTGCGACTGGAGTAGTTTTTCAGGGATTGGAGAATTTCTTCTGTGTTTGGGGAAGTTGTTCTGTGTTTGGGGAAGTTGTTCTGTGTTTGGGGAAGTTGTTCTGTGTTTGGGGAAGTTGTTCTGTGTTTGGGGAAGTTGTTCTGTGTTTGGGGAAGTTGTTCTGTGTTTGGGGAAGTTGTTCTGTGTTTGGGGGAGTTGTTCTGTGATTGGAGATATTGTTCTGTGTTTGGGGGAGTTGTTCTCTGTTTGGGGATGTTGTTCTGTGCTTCGGGATGTTGTTCTGTGCTTGGGGAAGTTGTTCTGGGTTTGGGGAAGTTGTTCTGGGATTGGAAAAAAGTTGTTCTGGGTTTGGAGAAGTTGTTCTGGGTTTGGAGAAGTTGTTCTGGGTTTGGAGAAGTTGTTCTGGGTTTGGAGAAGTTGTTCTGGGTTTGGAGAAGTTGTTCTGGGTTTGGAGAGTTTGCTCTGGGTTTGGAGAGTTTGCTCTGGGATTGGTGAAATTATTCTTGAGTTGGAAACTTAGTTCTTGTATTGGAGGAATTGTTCTGGGATTGGACATATTGTTCTGTGTTTGGGGAAGTTGTTGTGGGTTTGGAGAATTTGTTCTTAGTTTGAAGAAGTCGTTCTGAGTTTTAAGAAGTTGTCTTGGATTGGAGAATTTGTTCTGGGATTGGAGAATTTATTCTGGGATTGGAGAATTTGTTCTGGGATTGGAGAATTTGTTCTGGGATTGGAGAATTTGTTCTGGGATTGGAGAATTTGTTCTGGGATTGGAGAATTTGTTCTGGGATTGGAGAAATTTTTCTGGGATTGGAGAAATTTTTCTGGGATTGGAGAAATTTTTCTGGGATTGGAGAATTTGTTCTGGGTTTGGAGAAGTTGTTCTTGGATTGCGGATATTGTTCTGTGTTTGGGGAAGTTTTTCTGTTGTTTTGGGAAGTTGTTCTGCATTTGGGGAAATTGTTGAAAGGTTGGGGAAGTTGTTCTGGGTTTGGAGAATTTGTTCTGGGAGTGGAGAAGTTGTTCAGGGAATTTAGACCATTTTCTGGGATTGGAGAATTTGGTCTTTGTTTGGGGAACTTGTTCTGTGTTTCGAGAATTATGTCTGTGATTGGAGAAGTAGTTGTGGGGTTGGCGAAGTAGTTGTGGGGTTGGCGGAGTAGTTGTGGGTTTGGCGAAGTAGTTCTGGTATTGGCGAAGTAGTTTTGGGATTGGAGTATTTGTTCAGGGATTGGGGAAGTTGTTCAGGTATTGGGGATGTTGTTCAGGGAATTTTGACCATGTTCTGTGATTAGGAACTTTGGTCTTTTTATTACGGAAGTTTTTCTGGCATTGGAGAATATCTGGGATTGGAGAATTTGTTCTGGGATTGGAGAAGTTGTTCTGTGTTTGGGGAAGTTTTTCTGGGTTTTGGGAAGTTGTTCTGCATTTGTGGAAATTGTTCAGAGATTGGGGATGTTGTTCTGGGATTGGAGAAGTTGTTCTGAGAATTTTGACAATGTTCTGGGATTGGAAAATTTGTTCTTTGATTGGGGAACTTTTTCTGTGTTTCGAGAAATTTGTCCATGTTTGGAGAATTTGTTCTGGGATTGGAGATTTTGTCCTTTGATTGGAGAAGTTGTTCAGGGATTGGAGAATTTGTTCTGGGAAGTTAGTCCTTGTTCGGGGATTGTATAATTTAGTCTTCGATTGGGAAACTTGTTCTGTGTTTCGAGAATATTGACTATGATTGGGGAAGTAGTTCTTGGATTGGAGAAGTAGTTCGTGGTTTGGAGGAGCATTTCTTTGTTTGGAGAAGTAGTTCTTGCTTTGGAGAAGTAGTTCTTGGTTTGGAGAAGTAGTTCTTATTTTGGAGAAGTAGTTCTTATTTTGGAGAAATTTTTCTTGGATTGGAGAAGTTTTTCCGGGATTGGAGAAATTATTCAGGGATTGGGGAACTTGTTCTGTGTTTGGGGAACTTGTCCTGTTTTTGGGGAACTTGTTCTGTGTTTGGGGACGTTGTTCTGTGTTTGGGGAACTTGTTCTGGGATTGGGGATCTTGTTCTGGGATTGGGGAAGTTGTTTTGTGTTTGGGGAACTTGTTCGGTCTTTGGGGAAGTTGTTCTGTGTTTGGAGAAGTTGTTCTGGATCTGGAGAAGTTGTTCTGGATCTGGAGAAGTTGTTCTATATTTCGAGAAGTTGTTCTATATTTCGAGAAGTTGTTCTATATTTCGAGAAGTTGTTCTATATTTCGAGAAGTTGTTCTGGGTTTGGAGAAGTTGTTCTGGGTTTGGAGAAGTTGTTCTGGGTTTGGAGAAGTTGTTCTGGGCTTGGAGAAGTTGTTCTGGGTTTGGAGAAGTTTTTCTGGGTTTGGAGAAGTTGTTCTGGATGTGGAGAAGATTTTCGGGGTTTAGAGATGTTGCTCTGGGATTGGAGAAATTATTCTTGGATTGAAAATTTAGTTCTTGTGCTGGAGAAATTGTTCTGGGATTGGAGATATTTTTCTGTGTTTGGGGAAGTTGTTGTGGGATTGGAGAAGTTGTTCTTTGATTGGAGAATTTGTTCTTGGATTGGAGAAGTTGTTCAGGGAATTTAGACAATGTTCTGGGATTGGCGAATTTGGTCTTTGTTTGGGGAACTTGTTCTGTGTTTCAAGAATTATATCTGTGATTGAAGAATTAGTTCTGGGGTTGGCGAATTATTTCTGGTATTGGAGAAGTTGTTCAGGGATTGGGGAAGTTGTTCAGGGATTGGGGAAGTTGTTCAGGGATTGGGGAAGTTGTTCAGGGATTGGGGAAGTTGTTCTGGGTTTGGAGAAGTTGTTCTGGGTTTGGAGAAGTTGTTCTGGGATTGGAGAAGTTGTTCTGGGTTTGGGGATGTTGTTCTGTGTTTGGGGAACTTGTTCTGTGTTTGGGGAAATTGTTCTGTGTTTGGGGAATTTGTTCTGGGATTATGGAATTTGTTCTGGGATTGGGGAATTTGTTCTGGGATTGGGGAAATTGTTCTGGTATTGGAGAACTTTTTCTGTGATTGGGGAAGTTGTTCTGTGTTTCGAGAATTTTGTCTCATATTGGAGAAGTTGTTCTGGGTTTGGAGAATTTGTTCAGGGATTTGGGAAGTTGTTCTGGGTTTGGAGATGTTGTTCCAGGATTGAAGTAGTTCTGGTATTGGAGAAGTAGTTCTGTGATTGGAATATTTGTATTAGGATTGGAGAAGTAGTTCTGGGATTGGAGAAGTAGTTCTGGGGTTGGCGAAGTAGTTCTGGGATTGGAGAAGGAGTTCTGGGATTGGAGAAGGAGTTCTGGGATTGGAGAAGTTGTTCTGTGTTTGGGGAAGTTGTTCTGTGTTTGGGGAAGTTGTTCTGTGTTCCGAGAATTTTGTCTCATATTGGAGAAGTTGTTCTGGGATTTTGGAAGTTGTTCTGGGTTTGGAGAATTTGTTCGGGGTTTGGAGAATTTGTTCAGGTTTTGGGGAAGTAGTTCCGGGATTGGAGAAATAGTTCTGGGTTTGGGGAAGTTGTTGTGGGTTAGGAGAATTTTTACTGGGATTGGGAAGTTGTTCTTGGATTGCAGATATTGTTCTGTGTTCGGGGAAGTTTTTCGGGGTTTTGGAAAGTTGTTCTGCATTTGGGGAAATTGTTCAGAGGTTTTGGAAGTTGTTCTGACGTTGGCGAATTAGTTCCGGGATTGGAGAAATAGTTCTGGGTTTGGAGAAGTAGTTCTGGGATTGGATAAATTGTTCTGGGATTGGAGAAGTTGTTCTGGGTTTGGAGAAGTTGTTCTGGGTTTGGAGAAGTTGTTCTGGGTTTGGGGAAGTTGTTGTGGGTTTGGGGAAGTTGTTGTGTGTTTGGGGAAGTTGTTGTGTGTTTGGGGAAGTTGTTGTGTGTTTGGGGAAGTTGTTGTGTGTTTGGGGAAGTTGTTGTGTGTTTGGGGAAGTTGTTGTGTGTTTGGGGAAGTTGTTGTGTGTTTGGGGAAGTTGTTGTGTGTTTGGGGAAGTTGTTGTGTGTTTGGGGAAGTTGCTCTGTGTTTGGGGAAGTTGCTCTGTGTTTGGGGATCTTGTTCTGTGTTTGTGTTTGGGGAAATTGTTCTGGGATTAGGGAACTTGTTCTAGGATTGGGGATGTTGTTCTGGGAGTGGGGGACCTGTTCTGGGATTGGGGAATTTGTTCTGGGATTGGGGAATTTGTTCTGGGATTGGGGAAGTTTTTCTGGGGTTGGGGAAGTTTTTCTGTGTTTCAAGAATTTTGTCTCATATTGGAGAAGTTGTTCTGGGATTGGAGAAGTTGTTCTGGGTTTGGAGAATTTATCAGGGTTTGGGGAAGTGGTTCAGGGATTGGGGAAGCTGTTCAGGGATTTGCGATGCTGTTCAGGGATTGGGGATGTCGTTAATGGAATTTGGAATTTGAAAATTTGGTCTTTGATTGGGGAACTTGTTCTGGGATTGGAGAATTTTTTTGGGATAGGAGAATTAGTTCTTGGATTGGAGATATTGTTCTGTCTTTGGGGAAGTTGTTTTGGGATTGGAGAATTTGTTCTTGGATTGGAGATATTGTTCTGTCTTTGGGGAAGTTGTTTTGGGATTGGATAATTTGTTCAGGGATTGGGGAAGTTGTTCAGGGTTTGGAGATGTTGTTCTGGGTTTGGAGAAGTAGTTCAGGGTTTGGAGAATTTTTTCTGGGTTTGGAGAATTTGTTCTGGGATTGGAGAAATTATTCTTGGATTGGAGAATTTGTTCTGGGATTGGAGATATTTTTCTGTGTTTGGGGAAGTGGTTCTGTGTTTGGGAAAGTTGTTCAGGGATTGGAGAAGTTGTTCGGGGTTTGGAGAATTTGTTCTGGGATTGGAGAAGTTCTGGGATTGGAGATATTTTTCTGTCTTTGGGGAAGTTGTTCTGTGTTTGGGGAAGTTGTTGAGGGATTGGAGAAGTTGTTCTGGGATTGGAGAAGTTGTTCTGGGATTGGAGAAGTTGTTCTGGGATTGGATAATTTTTACTGGGATTGGGGAAGTTGTTCTTGGATTGCAGATAGTGTGCTGTGTTTGGGGAAGTTTTTCTGGGTTTTGGGAAGTTGTTCTGCATTTGGGGAAATTGTTCAGAGGTTGGGGAACTTGTTCTTTGATTGGAGAATTTGTTCTGGGATTGGAGAATTTGTTCAGGGAATTTAGACAATATTCTGGGATTGGAGAATTTGTTCTTTGTTTGGGGAACTTGTTCTGTGTTTCGAGAATTTTGTCTGTTGTTGTAAAAAATTTCTGGGTCTGGAGAAGTTGTTCTGTGTTTCGAGAAGTTGTTGTGGGATTGGAGATGTTGTTCTGTGTTTGGGGAAGTTTTTCTGGGTTTTGGGAAGTTGTTCTGCATTTGGGGAAATTGTTGAGAGGTTGGGGAAGTTGTTCTGCGATTGGGGTATTTGTTCTGGGATTGGAGAAATTGTTCAGGGAATTTAGACCATTTTCTGGGATTGGAGAATTTGGTCTTTGTTTGGGGAACTTGTTCTGTGTCTCGAGAATGATGTCTATGGTTGGCGAAGTAGTTGTGGGGTTGGCGAAGTAGTTGTGGGGTTGGCGAAGTAGTTGTGGGGTTGGCGAAGTAGTTGTGGGGTTGGCGAAGTAGTTGTGGGGTTGGCGAAGTAGTTGTGGGGTTGGCGAAGTAGGTGTGGGGTTGGCGAAGTAGTTGTGGGGTTGGCGAAGTAGTTGTGGGGTTGGCGAAGTAGTTGTGGGGTTGGCGAAGTAGTTGTGGGGTTGGCGAAGTAGTTGTGGGGTTGGCGAAGTAGTTGTGGGGTTGGCGAAGTAGTTGTGGGGTTGGCGAAGTAGTTGTGGGGTTGGCGAAGTAGTTGTGGGGTTGGCGAAGTAGTTGTGGGGTTGGCGAAGTAGTTCTGGGGTTGGCGAAGTAGTTCTGGGGTTGGCGAAGTAGTTCTGGGGTTGGAGTATTTGTTCAGCGATTGGGGAAGTTGTTCAGGTATTGGGGATGTTGTTCAGGGATTTTTGACCATGTTCAGTGATTAGGAACTTTGGTCTTTAATTATGGAACTTGTTCTGGGATTGGAGAATTTGTTCTGGGATTGAAGAAATTGTGGTGGGATTGGAGAATTTGTTCAGGGAATTTAGACCATATTCTGTGATTGGGGAATTTGTTCTGTGAGTGGGGGACTTGTTCTGTGTTTTGTGAATTTTGTCTATAATTGGAGAACTTGTTCTTTGGTTGGTGAAGTAGTTCTGGGACCGGAGAAGTAGTTCTGGGACCGGAGAAGTAGTTCTGGGACCGGAGAAGTAGTTCTGGGACCGGAGAAGTAGTTCTGGGACCGGAGAAGTTGTTCTGGGTTTTTAGGACCCGTTCTGGGGTTTGAGGACCTGTTCTGGGTTTTCAGAACCTGTTCTGTGATTGAGGAACTTGTTCTGTGCTTTGCAAGTCTTGTTAATGATTGTAGAATTTCTTCTGGGATTGGAGAAGTTCTTCAGGGATTGGAGAATTTTTTCTGGGATTGGAGAGGTTTTTCTGGGAATTTAGTCCTTTTTCTGTGATTGGCGAATTTGGTCTTTGACTGGGGAAATTGTTCTGTGTTTTGAGAATTTCGTCTCTTCTTGGAGGAGTTGTTCTGGGGTTGGAGAAGTTGTTCTGGGATTGGAAAAAAGGGTCTGTGTTGGGGGAAGTTGTTCTGTGTTTCCAGAATATTGTGTATGATTAGAGAAATTTTTCAGGGATTGGAGCAGTTGTTCAGGAATTGGAGCAGTTGTTCAGGGATTGGAGCAGTTGGCCTGTGTTGGGGGAAGTTGGCCTGTGTTGGGGGAAGTTGGCCTGTGTTTTGAGAATTTTGTGTATGATTAGAGAAGTTGTTCTGGGTTTGGGGAAGTTGTTCTGGGTTTGGGGAAGTTGTTCTGGGCTTGGGGAAGTTGTTCTGGGCTTGGGGAAGTTGTTCTGGGCTTGGGGAAGTTGTTCTGAGTTTGAAATAGTTTGAAATTGGTTAGAAATAGCCAAAACCAGTTTAGAAATAGACTGGAAAAAAAAAGCTTAAAAGGGGTTAGGAATGGAAAAATGGATTAGAAATAGGCAAAAATGGCCTAAACCTGCTAAGATATGGAAAAAAATCATATAAAAATGGCCATTGGTAGCTTAGAAACAGCCAAAAAATGGATTAAAATGGGTTAGAAATCGAAAAGATGTATCTCAAAATAGCCAAAATGGCTTAAAATGGGTTAACATTGAGCCTGCCACCTCGCGCTGCTGTGATGGTTCTCAGAGCTGGTTTCCTGAAGGTCTTTGCAGGGTCCTTGGGTTTGGTAAGATAAGCAAGCATCAGAAGCGTGCTTTGCTGTATCCTTTACTCTCTCTAGAGTTTCCTACATGAATAAACCAGTGGAGAATCCTGTATTTGTCTCTGTTTTTCTCTCACCTGGAATCCTGGAACTCTGGAACAGGTGTGATGGGCTTTTAGAATCCCAGTGTAGCTGTTTACTCTTGATGAGCTGCATAAATGGACAGAAGAGCTTTGGGGCTAAGCATGCAGTTAATGGGTCAGGGACAGAAGAGCTCTGGGACTAAGCTTGCTTTTAATGGCTCCAGCCCAGAGAGTCAGCTTGGGAATGAGTGTGTGTTTGTTTACGTGGAGTCAATGTCAGAGTCAGAGTGTCTGGCTATCAGTTTGTGTGTGCTTTTCAATCTATGTCTTGGTGTAAGTGTGGCCTGAGAGTTAGAGGCCGATAAAATTTTTTTTTGGCATTGTGGTTTTTGAGTTTTGATTGCGAATCTGAACCAGAGAATGGGAGCCCAGAAGTTGAAGGCAGAAAGAGAGCCAGAGTCAGACAGGGAAAAGACCAGGCTGTGGCATATCAGGTTACTTCTGTTGCAGCTGGTGGCTTGCCCCACCCCTGAGCCAGGGCTTTGAGGGAGGGGTTGTGGGTGGGTCCTTGGGTACATGAGGCAGAGCCATGCAGCAGGGAGCTCTTTCAGTCCTTGGCTTTCATCAGGGTGAGTTTGGTGGTGGTTGTTTTGGGGTTTGTAGGGTTAGAGCTTTGTGGTTTATTTCTGCTGTTTTTTTGGGGGTTTTTTTGAAATGGTCTTATCTGAATTAAGACCTTCAGGCCATGCCAAGACTCACTAGTACATACAGTAGTATCTTTGTGTAGGGGGTTGTTTTGTTTGTTTGAATTGAGAACTGGGTCTGTGTTGGGGGACCTGGGTCTGTGCTGCAGGCCTGGGTCTGTGCTGGGGGACCTGAGTCTGTGCTGCAGGCCTGGGTTTGTGCTGGGGGACCTGGGTCTTTGAATTGAGACCTGGGTGTGTGCTGGGGAACCTGGGCCTTTGAATTGAGACCTGGGTGTGTGTGGGGGACCTGGGTCTTTGAATTGAGACCTGGGTGTGTGCTGGGGAACCTGGGCCTTTGAATTGAGACGCTGGTCAGTGCTGGGGGACCTGGGTCTTTGAATTGAGACCTGGGTGTGTGCTGGGATACCTGGGTCTTTGAATTGAGACCTGGGTGTGTGCTGGGATACCTGGGTCTTTGAATTGAGATCTGGGTGTGTGCTGGGGGACCTGGGTCTTCGAATTGAGAACTGAGTCTGTGCTGGGGGACCTGGGTCTTCCAATTGAGACCTGGGTCTGTGCTGGGGGACCTGGGTCTTTGAATTGAGACCTGGGTGTGTGCTGGGGAACCTGGGCCTTTGAATTGAGTCCTGGGTCTGTGCTGGGGAACCTGGGTCTTTGAATTGAGACCTGGGTGTGTGCTGGGGAACCTGGATCTTTGAATTGAGTCCTGGGTCTGTGCTGGGGGACCTGGGTCTTTGAATTGAGAACTGGGTCTGTGCTGGGGGATCTGGGTCTTTGAATTGAGACGCTGGTCAGTGCTGGGGGACCTGGGTCTTTGAATTGAGACCTGGGTCTGTGCTGGGGGACCTAGGCCTTTGAATTGAGAACTGGGTGTGTGCTGGGGGGCCTGGGTCTTTGAATTGAGATCTGGGTGTGTGCTGGGGGACCTGGGTCTTCGAATTGAGAACTGAGTCTGTGCTGGGGGACCTGGGTCTTTGAATTGAGACCTGGGTCTGTGCTGGGGGACCTGGGTCTTTGAATTCAGAACTGGGTGTGTGCTGGGGGACCTGGGTGTGTGCTGGGGGACCTGGGTCTTTGAATTGGGAACTGGGTGTGTGCTGGGGGACCTCGGCCTTTGGATTGAGACCTGGGTCTGTGCTGGGGAAGCTGGGTCAGTGCTGGGGGACCTGGGTCTTTGAATTGAGACCTGGGTCTGTGCTGGGGGACCTGGGTCTGTGAATTGAGAACTGGGTCTGTGCTGGGGATCTGGGTGTTTGAATTGAGACCTGGGTGTGTGCTGGGGGACCTGGGTCTTTGAATTGAGAACTGGGTCTGTGCTGGGCGACCTGGGTCTGTGCTGGGGAACCTGGGTCTTTGAATTGAGGACTGGGACTGTGCTGAGGGACCTGGGTCTTTGAATTGAGACCTGGGTCTGTGCTGGGGGACCTGGGTGTGTGCTGGGGGACCTGGGTCTTTGAATTGAGTCCTGAGTCTCTGCTGGGGAACCTGGGTGTTTGAATTGATAACTGGGTTTGTGCTGGGGAACCTTGGTCTTTGAATTGAAAACTGGGTCTATGCTGGGGGACCTGGGTCTTTGAATTGAGACCTGGGTGTGTGCTGGGGGACTTGGGCCTTTGAATTGGGAACTGGTCTGTGCTGGGGGACCTGGGTCTGTGCTGGGGGACCTGGGTCTTTGAATTGAGACCTGGGTGTGTGCTGGGGGACCTGGGTGTGTGCTGGGGGACCTGGGTGTGTGCTGGGGGAACTCGGTATTTGAATTGAGAACTGGTTGTGTGCTGGGTACCTGGGTCTTTGGATTGAGAGCTGGGTGTATGCTGGGAGACCTGGGTCTTTGAATTGAGAGCTGGGTGTGTACTGGGGGGCCTGGGTCTTTGAATTGAGATCTGGGTGTGTGCTGGGGGACCTGGGTCATTGAATTGAGAACTGGGTGTGTGCTGGGGGACCTGGGTCTTTGAACTGAGAACTGGGAGTGTGCTGGGGGACCTGAGTCTTTGAATTGAGAACTGGGTGTGTGCTGGGCGACCTGGGTCTTTGAATTGAGAACTGGGGGTGTGCTGAGGGATGCGGGTCTGTGCTGGGGACCTGGGTCTTTGACTTGAGAGCTGGGTGTGTGCTGGGGGACCTGGGTCTTTGAGTTGAGACCTGGGTCTGTGCTAGGGTCCTGGGTGTGTGCTGGGGGACCTCGGCCTTGGAATTGAGAACCGGTTCTGTGCTGGGGGACCTGGGTCTGTGCTGGGCTAACTCGGTCTTTGAATTGAGACCTGGGTCTGTGCTGGGGGACCTGCGTCTTTGAATTGAGAACTGGGTCTGTGCTGGGGGGGGTCAGTGCTCGGGGACCTGGGCCTTTGAATTGAGAGCTTAGTCTGTGCTGGGTGAGCTGGGTCTGTGCTGTGGGACCCGGTCTTTGAATTGAGATCTGGGTCTGTGCTGGGCCACCTGGGTCTGTGCTGGGGGACCTGGGTCTTTTAATTGAGAACTGGGTCTGTGGTGGGGTACCTGGGTATGTGCTGGGGGACCTGGGTCTTTGAATTGAGAACTGGGTCAGTGCTGGGGGAACAGGGTCTGTGCTGGAGGAACTCGGTCTTTGAATTGAGAACTTGGTCTGTGCTGGGGGAACTCGGTCTGGGTTTGGCGAACTCGGTCTGATGGAAGGAGAACAAGTGCCAGCAAAACATAGGGTGAAAACACTCTTAATTTAACTTTGGTCTGAGAGAATAAGGTTTGTGTTGGAAGTCTGTGGTGTGACAACAGAATTCAGCAGTGTTACTAATAACAGTGAATTATTTCTTTCCATCCTTATAATGAGTGAATACTTTCTTCTATTCTTCTTATTTATCAGTTAGTTTGGAGACCGTGGCTCCCGAACATCTGCTAGCTTGGGATACTCCTTGTCTGTCCATCCTGTCCTGACCTAGGTCACACTGCTCTAAATCTTTGCCAGCCCTCAAAAACTTAAAGATACGGCTGGTTTCAGCTAATTGTGATTACTGGGGCATCCAACTGTGCCAAAGGTGAAAAGTGCACCCTGAGGAAGACTGCTTACTTCATCTTGAAGACTCCTGCCCACGACCATCGGAGGGCAGTGCGCAAGTGCCAAAAGGGAGGAGACTTCTGATAATGAGTGCCTAAACTAATGGTAATTTCCCCTCTGCTCTCTCGGGAGCCTAATGAATATGCATGTTTGAGTGTAATAAATATCTGCTTCCTTAACCCCTCGGTGTGCAAGTTAGGAGGAGTGATCTCCCTTGCACCCAGTGCCGTAATAAACATACCTGCTTTATAACTGTCCTTGAGTAGTAGAGTCTGATTCCGTGCTTCAGTTCTGTGACTGGAGAATTTGGTCTTGGATTGGAGAACTTAATTCCTGATAGGGGAATTTGGCCTGGGATAGGGGAATTTGGCCTTGGATTGGGGAATTGGGCCTTGGATTGGAGAACTTAATTCCTGGTTGGGGAATTTGGTCTGGGAGTGGAGAATTTGGTCTGGGAGTGGTCCAATCATACCTGCTCGACTCATACAGGCTGCCCAAGGTCAAGCGATAGAGATGTTGCACTCAAATGGACTCTGAGGTGGGAAGCAAGGAGCGACAGCAATGCAGGTGGCACCGGTGCAAAGTTACTGTGCACAGAACAGGCCCAGCAGCATCTTTCAGCCCTGACTCTTTTTTTCTTCTGGGTTTGGGGATGTTGTTCTGGGATTTTAGTCTTTGGTCTGTGATTGGATAAATTGGACTTTTTTTGGGGAAGTCGTCTGTTTTGAGAATTTTGTCTGAGATTCGAGAAGTTGTTCTGTGATTTTAGAACTTGTACTTTGTTTGGGGAATTTGGTCTTTGATTGGGGAATTTGTTCTGTGTTTCAAGAATTTTGTCTGTTATTGCAGAAGTTGTCCTGGGATTAGAGAAATTGTTTTGCGATTAGAGAATTTGGTCTGTGTTGGGGGAAGTTGCTCTGTGTTTCGAGAATTTTGTGTACGATTAGAGAAGTTGTTCTGGGTTTGGGGATGTTGTTCTGGGTTTGGGGATGTTGTTGCTCTGGGATTGGGGCATTTGGTCTGGGATTGGGGCATTTGGTGTGGGTTTGGAGCAGTTGTTCAGGGATTGGAGCAGTTGTTCTGGGATAGGAGAAGTTGTTCTGGGATTGGAGAAGCTGGCCTGTGTTGTGGGGAGTTGGCCTGTGTTGTGGGGAGTTGGCCTGTGCTGGGGGAAGTTGGTCTGTGTTTTGAGAATTTTGTGTATGATCAGAGAAGTTCTTCTCGGTTTAGAGAGGTTGTTTTGGGTTTGAAATAGTTTGAAATTGTTTAGAAATAGCCAAAACCAGTTTAGAAATAGACTGAAAAAAAAAAAGCTTAAAAGGGGTTAGGAATGGAAAAAAGGATTAGAAATAGGCAAAAATGGCTTAAACCTGGTAAGATATGGGAAAAAATCATCTAGAAATGGCCATCAGTAGCTTAGAAACAGCCAAAAAATGGATTCAACTGGGTTAGAAATCGAAAAGATGTATTTAAAATAAAGCCAAAATGGCTTAAAATGGGTTAACATTGAGCCTGCCACCTCGTGCTGCTGTGATGGTTCTCAGAGCTGGTTTCCTGAAGGTCTTTGCAGGGTCCTTGGGGTTGGTAAGATAAGCAAGCATCAGAAGCATCCTTTGCTGTATGCTTTACTCTCTCTAGAGTTTCCTTCATGAATAAACCAGTGGAGAATCCTATATTTGTCTGTTTTTCTCTCACCTTGAATCCTGGAACTCTGGAACATTTATGATGGGCTTTTAGAATCCCAGTGTAGCTGTTTACTCTTGATGAGCTGCATAAATGGACAGAAGAGCTTTGGGGCTAAGCATGCAGTTAATGGGTCAGGGACAGAAGAGCTCTGGGACTAAGCTTGCTTTTAATGGCTCCAGCCCAGAGAGTCAGCTTGGGAATGAGTGTGTGTTTGTTTACGTGGAGTCAATGTCAGAGTCAGAGTGTCTGGCTATCAGTTTGTGTGTGCTTTTCAATCTATGTCTTGGTGTAAGTGTGGCCTGAGAGTTAGAGGCCGATAAAACTTTTTTTTGGCATTGTGGTTTTTGAGTTTTGATTGCGAATCTGAACCAGAGAATGGGAGCCCAGAAGTTGAAGGCAGAAAGAGAGCCAGAGTCAGACAGGGAAAAGACCAGGCTGTGGCATATCAGGTTACTTCTGTTGCAGCTGGTGGCTTGCCCCACCCCTGAGCCAGGGCTTTGAGGGAGGGGTTGTGGGTGGGTCCTTGGGTACATGAGGCAGAGCCATGCAGCAGGGAGCTCTTTCAGTCCTTGGCTTTCATCAGGGTGAGTTTGGTGGTGGTTGTTTTGGGGTTTGTAGGGTTAGAGCTTTGTGGTTTATTTCTGCTGTTTTTTTGGGGGTTTTTTTGAAATGGTCTTATCTGAATTAAGACCTTCAGGCCATGCCAAGACTCACTAGTACATACAGTAGTATCTTTGTGTAGGGGGTTGTTTTGTTTGTTTGAATTGAGAACTGGGTCTGTGTTGGGGGACCTGGGTCTGTGCTGCAGGCCTGGGTCTGTGCTGGGGGACCTGAGTCTGTGCTGCAGGCCTGGGTTTGTGCTGGGGGACCTGGGTCTTTGAATTGAGAACTGGGTCTGTGCTGGGTGACCTGGGTCTTTGAACTGAGAACTGGGTCTGTGCTGGGGACCTGAGTCTTTGAATTGAGAACTGGGTGTGTGCTGGGGGACCTGGGTCATTGAATTGAGAACTGGGTGTGTACTGGGGGATCTGGGTGTTTGAATTGAGACCTGGGTCTGTGCTGGGGGACCTGGGTCTTTGAATTGAGAACTGGGTGTGTGCTGGGGGACCTGGGCCTTTGAATTGAGACCTGGGTCTGTGCTGGAGAACCTGGGTCTTTGAATTGAGACCTGGGTCTGTGCTGGGGAACCTGGGTCTTCCAATTGAGACCTGGGTCTGTGTTGGGGGACCTGGATCTTTGAATTGAGACCTGGGTCTGTGCTGGGGGACCCGGGTCTGTGCTGGGGAGCTGGGCCTTTGGATTGAGACCCGGGTCTGTGCTGGGGAAGCTGGGTCTGTGCTGGGGGACCTGGGTCTTTGAATTGAGACCTGGGTCTGTGCTGGGGACCTGGGTCTTTGAATTGAGACCTGGGTCTGTGCTGGGCAACCTGGGTCTTTGAAGAGAGACCTAGGTCTGTGCTGGGGACCTGGGTTTTTGAGTTGAGACCTGGGTCTGTGCTGGGGGACCTGCGTGTGTGCTGGGGGACCTGGGTCTTTGAATTGAGAACTGGTTGTGTGCTGGGGGACCTGGGTCTTTGAATTCAGAACTGGGTGTGTGCTGGGGGACCTGGGTGTGTGCTGGGGGACCTGGGTGTGTGCTGGGGGACCTGGGTGTGTGCTGGGGGACCTGGGTCTGTGTTGGGGGACCTGGGTCTGTGCTGGGGGACCTGGGCCTTTGGATTGAGACCCGGGTCTGTGCTGGGGAAGCTGGGTCTGTGCTGGGGGACCTGGGTCTTTGAATTGAGACCTGGGTCTGTGCTGGGGGACCTGGGTCTTTGAATTGAGACCTGGGTCTGTGCTGGGGATCTGGGTGTTTGAATTGAGACCTGGGTGTGTGCTGGAGGACCTGGGTCTTGGAATTGAGAACTGGGTCTGTGCTGGGCGACCTGGGTGTGTGCTGGGGGAGCCTGGGTCTTTGAATTAAGAACTGGGACTGTGCTGGGGGACCTGGGTCTTTGAATTGAGAACTGGGTCTGTGCTGGGGGACCTGGGTCTTTGAATTGAGTCCTGGGTCTGTGCTGGGGAACCTGGGTCTTTGAATTGATAACTGGGTCTGTGCTGGGGAACTTTGGTCTTTGAATTGAAAACTGGGTCTGTGCTGGGGACCTGGGTCTTTGAATTGAGACCTGGGTCTGTGCTGGGGGACCTGGGTCTTTGAATTGAGACCTGGGTGTGTGCTGGGGGACCTGGGCCTTTGAATTGAGAACTGGGTCTGTGCTGAGGGACCTGGGCCTTTCAATTGAGAACTGGGTCTGTGCTGAGGGACCTGGGCCTTTCAATTGAGTACTGGGTCTGTGCTGGGGGACCTGGTCCTTTGAATTGAGACCTGGGTCTGTGCTGGGGGACCTGGGTCTTTTAATTGAGACCTGGGTCTGTGCTGGGGGACCTGGGTCTTTTTATTGAGACCTGGGTCTGTGCTGGGGGACCTGGGTCTTTGAATTGAGACCTGTGTGTGTGGTGGGGGACCTGGGTCTTTGGATTGAGACCTGGTTCTGTGCTGGGAGACCTAGGTGTGTGGTGGGGGACCTGGGTCTTTGGATTGAGACCTGGTTCTGTGCTGGGAGACCTGGGTATGTACTGGGGGACCTGGGTCTTTGAATTGAGAACTGGGTCTGTGCTGGGGGATCTTGGTGTGTGCTGGGGGACTTGGGTCTTTGAATTGAGAACTGGGTCTGTGCTGAGGGACCTGGGTCTGTGCTGGGGGACCTGGGTCTTTGAATTGAGGACTGGGTCTGTGCTGGGGGACCTGGGTCTTTGAATTGAGAACTGGGTCTGTGCTGGGGGACCTGGGTGTGTGGTGGGTGACCTGGACCTTTTAATTGAGACCTGAGTCTGTACTGGGGGACCTGGGTCTGTGCTGTGGGTCCCGGGTCTTTGAATTGAGAACTGGGTCTGTGCTTGGGGACCTGGGTGAGTACTGGGGGACCTGGGTCTTTGAATTGAGAACTGGGTCTGTGTGGGGGATATTGGTGTGTTCTGGGGGATCTGGGTCTTTGAATTGAGCACTGTGTCTGTGCTGGGGGACCTGTGTCTGTGCTGGGGGACCTGGGTCTTTGAATTGAGAACTGGGTCCGTGCTGGGGGACCTGGGTCTTTGAATTGAGGACTGGGACTGTGCTGGGCGACCTGGGTCTTTGAACTGAGACCTGGGTGTGTGCTGGGGGACCTGGGTCTTTGAATTGAGGACTGGGTCTGTGCTGGGGGACCTGGGTCTGTGCTGGGGGACCTGGGTCTGTGCTGGGGGACCTGGGTCTTTGAATTGAGACCTGGGTCTGTGCTGGGGGGCCTGGGTGGGTGCTGGGTGACCTGGGCCTTTGAATTGAGACCTGAGTCTGTGCTGGGGGACCTGGGTGTGTGCTGGGGGACCTGGGTCTTTGAATTGAGAAGCGGGGTCTGTGCTGGGGGACTTGGGTCTGTGCTGGGGGACCTGGGTGTTTGAATTGAGACCTGGGTCTGTGCTGGGGGAACTGGGTCTGTGCTGGGGGTAACCGGGTCTGTGCTGGGGGAACTCGGTCTTTGAATTGAGAACTTGGTCTGTGCTGGGGGAACTCGGTCTGTTTGTGGAGAACTCGGTCTGGGGTTGGTGAGCTCGGTCTGGGTTTGGTGAACTCGGTCTGATGGAAGGAGAACAAGTGCAGGCAAAGCATAGGGTTAAAACACTCTTGATTTAACTTTGGTCTGAGAGAATAAGGTTTGTGTTGGAAGTCTGTGGTGTGATAACAGAATTCAGCAGTGTTACTAACAACAGTGAATTATTTCTTTCCATCCTTCTAATGAGTGATTTCTTTTTTCCATCCTTCTAATTTATCAGTTAGTTTGGAGACCGTGGCTCCCGAACATCTGCTAGCTTGGGATACTCCTTGTCTGCCCATTCTGTCCTGACCAAGGTCGCACTGCTCTAAATCCTTGCCAGCCCTCAGAAACTTGCAGATACGGCTGGTTTCAGCTAATTGTGATTACTGGGGCATCCAACTGTGCCAAAGGTGAAAAGTGCACCCTGAGGAAGACTGCTTACTTCATCTTGAAGACTCCTGCCCATGACCATCGGAGGGCAGTGCGCAAGTGCCAAAAGGGAGGAGACTTCTGATAATGAGTGCCTAAACTAATGGTAATTTCCCCTCTGCTCTCTCGGGAGCCTAATGAATATGCATGTTTGAGTGTAATAAATATCTGCTTCCTTAACCCCTCGGTGTGCAAGTTAGGAGGAGTGATCTCCCTTGCACCCAGCGCCGTAATGAACATACCTGCTTTATAACTGTCCTTGAGTAGTAGAGTCTGATTCTGTGCTTCAGTTCTGAGACTGGAGAATTTGGTCTTGGATTGGAGAACTTAATTCCTGATAGGGGAATTTGGCCTGGGATAGGGGAACTGGACCTTGGATTGGGGAATTGGGCCTTGGATTGGAGAACTTAATTCCTGGTTGGGGAATTTGGTCTGGGAGTGGAGAATTTGGTCTGGGAGTGGTCCAATCATACCTGCTCGACTCATACAGGCTGCCCAAGGTCAAGCCATGGAGATGTTGCACTCAAATGGACTCTGAGGTGGGAAGCAAGGAGCGACAGCAATGCAGGTGGCACCGTTGCAAAGCTACTGTGCGCTGAACAGGCCCAGCAGCATCTTTCAGCCCTGACTCTTTTTTTGTTCTGGGTTTGGGGATGTTGTTCTGGGATTTTAGTCTTCGGTCTGTGATTGGATAAATTGGACTTTTTTTGGGGAAGTCATCTATTTTGAGGATTTTGTCTGAGATTCGAGAAGTCGTTCTGTGATTTTCGAGCTTGTACTTTGTTTGGGGAATTTGGTCTTTGATTGGGGAGTTTGTTCTGCGTTTCAAGAATTTTGTCTGTTATTGCAGAAGTTGTCCTGGGATTAGAGAAATTGTTTTGGGATTAGAGAATTTGGTCTGTGTTGGGGGAAGTTGCTCTGTGTTTCGAGAATTTTGTGTACGATTAGAGAAGTTGTTCTGGGTTTGGAGAAGTTGTTCTGGGTTTGGGGATGTTGTTCTGGGTTTGGGGATGTTGTTCTGGGTTTGGGGATGTTGTTCTGGGTTTGGGGATATTGTTCTGGGTTTGGGGATGTTGCTCTAGGATTGGGGCATTTGGTCTGGGATTGGGGCATTTGGTCTGGGATTGGGGCATTTGGTGTGGGATTGGAGCAGTTGATCAGGGATTGGAGAAGTTGTTCTGGGATAGGAGAAATTCTGGGATTGGAGAAGCTGGTCTGTGTTGCGGGGAGTTGGCCTGTGCTGGGGGAAGTTGGTCTGTGTTTTGAGAATTTTGTGTATGATCAGAGAAGTTCTCCTTGGTTTAGTGATGTTGTTTTGGGTTTGAAGTAGTTTGAAATTGTTTAGAAATATCCAAAACCAGTTTAGAAATAGACTTAAAAAAAAAAGCTTAAAAGGGGTTAGGAATGGAAAAATGGATTAGAAATAGGCAAAAATGGCTTAAACCTGGTAAGATATGGAAAAAATCGTCTAGAAATGGCCATCAGTAGCTTAGAAACAGCCAAAAAATGGATTCAACTGGGTTAGAAATCGAAAAGATGTATTTAAAATAAAGCCAAAATGGCTTAAAATGGGTTAACATTGAGCCTGCCACCTCGCGCTGCTGTGATGATTCTCAGAGCTGGTTTCCTGAAGGTCTTTGCAGGGTCCTTGGGGTTGGTAAAAGAAGCAAGCATCAGAAGTGTCCTTTGCTGTATGCTTTACTCTCTCTAGAGTTTCCTTCATGAATAAACCAGTGGAGAATCCTATATTTGTCTGTTTTTCTCTCACCTGGAATCCTGGAACTCTGGAACAGGTGTGATGGGCTTTTGGAATCTCAGTGTAGCTGTTTACTCTTGATGAGCTGCATAAATGGACAGAAGAGCTTTGGGGCTAAGCATGCAGTTAATGGGTCAGGGACAGAAGAGCTCTGGGACTAAGCTTGCTTTTAATGGGTCCAGCCCAGAGAGTCAGCTTGGGAATGAGTGTGTGTTTGTTTACGTGGAGTCAATGTCAGAGTCAGAGTGTCTGGCTTCAGCGTGTCTAGCTTCAGAGTGTCTGGCTGTCAGTTTGTGTGTGCTTTTCAATCTGTGTCTTGGTGTAAGTGTGGCCTGAGAGTTAGAGGCCGATAAAACTTTTTTTTGGCATTGTGGTTTTTGAGTTTTGATTGCGAGTCTGAACCAGAGAATGGGAGCCCAGAAGTTGAAGGCAGAAAGAGAGCCAGAGTCAGACAGGGAAAAGACCAGGCTGTGGCATATCAGGTTACTTCTGTTGCAGCTGGTGGCTTGCCCCACCCCTGAGCCAGGGCTTTGAGGGAGGGGTTGAGGGTGGGTCCTTGGGTACATGAGGCAGAGCCATGCAGCAGGGAGCTCTTTCAGTCCTTGGCTTTCATCAGGGTGAGTTTGGTGGTGGTTGTTTTGGGGTTTGTGGGGTTAGAGCTTTGTGGTTTATTTCTGCTGTTTTTTGGGGGGTTTTTTGAAATGGTCTTATCTGAATTAAGACCTTCAGGCCATGCCAAGACTCACTAGTACATACAGTAGTATCTTTGTGTAGGGGGTTGTTTTGTTTGTTTGTTTTTTTGTTTTAGGTGTTATATTTGGTGGTAGTGCTGAGCTAAAGTTCAAGTGTAGATGAGGCTTGTGGCTCAGAGTCTTCAGGTCAGTTGTCTTTTGGGGCATGGCTCCTGGTGTCCTGTGCAGCTCTGTTGTCTGTGTCCATTTTCACAGACCTGACTGTGTCTGCCCATCTTGCTGATTAATGTGAGAACTGACTAGGTGGCTGCAGCAGCGGCTCTAGGTGAAAAGGCTTGAAGTAGCTGAAGGCAATATTTATGTGTGCTTTCCTGATGAACATACAGGCCCAGATACAGCTGGCAGAAATGTGGGAGGCCTGGCCACTGAGCAGCCAATGTACTGAAGCAGGAGATGGGTATTACACAGGGCAGGCTGCCTCTTTGAGCCCTGTCTCGACATGCATCTGTTTCCATTTCTTCTCCAGATGTCGCATGCTACCTGGGAGAGCTGAAGCTGCACCCTGAGGAGGGCTGTGAGAAGCTAAGGTGGTTTTGTGCCGCGTTGGGTGAGTGTTGTGTGTGCACTTGGAGGTTCTTGGGAGGGAATGGTGAACTGTCATGAAGCTAGTGACTCAGAGATAAATGCCAGGATGAAAAGCTGAGATTTTCGGGGCTTAGGTCTGGGGTGTTGTGTCAGAGACAATAGGTAACGGTCCCTGGTGAAACACACCAGGAAAGGAAAGTATTGTTTGTCCTGTTTGGCTCCTCTGCAGAGAGTTCTGGTTTGGAAGCTTTCCAAATGTCCAGGTTTGATTCCTACCCAGAAAGTTCTGCTTTAGAACTGCCTGGAAAAGTAATGACCCTTGAGAACTTGTTCTGGGATAGGAGAATTTGTTCTGGGTTTTTAGAACTTGTTCTGTGGTTTGAGAATTTGGTCTTTGATTGGGGGACTTGTTCTGTGTTTCGAGAATTGTGTCTATGATTTGGAGGATTTGTTCTTTGGTTGGAGAAGTTGTTCTGGGATTGGAGGAGTTGTTCTGGGTTTGGGGAAGTTGTTGTTCTGGGTTTGGGGAAGTTGTTGTTCTGGGTTTGGGGAAGTTGTTCTGGGTTTGGGGAAGTTGTTGTTCTGGGTTTGGGGAAGTTGTTGATCTGGGGTTGGGGAAGTTGTTGATCTGGGGTTGGGGAAGTTGTTGATCTGGGGTTGGGGAAGTTGTTGATCTGGGGTTGGGGAAGTTGTTGATCTGGGGTTGGGGAAGTTGTTGATCTGGGGTTGGGGAAGTTGTTGGTTTGGGCTTGGAGATCTGTTTGATTGGCAGTTGGTGCTGCTGCAGGGTTTTCCAGCCCGGTAATTTTGGGGCTTCTCGGAATATAGCTCCTGATGAGTTCTCAAGTCAGGCTGGGGGTGTTGTCTTGTATTAGTAAAGGAAGTCTGAGTGTTGGTGTGGCAGCTCTTCCGGTGCTATGTCATTTATGGTCTTAAATCCTTGGTAAGTACGTTTAGGTGCCGTGAGTTTTGTCTGTTGGGTGGAACTAGTTAGCTTTGCAGACACAGACAAAAGTAAAAAGAGGTGAGGATGTTTCAAGGTTGTATTGTAATGATATTAATAGAAATGTGTTTTTTTTGTCCGCAGGTCAGTGTGTTGAGACCCTGGAGAACTGAGAGGAGTTCTGTCTGTTTCTGAGTGGCGATCCAGAGCACGGAGAAGATTTCAGATAGATGCATGAAAGCGGTCTGTATCAAATAGAAGGCGGTGTGGTGCCATTTGCAAAAGGGCGTGGGACGATGTTCGTTACATGAGAAAGCACGCTACCTGTAGAGCATCCTGGGTAAGTAGGAAAGTGTTGTTGGCTTTTAAAAGTTGATTTGTAAATTATGAACAATGTCATTTATTTTCCAAAGTTCCTGTAAGGGAAATGTTAGTGGTATTTGCCTTAGAAAGCTGCTGGTGATGTCTTTTTATGGGGAGTTTGGTCTTTTTATGGGGAGTTTGGTCTTTTTATGGGGAGTTTGGTCTTTTTATGGGGAGTTTGGTCTTTTTATGGGGAGTTTGGTCTTTTTATGGGGAGTTTGGTCTTTTTATGGGGAGTTTGGTCTTTTTATGGGGAGTTTGGTCTTTTTATGGGGAGTTTGGTCTTTTTATGGGGAGTTTGGTCTTTTTATGGGGAGTTTGGTCTTTTTATGGGGAGTTTGGTCTTTTTATGGGGAGTTTGGTCTTTTTATGGGGAGTTTGGTCTTTTTATGGGGAGTTTGGTCTTTTTATGGGGAGTTTGGTCTTTTTATGGGGAGTTTGGTCTTTTTATGGAGAGTTTGGTCTTTTTATGGAGAGTTTGGTCTTTTTATGGAGAGTTTGGTCTTTTCATGGAGACTTTGGTCTTTTCATGGAGACTTTGGTCTTTTTATGGAGAATTTGCTTTATGATTGGAGAATTTGCTTTATGATTGGAGAATTTGCTTTATGATTGGAGAACTTGTACTGTGATGGGAGAATTTGGTCTTTGGAGAACTAGTTCTGTGATTGGAAAATTTTGTCTAGACTTGGAGACTTGCCCTGTGATTGGAGAAAGTGGTCTTTGATTGGTGAAATTCTTCTGTGATTGGACAATTTCTTCCTTGAGTGGAGAACATGTTCTGTGATTGGATAATTTCTTCCTTGAGCGGAGAACATGTTCTGTGATTGGAGAATTTGGTCTATGATGAAAGAATTTGTTCTGTGGTTGGAGAATTTGTTCTGTGATCGGATAAATTGTTTTGTCATTGGAGAACTTTTTCTATGATTGAAGCATTTTGTCTATGACTGGAGAACTTGTTCTGTGATTGATGCATTTGGTCTATGATCGGAGAATTTGTTCCATGGCTGGAGAATTTGTTCTGTGGCTGGAGAGTTTGGACTTTGATTGGAGAACTTGTTCCGTGATTGGAGAATTTGTTCTTTGATTATAGAACCTGTTCTGTGATGGGGAGTTTGTTCTGTGATGGGGAGTTTGTTCTGTGATGGGGAGTTTGTTCTGTGATGGGGAGTTTGTTCTGTGATGGGGAGTTTGTTCTGTGATTGTAGAATTTGGTCTTTGGAGAACTTCTGTTCATTGGATAATTTGGTCTATGATTGGAGTACCTGTTGTGTGACTGGGAAATTGGTCTTTGGAGATCTTGTTCTATGATTGGAGAATTTAGTCTTTGGAGAATTTGTTCTGTGATTGGAGAGTTTGGCCTATGATTGGAGAATTTGTTCTTTGGAAAATTTGTTCCTTGATGGGAATACTTGTTCTGTGATTGGAGAAATTGTTCGCTGATTGGAGAACTTGTTCTGTGATTGAAGAATTTGTTCTATGACAGGAAAATTTGTTCTGTGATTGGATAATTTGGTCAATGATTGGAGAAATTGGTCTGTGATTTTTAGAATTTGCTGTTTGCTTGGAGAACTCGGCGTGTGCTTGGAGAACTCGGCGTGTGCTTGGAGAACTCGGCGTGTGCTTGGAGAACTCGGCGTGTGCTTGGAGAACTCGGCGTGTGCTTGGAGAACTCGGCGTGTGCTTGGAGAACTCGGCGTGTGCTTGGAGAACTCGGCGTGTGCTTGGAGAACTCGGCGTGTGCTTGGAGAACTCGGCGTGTGCTTGGAGAACTCGGCGTGTGCTTGGAGAACTCGGTCTTTGAATTGAGACTTGGGTCTCTGCTGGGGGACCTGGGTGAGTGGTGGGGGACCTGGGTCTTCCAATTGAGACCTGGGTCTGTGCTGGGGGCCTGGATCTGTGCTGGGGGAGCTGGGTCTGTGCATTGAGAACTGGATGTGTGCTGGGGGACATGGGTCTTTGAACTGAGACCTGGGTGTGTGCTGAGGGACCTGGGTCTTTGACTTGAGAACTGGGTCTGTGCTGGGGAACCTTGGTCTGTGCTGGGGGACCTGGATCTGTGCTGGGGACCTGGGCCTTTGAATTGAGAATTGGGTCTGTGCTGAGGGACCTGGGTGTGTGCTGGGGGACCTGGGTCTTTGAATTGAGAACTGGGTGTGTGCTGGGGGACCTGGGTCTTTGAATTGAGACCTGGGTGTGTGCTGGGGGACCTGGGTCTTTGAACTGAGACCTGGGTCTGTGCTGGGGGAGCTGGGTCTGTACTGGGGGACCTCGGCCTTTGAATTGAGACCTGGGTCTGTGCTGGGGGACCTGAGTCTGTGCTGGGGGACCTGGGTCTGTGCTGGGGGACCTGGGTCTGTGCTGGGGGACCTGAGTCTGTGCTGGGGGACCTGAGTCTGTGCTGGGGGACCTGAGTCTGTGCTGGGGGACCTGAGTCTGTGCTGGGGGACCTGAGTCTGTGCTGGGGGACCTGGGTCTGTGCTGGGGGACCTCGATCTGTGCTGAGGAACTCGATCTTGGAATCGAGACCTGGGTCTGTGCTGGGGGAACTTGGTCTTTGAATTGAGAACTCCGTCTGTGCTGGGGGAACTCGGTCTTTGAATTGAGAACTCGGTCTCTCCTGGGGGAACTCGGTCTTTGAATTGAGGACTGGGTCTGTTCTGGGGGACCTGGGTCTTTGAATTGAGACCTGGGTCTGTGCTGGTGGACCTGGGTCTTTGAATTGAGACCTGGGTCTGTGCTGGGGGACCTGGGTCTTTGAATTTAGAACTGGGTCTGTGCTGGGGGATCTGGGTGTTTGAATTGAGAACTCAGTCTGTGCCGGTGGGAACTCGGTCTTTGAATTGGGAATTTGATCTGTGCTGGGTGAACTTGGTCTTTGAACTGAGAACTGGGTCTGTGCTGGGGGAGCTGGGACTGTGCTGGGGGAGCTGGGACTGTGCTGGGGGAGCTGGGTGTGTGCTGGGGGAGCTGGGTGTGTGCTGGGGGAACTAGGTCTGTACTGGGGGAACTGGGTCTGTGCTGGGGGAGCTCGGTCTTTGAATTGAGAACTTGGTCTGTGCTGGGGGAACTTGGTCTGTGAGTGGAGAACTCGGTCTGTGCTGGGGGTACTCGGTCTGTGTTTGGCGAACTCGGTCTGGGTTTGCAAACTTGGTCTGACAGAAGGAGAACAAGTGCCAGCAAAACATAGGGTGAAAACACTCTTAATTTAACTTAGGTCTGAGAGAATAAGGTTTGTGTTGGAAGTCTGTGGTGTGACAACAGAATTCAGCAGTGTTACTAACAACAGTGAATTATTTCTTTCCATCCTTCTAATGAGTGATTTCTTTCTTACCATCCTTCTAATTTATCAGTTAGTTTGGAGACCGTGGCTCCCGAACATCTGCTAGCTTGGGATACTCCTTGTCTGTCCATCCTGTCCTGACCTAGGTCGCACTGCTCTAAATCCTTGCCAGCCCTCAGAAACTTGCAGATATGGCTGGTTTCAGCTAATTATGATTACTGGGGCATCCAACTGTGCCAAAGGTGAAAAGTGCACCCTGAGGAAGACTGCTTACTTCATCTTGAAGACCCATGCCCACGACCATCGGAGGGCAGTGCGCAAGTGCCAAAAGGGAGGAGACTTCTGATAATGAGTGCCTAAACTAATTGTAATATCCCTTCCGCTCTCTCGGGAGCCTAATGAATATGCATGTTTGAGTGTAATAAATATCTGCTTCCTTAACCCCTCGGTGTGCAAGTTAGGAAGAGTGATCTCCCTTGCACCCAGCGCCGTAATGAACATACCTGCTTTATAACTGTCCTTGAGTAGTAGAGTCTGATTCCGTGCTTCAGTTCTGAGACTGGAGAATTTGGTCATGGATTGGAGAACTTAATTCCTGATAGGGGAATTTGGTCTGGCATTGGAGAATTTGGTCTGGCATTGGAGAATTTGGTCTGGCATTGGAGAATTTGGTCTGGCAGTGGAGAATTTGGTCTGGCAGTGGAGAATTTGGTCTGGCAGTGGAGAATTTGGTCTGGGAGTGGAGAATTTGGTCTGGCAGTGAAGAATTTGGTCTGGCAGTGGAGAATTTGGTCTGGCAGTGGAGAATTTAGTCTGGGAGTGGTCCAATCATAACTGCTCAACTCAGATGCAGGCTGCCCAAGGTCAGGTAATAGAGATGTTGCACTCAAATGGACTCTGAGGTGGGAAGCAAGGAGCGACAGCAATGCAGGTGGCACCGGTGCGAAGCTTGCTCTCCATAGGAGAGGTCCAGCAGCATCTTTCAGTCCTGCTTCTTTTTCTGTGGGAGCAGAGGCCAGTCATACTGCCCAACTCTGATGCAGGCTGGCCAAGGTCAAGCCATGGAGATGTTGCACTCAAAGGGACTCTGAGGTGGGAAGCAAGGCGTGACAGCAATGCAGGTGGCACCAGTGCAAAGCTCAAAGTGCGCCGAACAGGCCCAGCAGCATCTTTCAGCCCTGGCTCTTTTTTTGTGGGAGCAGAGGGCAAATGTTCGTGCTCTACTCACATACAGTCCTGCAGAATGGCCGGGATCCTTCCCCAAACATCTGCATTCAAATGGACTCTGAGGTGGGAAACCAAGGAGCTACAGCAATGCAGGTGGCACCGATGCAAAGCTTGCACTCCATAGAAGAGGTCCAGCAGCACCTTTCAGTCCTGATTCTTTTTCTGTGGGAGCAGAGGCCAAACGTTGTAGCTCTACTCACATACAGTCCTGCAGAATGGCCGGGATCCGTCCCCAAAGGTCTGCATTCAAATGGACTCTGAGGTGGGAAAGCAAGGAGCGACAGCAATGCAGGTGGCACCGGTGCGAAGCTTGCACTCCATAGAGAGGTCCAGAAGCACCTTTCAGTCCTGCTTCTTTTTCTGTGGGAGCAGAGGCCAATCATACTGCTCGACTCCGATGCAGGCTGGCCAAGGTCAAGCCATGGAGATGTTGCACTCAAATGGACTCTGAGGTGGGAAGCAAGGAGCGAGAGCCATTCAGGTGGCACCGATGCAAAGACTACTGTGCTCCGAACATTCCCAGCAGCATCTTTCAGCCCTGGCTCTTTTTTTGTGGGAGCAGAGGCCAAACGTTGTTGCTCTACTCACATACAGTCCTGCGGAATGACCGGGATCCGTCCCCAAACATCTGCATTCGAATGGACTCTGAGGTGGGAAGCAAGGAGCGACAGCAGTGCAGGTGGCACTGTTGCAAAGCTTGCACTCCATAGAAGAGGTCCAGCAGCATCTTTCAGTCCTGCTTCTTTTTCTGTGGGAGCAGAGGCGAATAATACTGCTCGACTCTGATGCAGGCTGGCCAAGGTCAAGCCATGGAGATGTTGCACTCAAATGAACTCTGAGGTGGGAAGCAAGGAGCGAGAGCCATTCAGGTGGCACTGGTTCCAAGCTTACTGTGCGCTGAACAGGCCCAGCAGCATCTTTCAGCCCTGGCTGCTATCTGTGGGAGCAGAGGCCAAACGTTCGTGCTCTACTCAGATACTGTCCTGTAGAATGGCCGGGATCCGTCCCCTAACGTCTGCATTCAAATGGACTCTGAGGTGGGAAAGCAAGGAGTGACAGCAATGCAGGTGGCACCGGTGCAAAGCTTGCACTCCATAGAAGAGGTCCAGCAGCATCTTTCATTCCTGCTTCTTCTTCAGTGGGAGCAGAGGCCAGTCATACTGGCCGACTCAGATGCAGGCTGGCTAAGGTCAAGCCATGGAGATGTTGCACTCAAAGGGACTCTGAGGTGGGAAGCAAGGAGCGAGAGCAATGCAGGTGGCACCGGTGCAAAGCTTACTGTGCGCCGAACAGGCCCAGCAGTATCTTTCAGCCCTGGCTCTTTTTTGTGAGGGTAGAGGCCAAACGTTGTTGCTCTACTCACATACAGTCCTGCAGAATGGCCGGGATCCGTCCCCAAAGGTCTGCATTCAAATGGACTCTGAGGTGGGAAAGCAAGGAGCGACAGCAATGCAGGTGGCACCGGTGCGAAGCTTGCTCTCCATAGAAGAGGTCCAGCAGCGTCTTTCAGTCCTGCTTCTTTTTCTGTGGGAGCAGAGGCCAGTCATACTGCCCAACTCTGATGCAGGCTGGCCAAGGGCAAGGCACAGAGATGTTGCACTCAAAGGGACTCTGAGGTGGGAAGCAAGGAGTGACAGCAATGCAGGTGGCACCGGTGCAAAGCTCAAAGTGCGCCGAACAGGCCCAGCAGCATCTTTCAGCCCTGCTTCTTTTTTTGCAGGAGCAGAGGCCAAACGTTCGTGCTCTACTCAGATACAGTCCTGCAGAATGGCCGGGATCCGTCCCCAAACATCTGCATTCAAATGGACTCTGAGGTGGGAAAGCAAGGAGCGACAGCAATGTAGGTTTCAGCGTTGCAAAGCTTGCGCTCCATAGAAGAGGTCCAGCAACATCTTTCAGTCCTGCTTCTATTTCTGTGGGAGCAGAGGCCAATCATACTGCTCGACACAGATGCAAGCTGGCCAAGGTCAAGCCATGGAGATGTTGCACTCAAATGGACTCTGAGGTGGGAAGCAAGGAGCGAGAGCAATGCAGGTGCTACCGGTGCAAAGCTTACTGTGTGCCGAGCAGGCCCAGCAGCATCTTTCAGCCCTGGCTCTTTTTTTGTGGGAGCAGAGGGCAAACGTTCGTGCTCTACTCACATACAGTCCTGCAGAATGGCCGGGATCCTTCCCCAAACATCTGCATTCAAATGGACTCTGAGGTGGGAAACCAAGGAGCTACAGCAATGCAGGTGGCACCGATGCAAAGCTTGCACTCCATAGAAGAGGTCCAGCAGCACCTTTCAGTCCTGCTTCTTTTTCTGTGGGAGCAGAGGCCAAACGTTGTTGCTCTACTCACATACAGTCCTGCAGAATGGCCGGGATCCGTCCCCAAAGGTCTGCATTCAAATGGACTCTGAGGTGGGAAAGCAAGGAGCGACAGCAATGCAGGTGGCACCGGTGCGAAGCTTGCACTCCATAGAGAGGTCCAGAAACACCTTTCAGTCCTGCTTCTTTTTCTGTGGGAGCAGAGGCCAATCATACTGCTCGACTCTGATGCAGGCTGGCCAAGGTCAAGCCATGGAGATGTTGCACTCAAATGGACTCTGAGGTGGGAAGCAAGGAGCGAGAGCCATTCAGGTGGCACTGGTTCCAAGCTTACTGTGCGCTGAACAGGCCCAGCAGCATCTTTCAGCCCTGGCTGCTATCTGTGGGAGCAGAGGCCAAACGTTCGTGCTCTACTCAGATACTGTCCTGTAGAATGGCCGGGATCCGTCCCCTAACGTCTGCATTCAAATGGACTCTGAGGTGGGAAAGCAAGGAGTGACAGCAATGCAGGTGGCACCGGTGCAAAGCTTGCACTCCATAGAAGAGGTCCAGCAGCATCTTTCATTCCTGCTTCTTCTTCAGTGGGAGCAGAGGCCAGTCATACTGGCCGACTCAGATGCAGGCTGGCTAAGGTCAAGCCATGGAGATGTTGCACTCAAAGGGACTCTGAGGTGGGAAGCAAGGAGCGAGAGCAATGCAGGTGTTACCGGTGCAAAGCTTACTGTGCGCCGAACAGGCCCAGCAGTATCTTTCAGCCCTGGCTCTTTTTTGTGAGGGTAGAGGCCAAACGTTGTTGCTCTACTCACATACAGTCCTGCAGAATGGCCGGGATCCGTCCCCAAAGGTCTGCATTCAAATGGACTCTGAGGTGGGAAAGCAAGGAGCGACAGCAATGCAGGTGGCACCGGTGCGAAGCTTGCTCTCCATAGAAGAGGTCCAGCAGCGTCTTTCAGTCCTGCTTCTTTTTCTGTGGGAGCAGAGGCCAGTCATACTGCCCAACTCTGATGCAGGCTGGCCAAGGGCAAGGCACAGAGATGTTGCACTCAAAGGGACTCTGAGGTGGGAAGCAAGGAGTGACAGCAATGCAGGTGGCACCGGTGCAAAGCTCAAAGTGCGCCGAACAGGCCCAGCAGCATCTTTCAGCCCTGCTTCTTTTTTTGTGGGAGCAGAGGGCAAACGTTCGTGCTCTACTCACATATAGTCCTGCAGAATGGCTGGGATCCGTCCCCAAAGGTCTGCATTCAAATGGACTCTGAGGTGGGAAAGCAAGGAGCGACAGCTATGTAGGTGGCAGCGATGCAAAGCTTGCACTCCATAGAAGAGGTCCAGCAGCACCTTTCAGTCCTGCTTCTTTTTCTGTGGGAGCAGAGGCCAGTTATACTGCCCAACTCAGATGCAGGCTGGCCAAGGTCAAGCCATGGAGATGTTGCACTCAAATGGACTCTGGGGTGGGAAGCAAGGAGCGAGAGCAATGCAGGTGGCACCGGTGCAAAGCTTACTGTGTGCCGAGCAGGCCCAGCAGCATCTTTCAGCCCTGGCTCTTTTTTTGTGAGGGTAGAGGCCAAACGTTGTTGCTCAACCACATACAGTCCTGTAGAATGGCCGGGATCCATCCCCAAAGGTCTGCATTCAAATGGACTCTGAGGTGGGAAAGCAAGGAGCGACAGCAATGCAGGTGGCACAGTTCCAAAGCTTGTACTTCGTAGAGGAGGTCCAGCAGCATCTTTCAGTCCTGCTTCTTTTTCTGTGGGAGCAGAGGCCAATCATAATGCCCAACTCAGATGCAGGGTGGCCAAGGGCAAGGCACAGAGATGTTGCACTCAAAGGGACTCTGAGGTGGGAAGCAAGGAGCGAGAGCAATGCAGGTGGCACCGGTTCCAAGCTTACTGTGCGCTGAACAGGCCCAGCAGCATCTTTCAGCCCTGGCTGCTATCTGTGGGAGCAGAGGCCAAACGTTCGTGCTCTACTCAGATACTGTCCTGTAGAATGGCCGGGATCCGTCCCCTAACGTCTGCATTCAAATGGACTCTGAGGTGGGAAAGCAAGGAGTGACAGCAATGCAGGTGGCACCGGTGCAAAGCTTGCACTCCATAGAAGAGGTCCAGCAGCATCTTTCATTCCTGCTTCTTCTTCAGTGGGAGCAGAGGCCAGTCATACTGGCCGACTCAGATGCAGGCTGGCTAAGGTCAAGCCATGGAGATGTTGCACTCATAAGGGACTCTGAGGTGGGAAGCAAGGAGCGAGAGCAATGCAGGTGGCACCGGTGCAAAGCTTACTGTGCGCCGAGCAGGCCCAGCAGTATCTTTCAGCCCTGGCTCTTTTTTTGTGAGGGTAGAGGCCAAACGTTGTTGCTCTACTCACATACAGTCCTGCAGAATGGCCGGGATCCGTCCCCAAAGGTCTGCATTCAAATGGACTCTGAGGTGGGAAAGCAAGGAGCGACAGCAATGCAGGTGGCACCGGTGCGAAGCTTGCTCTCCATAGAAGAGGTCCAGCAGCGTCTTTCAGTCCTGCTTCTTTTTCTGTGGGAGCAGAGGCCAGTCATACTGCCCAACTCTGATGCAGGCTGGCCAAGGTCAAGCCATGGAGATGTTGCACTCAAAGGGACTCTGAGGTGGGAAGCAAGGAGTGACAGCAATGCAGGTGGCACCGGTGCAAAGCTCAAAGTGCGCCGAACAGGCCCAGCAGCATCTTTCAGCCCTGCTTCTTTTTTTGCAGGAGCAGAGGCCAAACGTTTGTGCTCTACTCAGATACAGTCCTGCAGAATGGCCGGGATCCTTCCCCAAACATCTGCATTCAGATGGACTCTGAGGTGGGAAAGCAAGGAGCGACAGCAATGTAGGTTTCAGCGTTGCAAAGCTTGCGCTCCATAGAAGAGGTCCAGCAACATCTTTCAGTCCTGCTTCTGTTTCTGTGGGAGCAGAGGCCAATCATACTGCTCGACACAGATGCAAGCTGGCCAAGGTCAAGCCATGGAGATGTTGCACTCAAATGGACTCTGGGGTGGGAAGCAAGGAGCGAGAGCAATGCAGGTGGCACCGGTGCAAAGCTTACTGTGTGCCGAGCAGGCCCAGCAGCATCTTTCAGCCCTGGCTCTTTTTTTGTGGGAGCAGAGGGCAAACGTTCGTGCTCTACTCACATACAGTCCTGCAGAATGGCCAGGATCCTTCCCCAAAGGTCTGCATTCAAATGGACTCTGAGGTGGGAAACCAAGGAGCTACAGCAATGCAGGTGGCACCGATGCAAAGCTTGCACTCCATAGAAGAGGTCCAGCAGCACCTTTCAGTCCTGCTTCTTTTTCTGTGGGAGCAGAGGCCAAACGTTGTTGCTCTACTCACATACAGTCCTGTAGAATGGCCAGGATCCATCCCCAAAGGTCTGCATTCAAATGGACTCTGAGGTGGGAAAGCAAGGAGCGACAGCAATGCAGGTGGCACAGTTCCAAAGCTTGTACTTCATAGAGGAGGTTCAGCAGCATCTTTCAGTCCTGCTTCTTTTTCTGCGGGAGCAGAGGCCAATCATAATGCCCAACTCAGATGCAGGGTGGCCAAGGGCAAGGCACAGAGATGTTGCACTCAAAGGGACTCTGAGGTGGGAAGCAAGGAGCGAGAGCAATGCAGGTGGCACCGGTGCAAAGCTTGCACTCCATAGAAGAGGTCCAGCAGCATCTTTCATTCCTGCTTCTTCTTCAGTGGGAGCAGAGGCCAGTCATACTGGCCGACTCAGATGCAGGCTGGCTAAGGTCAAGCCATGGAGATGTTGCACTCAAAGGGACTCTGAGGTGGGAAGCAAGGAGCGAGAGCAATGCAGGTGCTACCGGTGCAAAGCTTACTGTGCGCCGAACAGGCCCAGCAGTATCTTTCAGCCCTGGCTCTTTTTTGTGAGGGTAGAGGCCAAACGTTGTTGCTCTACTCACATACAGTCCTGCAGAATGGCCGGGATCCGTCCCCAAAGGTCTGCATTCAAATGGACTCTGAGGTGGGAAAGCAAGGAGCGACAGCAATGCAGGTGGCACCGGTGCGAAGCTTGCTCTCCATAGAAGAGGTCCAGCAGCGTCTTTCAGTCCTGCTTCTTTTTCTGTGGGAGCAGAGGCCAGTCATACTGCCCAACTCTGATGCAGGCTGGCCAAGGGCAAGGCACAGAGATGTTGCACTCAAAGGGACTCTGAGGTGGGAAGCAAGGAGTGACAGCAATGCAGGTGGCACCGGTGCAAAGCTCAAAGTGCGCCGAACAGGCCCAGCAGCATCTTTCAGCCCTGCTTCTTTTTTTGCAGGAGCAGAGGCCAAACGTTTGTGCTCTACTCAGATACAGTCCTGCAGAATGGCCGGGATCCTTCCCCAAACATCTGCATTCAGATGGACTCTGAGGTGGGAAAGCAAGGAGCGACAGCAATGTAGGTTTCAGCGTTGCAAAGCTTGCGCTCCATAGAAGAGGTCCAGCAACATCTTTCAGTCCTGCTTCTGTTTCTGTGGGAGCAGAGGCCAATCATACTGCTCGACACAGATGCAAGCTGGCCAAGGTCAAGCCATGGAGATGTTGCACTCAAATGGACTCTGGGGTGGGAAGCAAGGAGCGAGAGCAATGCAGGTGGCACCGGTGCAAAGCTTACTGTGTGCTGAGCAGGCCCAGCAGCATCTTTCAGCCCTGGCTCTTTTTTTGTGGGAGCAGAGGGCAAACGTTCGTGCTCTACTCACATACAGTCCTGCAGAATGGCCAGGATCCTTCCCCAAAGGTCTGCATTCAAATGGACTCTGAGGTGGGAAACCAAGGAGCTACAGCAATGCAGGTGGCACCGATGCAAAGCTTGCACTCCATAGAAGAGGTCCAGCAGCACCTTTCAGTCCTGCTTCTTTTTCTGTGGGAGCAGAGGCCAAACGTTGTTGCTCTACTCACATACAGTCCTGTAGAATGGCCAGGATCCATCCCCAAAGGTCTGCATTCAAATGGACTCTGAGGTGGGAAAGCAAGGAGCGACAGCAATGCAGGTGGCACAGTTCCAAAGCTTGTACTTCATAGAGGAGGTTCAGCAGCATCTTTCAGTCCTGCTTCTTTTTCTGTGGGAGCAGAGGCCAATCATAATGCCCAACTCAGATGCAGGGTGGCCAAGGGCAAGGCACAGAGATGTTGCACTCAAAGGGACTCTGAGGTGGGAAGCAAGGAGCGAGAGCAATGCAGGTGGCACCGGTGCAAAGCTTACTGTGCGCCGAACAGGCCCAGCAGCATCTTTCAGCCCTGGCTCTTTTTTGTGAGGGTAGAGGCCAAACGTTGTTGCTCTACTCACATACAGTCCTGCAGAATGGCCGGGATCCGTCCCCAAAGGTCTGCATTCAAATGGACTCTGAGGTGGGAAAGCAAGGAGCGACAGCTATGTAGGTGGCAGCGATGCAAAGCTTGCACTCCGTCAAAGTGGTCCAGCAGCACCTTTCAGTCCTGCTTCTTTTTCTGTGGGAGCAGAGGCCAGTTATACTGCCCAACTCAGATGCAGGCTGGCCAAGGTCAAGCCATGGAGATGTTGCACTCAAATGGACTCTGGGGTGGGAAGCAAGGAGCGAGAGCAATGCAGGTGGCACCGGTGCAAAGCTTACTGTGTGCCGAGCAGGCCCAGCAGCATCTTTCAGCCCTGGCTCTTTTTTTGTGAGGGTAGAGGCCAAACGTTGTTGCTCAACCACATACAGTCCTGTAGAATGGCCGGGATCCATCCCCAAAGGTCTGCATTCAAATGGACTCTGAGGTGGGAAAGCAAGGAGCGACAGCAATGCAGGTGGCACAGTTCCAAAGCTTGTACTTCGTAGAGGAGGTCCAGCAGCATCTTTCAGTCCTGCTTCTTTTTCTGTGGGAGCAGAGGCCAATCATAATGCCCAACTCAGATGCAGGGTGGCCAAGGGCAAGGCACAGAGATGTTGCACTCAAAGGGACTCTGAGGTGGGAAGCAAGGAGCGAGAGCAATGCAGGTGGCACCGGTTCCAAGCTTACTGTGCGCTGAACAGGCCCAGCAGCATCTTTCAGCCCTGGCTGCTATCTGTGGGAGCAGAGGCCAAACGTTCGTGCTCTACTCAGATACTGTCCTGTAGAATGGCCGGGATCCGTCCCCTAACGTCTGCATTCAAATGGACTCTGAGGTGGGAAAGCAAGGAGTGACAGCAATGCAGGTGGCACCGGTGCAAAGCTTGCACTCCATAGAAGAGGTCCAGCAGCATCTTTCATTCCTGCTTCTTCTTCAGTGGGAGCAGAGGCCAGTCATACTGGCCGACTCAGATGCAGGCTGGCTAAGGTCAAGCCATGGAGATGTTGCACTCATAAGGGACTCTGAGGTGGGAAGCAAGGAGCGAGAGCAATGCAGGTGGCACCGGTGCAAAGCTTACTGTGCGCCGAGCAGGCCCAGCAGTATCTTTCAGCCCTGGCTCTTTTTTTGTGAGGGTAGAGGCCAAACGTTGTTGCTCTACTCACATACAGTCCTGCAGAATGGCCGGGATCCGTCCCCAAAGGTCTGCATTCAAATGGACTCTGAGGTGGGAAAGCAAGGAGCGACAGCAATGCAGGTGGCACCGGTGCGAAGCTTGCTCTCCATAGAAGAGGTCCAGCAGCGTCTTTCAGTCCTGCTTCTTTTTCTGTGGGAGCAGAGGCCAGTCATACTGCCCAACTCTGATGCAGGCTGGCCAAGGTCAAGCCATGGAGATGTTGCACTCAAAGGGACTCTGAGGTGGGAAGCAAGGAGTGACAGCAATGCAGGTGGCACCGGTGCAAAGCTCAAAGTGCGCCGAACAGGCCCAGCAGCATCTTTCAGCCCTGCTTCTTTTTTTGCAGGAGCAGAGGCCAAACGTTTGTGCTCTACTCAGATACAGTCCTGCAGAATGGCCGGGATCCTTCCCCAAACATCTGCATTCAGATGGACTCTGAGGTGGGAAAGCAAGGAGCGACAGCAATGTAGGTTTCAGCGTTGCAAAGCTTGCGCTCCATAGAAGAGGTCCAGCAACATCTTTCAGTCCTGCTTCTGTTTCTGTGGGAGCAGAGGCCAATCATACTGCTCGACACAGATGCAAGCTGGCCAAGGTCAAGCCATGGAGATGTTGCACTCAAATGGACTCTGGGGTGGGAAGCAAGGAGCGAGAGCAATGCAGGTGGCACCGGTGCAAAGCTTACTGTGTGCCGAGCAGGCCCAGCAGCATCTTTCAGCCCTGGCTCTTTTTTTGTGGGAGCAGAGGGCAAACGTTCGTGCTCTACTCACATACAGTCCTGCAGAATGGCCAGGATCCTTCCCCAAAGGTCTGCATTCAAATGGACTCTGAGGTGGGAAACCAAGGAGCTACAGCAATGCAGGTGGCACCGATGCAAAGCTTGCACTCCATAGAAGAGGTCCAGCAGCACCTTTCAGTCCTGCTTCTTTTTCTGTGGGAGCAGAGGCCAAACGTTGTTGCTCTACTCACATACAGTCCTGTAGAATGGCCAGGATCCATCCCCAAAGGTCTGCATTCAAATGGACTCTGAGGTGGGAAAGCAAGGAGCGACAGCAATGCAGGTGGCACAGTTCCAAAGCTTGTACTTCATAGAGGAGGTTCAGCAGCATCTTTCAGTCCTGCTTCTTTTTCTGCGGGAGCAGAGGCCAATCATAATGCCCAACTCAGATGCAGGGTGGCCAAGGGCAAGGCACAGAGATGTTGCACTCAAAGGGACTCTGAGGTGGGAAGCAAGGAGCGAGAGCAATGCAGGTGGCACCGGTGCAAAGCTTGCACTCCATAGAAGAGGTCCAGCAGCATCTTTCATTCCTGCTTCTTCTTCAGTGGGAGCAGAGGCCAGTCATACTGGCCGACTCAGATGCAGGCTGGCTAAGGTCAAGCCATGGAGATGTTGCACTCAAAGGGACTCTGAGGTGGGAAGCAAGGAGCGAGAGCAATGCAGGTGCTACCGGTGCAAAGCTTACTGTGCGCCGAACAGGCCCAGCAGTATCTTTCAGCCCTGGCTCTTTTTTGTGAGGGTAGAGGCCAAACGTTGTTGCTCTACTCACATACAGTCCTGCAGAATGGCCGGGATCCGTCCCCAAAGGTCTGCATTCAAATGGACTCTGAGGTGGGAAAGCAAGGAGCGACAGCAATGCAGGTGGCACCGGTGCGAAGCTTGCTCTCCATAGAAGAGGTCCAGCAGCGTCTTTCAGTCCTGCTTCTTTTTCTGTGGGAGCAGAGGCCAGTCATACTGCCCAACTCTGATGCAGGCTGGCCAAGGGCAAGGCACAGAGATGTTGCACTCAAAGGGACTCTGAGGTGGGAAGCAAGGAGTGACAGCAATGCAGGTGGCACCGGTGCAAAGCTCAAAGTGCGCCGAACAGGCCCAGCAGCATCTTTCAGCCCTGCTTCTTTTTTTGCAGGAGCAGAGGCCAAACGTTTGTGCTCTACTCAGATACAGTCCTGCAGAATGGCCGGGATCCTTCCCCAAACATCTGCATTCAGATGGACTCTGAGGTGGGAAAGCAAGGAGCGACAGCAATGTAGGTTTCAGCGTTGCAAAGCTTGCGCTCCATAGAAGAGGTCCAGCAACATCTTTCAGTCCTGCTTCTGTTTCTGTGGGAGCAGAGGCCAATCATACTGCTCGACACAGATGCAAGCTGGCCAAGGTCAAGCCATGGAGATGTTGCACTCAAATGGACTCTGGGGTGGGAAGCAAGGAGCGAGAGCAATGCAGGTGGCACCGGTGCAAAGCTTACTGTGTGCTGAGCAGGCCCAGCAGCATCTTTCAGCCCTGGCTCTTTTTTTGTGGGAGCAGAGGGCAAACGTTCGTGCTCTACTCACATACAGTCCTGCAGAATGGCCAGGATCCTTCCCCAAAGGTCTGCATTCAAATGGACTCTGAGGTGGGAAACCAAGGAGCTACAGCAATGCAGGTGGCACCGATGCAAAGCTTGCACTCCATAGAAGAGGTCCAGCAGCACCTTTCAGTCCTGCTTCTTTTTCTGTGGGAGCAGAGGCCAAACGTTGTTGCTCTACTCACATACAGTCCTGTAGAATGGCCAGGATCCATCCCCAAAGGTCTGCATTCAAATGGACTCTGAGGTGGGAAAGCAAGGAGCGACAGCAATGCAGGTGGCACAGTTCCAAAGCTTGTACTTCATAGAGGAGGTTCAGCAGCATCTTTCAGTCCTGCTTCTTTTTCTGTGGGAGCAGAGGCCAATCATAATGCCCAACTCAGATGCAGGGTGGCCAAGGGCAAGGCACAGAGATGTTGCACTCAAAGGGACTCTGAGGTGGGAAGCAAGGAGCGAGAGCAATGCAGGTGGCACCGGTGCAAAGCTTACTGTGCGCCGAACAGGCCCAGCAGCATCTTTCAGCCCTGGCTCTTTTTTGTGAGGGTAGAGGCCAAACGTTGTTGCTCTACTCACATACAGTCCTGCAGAATGGCCGGGATCCGTCCCCAAAGGTCTGCATTCAAATGGACTCTGAGGTGGGAAAGCAAGGAGCGACAGCAATGCAGGTGGCACCGGTGCGAAGCTTGCTCTCCATAGAAGAGGTCCAGCAGCGTCTTTCAGTCCTGCTTCTTTTTCTGTGGGAGCAGAGGCGAATAATACTGCTCGACTCTGATGCAGGCTGGCCAAGGTCAAGCCATGGAGATGTTGCACTCAAATGAACTCTGAGGTGGGAAGCAAGGAGCGAGAGCCATTCAGGTGGCACTGGTTCCAAGCTTACTGTGCGCTGAACAGGCCCAGCAGCATCTTTCAGCCCTGGCTGCTATCTGTGGGAGCAGAGGCCAAACGTTCGTGCTCTACTCAGATACTGTCCTGTAGAATGGCCGGGATCCGTCCCCTAACGTCTGCATTCAAATGGACTCTGAGGTGGGAAAGCAAGGAGTGACAGCAATGCAGGTGGCACCGGTGCAAAGCTTGCACTCCATAGAAGAGGTCCAGCAGCATCTTTCATTCCTGCTTCTTCTTCAGTGGGAGCAGAGGCCAGTCATACTGGCCGACTCAGATGCAGGCTGGCTAAGGTCAAGCCATGGAGATGTTGCACTCAAAGGGACTCTGAGGTGGGAAGCAAGGAGCGAGAGCAATGCAGGTGCTACCGGTGCAAAGCTTACTGTGCGCCGAACAGGCCCAGCAGCATCTTTCAGCCCTGGCTCTTTTTTGTGAGGGTAGAGGCCAAACGTTGTTGCTCTACTCACATACAGTCCTGCAGAATGGCCGGGATCCGTCCCCAAAGGTCTGCATTCAAATGGACTCTGAGGTGGGAAAGCAAGGAGCGACAGCAATGCAGGTGGCACCGGTGCGAAGCTTGCTCTCCATAGAAGAGGTCCAGCAGCGTCTTTCAGTCCTGCTTCTTTTTCTGTGGGAGCAGAGGCCAGTCATACTGCCCAACTCTGATGCAGGCTGGCCAAGGGCAAGGCACAGAGATGTTGCACTCAAAGGGACTCTGAGGTGGGAAGCAAGGAGTGACAGCAATGCAGGTGGCACCGGTGCAAAGCTCAAAGTGCGCCGAACAGGCCCAGCAGCATCTTTCAGCCCTGCTTCTTTTTTTGCAGGAGCAGAGGCCAAACGTTCGTGCTCTACTCAGATACAGTCCTGCAGAATGGCCGGGATCCGTCCCCTAACGTCTGCATTCAAATGGACTCTGAGGTGGGAAAGCAAGGAGTGACAGCAGTGCAGGTGGCACCGGTGCAAAGCTTGCACTCCATAGAAGAGGTCCAGCAGCATCTTTCATTCCTGCTTCTTCTTCAGTGGGAGCAGAGGCCAGTCATACTGGCCGACTCTGATGCAGGCTGGCCAAGGTCAAGCCATGGAGATGTTGCACTCAAATGGACTCTGAGGTGGGAAGCAAGGAGCGAGAGCAATGCGGGTGCACCGGTGCAAAACTCAAAGTGCGCCGAACAGGCCCAGCAGCATCTTTCAGCCCTGCTTCTTTTTTTGTGGGAGCAGAGGGCAAACGTTCGTGCTCTACTCACATATAGTCCTGCAGAATGGCTGGGATCCGTCCCCAAAGGTCTGCATTCAAATGGACTCTGAGGTGGGAAAGCAAGGAGCGACAGCTATGTAGGTGGCAGCGTTGCAAAGCTTGCACTCCGTCGAAGTGGTCCAGCAGCACCTTTCAGTCCTGCTTCTTTTTCTGTGGGAGCAGAGGCCAGTTATACTGCCCAACTCAGATGCAGGCTGGCCAAGGTCAAGCCATGGAGATGTTGCACTCAAATGGATTCTGAGGTGGAAAGCAAGGTTTAGGGTTATGGGTTAGACGTTAGGGGTTAGGGATAGGGTGAGGGTTAGGGTTAGGGGTTTGGGGTTAGGGTCAGGGTCAGGGTTAGGGGGAGGGGATATTAGGGTTACTTGGTTAGGGTTAGTGTTAAGGTTTGGGTTAGGGTTAGGGGTTAGGGGGTCAGGGTTGGCGGGTTAGTGTTTGGGGGTTATGGTTAAGGGGTTATGGTTTAGGGTTAGGCAGTTAGGGGTTAGGGTTAGGGGTTAATATTTAGGGTTAGGGGTTAGGGTTAGGGGTTCGGGGTTAGGGGTGTAGGGTTAGACTCTGGCCACAGAGTCTGAGTCTGAAAGTATCAGCTCCATAGTTTGAGACCCAGAGTCTAAGGAATCAGTTCATCCACAGACTCTCAGCCACAGATTCTCAGCAGCAGCCTCAGTCACAGAGACTGAGTCTGAAAGTATCACCTCCAAAGTTTGAGGCCCAGTGCCTAAGGCACTGTTTCAGCCACAGACTCTCAGCCACAGACTCTCAGCCACAGACTCTCAGCCACAGACTCTCAGCCACAGACTCTCAGCCACAGTCTGAGTCTATCAGCTCTGAAGTCTGAGGCCCAGAGCGTCAGCCACCATGTCAGCCACAGAGTCTTTATTACAGAGTCTCAGTCACAGAGTCTTAGATTCGAAGTCTGAGATGCAGAGTATGAGCCACAGAGTTTCAGGCACAGTCTCAGCCCCAGAGCCTGAGCCCTGGAGTCACAGCCCCAGAGTCCCAGCTGCAGAGTATCAGCCCCAGAGTCTCAGCTGCAGAGTATCAGCTCCAGAGTCTCAGCTGCGGAATCTTAGCCATAGTCTCAGCTCAGAATATGGGCCCTGGAGTCTTAGCCACAGAGTCTGACCTAGAGACAGAGTCTCAGCTGCATTCTCTGCCCCAAAATCTGAATCCCAGAGTCTTAGCCACAGTCTCAGCTACAGACTCAGCCTTGAAGTCTGAATCTCAGAGTTGTAGTCCCAGAGTCTCATTCCTGAAGTGTGAATTCCATAGTCTTAGCCATAGAGTCTCAGCAGCATTCTTGGCCACAGAGTCTGAGAGTATCAGTTCCAAAGTCTCAGGCCCAGAGTGTCAGTCACTGTCTCAGCCACAGAGTTTCAGACAGTCTCAGCTGGAGTCTTAGCCATAGAGTGTGAGTCCCAGATTGTCAGCCCTAGTCTGAGTCCTAGAGTCTCAGTCCCTGGGTCTCAGCTTCAAAGTCTGAATCTCTGAGTCTCACCCATCTGACCCAGTGAAAGACAAGCAGAAAAATTAAGCCACAGAGGACTCACGGAGCAGAGTGAGCAGATATGGAACAGCCAAGACACTTTCTGAGCAGCCTGGGAGCAGCTTTGGGGCATATAGGGAGCAGCCACAGAGCCAGATCCAGGTAAAACAAAAACCCAGCTGTGGCTTATCAGGGTGCTTTTACCCCAGCTGGTGATGTACCCCTGCCCTGCCCCAACCCATTGAGGGAGGGGTTGTGGGTGGGGCCTGTGGTATATGAGGCACAGCCTCTGGCCAGGGAGCTCATTTGTGATTCAGCTCTCTTCAAGGTAAGTTCTGTGGTGGTAGCTCAGGTTTTGTGGCCTTAGAGCTTTGTGGTTTATTTGAGGTGTGATTTTTGGTTTGTTTTTTCTTTTTTAATTAGAAAATTTGGTCTGTGTGTGTGGGGTTTGGTCTTTGAATTGGGGATTTGGTCTTTGAATTGGGGGTTTGGTCTTTGAATTGGGTGTTTGGTCTGTGCCTTTGGGGATTTGGTCTGTGCTGGGGGGGTTTGGTCTTTGATTTGGGGGATTTAGTCTTTGAATTGGGGATTTGGTCTGTGCTTGGGGGATTTGGTCTTTGAATTGGGGGTTTGGTCTGTGCTTGGGGGGGGTTTGGTCTTTGAATTGGGGATTTGGTCTGTGCTTGGGGGGGATTGGTCTGTGCTTGGGGGGGGGTTGGTCTGTGCTTGGGGCGGGTTTGGTCTTTGAATAGGGGGTTTGGTCTGTGCTTGGGAGGGGTTTGGTCTGTGCTTGGAGGAGGTTTGGTCTGTGCTTGGGAGGGGTTTGGTCTGTGCTTGGAGGAGGTTTGGTCTGTGCTTAGGTTTGGTCTTTGAATTGGGGATTTGGTCTGTGCTTGGGGGGGTTGGTCTGTGCTTGGGGGGGTTTGGTCTTTGAATAGGGGATTTGGTCTGCTTGGGGGGGGTTTGGTCTATGCTGGGGGGGGTTGGTCTGTGCCTGGGGGGGGTTGGTCTGTGCCTGGGGGGGGGTTGGTCTGTGCCTGGGGGGGGTTTGGTCTGTGCCTGGGGGGGGTTTGGTCTGTGCCTGGGGGGGTTTGGTCTGTGCCTGGGGGGGGGGTTTGGTCTGTGCCTGGGGGGGGGTTGGTCTGTGCCTGGGGGGGGTTGGTCTGTGCCTGGGGGGGGGTTGGTCTGTGCCTGGGGGGGGTTTGGTCTGTGCCTGGGGGGGGTTTGGTCTGTGCCTGGGGGGGGTTTGGTCTGTGCCTGGGGGGGGGTTTGGTCTGTGCCTGGGGGGGGTTTGGTCTTTGAATAGGGGATTTGGTCTGTGCTTGAGGGGGGTTTTGTCTTTGAATAGGGGGTTTGGTCTGTGCCTGGGGGGGGTTTGGTCTGTGCCTGGGGGGGGTTTGGTCTGTGCCTGGGGGGGGGTTTGGTCTGTGCCTGGGGGGGGTTTGGTCTGTGCCTGGGGGGGGTTTGGTCTGTGCCTGGGGGGGGTTTGGTCTTTGAATAGGGGATTTGGTCTGTGCTTGAGGGGGGTTTTGTCTTTGAATAGGGGGTTTGGTCTGTGCTTGGGGGGGGTTTGGTCTGTGCTTGGGGGGGGTTTGGTCTGTGCTTGGGGGGGGGTTTGGTCTGTGCCTGGGGGGGGTTTGGTCTGTGCCTGGGGGGGGTTTGGTCTGTGCCTGGGGGGGGTTTGGTCTGTGCCTGGGGGGGGTTTGGTCTGTGCCTGGGGGGGTTTGGTCTTTGAATAGGGGATTTGGTCTGTGCTTGAGGGGGGTTTTGTCTTTGAATAGGGGGTTTGGTCTGTGCTTGGGGGGGGTTTGGTCTGTGCTTGGGGGGGGTTTGGTCTGTGCTTGGGGGGGGTTTGGTCTGTGCTTGGGGGGGGTTTGGTCTGTGCCTGGGGGGGGGTTTGGTCTGTGCCTGGGGGGGGTTTGGTCTGTGCCTGGGGGGGGGGTTTGGTCTGTGCCTGGGGGGGGTTTGGTCTGTGCCTGGGGGGGGTTTGGTCTGTGCCTGGGGGGGGTTTGGTCTTTGAATAGGGGATTTGGTCTGTGCTTGAGGGGGGTTTTGTCTTTGAATAGGGGGTTTGGTCTGTGCTTGGGGGGGGTTTGGTCTGTGCTTGGGGGGGGTTTGGTCTGTGCTTGGGGGGGGTTTGGTCTGTGCCTGGGGGGGGTTTGGTCTGTGCTTGGGGGGGGTTTGGTCTGTGCCTGGGGGGGGGGTTTGGTCTGTGCCTGGGGGGGGTTTGGTCTGTGCCTGGGGGGGGTTTGGTCTGTGCCTGGGGGGGTTTGGTCTGTGCCTGGGGGGGGTTTGGTCTGTGCCTGGGGGGGGTTTGGTCTTTGAATAGGGGATTTGGTCTGTGCTTGAGGGGGGTTTTGTCTTTGAATAGGGGGTTTGGTCTGTGCTTGGGGGGGGTTTGGTCTGTGCTTGGGGGGGGGTTTGGTCTGTGCTTGGGGGGGGTTTGGTCTGTGCCTGGGGGGGGTTTGGTCTGTGCCTGGGGGGGGTTTGGTCTGTGCCTGGGGGGGGGTTTGGTCTGTGCCTGGGGGGGGTTTGGTCTGTGCCTGGGGGGGGTTTGGTCTGTGCCTGGGGGGGGTTTGGTCTGTGCCTGGGGGGGGTTTGGTCTGTGCCTGGGGGGGGTTGGTCTGTGCCTGGGGGGGGTTTGGTCTTTGAATAGGGGGATTTGGTCTGTGCTTGAGGGGGGTTTTGTCTTTGAATAGGGGGTTTGGTCTGTGCTTGGGGGGGGTTGGTCTGTGCTTGGGGGGGGTTGGTCTGTGCTTGGGGGGGGTTGGTCTGTGCTTGGGGGGGGTTGGTCTGTGCTTGGGGGGGGGTTTGGTCTGTGCTTGGGGGGGGGTTTGGTCTGTGCTTGGGGGGGGGTTTGGTCTGTGCTTGGGGGGGGGTTTGGTCTGTGCTTGGGGGGGGTTTGGTCTGTGCTTGGGGGGGGTTTGGTCTGTGCTTGGGGGGGTTGGTCTGTGCTTGGGGGGGGGTTGGTCTTTGAATAGGGGATTTGGTCTGTGCTTGAGGGGGGTTTCATCTTTGAATAGGGGGTTTGGTCTGTGCTTGGGGGGGTTTGGTCTTTGAATAGGGGATTTGGTCTGTGCTTGGGGGGGTTTGGTCTTTGAATAGGGGATTTGGTCTGTGCTTGAGGGGGGTTTCGTCTTTGAATAGGGGGTTTGGTCTGTGCTTGGGGGGGTTTGGTCTGTGCTTTGGGGGGGGTTGGTCTGTGCTTGGGGGGGGTTGGTCTGTGCTTGGGGGGGTTTGGTCTGTGCTTCGGGGGGGGTTTGGTCTGTGCTTGGGGGGGGGTTTGGTCTGTGCTTGGGGGGTTTGGTCTGTGCTTGGGGGGGGTTTGGTCTGTGCTTGGGGGGGGTTTGGTCTGTGCTTGGGGGGGTTGGTCTGTGCTTGGGGGGTTGGTCTTTGAATAGGGGATTTGGTCTGTGCTTGAGGGGGGTTTCATCTTTGAATAGGGGGTTTGGTCTGTGCTTGGGGGGGTTTGGTCTTTGAATAGGGGATTTGGTCTGTGCTTGGGGGGGTTTGGTCTTTGAATAGGGGATTTGGTCTGTGCTTGAGGGGGTTTTTCGTCTTTGAATAGGGGGTTTGGTCTGTGCTTGGGGGGGTTGGTCTGTGCTTGGGGGGGGTTGGTCTGTGCTTTGGGGGGGTTGGTCTGTGCTTGGGGGGGGTTTGGTCTGTGCTTGGGGGGGGTTTGGTCTGTGCTTGGGGGGGGGTTTGGTCTGTGCTTGGGGGGGGTTTGGTCTGTGCTTGGGGGGGGTTTGGTCTGTGCTTGGGGGGGTTGGTCTGTGCTTGGGGGGGGGTTGGTCTTTGAATAGGGGATTTGGTCTGTGCTTGAGGGGGGTTTCGTCTTTGAATAGGGGGTTTGGTCTGTGCTTGGGGGGGGTTTGGTCTTTGAATAGGGGATTTGGTCTGTGCTTGGGGGGTTTGGTCTTTGAATAGGGGGATTTGGTCTGTGCTTGAGGGGGTTTCGTCTTTGAATAGGGGGTTTGGTCTGTGCTTGGGGGGGGTTGGTCTGTGCCTGGGGGGGGTTGGTCTTTGAATAGGGGATTTGGTCTGTGCTTGAGGGGGGTTGGTCTGTGCTTGGGGGGGGTTGGTCTGTGCCTGGGGGGGGTTGGTCTTTGAATAGGGGATTTGGTCTGTGCTTGAGGGGGGTTTCGTCTTTGAATAGGGGGTTTGGTCTGTGCTTGGGGGGGTTTGGTCTTTGAATAGGGGATTTGGTCTGTGCTTGGGGGGGTTTGGTCTTTGAATAGGGGATTTGGTCTGTGCTTGAGGGGGTTTCGTCTTTGAATAGGGGGTTTGGTCTGTGCTTGGGGGGGGTTGGTCTGTGCTTGGGGGGGGTTGGTCTGTGCCTGGGGGGGGGTTGGTCTGTGCCTGGGGGGGGTTTGGTCTGTGCTTGGGGGGGGTTTGGTCTGTGCTTGGGGGGGGTTGGTCTGTGCCTGGGGGGGGATTGGTCTGTGCCTGGGGGGGGTTGGTCTGTGCTGGGGGGGGTTTGGTCTGTGCTGGGGGGGGTTTGGTCTGTGCTGGGGGGGGTTTGGTCTGTGCTGGGGGGGGTTTGGTCTGTGCTTGGGGGGGTTTGGTCTTTGAATAGGGGATTTGGTCTGTGCTTGAGGGGGGGTTTTGTCTTTGAATAGGGGGGTTTGGTCTGTGCTTGGGGGGGGTTGGTCTGTGCTTGGGGGGGGTTGGTCTGTGCTTGGGGGGGGTTGGTCTGTGCTTGGGGGGGGGTTTGGTCTGTGCTTGGGGGGGGTTTTGGTCTGTGCTTGGGGGGGGGGTTTGGTCTGTGCTTGGGGGGGGTTTGGTCTGTGCTTGGGGGGGTTTGGTCTGTGCTGGGGGGGGTTTGGTCTGTGCTTGGGGGGGTTTGGTCTTTGAATAGGGGATTTGGTCTGTGCTTGAGGGGGGGTTTTGTCTTTGAATAGGGTGTTTGGTCTGTGCTTGGGGGGGGTTGGTCTGTGCTTGGGGGGGGTTGGTCTGTGCTTGGGGGGGGTTGGTCTGTGCTTGGGGGGGGGTTTGGTCTGTGCTTGGGGGGGGGTTTGGTCTGTGCTTGGGGGGGGTTTGGTCTGTGCTTGGGGGGGGTTTGGTCTGTGCTTGGGGGGGGTTTGGTCTGTGCTGGGGGGGGTTTGGTCTGTGCTGGGGGGGGTTTGGTCTGTGCTGGGGGGGGTTTGGTCTGTGCTGGGGGGGGTTTGGTCTTTGAATAGGGGATTTGGTCTGTGCTTGGGGGGGTTTGGTCTTTGAATAGGGGATTTGGTCTGTGCTTGAGGGGGGTTTTGTCTTTGAATAGGGGGTTTGGTCTGTGCTTGGGGGGGGTTGGTCTGTGCTTTGGGGGGGTTGGTCTGTGCTTGGGGGGGGTTGGTCTGTGCCTGGGGGGGGGTTGGTCTGTGCCTGGGGGGGGGTTTGGTCTGTGCTTGGGGGGGTTTGGTCTGTGCTTGGGGGGGGTTGGTCTGTGCTTGGGGGGGGGTTGGTCTGTGCCTGGGGGGGGATTGGTCTGTGCCTGGGGGGGGGTTGGTCTGTGCTTGGGGGGGTTTGGTCTGTGCTTGGGGGGGGTTTGGTCTGTGCTTGGGGGGGTTTGGTCTTTGAATAGGGGATTTGGTCTGTGCTTGAGGGGGGTTTTGTCTTTGAATAGGGGGTTTGGTCTGTGCTTGGGGGGGGTTGGTCTGTGCTTGGGGGGGGTTGGTCTGTGCTTCGGGGGGGGGTTGGTCTGTGCTTGGGGGGGGTTTGGTCTGTGCTTGGGGGGGGTTTGGTCTGTGCTTGGGGGGGGTTTGGTCTGTGCTTGGGGGGGGTTTGGTCTGTGCTTGGGGGGGGTTTGGTCTGTGCTTGGGGGGGGTTTGGTCTGTGCTTGGGGGGTTGGTCTGTGCTTGGGGGGGTTTGGTCTGTGCTTGGGGGGGGTTTGGTCTGTGCTTGGGGGGGTTTGGTCTTTGAATAGGGGATTTGGTCTGTGCTTGGGGGGGTTTGGTCTTTGAATAGGGGATTTGGTCTGTGCTTGAGGGGGGTTTCGTCTTTGAATAGGGGGTTTGGTCTGTGCTTGGGGGGGGTTGGTCTGTGCTGGGGGGGTTTGGTCTGTGCTTGGGGGGGGTTTGGTCTGTGCTGGGGGGGGGTTTGGTCTTTGCTGGGGGGGGTTTGGTCTGTCCTGGGGGGGGTTGGTCTGTGCTGGGGGGTTTGGTCTTTGAATTGGGGGGTTTGGTCTTTGAATTGGGGAATGTGGTCTTTGAATTGGGGATGTGGTCTCTGAGTTGGGGATTTTGTCTGTGCTTGGGGGATTTGGTCTGGGATGGGAGGAATTTGGTCTGGGATGGGAGAATTTGGTCTGGGATGGAGAATTTGGTCTGTGCTTGGGGAACTTGGCCTTGGATTGGAGGAGTTGGCCTTGGATTGGAGGAGTTGGCCTTGGATTTGAAGAGTTGTTAATCCTTGATTTGAGAATTTGG